>OY987205.1:39371688-40571688 GCA_963920795.1 Eutolmus rufibarbis
GAAACACAATTGCGTCTAAGGCATCTAATCCGACCTTCGTGCTGTCCGGGTACTTACTTTCAAATTTCTTCCTGTACAACTGATAGCAGTGGTCTAGTGCGCTCAAATAACACTGAATAGATAGTTTACCGTCCACAGTTGGATACTCTGAACTCAAATTCGGTTTGTAGAAGTCGTAGGCATGCTTCATGTAAGTTGATCTTAAGCCTCGATCCAGGACGAGTGGGGCATTGGGTCCGACAAGCATTGCTACGGCTCCTGCTCCTCCAGTAGGCCTAGCTGCTCCCTGCGCATAGACAGCAATATCCCCGCAGACGACTAGGGCGTGCCGCCCATCCCAACTGGATGACTCGACCCAGTTGACAGCGTTGAAGAGGGCTGCAGTTCCTCCGTAGCATGCATTTGTGGTATCAATTCCCTCCAAGTCCGTGACACCCTCTGGCTCAAACAATTGCATCAGTACACTTTTGACGCTCTTTGATTTGTCGATTATCGTTTCCGTGCCGACCTCCAGACGTCCAATTTGGCTGGGTTTGATTTGGTGGCGGTCCATCAGCCTGCTGACAACTGTGAGGCAAAGGGAATTGATGTCCTCCCTGTCGGAGCAGAATCCCATTCTGCCCTGGCCCAGGCCCACCGTGTACTTCCCTGCCGAAGCTCCATCGAATTTTTCCAGCTCCGTCTGGTCGACGTACTGCGAAGGGAATATCAGCTCTATGGCAAGTATGCCCACATTTTCAGGCCACATTGTTCTCATTAAAATTCTTTTAGTGCGTGCACCGATCGCCTTTGAAATTCAAATTGGCTGGACAACTATCCAACTGTTAGGTAACAAGCTTCGCCTAGCGGAGGCTCCTCCTCGCCGACAATTGAAGACGGCCGCGCACTTTCTCCCGAAAAATATAATGAAGTTCGCTTAGCGGTGTGAGGGCTGCTCAGCTACTGAGTAAACACGCAGCCGAAGACTTTCTCCTTTCCAAACTTTCTTTTCGGCCTTGAAGTTTCTTCTCCAGGTCAAATTCCAAACTGTGAAGAAGTTTGTTCTGGATACAACGCAGCTCGCTGTTAATGCCCACTCGTTTGGTCTTAAAAATTTAAAACTCAACTCTGCTCGCCGGATTTGTTTCGAATCCTTCTGGGTTTGTCGCTGTTCGCTGTTATATCACGACCAGACCTCTTCTTTATTCGCTCGATTCACACCCGACCACCTGAGCGAGCGTTTAATTAGGAACTGCCGAAAACGAGCGCTCGAGCTTCTTCCACTTCCTGCCCGATCTGCCTAGAGAGACTTCCCCCACTTCGGTGGACGCCACGCGGCTTCGATTGTTAGTAATGCTAACTTCTTGGAGCGCGCCCGCTACGCTGAAGATGCCCCCCCGGCCCCACGGAAACATGCGATGATTGGAAGTGTGGTCCACGTTTGGATAATTAAAAAGTGTTTGACGTTTCATTTCATTTGTGTACCCAACTCTCCGGTGAACTTCGGTCGACACGGCTGACGAACGTTGGACCTATTGCCCTCAAACTTAACCAAAATTATGACCGCTAAATAGTAGAGATGGCGCTGAAACTCATTTCCGGTAAAAACGGCTTAACGTTTTAAAGAAGCATCGATGCAAATAAATAACAATAGTTAAAAAGAGATTTACGAAAAACAATAGAATAATACTTCTGCAATTGAAGTCCGATCATTTGAGGGATCGCGAAGTCATTCAAATAAAATATATTTGTTTCTCTCGCCAAATAATTAAAAGTTTCGGCCTGGAAACTAAAGACTTCATTTTGAAATTAAGTACATTCCATATTTTTCTATCAGTGATAATCAAGCCAACTACACGTTTTAGTATTTATCCCTGGTCGTATTCCTTTACAATAACTAAAGAAGAAGAACTTCAGCTGAGCCGTCAATTCCAAGTACTTGTCTTGTTTACTTCTTGCATGGATACCCTGCGGCTGGACACTTTCTACTCCTCCACTAATTAATCTAAACTAATTTTCAAACCATAAATAAGGCAAGTGACAATCTCTCAATGTCGGGACAATATCCTAGCGGGTACAGTAGTCCCGTCGGCGGGCACCGAAACAACTTCGGCAATCAATTGGTGAACATGAACATGGTTCAAAACCCCATGGGAATGATGGGCTACAACCAAGGCGGGATGCTGACGCAGCAGCAAGCACAAATGCAAAATCCTGGCCTTGGCATAGCCGGCCAGAATATGGGCCATGGAGCTGGTGGAATACAGAGCCCCTCACACGTTCAGCAGTCTCCAAATCAGCAGACCCTGGCGCAACAACAAATCCAGCAGCAACAATTGCAACAGCAACAGCAACTTCAACAACAGCAATTGCAGCAACAACAGCAGATGCAACAGCAACAAATGCAGCAGCAGCAGCAGGCTCCACAGCTGACCCTGCAGACACCTTCAACTCCAACACCTAACAATCCGATGATGTCTCAGCAAGCGTTGCCCCAGCAGCAACAACCCCCCGGAATGATGTCGACCACTCAGCAAATTCCCCAAGCACAAAAAGAAATAAACACTGTGAGCCTGACTCGGCTCGGACAGGAGACTGTGCAGGACATAACGTCTCGCTTTCAAGAGATTTTCCTGTCTCTGAAGACAATCCAACCGAACAGGGAAAACAACACGGAAAAGAAGGTCCAGGAGCATTTCCGAACCATCCGTCTGTTGTTCAAAAGACTGAGAATCATATACGAGAAGAGCAGCGATGGGTGTTCCCAAGGTAATTATATAAAATACCCAACTGATACTTAGCACGTTTTATGAAGACTTTATTCAAGGCATGGAATTTACGCATGTGGAGAGCTTAATTCCGTACAAGGACGAGCCGGACCACCGCTCCGAATCTGCCCAGACGGAGGAGTACAAGAAGGCTCTACAGGAGAACAGAGACCTGATCGACACAGTCATGCTGAAGAACAAGCAGCTCAGGGAGATTATTGATCGCACCAGGATCATTATTTGGGAGATTAACACCATGCTAAGTATGAGGAGGTCCTAAGGGAGTAACAATCATCTAACACTCGTCGCTTAATATTACATTATTTTATGAAGAAAGCTATGTATTTTTCGGACGTGATTACTGGAAATAAATTTAGGTTTTGCTCTCGAAAACACATTTTTTATATTAAATCACCCGTGAATTCAAATTATCTAGAAGGAACTTAAAACTTGTAAAATTATTCCAAGAAACCACGCACGTATACTAATTTTAACGAGGGTTAAGAATTCCAAAAGAATTTATATATAGAAACTTCTATAAAAATGTAGAACTTTAATTAGCTACCTTCTATGAAAACTGACTTACATTTTATTTATTTAAATTATCGACTCGTATTTCGCAGATGAAAAATTTCAGGACAGAACACGTAAGTTACAAGTTTTTACAGAAGCCTTAGTTCTGCTGCAAAAGCGTTAAAAGAAGTTAATACTATCCGTACTGAAAATATTCACTCAATTCTATTTGGTAGTTCAGAAAAAGAAAACAAAGGCACAAAATATTGTAATTTTAAACAATATTTCCCATATTAATTTACAACAAATTAAATTTAGTTTTGATCGCAACAATGTCTTCCTCGCTGTCGTTTCTCTCTTTCATATATTCAAGCAGTCTGATTAATGCTGAAAATCAATGGTAATAAGCTAGACGTTAGTTGTTGATAATTTTTCTTTACCTGATTTATCATCTGAAGAAAGCAGCAGCGACAATATTATAACTTCGTGGTGGTTACTAAGCTCGTATAGAACCTTATTAACATTCAGTTGATCTTTAATATAAAATTCACTCAAAGTAAAAATTATATCTGATAACGTCTCCGAATCTAGACCAGCTCCCAAAATTTTGTTAATTCCAGCAGGCTCAATACTCTAAAACACAAAATGTTATAAAATGTCTTAAGCTATTTTATTTGCTTATCTTCATTCTTATTTACCCTTAAATAAAGATATCTATTTTCTTTCGAGAGCTCTTTCCAAGTTGCGTAAAACTGGCCCGTAGTTTGGGGTGGTCCAGGTAAAGGTAGATTTACCTACAAGAAAATAATTTAATGTAACTTTCACAGTACGAAGATTATTCAACCTTTTCTTCTGCGGATATTGCACTTTGTCTGGGACATATCTTTTCTTCTACAGATTGTTTGGGAGATACCTTTTCTTCTGTTGGTATTTTCTTTTGTCTGGCTACTATCTTTTCTTCTACAGATATTGTTTTTTGTCTGGGAGATATCTTTTCTTCTACAGATATTGTTTTCATTTTATTTGATGACTCCTTTTCATCTACAACAGCTGGAGGTTTCTTTTTGTACACTTGTTTATAATTGGCATATTCGTTGCTGTTGAAAAGCTTATCAATGATTTCATCTGATATTGGGGCATTGGCGCTTGATGCAATGGTAGAATTTTCATAATTTTTACTCTCTTTATCGTCACCAAATGTTTCTTCGATCGGTATTCTCTTTAATGGCTTCTAAAAAGTTTTATGAAATGAATTTATAACATAATTTTACTTCTAACTTACCTTAGAACGTAAATGAGCAGGTTTATTTACTGGAGTAATTATTTTCATGTTACTTTTTAACTGAATGAATGTGGGTTGCTTGTGAAGAGCGTGATTGTTTTCCTTTATTGCTTTTTCTTTAAAATCAAATTGCTTTATATAAAATTGAAACGCTGATCTAAAAGATACTTTACCCCTTTCTTTGATCCTCTTCTGTATTCTTTCTAAGCTTCGTTTCGCTTCCACATTTTTGGGTTCAATGTTTAAGACACTCTGGCAATCTTCTAAGGCTTTTTTATTCTCTCCCATGCTTTCATAAGCCTGCATTCGCCTGTAGAACGCCTTAACTGCAGTTGAACTGATGCGCAGCGCCCTATTGCAATCTTGAATGCAGTCTGCATATCTAGGTGATAGGCAAATTCGATAAAATTAAATACTAACTCGGATTAATCCCCATACTTCTCCAGTTTCAAATAGCACAGTGCCCTGTTTGTGTAGTAGATCGGATCAGTGTTAATAATGTTTATAGCATCAGTGTAGAGATGTATGGCACTCTCATATGCTGCAGATTTTACGTAAAAGTTACCCTTCTCTTTGCATTCATCTGCTTTTTTCTTAAGCTTTTCACTTTCATCAACTTTAACTTTTTTTGTGGTCTTTTCAGTTGGTGATAAACCTAAAGTTTAGATAGAAATAATAGTAAAGTGTAGAAAAAAGAGAGGGAGAGAATTTAAATTTAGGAATGATATTATATGAAATGATGATAACTGAATGAATAAATAAACTAAATCTGGAACAGCTAACGATAGAGAAGACTAAGGCCATTTCCAATATCCCAGGGAGAAATATAAAATCATCAGCATTGCATTGAGATCAAAAATTCAAGAATATATGTAATACATGAAATTCAACAAAAGAATATTATAATTTACTTAGAGACTTAAATCCTTTTTTCTATTCTATTTAGGTTTTAGCCGGAGCGCAGAAAAATAATCCACAGAGCTCAAATTCTAACGCCAAGCGAAAAAGAAGCGGTTCACAGTCTTACTAACATTAAGAAAAAATACTGAGCTTCGGGAAGTAGTTTTTATGCTTTTAAAATATATAAAATATTTTATCCAGCGGTTGATGTTGGTACTTTTGCTTTTTGATAAACGTGCTCTAAATTAACCAAACGAAATCAAAAGTTTTTTTTTAGAGGGCTTTACAGGAATAGGACCGTAGTACATGGGAATTCTCTTTTTCACGAAGATATACTTATAGATATTTATAATGTGGGGATTGATTCCAAACAACCTTTCTGCCAAATTTAAACTCTGTTCTGGGATTAATGCTGGTGACAGAGTTGTTGGGACCAAACACAAAACAGATCCGGTTCGTGCTTAAATGCAGTGCGGAACTTACAGAGAATAGTAGAGAAGGATTCACCAGGGCATTCACAAAGACTTACCTTGCTGCTTAGGCTCAACCTTTGCTTTCTTTCCTTCCTCCTGTACAGAGCTTCGAACTGGGGGTATCTTCTGGAAACCAAAAATTAGCAAATTGATTTGGTTCTTGAGATTTCCTTCTAACCTCATTTTTCGCCTCGGCAAGGCCCTTTTCCTGCTCCTTCATTTCCTTTTCCCATTTGTAAATATCGCTGAATGTACTCCGCAGTTCCTCACAATTATCGCGAACATCTTTCTGGAATTTTAACGCCTCCATCGCAGTAGGAACTTGTTAGAACAAAAACACAACTTCAATGATATTTTTTCCAGCTTCTAAACAAATCAATGCGCAGTGCTTCCACATCAAATGAATTGGCATAAAATGTCAAAAGAAACCACAATTCTATTTAAATAATTTAACTCATATTGTTTATTTTTTCTTATATTAGCTTCTATTTTGCTAATATATAGTAATCATTTAAAAATTAATTAATTATCACATTTAAAAAGCCTTTAATTCAATTAAATAATTATAAAAATTATAAAAAAGGTTTTACACCCCTGAAATTGCCATTAAAAAGGTTCAGTGTAGGATGCAAAGATGGCGGATCAAAACATTGTGATTAGTGCTCCGCAAGATTGTAATATAGAAATTGTGAAATGGCGAGTGCGGGAAGGCTTCCCAGTTAGCAACTCTCAAGTTATTCTACTTTACATAGCCGCGGATCATGGAGATAAAGAAGTGAAACGATTAAAATGCACGAAAAGCGGTGTTGTCAAAAAGCGTCTGTATAAAGATGGCGCCACTGTTAAGAAGGGGTTTGTTTACAATCACTCGTGTGAAGTGCTCGAAGTCTAGAAAATTTGAATTTTTAGGGAAGCCTTGCTGGAACTGTCGGAATGCATCCACGGGACGGTTATCAAGGATATGTGCGCCGATTGTGGTGCTGATTTGCGACAAAACGAAAATGTAAGTCTACTTCTATCAAGCCTACCCAAGTTTTCATATAAATTATTTTAGGGAACTTCGTCAGAAGCCTCAGTGCCTATGGTCCACTCGGTTCCCGAGCTCAAAGTCACACAGAAGCTGGCACAGCAGTTGGGACAAGCGGACACAAAACGCCTTCTCGAAGACCGAAAACTAGTCCTTCTCGTAGACTTAGATCAGACACTGATCCACACAACAAACGATAATGTGCCGAACAATATCAAAGGCATTTATCACTTCCAGTTATATGGCGCGCACTCCCCATGGTACCACACGAGGCTTAGGCCGGGCACGATAAATTTTCTGAATCTTATGTCCCAGTTTTATGAACTCCACATATGCACGTTTGGAGCACGCAATTACGCCCACATGATAGCACAATTTTTGGACCCAGACGGAAAATTCTTTTCGCACCGAATTCTCTCCCGTGACGAATGTTTCAACGTAACTAGCAAAACAGATAATTTAAAGTAAGTAGTTAATGTGTAAACTAACTTTAATTAAATCCTTCAACTCCCTCCAATTTTAGGGCACTCTTTCCTTGCGGGGATGCAATGGTTTGCATTATAGACGACAGAGAGGACGTCTGGAATATGGCTTCAAATTTGATTCAGGTGAAACCGTACCACTTTTTTCAGCATACAGGCGATATAAATGCTCCACCCGAGCTGTCGAAGCATGAACTAGATGGCAAAGGTGTCGATTTTAAAGGTGTGTATAGAGGATTAAACTAAACGAGGAAATAAAAAGCATAGGCCCTCTACGCAGGTTCATAAGTGCTATACTAAGTCACGTTGGGTGAGCGAATTTAAACTACATTGCATAGATGCAATTATAGATAAATTTGAATGAAAGGTTTTAATGTAATTAATTGAGTGAGTGCATGCGAGGGCTGACTAGTGGTAAGTAATGTTACGATCTTTAAATTAATAAATATTTTTTTCGCGGAAACCACATATCTGTTCTCAACTTAATTATTACCAGTAGATAGCTCAGTATTCTTCAAAATGTTGGTCTCCACCCGGTGAAAGAAAGTAGATTCCGATTCCCAGTGCGCTATAATTAGTCTGTATACATTGGCAGTAATTAAACAGAAGAAATAATGATTTTCGAAGTTTTACAGCGTGTGGTGGTGATACAACTTTTATATTTTTCGTTCTTTAATCTACATTGGTACCGATACAAGTAGCCGGCAAAAACGATCTAAATTTTTCTCTTGCAAAATTTACTGGCGTCGACCCAGCTACAAAAGTTCAACCAAAATTAATATAAATTAAATTCGAACGAAATAAGATTTGGATTTTGTGGCACCTCTGACTTCATAAGTAGATGATTGTTGGCACTCAAGTAACTCAGAAATATGAGTACAACATGCATTACTTATGTGGCGGACCACTGAAAAGATCCATATTTTATTTGCTCAAGGTACGAAAACCGATGTCTGGGACTGAAAATTTCAAAAGAGTTGCCGCTGCAATTTTCTATATCGGTCGAAATAGAAACAACTATAAAAATTTAAAATTTTACATTCAGTGCAACGATGCATTAGGATATACAACAAAGCGTTTGCCTCTTATATTTTTTCGTTTCAATAGGAAACCATGATTAGTTTTCTGATGAGAAGATTTTAACAATGATGAAAACGTGAAGATTTGAAATGTGGAGAGGAAGTCTAAACAGTTTAGGAGATGTGTTCACGCACCCTGTATATTGTATTGAATTATTGGAGAACTATATCCACAGTGTAAAGTTTAAAATCCCTTAATTTATGATTTGGCTATGAGATATAAGTTAATGTAATGCACTCTCTTTAACAAACTAGTTTCCAATCGATGGATATTTAATTGAAGCGCTGGATTCTCTGGCAACAATTTAAGTAATATATTTTGACAGATTTCCAGAGCCCAACCTCAGAGGAAAGTAAGAATTCAGAAGATAAAGCATCAGATAGTGAAGACTTGGCGGACAGCAAAGCTGAACAACCAGAAGCTGCGGCTATAACCAAGGAAGAAACAGAAAATGTTGAGGAGCAGGAAGATCCCAAAGAGAATAAAGGGGATAAAGAAGAGTCTGAAGCTCAAGAAAAGGAGGAAGAAAACAGCAAAACCGAAGATACAGAAGAGATTGCAATTATACCAGATCCCAAAGAGAAAATTGACGAAAATGGCATGATAGAGATAGATGACATAGACGACTACCTCCTCTACTTGGAAACTATTCTCAAAAGAATTCACAGCTCTTTTTATGAAGTATACGATGAAACAAAGGAGATTCCCGATTTAAAGGTTCTTATACCGAAGATTAGATCAGAAGTACTTCGGGGATGTAACCTTGTTTTCTCAGGCTTAGTACCGACCCAAATGAAATTGGAGCAGAGCAGGGCATATCTAATAGCTCGAAGTTTAGGAGCGAGCGTTTGTCAGCACATCTCAGATGACACGACTCATTTGGTTGCAGCTACTGCTGGTACCTTTAAAGTAAATGCGGCGAGAAAAAAGAAAGACATTCACATAGTTACTCCTGACTGGTTGTGGTGCTGTGCGGAGCGATGGGAGCAAGTAAGCGAACAGCTTTTTCCACTTGATCCAAATAAGCCCAGCAAAATGCGACAACCACCGCCTCACTGCCACAGTCCAGAGCATGTTGTTAATTACAATGAAAAACCAGACACCGTACCTTCTAAACCAGAGCCGAAATTCGTGGACACGATAAATCCATTGCTTAGTTTTTCAAATGCAGATTTGGATGAAATGAACGAAGAGTTCGAACAATTCTTTGAATCAGACTCTTCCAGTGAAGAAGAGCATGTTAATATTGGTATCATTTTCTAACTTTGTTTATTAGGCGATTCTCCACTAATGAATTTCTTTTAGAAAATCCACCAATAGAAAAGAGTTTGCGAAAAAGAAAGCGTCAAGAGGAGAAGGAAGAACGACAAAGACAGTTTTTTTCTAAAGATTCAGGAGAAGAATCTTTTAAGGTGGAAGAAGAAAGTCGAGAAAAAGAAGAAAACGGCGGCGAAGAAGATGACGATGACGACATACCCAGTGCAAAATTCAGAAGAGGTTTAATAGACTCTTGTAAAATTGTATTTAATTAAAATATAAACATTTAGGCGAAGACTTGCCCTCAGATTTAGATATAGGCTCTGGATCTGAAGGAAGTGCAGACCCCATTGATGAAGAGGACGACGGCGACTGGAATATGATGGGGGCGGCACTTGAGAGAGAGTTCCTCGGCTTAGATTAATATTATAAGCATAATTTGATTGTAAATGAGCTGTAAATTTCACTTACCTACACGTAACTACTTTAAGCGGAGAGTGATATACACAAGTGCGTTGCAATTATAATTGTTTTAGCCATAATTGTCCAATACTTTTGTATACAACCAGCGCCGAAGATTTTAAAATAAAACGTTCTAAAACAGTTAACCTACTATTTCTATTTCTCAAATTTTAGATATATTACACAGCGAAGGGATTATTTGAGCCATCTTCATGATATTTGACAAATGTTTCACCATGTGTAAAATCTCTGATACCCTCCAATTTTCCTCTTGGCGGTGCTTTGGCGTAGTCAAACCCTTTCTCAGATTTTCCAAACATCTTGTTGGCCTCCTCAATTTCGTCTCTGTACTTTCCAACAACAACATTTTTGCCAGTTATAGGATCAGTAACATCGCCCAATGGATAAACAATCTCTTCCACAGAATGTGTAATCAACCTGGTTAGACGTTGCGGCAGCTCCTTTACCAGGACGATATCTCCGGTTTTGCATTTCTTTTGGGGGTCATGAGCGAAGACGAATGAATCTTTTTTAAAGTACTGAAAAAAAAATGTAATTCGTTATTAAGCGTACGAACAGCACGAAATTGAACTTAGTACATAATGTGAAAAAATCAAATATTTCTTCTAAAATCCTATTGCTCACCGGGACTACCCAACGCGACTGAATAGTCGCAGTATAACGTAGCTCGTTATAATTTCACACTTTAAATGTAGTAAATTGCAATTTGTTTATTGCTGAACAGTCGCAGTGGGGAGTGCACGCCTGGCATTAAATGTTGATTAGGAAAAAAGATTTAAGAATTTAAAATTGAAAAATCGGTATAGATGAAGTTTATACCCCCTTAATAATGGTTCTAATATCAGAAAAAATATGTCGCAACTATATTTTGCAATTTCTGTATAATTATAAAATTGGCGCAACGCAAATTAAGTATGGTAAATTTGAATCACAGTAAAAAAAACATTGTCCTAGATGAATGTAATTCGTTAAAAACTTTCAGTTTTGAATATTTGTTAAACAAAGAAAATAGCTAGTTAAAAATATCTATGTAGCATTAATGAAATATTATTCTACCCTTCTCATCTATTGTAAAAGCACGCAGCTCTTTAAGAGGGCACAGCAAAACTATTTATTTTTATCTCGTGCATTGACCTCAGCCTTCCCAGATGAGCTCATATTTTCAAATAATATTTTTAAGTTCTGCTCATCGCCACCCGGCATATATTGAATTATATAAGCGTGAAATTTCAATTTCTTGAAACGTTGTTCCTTGCGCGGGACCAGATATTTCCGCACGCTAAATCTTAAGAACTCGGGACGGCAGAAATCTTTGCTGATATAATCCGGAAAATAAGCTGTAAATCTGCCTTAAGTGAAGAACATTTTTCGCATGTTTGAGAAGTAATTAGCTCAATGAATTCTAGAGTAAAAATACTTTTGATTTTGCTTTTTTTAGCTCATATCGAAGCCACTTAGTTATCCCAAAACTTGATAGGTTAGGCAGAGATTTCAAATTTACCATTAATAAATTGGTATCCAATTCCATTTTCCTTATACGAATCTTTGAAGCATTCTGTTTTACACAGGGTACACATTGGCCTAAAAGAATCGTTTTTTTCGCAAGTGCTCTAGCCATTTATACTTTGGATATATTTTAGGTTATGTTAGGAAAAAGTTAACACAATACTCTTCTTCTTGATTTACATGAAACCCACCATCGCTGTGTATAAAATGTTCCCCGTTACTGGTATGGAAGATTTACAAAAAAATAAAGAAAACTCGTTTTTTTCTATTGGAACATAATTTAATATTTTTTAGTTTAATTCGTTCATTATTACTACTTGGTATTTTACGATTTGTGATTGTTTTAAGACGTTTTTCTTTGGAAGTTGAATCTTTGTAACATGTTAGAGAGTTATTTGCGAAGGAGAGGGGAAGTTCCAAGAAGTGGCGATAAGCTGGTGTCAGTTGGCAATTTCTATCGTTTCGTTGTTTTCTAGTGGTATAATTCTTGAGTTTTAAAGTTGCCGGTTTAAATCAAAGAACATCCATTTCAGTTATAAGAACAATACGAGAAGTGATAAACCACTGAATGCATTGAATACGGTCCGAACAATATCACAAAGTTATTTTTATTAGTGAAATAATCGTCCAATTCCGCAAGTCTTCGTTGGCATTTTCCGGTCGTCCATTTTGCGCGTTGGATTTTTTTTTTCTGTTTTATTTTGCCAAAGCACCGACGCGGAAAACTCTTGAAGGGGAAACAATGGCAGATGAAGAAATTACTTTGAACGAAGACCAGCTTTTGGATAACTTCGACGCTAATGGCGAGTCGGAGCTTTTAAACGAAGTAAGTGTTCAATTTTCATTAAATTAGTCGAAAAATTGCAAAAATTATGTGAAATAAATAATTTCAGGACGAGGCCAACATGCAGATAGATCCAGAACTGGAAGCTATCAAAGCCCGTGTAAAAGAAATGGAAGAAGAAGCCGAAAAAATCAAGCAAATGCAAACTGAGGTGGACAAACAAATGACTCTTGGAACTACAGCCGGCATAACGCCTATTCCGCTTTCGCTTGAAGAAAAGCAAGAAATCGATAGCCGTTCTGTCTACGTCGGCAATGTGGATTATGGGGCGTCGGCAGAAGAGCTCGAAGCTCACTTTCATGGCTGCGGAACAATCAATAGAGTAACAATATTGTGTAACAAAGCCGATGGACATCCCAAAGGATTTGCCTATATTGAATTCGGGTCAAAGGAATTTGTAGACACCGCGTTGGCGATGAACGAAACTCTATTTAAAGGCCGTCAAATAAAGGTGAGTTATTCAAAAAATTGTGCAAAATTTATATAACTAAATATTGAATTTTAGGTGATGGCCAAAAGAACTAATCGGCCGGGTATTTCCACCACGAATCGGTTCCCTCGCGGCTACAGAGGAAGAGTAGCAAGAATATCGCGAGCGTGCTGCCACACGAGCTACCGGGGCAGCCGCAGGCCAATGTGAGTATGAAATTATGCTCCCTCATTTGTTAGTTTATAGATAAATTTTTGCTGCGTTTAGGTAGAGCACCAGTGCGACTCCTTTGTTTAAAATGTAATATCTATCCAAGTGTTAGCTTATTGCAAGGTTTACATTAAAACATTTTCGCTCAAAACCGAATTTCAATTAAAGAGGCGTATCTTTTCATTTTCAGCCGGGGTTACCGCGGAAGAGCAAATTATTACGCACCATACTGATACGTATTTATAAATTTACGTTAAGGTAAGATGATCGCATGCATTTAATCTCCATCCCCATACAATTCATATATTTGGCTGCGATAATATCGGGATCTTCGATAACCGTACTTATCAAAGCACAGAAACAAGAAACTAGAACATACTGTTACGGGATGTAATGTAAAACAATTTGAAAGGTTTGTTAACACTTGGTTGACTTCAGTTTGGGTTTAACATTGATGTTAGGATCTGCGCACAAAAAATCTTAGATAATTGTGAGTGGCTGTTGAGGCTTCTTCGTGCCACGCGATATACATAATATGCCTCAAATCAGTCTTGTAATCCGTCACGTAATTTTCAGGAGAAGGTTCGAGGACCGAAGGTCATTTGCAAACTTGAGCCGGTTTTTGGGATTGTCCTTCCTGGAACCGGTTCCAGCGTACTTGTGGGACGTGTTTGTAGAAGACAGCTTTTTAAGAGTTATTTTTTGGGTTAATTAAGCTTTACAAGAAATGGATCGAAAATATTACAAATTGAAGAAAGTATAAAAAGAAAATTAATCGGTAAGAATTTTAGGCGAGCGTTTTTTCTGTTTTGTAAATAAATCAGTATCTCCGATCATGTCATAATAATAATAAAAAGGGAAAATATGGCAAATACAACAGGAAAACAAATCGGAAACATGCAAAAACCTAAATCAGGGCAGAAAACAATGTGTTTAAAAGATCCCTAAAATAAATAAATAATCTAAAAGACAAGTGAACCTCCTCAATTTACACAGATATAACCTTTTAATAGAAGTCATAAAATTTGATGGTATGTGAACCTCCATATCTGTTTCTCTATCTTCACACTTACTTTCAATCAGCGTCACCTCATTTCACGATCTATTCCCCATTTTCATTTCAGTGTCCAGAAAATTGGAGTTTTGCATTCTCTCTTTATTTAATAGTCATCTATCTTAAGCTATGTATTTACCAAAAAAGCAAGCAAGAACGAATATCAGTTAGGGAAACTTTTTAAGAAATGCTCGGACTTGCACTAAAAAAAAAATCGATTTACTGCGGAACATTAGTTAGTGTAGGTTAGTGTGAACACATGCTCGCTTTTGTGATGAATGCATATCTTTAGTATAATAGTAATTTGTTGTCTCTGTCAATCAAAGTGATTTTCCCATTATTTTAGGCGCTATTTTTCCAAAACGAGTTTATTTATTCGCTTATGTTTTATACAATTTTGCAACGATGGAAGCTGTTGGTTCGTCATATCGGCTCTAAAACTGATTCTATCGAGATCTGAGATTATCTTGTTGGATCCAGTATAGTTTTCGCTCCAATTACATATTTTGAAATGTTGGTGTTTGGAAGGGGAAATTAAATTTTATATTATACTAGCTTGCCCGCGCCGGCGTTGTCCGGTATACCAATTATTTAGTTTACGTAGCGCACGCGAAGATTACCTCATCGACAATTGCTTTTTTTCCGATACCAAAACTCATTGTCATCGTCAATTTAAACAAAACATTCATCAATATACATCTTCGTGAATCAATTTATCTAATCGTGAAAACCGGAAGAAAATCCTTTCAGTGATTACGGAGAAATTCGCGGTCAGCCAAACAGACAGGAGGACATTATTTTGAATTAGTGGGAACTCTTGAACAATTTTCGGTATGGGCGGTTATATAATCATATAATTAATAGCTGACCCGCATCGGACGATGCCCGGGTACTACTATTCCTATAATAAAGCAAAACTTTAATAAAGAATATGATGTTGCCGATTTAAAATTTACTATCAAAACTGAAAATTTTGATAATGGCGGATCCAATTTTTTACATAATTTATTTTCAATCAATTTGAAAATACCCTCTAATTGTGATGCAAAGGCTATGTCACTCCGGCGGTTGTGCGCAACATGCCCATAGGATTTTATCTCAATCGGATAACTTTTTGCGTCGCTTACCATAAACATCACTGATCAACATTTCCTCCTCCTCTCCCCTCCACTTTCCAATTACAACATGTTGCCTATGTCACTCAGGAGCTCATGCGCAATACACGTGTAAAATTTCATCTTTGCGAGAAAGCGTGACAAACAAACTAACTTTAGTACAGATAGGCCCTGTTTATGTGTACAAGTTTTGCAGAGCTAAAGTAACAGGCTGTGCTAAATTTGTACACATAACGGCTGATTAAAGTAGCAGAGCAGACTACTTACTTTAGTTCTACTACTTTAGGTAGCGCTAAATTGGCAGATTGCGCAGCAAAAACGGTCATAGAAGAAGTGTAGATTAACCCATTCGCTGCCAACTACGAGATAACTCGTAGTTGGAAATAGCTGTATGCTCTCGCAGCGAATGGGTTGACTTTATTTTATTTAGTTAGTTAAAATGTAATTTGTGCGTTCTTTTTTTCACTATTTAAATTAAGCATTATTGAGCAGCTTATCTCACTCAGATTTTATAGCTGGTAGATCCTCAAAATTGTTCTTTAACCCATTCGCTGCCGAGAGCATATTCAGCTAAATATTCAGCTATTTCCAACTACGAGTTATCTCGTAGTTGGCAGCAAATGGGTTAAAAAAAAAATTAAAAATGAAATTAAAATCAAAATTAATATTAAAATTCAAATAGAAACAGAAATCGAACGCAGGAACTATAAATTTTTCCAGAATGAAAAGTACTCTATGTCCTATTCCAAGGCCTAAATAAACTATGTACCAAATTTCATAAAAATCCGTTCAGCCGTTACGGAGCTGAGTGGCAACAAACATATACACAAATTTCGCGTTTATAATATTAATAGGATTTCATTGTACTTTATTCTTGACTTTTAACTATATACGTCTTCTTAACACATCGGTGCCGTCATTGACTTGTTTAAAAGCAACACAGCCGTTGGCCGAATCGCTAACTAGAAAAGGGGCCACCCATAAATTACGTAATGAATCTTTAAAGTTTTTTTTACCCTATTTCTTCTAAATAACAAGTAACAAATTCTAAGACGGCGTTACGTAACATATTTGTAATCAAGAAAAAAAGTCATAAAGATATAAATTATTCATTCCACAAAAGTAAATTTGATTAACGTAAGAACTTAAGAAATGTATATTGAATTATTTTTTTGAGTAAAATCATGTTCCCAATTTGATTTGAACCAGTCTTTCATTATGTACGTGATAACCGAAATTTTAGTGTAAGATTTTAAAAGTGGTGTCATTTCCGTGTTGTGGTCCTTTATATCCAGATTTATCCATTCTATGCACATATATCCTCAAATCCATTATTACTAATTGTACACAGAATCTACAACACTAAATGAAATTTCCACATATAATTACATTTAGTGCGATTCTTTAGACGCATCACCCTTCCTCCTCCTTTAAAAGACGTTACGTAATTTATGCATGGCCCCCAAGATATGGGACGTTACGTTGATTTTCATTCTATTGAACAAGCTTATTAATTTTTTTTATGTGGTCTTAAATTCTTAGCCAACGCAAGATAAAGGGTTATTTGCTAACATGTGATTTGCTTGTTATTAATAACAGAGGGATGCTACGTATGAAAACGAGTCTAAAAATTGATGAAATATATTTAAAAGACAAATAACGTTCAAATAATGCCTCGTTTAACTAGTTTGATTTATTTCGAATTTTTTGGTTTGTTATCGTTGAGTTTCATATCATATTTATCAGAAAATTTGGAATTTATTCGGTTTACCTGTCACAGGGTCAATGACCTTGAACTTGAAATATGTTGACCTTGAGGTCTTTCTGAGCAACTTTGTCCACGGACATATGTTGCGGAAATGCCTCCTTCATAAACTGCCTATTGAATGATATTTTCCTTTTATAAACTGCCTATGGAATGATATTTTCCTTTTACAAATTGCCTATGGAATGATATTTTCCTTTTACAAACTGCCTATGATATAATATATAAATATTTATTAAATATTATGAAAGGATTATTATTATGAAGGAGGCATTTCCGCAACATATGTCCGTGGACAAAGTTGCTCAGAAAGACCTCAAAAATTACATATTTCAAGGTCAAGGTCATTGGCCTTGTGACAGGTAATCCGAATAATTACCGAAAATTTCCTACAATCAGTAATAAACGCCAAAACTCATTTTACGCGATTACATTTTAAAAGCATAAAGCAGCGGTGGAAGAAACAAAAAAAATGTCGCAAAGTTGAGCTTTAATAGTTTCTGTCCTTTTTCTGGGACAGCTTATTGGTCTGCTTCTACCGCTGATTTTATTGCGTTCACGGCCATTACAATCTATTTAAACTCATTCCTAGCTCTATCGGGAACATTATCAGTAGTATAAATTACAGTATCTAGAAATTCTTTGTACTGCAGTTGAAGCGCAGATAAAGTTTCCGAATAGGCTGTATTTATATAAAGAACTAAAGTAATTAAAACTTTATATAAACATGCGACATCCTTAACGTAAAACTGAAGCCAGTGTTTAGAATTTCATCTTAATTTCAGCTGATGGAGAGGGAGCAGAAATAATTTAATCACCTCAATTCCTTATCTTATTGAAGGAAATTTCAGGCCCTGGTTTGTGTTTTTCATTAAGGTTGTTGGATTTAAGAGCAAGTTTTATTTATCCGTTGCCTTGACACAATATCCCTTATCGCTTCCCATTGATATATAAAAATAAAATAACTTGCATGCTCTTTAAAATCGAAATACATTTTTTAACCAAGCAATTATTGTTTCAGATTGATTATAAATTAAGAATTTCAAAAAACATTATTTGTCTTCTTAAAAAAAGAAAAAGAAAAAAAAATGAATGAAAAAAGTCTTAAAAACAAAAGAGAAAAAGCATATAAAAACAGTACGAAGAGGTGGAAATAAAACAACAACAACACAAAATCAATAATGTTTTTTGAACAGCCAGTAGGATGAAAAAAGTAAACAAAAGAAAAAAGACAATACAAAAGATGTTAAAAGAAAATGGAAAAGGAAAAAGAACAAAACAAAAGAAAATTTGAAAAGAAGACAAAGTTTTTTGAAAAAGAACATTTTAAAAAATATACAAAAAAGAAAAACATATAGATATTATGTGAGAAGAAAAAAGAATATAAAGAAATATAAGCAAAAATTAACAAAAGCAACATGGAGAAAAGATCTTTGAGAAAATAAATATGGTATAATAAAGAAACCGTCTTTTATTACCCTTCTATTTTTGCTTTTTAGTTTTTTGATTTTTTTCATTTTTACTTTTACTTTAGTTTTAGATAGCTGCATATCCATCTGCTTACATAATTGTCATTAAAAATTTCAAATGCATTAATATTTAAAATGTTGATCAGCTTGGATGATGATATTTAAAACATTCTCAATATAAAAAAGTATAACGTAAAACATTGTATAATGCTATGTAAAACTTGAATAAAATACTCATTTTGAAATTAACTATTTTTCATTCATATTATATTCACCTTTAATTTAATTCATTTGATGAGAACTGGTAAGTGTTTGCATTTCATCAGGAACTCTTTATAACCAGACTACCATTAATTAATTCACTAGCATTGAAAATGGAATTTCAACTACAATTTACTTGATATTGACTTTGTTGAAGTTTAAAGCTAATAATATTTTATTTGAGAAAAAAGATGTAATCCTAATTGAATGGTTTGCCTTATGCATTAATCGTTAAATTATAAAGATTTTTTCGAAAGTTTAAGCATTAAGGATCCATGTTGTGAAATTCGAACAGTGAACTATTTTTTGAAATTCTGGTAGTCTTTAATTAAGTTCTCGGCCGCTCAGCTATCGTGTTTATAGAATTTTAAATTAAAGCAGGAAATGAGATTTTTTCGAATTATCTCAACAATTCAATACCAGTTTTAGAGTTTCAAAGGGCTATTTTAATGACAATAATTTTCAATTTATTGCCGAATAGTCTTAAAAATTTTCGTTTTGAATTGCCTCTGCTTCGTATGATTCGAATTTGCACCGATATTTCTGAAAAGATTAGGCTGTGAGTGGTTATTTAAAATTTAGTTCTACAGGTAAGTCCAGAAAATAAAAATAACTTAGTTATATTTATGTTCTTAATAAAATAAAACCTTTAAATCTTTAGAATTACTAACCGTAAGCTTTGAAATTTCATAGAAGTTTATTTCTTCATAAGGTAGAGCGAGAAATTGTATCCAGCAAGCTGCTCACCCCTGGCTCTTCCTGCGTACGCCCATTGTACTTGTACTCTTTCAATTTGAAAAGAAATTTTTTCAAGTTGTATTTTACAGACGATGTAAAATGTTTGCGAAAGACTAAAACATTATGTTTAAAAATATTTTATCAATACTCGTAAAAGTGTCAAGTAGATTGCAAATCGTTTGAACCATTGTAGATTTATTTTACACACGTGTGACTTAAAAATTAGATTTCGAGATAATCGCATCTAAAGTTTTAAAGATGCCGACGAGCTCATTTTAAGCATCTAAGAAACTACTTTTGCATTCTAAAAATGTAATAAAGAAACCGAAAAAAGAAGTGTTTTTTAAGCAAAATATAAAAGATTAGAAATTTTGAAGTAGAATTTCTCATTTCGTTTTGCTGCTTCGCTATTTTCTTTTGCTGCTCAGCAAATTTCTATCTGTTCCCAACTTCTGGTAACACTTAAAGAGAGCAGCAAAATCCCGCTGACAGCAGCGCTGCTGGTTTTGCTGTTGTCAATTAGTGTTGGATACTGCTTTTGCTGCCAAGTGGTGTATTCAAACAAAAGACTGCGTTTATTAGAAATGGAAGAAAAACTTGTTGAATTGGTTAAAATTAATCCACTACTATACGATAAATCACACAAATTTGCAAAAAGAACTGACTTAAGGGAGGAGGCATGGACACGAATAGCTAAAGAGCTTGGTTTAACAAGTAATTCTTCAGTAGATTCTCTAATAGATGAGTTTTATTTAGGAATTTATTTTATTGTCGCAGGGGTAGAAGTGCAAAGAAGGTGGAAAACACTGCGCGACAGATTTTACCGAGAACGAAAAGCCATGGGCGCACGCTCAGAAATAAACACGCCAAAGGCAAAGAAGAAATGGAAACATTACGATATCATGCTCTTTTTACTAAATACACCCACAACCGATAATCATCCTCAAATCGAGGAAGTGCAGGAGGAATCAGCGGCGTCTTTTTTGAAAGAATTTTCTACAAAACTGGAAATAGACGACGAAGGGAATTTGTTGTTTCAAGAAAAGTTTGATGGCAATCAGAATAATAATGAAGATAATGTACCTTGCGATGAGCCTGTTCCTGGACCATCAAGCACCCCTAATCCTGTTCCAGAAGCAAGAAAACAGCAAAGGCGCAAGAGAGCCAATGACCATGTCTTACTTAGTAAAACACATGAACAAATGAGCAAACTGTTGCAATCTGCCAAGAAAATAATTGATGGAGTTACGCCGGTTACTGCCTTTTTCAATAGTATGGCTCTTTTAGTCGAAGCCAATAATTTAAATTTTGAGCGTTTTAGCTCTTTACAAGTTAGGGTAACTAGTATTGTTCATGAAGAGATAAGGAAGCAACGAGAGGAGGACTCTTTAACACAGGGAATATAATGTAATAAATGTTTCTATCAAATTCTTTAACTTTTATTTATGTATTCCCTTAAAATATCCCTTTGGGCAAATGCAGTTCGAGGTGAGTTAAATCCAGTAAACAACTTATTTTGGGGCAAATTTCTACCTTCTTTTCGCCATAATCCTTCTACCAGTTTACCTTCATCGTAGTGGTCAACGTAATTGTGAGGGCAGTAGGCGCTATCATGCATTTTAGCAAAATTATGTAGAACAATAACAGCTCTTATAATAGTTTCAGCATTTTTGGGAAAGCAATTAAGCGAATTCAAAAGAACCTTCCACCTTGAGGTCATAACTCCGAAAGTGTTCTCTATGCTGCGACGGGCTTCTAACAGCTTTTTATTAAAATCTCTTTTATCGTTCGAAATCATTCGTCCTGGATATGGTCGCATTATATGTTTTCGAAGCGGAAAGGTGCTGTCTGCGACAAAATAGTAGGGAAAATTCACGGTAGAATTCAACAATTTTTTACTTCGCGGTAAATCAATGTTTCCGTTGAGAATTCGACTATCGAATTTGTTTATATCCGTTGTTTGCCCAAAGGCAGCGATATCTGCAGCTGTAAACCGATGATCACTGTCGCTAGACGCGATAAGCATTATGTCGCATCTTTTGAATCTGCTGTAAGATGAGCCCGCGCTGGGTGGACATTTGATCTTTATGCACTTTCCATCAACAGGTCCCACGCAATGGGGCAAACCTGTCTTGTTATAAAAATCTATTGAAATGCTTCTCCATTCTTCAGCGTCGAGTTTCGCTAAGTACATTGAATGTAGCTCTTCCCAAATAATCTGGCAGGTTTCAAGTATTATTTCTCGAACTGTGGAGACCCCCATCCGGAATCCCCAAGCCAGAGTTTGCCACGATTGGCCCTGTGAAAGGTACCTGAGAGTCGCATTTAAAAAAAAACGTCTTTTCTTTACCAAAATTAGCCTTACACCAGAGTTAGTAGGAGGCGACATTCAGTTTCAATAGACATCCGCGGAGAATCTTTTTGTAATGGTGATTTTAACAAATTCAGAAGAATTTTAAAGTGGTGAATTCCTATGCATGCTGCTTTCCGGAATTGTTCATTGTCCTGTTCATTTATTATTCGCAACATCTTCGTGTAAAGACCATGCATTTCTCTTTCATTTTCTTCAAACAATTGAGGCCCCCTTATTCTCTGACGGTGTGTTGTAAATAATCGCACATATTGGCAATAGACCAAATACACATTTATAACCATTAAAAGTTTCTCCATAAACTGATATTCGATTAACATTTTCTTGCTTTGTTTATCACAGTTCGAATTTTTCAAAACGCTTGTCACACAATTGTCATAACAAAGCTAGACAGCCGTTGCCACTGTTCCCTCTATTGCTATTGCTTTTTCGCTAAGAAGAATATTCAAACGGAAGAAGGTGTGCCACACAAGTCGATTCGGAAAAAAAAACGAGAATTAATAATTTCGGTAACTGTTCAAATAAATTTATGTACGAATATTTCCATGCATTCATTTCCATGGTGTAATATTTATCAACACATATTTATAGCCGGCTACACACGACGACGGCTTTTGGCGTACAAATTGTGACCAACTTTTTGATCGTATGCGGTTTTACCCACAAACGGTGTTGGTTTTCATTTCCAGAGCAACATTTAAGTTCAAGAAAGAATCTAATGTTGGAGGGATTTCTATTGACAGATGATACACAAACTAAACCCATGGAAAAATCAAAGGCGAGAAATATTTGGGACGGTTTTAAGTTTGTACGCCAAGTTGCCCACACACGATCAATCTTATGTTTGTACGCGTGCTTGTGCACCAAAAACCGTCCTGTGTGTGGCCGACTTATATCAATTTAGATTGGATTAAAAGTTTATGGGTGCCTTAAAACTTCTGAACATCCAGCAAATTGGTACTTCTCCATATTACGTAAAGGAAATCTTCGAATTCGAGGATTAAATCTTATCCATTTTTTGTTGACGAACATAAATTAAAATTATCCAGAAAACATTTATCATCGAAATCTTGTTATGTTGTTCGTAAGGAAACAGCTCAAGGAAAATAAGCACATATTTCTAGACGCAATTTTGACAAATTGTCATTTGTCACAGAATTAATTAAATTTACGATGATATCGAAATCCACGTATTCTCCATATTCCATTTCGTAAATTTATATACATATCCTCCAGACGAACTGTCACTTTTACCTCAAGGAATATGTGCTCGACAATTATTCTTTGAAGGAAATTTGACTTTTGGCTGCACGGCGACATGTGTTTGAAAAATTGGAATTGACTTCTTCCTTGGCCGATTACTTGCGAAAAGCATACCACTTTGACAACCGGAACGGAAAAAAATTCCGTGAGCGTTTTTTTACATGTGTTTCATATGGGCTAAGAAATTTATCGGCAACAGCATACTGGGCATAAAGTCGGAAAGTTTAAATTGGATTTGGGCAACGCGACAAATTGCATTTATAGTTTCTGCATAAACGTACCAAGTATTCTACTACAATATTGTTAAAAGCCCTTCGTTGAAATTTCAATGCATCGACTAGTACCTTTTAACGTCACTCTGCTCCCATATGTTTACGCGCGCTTTCATTAAATTCCTTTGGTCAGACAAGTTTTATCAAGATGTGTCGCGGAGTCCGTAATTAGACCTTTCCAGCGAATTTTTAATAATTCTGAGCAAATCGAGTAAAATTGAAGTTGTCCGCAGTGTATTAAATGCTGATTTGGATAAGTTTATATTTAGTTGAACGGGAGTTTGCCAACCAAGAAAAGGGCAACGGTTGCAGGTAAGCTTCTTTGAACTTAAAAGAACTCAGCTGGCAGATTGATGACGTCCCTTAGCAATTTTTTTATGTGCTTCTATGTCGCGAATTTGAGGGTCTATTTGCCTTTTTAAGAAGTATTTCAAATCGGCTTTCTAGGAATTAACTCCGGTTTGATACATTAAAGGCATGAATCGTAAAATTTAAGGATTGTGCGAAAATATACATATGCGCATATAAGAAAAATTGCAACTACCCAAATAAGAATTAGTATAGTAGAAAAATTAGAAGTAGCAATTTAGCTGCGATATCGTCTTAAAGGTTTTATAAGGCACCAAAGAAATTAAACTTGGTGCATTTAAAACCGCGAATTCAGAGGAATATGAAAACGTAACTCGTATGGGGAAGTCTCTCCATTATCCTCGATTGCGGTTTGAGGTTTGTTCTGCGATTACTGATTGTTATTTTGGACATTTCATTCTTAACATGGGAACAGATAATAATTATTATCCTAATTCTGTTGCCGAGTGCGGTTGAACTGAAAACAAGAAGTAATTCCTAAACCGGTTAGTGTCGGAAAAGGGTCTGTTGTATTCGGTACATTCTAACATAAAGTATTTTTAGCAAAATTTAAGAGTTCATCTTGAATCGATAGTGGAAATCATACAAAACCTCTGAAAGGTATTCAAAAATCGTTGATTTTTAAGCGGGGTTATTGCGAGAATGGTTTTTTACGGAACTCTATTATGAAAGCTAATTTCTCTTAGATAACAAAATTAATAGATACGTTTCCTACATCGAGTTCATTTTGATTGATCTGAAAAGATACTTTAATTATGGGGTGTACACTCACCTTTGCAACCAAAACAAATTGTGAATATTTTTACGAAATTTGACTAAAAAAGTTCCTTTAGATATTTGTCGCTATTGTTAAGCATACCTGCCTTTTAGTTATTTTAATTTTTGGCGACTTTTCGCAAAATTTTGTATAATTATTTAAAATAATAAAAGCAAAAAAACTGCCGAAAAACCTATTTCGAGAAAAATGTGATTTAAATTTCAAGTACATGGGCAGATAGAATCATTTTCAATTGTAAGAATGAGTGAAGTAAAAAAAAGAACAAAATTAATCTGTTTTCGAGCATTAATCTTAATTTTAACACATTTGTTCAAAATTTCAATCTTGTAGAATATGCAGGAAAATACATAAATGAGAAAACTAATTTTTTGGTGATATTTTTGCGGCGATAAAGGACATATACTTAAAAATACGTTAACATCGAATACTTAAGGATACGTTAATATATTTTATATCTTTTCTAAGGAAATCTACTGGGTAGACGTTGGATAATTTTGGGATTCCACAATTTCCCAATTAAGAAAACTACACTGACTAGATTCTTGCATTTAAAAGAAATACTGCAAAATATATTTTATTTAAAAGAAGAAAGTGGCGGACGGTTATTATGAAAGGAAAACAAACAAAAATCAACAACAGCTACGAATCTGAACTTTCTTCCAGCAGCGGGGTGAGTAATTTCTATTGCCTTTTTTAGTTATATTACTAATTACATGAATTTGATAACAGTTGTCTTCGGTTGAAGAAAACGTAAATGAATACCGAAGTTTTAATGAAGTCTTTCCAAAACTGCAACAAATGTTAAAACCACGCCTTGGAGTTGTGGAGGACAGCATTAAAGAAGATGCAGCTGATAACGGCAAAATTCGTAAAGAGATGAAAGTGTTTAATTGCACAAAGAAATCATCCCAAGAATATGATTCGCATGGACTTAGCGTGGTTAAAAATAATATACTTAATTCCGATAGAAGAAGAATTACCAATAATGTCATTACTTCAAGCCAGGAATCAGATTTTATTGGGTTCAGCGCAGATGAAATTAGTAATAATAACGTGAAAATTAATTGTACAATAGCATCAAGTCAGGAATCGGAATTTGCTGGTTTTTCTGATGATAGTCTTGAGATTAATAATGGCGTACCACCAACATATTTACCAATAAAAACAAAAGCCTTGGGCGCAACACAATTAGCCAGTTCAGAAGTAAAATTGCAATTGCCATCTTCAGAAAAGTTATTTAGCAAAGTGCCTAAAGATGGCACAGTTATTTTTGAGATTATCACAGAAAATAGCTGTAATGCTGTTGATATGAAAATGTCCAATAAAATTATGGAGAGTGGTACATCAGCTAGAATTACTTTCAACGGCGCCGTAGGCAATGCTTCTAAGCCGACTCCAATAAAAGAAATTGGCGTTAATTTAGATAGCAAACCTAAAACTGCTGCATTCAGTTTTGGAGATGGACAGAACAACGAAATGTGCAAGTACGCTAATGAACGTTCACCTGACTTGTTTGATGACGACGATGAAGACACCTCGACCACTGTTGAACCAGCTCCTACCTTTCTTCAGGATCAAATGAATGATTCGATCGACGAATCTATGCCCGCGTATGATTCACTGAGGAAAGACAGGGAGTTGTTGCGACGAATTCAAAACTCTCTCGCTGGTATACCACCTCCTCCATCAGTAACAATTATGCAGATCGATATGTTCAAATCGGTTGAGAATAATAAAGAAATCATTTTGAATTTTTTTAATGACTTCGATGAAAAATCTGCGGAGCCAAAAAGTGATTCTAAAGGTCTCTTCAAACCGTCGCATTCTTTCGAAGAGGTGCAGGATATGAAATGGCCTAACATTCTGAATGCTCGTCATCATGGATTGTGGTAAAATATTTTTTGTTTTTGGGTTTTTAAATTAAATATGTAATAGAACAATCTTTTATCTCAGCTACAATTCATCAACATATACGGAAAAAATTGAGTATTTAAGTCTGTCTGTTGTGCAGAGGTATGTGGGTGCAGAAACTGGCTCTTCTTTTCAATGTTCGCCATCGAGCGCGAAAAAGCGCAATGCGCGGATTAAGTAATTATTGAATTGTAATAAAAAGAGTAACACTAATAATGAATATTATTTTAGAATGCTTACGCAGTCTCCGGGGAATCGATTGAGTCATTTAGCCCGGAGAAGAGCAATATTTTCATCTGCTAATTTGCAATGTAACTCACAAAAAGTAACTCAGAATAACAGACTTGGAAACAAACAAATTTTGTTAGATAATAAGTATGAAATTGTTTTTTAGCATATGTACTTACTAGTAGCAAATTTTTCCAACTAGGAAATCGGAAAATAGGAGAAAGCAAAAAATTATCACACCTAAAAGACGAACTCCTGGGGAGCGGAAATTAAGTAATTGGATTTATTAAAGTTAAATATTTATAATCGTAATTAGGGATTAAAGTTCTCAGTTGCTTATAAACTCCAAAATATGCAGATTAGAATTGATAAAATTGTCAGCAAAGTTAAACATATAACCCAGAAGCAGAATATTAAGATATTCCCATCTTTTTAACATTTATATAATTTTTAACAGCTCGAAAAACACCAACATCTTCGGCGAAGAAAAGATTATTGTTTCGGCCCATCCATGCAAATCCTGCACCATCCAGGGAAACTTCGAAGCGTGCCCTCTTCCAAAGCCCACAAAAGGCAGCAAAGGTTATTATCAAACCTGTTATAAAGCCAGAAATTGCAAATCGTGTTGAAAAGTCAAAACGTGCTCTGTTTTCACCTGAAAAGTCGAGCACTTCTCAACAATTAGAATTACCTTCAAGTTTAATAAGTAATGCTGCTAAAAGGCAACGCCTTGACAGTGATACTGCAGACAATAGCAGCAAAATTCTACGGTTAAATTCCATTTCTGCATACGAAGGGCTGACTCCGAGGTCTTTAAAATTAAAAAGTCAGAGCTTCTGTGTTGGA
The DNA here is from genome assembly GCA_963920795.1 of Eutolmus rufibarbis. Taxonomy (NCBI): domain Eukaryota; kingdom Metazoa; phylum Arthropoda; class Insecta; order Diptera; family Asilidae; genus Eutolmus; species Eutolmus rufibarbis. The sequence goes on from OY987205.1 coordinate 39,399,363, forward strand.
TCTAGTGCGAACATTGCTAACTGTACGATCACAGGAAAATCACTATTTCGGAATAGCTCCGATACGGTTTGTTCTAGTCAGCTTTCAGAGAGTCACAAAAAGGTACATTATATTTTAATAAGATCACATATATTTACTAATTTAATATAATATATAGAAATTGCTATGGGCGGTTTCTCAGGCTTTGCAAGGCAAACAGATTGGAGTAAAACATCCGAGCTTCAAACAATATGCATCAGTCCTTGCTCGCGTTGTGAAACGAATGTTTTTGGAAAACTTTAATAAGTCTGGCAGCACAAGTGATACTTTATTAAGGTAAAAACATCAATTTACAATCCAGAAGTCGTTAGCAATGATTCTTTCAATTTCAGACTGGCAAAAAAATACGTTTTTTGGGTGATACAGGGCAAGACTGCTGATGACATTTATCTGCAGGAAAGAGCAAAGCTGGAGCTAGAAAAAACGTGCTCGAAGCTTACAGGTTACATTGCGCCCGCGGACTATGAGAACCGTAAAGCAGCATTGGTGCGGAAGTGCTCCAACAATACGTTCTTTTCAGAGAATTCCATGGATACGTTCAATCTTAGTCAGTCTTTTGGTTGTGCTAATATAACTCAAAATTCGCAAAGTACAGAGTTCCTAAGTCAGATGTCTCAAGAGAGCAAAACTGGAAGTGCAATAAAATTGACGATTCCTAGTTTGCAAAGCAGCTCATCGAAGAGCAATTTGCATGGTATTGCACTACGGGAGAATATAGATGGTGAATTGCGTCGTTCGGCTCAGAAAAATTTTACCGGAAAGGATCAAAGCAATCTGAGTCCTTACAGCGATAAGGTTAGCTCTAGTGCTAAGAAGCATATGTCCAGTATTTATGATGCGAACTCTTTGAAAGTAAAGCGGCAAATATCTTTTGATAGTTAGTTGGGTAAGCTCTTTAAAAGACTTAAAGTAAATTGCTTTTACTGTTTATAGCTGTTTTAGTTATTTATCAGGAATTTAAAAAATGAAATAAAATTATTCCTTTCTTTATTAAAAACTGTAAGTGTGTTGACTCCTAACTGTATTTGGAATTGCGTGAAATAAAATTTGAGTTTAAAATTTAGTTACATTCTTTGCTTTAAAGATTGAATTATTCTTTTACACATCGCAGTCGATAAGCTGGGTTCTAATGTTTTTAAATACAAAATTTTTTTATTTTGATAATTTAAAAAAGTACAATTTCAACATTCATTTAATTAATCCCTACTTGCATTTTCGAACTCGCCCGATATTCTGCTGAAGAGAAAATAAGCCTATTAGGCTTTATATAAAATAAAATCTATATACATATATATATATAAAAGCGAATGTTTGTATGTTTGACACGAATGGACTCCTATACTGTTCAACCAATCATTCTGAAATTTTTACCACGTATTAATTAATATTTAAATTTATTACTTTATACACACGAATTTCTCACCATACTGCCGTGCCAAGGAAAAAAGTGGTTAAGCGTCAAATTTTTCAAAATTGAGTTTTTGGTATCATTCGATTCGTCCGGAAATTCTCTATTTAATTTATCTTCAATAAAATTGTTATCACGATTCAATTTTGTTTTATAACAATATTTATTTGAACAAAAATGATTAAGAAATCTGATGTAGATCAAAAAAGATGCTAAGTGACTCGAAAAAATTGAAAAGAGAAGCGATTCGAGGTTCGAATACAAAAACAAAAGACCTTTAAAGGCCTTTACGTGTTTTTTTGACTTTAAATATCCCGCATAATTCAGAAGCATACAAAACAGAAAAGCCTTAAGTACTTAAAGGTTTTCTTGTTTTGTATGCGGCATCCCTGGAGCGCTTGAAAACAAAACTAAACAGCCTTAAGTACATTTTTTGATATGAAGTTAAAACACTGCCGTGCCACGGAAAAAAGTGGTTAACTCCAATCGAAGTTTCGAAACAAATGAGAAAGAGTTTGAAGTTAAAAAAATCGTAGTTAGAAACATTCTTTTTTTGTGAAAATTAATATGTTCATTAATAATGATATTCTCTATCGGAATATTAAAAAAAAATTTAAAATTTTTATTAAAATCTATGCAACTGGTACAATTTATTTGTTACTTGTTTTTTGAGAATATCTTTATTAAGCGCTCCATTGGTTGTTAACACTTTTCTTGATATGTAAAGCACGAATTTCTCTATGTTCATTACAAATTAATAACTACTAAGGCACTTTAGGGGTCTTTTGGATTTGTATTTGGAAAGGCAAAAAAACCTTATGTGCCTTTTTGCATAGATTTTAATAAAATAATTTAATTTTTTTTTAATATTCAGATAAAGAATATCATTATTAATCATATTAATTTTCATAAAAAAAGAATGTTTTAAACTACGATTTTTTTAACCCCAAACTCTTTTGCATTTATCTCGAAATCACTTCGATTGGAGTTAACCACTTTTTTCCTTGGCACGGCAGCATAGCGCTCCTTTTCGAAACAATTGACTCGTGGTCGCCATCAACCCTATTCCACTTTCCAACGCATCGTCGACAAAATAATTCTGCGAAATTACTCAAGTAATTTCTTTTATTCTGGTTATATATTTTAATATTTACAAGTTATTCTATTTCACGTCGTTATTTTTGTTTACTAGGAACTTACCAATTATAAAAATAAGTTTTTAATAACATTTTTTTGTGATAAAATTATTTAATTTCAGAGATTAGATTCAGAATTACAGTGGGTTATGATAATAAAAATAGTGTTTTGTATACATAGAAGAAATTATTTAAAATAATTGACATGATGTGAAAGACTTCACAATTTTTTAATTATTGATTTTATATTTAAATACTGATCTAAAGTTACACAAATAAAGTTTTATAAGCCAAAGTTTTAAATCGATTTATCGATCTAAATAAATTTTCCACTTCCACGCTCTTAAAAACTGCGATCCACTTTCGATTATGTTTTCGTATTTAACGATTTACCAGAATACGTTCGATTGTTGAAACACACCTGCAAACAAAAAATGTTCTAAGTATACAGACAAATTATTATTTTCTTATACAAACGATATTAAAATGAAGCAAATATAGTAGACACCTGCACTTATAAAGTGGACTGTTCCTGGATAGAAATTTAAAGTTTTCTTGTAAACAAAAGTGTAGAGTGGCGCTGATCCAATCGGTAAAAAAGCTTGTAATGCATTAACCAATGAAAATATTTTCCCTACAGAAAAAGTGAGGTTTATTGCTTTAATTCTAAATATTAAATGAAATTTAAAAAACCTGTTTCATTTGAGGGAACAACTATAGTCAAAAGCGCAAAGCTCATTGGTGAAACCATTCCTTTAATCATACCTACGCCAATAGCTAAGTATAAATGCCAAGGTTGTGAAGCAGCTGCTTTAACCACAACATCTAGCAAAGAGCTGCCGCATGCAGCCAGTACAAGTGACGAGGCTCTGAGTTTCATCATCTAAGTCATGAGTAATGTTTTCACATGTAAAGGCAATAAATTAACATTAGAAAAAATTACCTTTCTTAAGAGAATAACTGCTAAGGTAGTTGAAATGACCTGTACACCAATTGCCACCGCTTCATAGGTTGTGAACTGCCTCACAGTCCACGCAAATTTCTCACGAATGAAAAGATAAAAGACCGTACTAGAGCCTCCTGTAAAAATAAAGAATTTGTATGGCAAATACTGGAACTCTACTATTGAATGAAATACAAAATGTATCGTTCGTCTTTTATAGTCGCAAACAAATACAATTCGCATAAAATTCAGTTAAAGCTCCAGAGTAATAGATGCATAGTACTTAATACAAAATCATGAAGTCCAAGAGTAGCTAGTGTTAACAATAAAATGGCCCTATCACAATTAGGGCGCCTTTTTACACAGGTTTTCATACAATCGACGACGTGAGAGAACCGGAAGAGTTGCCTTAATTTTGACTGAAATTACAGTATTAAATCATTGCAATCAGTTAGCAAGCACTACTTTTTACCTCTGATTGTATTTCTGGTCTTATTTCCATGCGTTCTTTCAGAAAGATGGCAAGGTAAATAAGCAAAAATAATACTATGCTTCCAGTTATCGCGAGCACAGTTGCAGAACTGGTAGCCTGTAAAACATAGCTACTGGAAAGCGACCCAATCACCAGACCAGCGTAAAGGCATCCCTCATAACCCATTATTCTGAAAACAAAAATATAAAAAAATTTCATAACTACTGCAGACGCACTTACTGACCGAAACGCCCGTTCTTGCTGCGTTGAAATATCTCGAATGTAACTAATGCACCCTATAGAAAAAGAACTATTGCCTCCAAGAAGGATTTCCGGTATTACTCCAATAATGTAGAACCAGGGATTGATCATATATGTTCTTGATAGAAAGCATATTAAAGCGAATGAAATATACTTAATCGCAAAACCTGGGAATATAACATAAATTGGGTATATTCTTTTAAATGAAATTCTTTAAAGTACCTAAATAAGCTGCTATTATTACAGGCCTTCTTCCAAATTTATCCGACCAAGGCCCAATTAAGATTACGCCTAGAGCAGGTACGATATTTTCAAGAAGAATTTGTATCATAAAGATATTGGCAGCGTAAGGTTGGACTAGGGCTTCAATTATCTAGAAAATTTAATTACTGGATAAGGTAAGTTTAAATTTAAAAAATCTATATGTATTTACATACATATTATATATTAACGTTTCCCTTCAGCTACAGAGAATAAATCCTTCTGTATTTTTTTTTTATCTAAATTTATAAAATGGTAATTACCTTCATGAATTTTGTAGACAAGAGTAGCTTCTTAAAAAGTTCTTAAAAATCCACTGCTGCGATAAGTATTTTAGAATTTAGAACCTTAAATTTTAAGCATCTCTGACCCTATTAGGCCTAAACAAATTTTCCTTGATTTGTCGAGATTCTTATGTTAGTCAGTTCAGCGGTTCTCGCGGAAATTGTTAGCATAAATATACATATACATAGGTCAAACACAGAATCTCCGCTTTTTCATTCCGAGTTAATTCAAAAACAATTTTATTTTTTACCGATTCTCGCAGAGCTATTTATTGAGAATATTTTCAGGAACTATGAGTTCTATAAAAAAATAGTTGTGTTACGATATTTCTCACACTTTCTTACATATGTTTCTAAATATTAAAACGAAACAAAAATAGTGGCGGACGTTGTCGATTTGTTTCTTGCATTTGTTCGTCCAAGGATATATTTTGCGAGATATAGGTATGGCTGATAACGCAATATAACTTAAGAAATTAATTTTTGCAATTTAGGGAAGACATGCAATCAAATATGTGAGCTAGGCTAGATATTTTTCTACCAATTTTATCGAAGACATGCGAAATATTAAACAATCAATTCTCATATTTATCACTTACTTTCGAAGCATCCGTTGCGTTCGCTGTTCCCAACAAAGCGCATTCTTCCTCTGAAAACTGATAAACAGCAGTACAAACTTGGAACACAACTTGGTTCTTGTACACTGTTTCTATAAAATACAATTTTCATTTAGAAGTTTTTAAAGCATATTTTACAAAACACGTATATAGGTACCAGACATTTCTAGTGCAAATAAAAGAACAAGAACAGTGGGTTCGAGAATTGGAAAAGTTTTCCGGGATCTATTGTTGTTAACCTCCAGTGAATCATTCCGCGGCAGCAAAGGTTCGCGCTCACTTATATTTTCCATTATCAATTCACGCACAATTCAAAATCACGTTATACCTCCAAAGGTTTCGAATAAACTGCGGTGATTCAAGTGAAATAGCTAATTGTTGAATTTCAAGAGGGGTTCCCAACGATGTTTATAAAAAAAGACTAAAAACTAAATTGCTAACGAAAGTGACGCGATGTTTTAGAGCACCTAAAACCGTACTGCGAATTTATTTTGATATGCGGCTGGGAATAAATTTCAGGGAACGATCATAAATTTTTTATCTCTCAATATTTACCAAATGAGATTTACAAGAGAACCTTTTTGAAAAGTCTGCTTATCAAACAAGGATAAGCTCGTTTTGTGATCGCGGAAATGAAAGGAAGTGTGGAAGAAAGAAATCGCTTTTTATTGCAATTTTTTGTGATGAGATAAGATATTCTATTGCAAATTGGTTTCGGTGAAATGTGCATGGAAATTAAGTAAGTTAAAAAAGAAAAAGTAACTAAATAAAGCGCAATTTTAGTAATTTAAAAGTTTTGTTTGCTAAATTAAAATCATTCAAAATCTATCCTTGTTAAGAATAGGAAAAAGGAAAATTTTTCAAAAATGCCAAGATGAGCACTATGTGACTATGTCTGATCATAACAAAGATCAGTTGGGTTAAGAGGCTCTTTATGTAGAAGGTTTATAATTAAAAATTGCATTTTCTACAAATTGAAAATAAACGTGTTACAAATATTCCTCTTGAAATTTTCGAAAATTCAAAGTTGCAATTTCAGGATTTTATAGCTTTTGCGATGTTTAAATTGTCAAAAAATTAATATAACACTTAAAGTAAGTTTTACTGAAAAGTACGAAATATTAAGACCAAATAAAGTTTTTTTTTATTAAAATGAAAACTGTATATTAAGGCTGCAGTGGAGAACAATATTGGATAAATAAATACATTTTCGTAGTTTTGTAAATATTCCTTAAAGAACTTAGAAATTTCCAAATTAGTTTCTTTAATATAGTTTTCGTAATAAAAAATCGTCAAAAATCGAAAAACGGGTTTTAGACCTTGGTGCTACTGCCATGCATAATACATATTAAGAAATTATTTCTTAAATAATACTCATTAGTCATCACAGTTCTTAAAATATATTTCAAATTTATATATAAAATAACAATAAAAAACAAGAAGTATATCCAGCACCTTATGATAATCTTTTTGGAAGTAATAATTGAGCTACGTTCCTATTGCTCCATAAGTTGAACTGGGATACGACTTTTGAATTCCAAAAACAATCCTGTAAAAAGGAAATCGAAAATTTTAGGAACTGTTTATTAAAATGACCTTAATTTGTTATACGTACGCTACAAACAAATAGCAGGTGAAGAAGGTTCCGACAGATATAAAATTAAATGCTCCCGGGTACGTCGTTAGAGTCGAGCTATACACGAATGTATAAAGCGGAGCTGAGCCCAATGGCGACAGAGATTCAATTGAAGTCGTTAACGAGAAAATTTTTCCTAAAAGTTTATTTATAAAATTATGATATATGTGTTTATTTTATGCTCTTACCAACGTCGCTTCCAGAGACGACATGTGAAAGAATCGCTCTGCACATCGGTCCACCTACAGCTTTTAACAAACTCGCTGCGATAGCCAGATACAAGTGCCAGGAATAAATAGCAGTTGCTTTTATTGCAGAATCGATAACGCAGCTCCCAAAAGCAACTAGGGCAATTGATACAATCGATAATTTTAAAACCTAGATAAAGTTATACGTTAAAAAATGACCTGAGAAATCTTATTAATTTAACCTTTTGAAGAACGTATACAACAATAACATTCCCAAACATTTGCACCAAAATGCTCGCTGCATCGTAGAAAGTGTAGTCTCTAATTGTCCATTCAAACTTTTCTCTTACAAATAAGTAAAATACTGTCGCATTCCCTTCTGTCTTGAAAAATTCCTTTAGGATTTAGGATATGAAATGATAAAAATTGTTTACACACCCATAGTGAAAATTGATAATCCTAAAGTTAACATAGTTAACCAAATTATCATTCTATCATAGTTTGGCCGTTTCTCCAAACAAGTCTTCAGCATGTCTTTGACTAATTCCCATCTAAATAGACCTCGAATTCTCGACTGGGAAAGTTAAAAATTTTAAAAATTACAATTTAAAAATGATACTAAACTTACGCCTCTGTCTATTTGCTCAACGCTTAAGCTTTCTTCAATGAAAAAAACTGTGTACAAAATACCTATTAAAACAAGTACTGCCGACGTTACGAAAACCGTAAGACAATTCGTTAGTGATAATATGTAGCTACTTAAAAGCGATCCAGCCATAAGGCCAATATAAATAGCTGCTTCGACTAGGACCATTCTGTGCATTAAAAGGAAATTATTTAAAATACATTCTTTTCAAAAATATAAGTTTACCTGTAGGCCCGTTCTTTTGCAGCGGCGACGTCGGTTATGTAACACAAAACCCCGGTTATCATAGAGCAATTTCCACCGCATATCGAAACCGGAATGATTGCAAGAACATACAGCCAAGGATTAATACTGATACTTGCGGACACAAAGGCTATAATAGCCGATAAAACGTAAATAGAACAATAACCTGAAGAAATAAGTTTTAGAAAATTCGCATTTTCATGGAATATTTAAGCACCTATAAGTGCAGCTAATATCACAGGTTTCCTGCCGAATTTATCTGACCAGGGTCCAATGAAAAGACTCCCAATGGCAGGGACAATACTTTCGAGTAAGGAACGTGCCATAAAAATATTTGCAACATATGGTTGAACTTCAGTCTCAATAGCCTGAAAATATTTTAGGACTCTTAAAATAATAAAATCTATTCATCATCTCATACTAATGGAGATAAAAAATTAGTCTATATTATATTACTTTTGAAAATAAAATTATGATACAGCTTTTAAGCTCTAAACTTGAATATATTTTGTGATTACTAAATACTGAAGTATAAAAAAAAACATTCTACTTATCTACTGCTCGTGATACACATTAGAAAGCAAAAATTGTCTAAATAATAAGTTAAACAACAAGTGACACTGATGACCCTCTTTTTCTAATCGGTGAAGAATTCTGAATTCTGTAAGTATTTGAATTACCGTTCATGTTTTGTTTGTTTATATTTAATTTGTTGTATGTAAAGTTACTGTGATATTTATGTAGTATGCAACATTCAGCTATTTAATGTCGTTTTGATTTAGGTGGAAACAAATCACATGACTTCCGCCAGAGTTTTTTAGAAATGTTTGCAAATCATTTAAATGAAAGTACATCTCCTCCTAATTACATTTACATACTTTAAACAAAGAACGAAATAAATCTTTCTTCTTCTGCGATTACACAAACTCTTGGAAATATCTACAGACTTAAATTAGCATAAAATTGTTTATTATTAGATAACGCCCATTAACTGTGTCAACCATTGTGATAATTGAAATATTAGAAATGCTGTACCAGCGATAAGTAGGCTGGTTAATCACAATCGCCTGTTTTATTAAAAGCACGCAGTTCTACGTTGCCTTTGTACTTACCAATGATAGATGCTATCACTATGTTTTGCGCCATGAAAAACAACACTAATGGTACCTAACTAGTAGTGCGTAAAAAGTAAGTAGAAATAGTTACTAAGTTTAATAATGATGTTAGGACATTCATATTACATATTAGTAACTTCGGATAAACCTTACTAAATGTGGTTCTAACTTACATTCTAATGATTTGTAAAGTACTCACTTCGGTCTCTGGGCTTGGGTTTGGATTCCCCAGTCTAGAGCATTGAAGCTCGTCATAGTGAAAGACCGATTTGCATGCCTGGTAAATGACTTGGTTCTGGAAAACGGCCCCTGGAACAATAGTTACTTATTGGAACTAATCACTTAAACTATTTTGTCGTGCTTACCAGATAAGTTGAGTGCAAAAAACAGAAGGAACACGGCTGGCTCTAAAACCAGAATTCGTTGATGTCGTCTATTTTCCTCGGGGACAAGAGCTGCTTCACTTTCATGTTCCATTGCGGACACAGATTCCGGAAACGAGTTTCACGTTTTTTGTCACTACTTTGCAAAAGTACTCGCGCCCGTGTGACTGCGTTTTGCAGATCGTAAACAAAGGAAAGAGTCGAAAGGCAGCTTGCCAATAAGCTCATTGAATTTACACTAAGAGATCTACCGAGCAGTCAGCTAGCGCTGCAAGTGAATTCTCATTCTAGCCCACATAGTGTTTACTTTTTAGTCACTAAGTACGTCATTCGTCAGCTGACGAGGTAGACGGGGCTGGTGACTTTGCAGCTGTTCCAAGCTAAGTCAGCCTGCGGACATTGGTTATTTTGAATGAGTAATTATTATTTATTTATTTACCATCTCTCGTAGTGTCTGCTTGATTGTTTACTACGCGAGGGTAAAATTATTAGCTTTTGTAAAAAGATAGAGCAGAATGTTGAGAATTTGAAATGTATTTATGTCAATCATAAAACATATTAGTTAAAATTTAACCAAGAAATGCACTTTAACAATAACAGCAACTTTAATTTTTATAAAATATCACCGATTTCAAGGAAAACTCTTTGCAATTATTGAAAGAGAATCGTGATGAATAATTAAGAAATGTCTACTTATTATCATTCTCAACAAAAGACGAAATGAATAAAAAGCAAAAATTGAATATAAATAAAAATATGGTGTCCTACAACGATCAATGTTGGGTCTCTTTTATTTACTTTACTTAAATAACATAGACAATAAATTTAAACAGGGTATTCAGATTTTAAAAATCAAGGAATTCTCCTAAAGGTGTGGAAATTGATAAATATGGTAAATGGTAATAGACTATTGTAAGTTTCTAGAATCATCACTATATTTTCCTTGTAAGTTTTAGGTAAATTTCTACTAAATCGATTTTCGTTCAGAATTTTAGTTTTAATAGCTTCGGAGATTAATTTTTATGTGTTAATGCACTCTTTTCTCTACATAAGTATATATAGAACTGTTTTAGATATGCGAGATAATGACTGTTAATACTATGTTGAATTTTATTTCTACTACTTGCTTACAGTCCCTGAGAAAAACGACGATAGCAGGCAGACAAACAAACGCGAGTGATCGTATAAGGGCTTTGTTATTTTATTTTAAATGGAGTTGTATAAATGGAATATTCTAGAATCAATACTGTTGATAATAGTGAATCAAATACTCGGCTAGTGTTCTAAATATTTATCGCTGATTATCATTATTTTTAGAGAGTAGTATAGGCGTGAGTTTGCCTCCCATAAGCATCGCGGCGGAAATTGCATGTTGTAACGGTTTTATTAAAAATGTTGTAGAAACAGTTTTCAGAAAGACTGAGGTTCTCAATGCGAGTTGCATTAAATCTACAACAGGAATTGATAAACCTCAACTGAGTCTGAAATTTATTAATTTTTGAAAGTAATATATAAATTGTAAAGACGTAATAAAATACAAAATGAGATGGAATGTAGTTATTAAAAAAAAACAGGACATTTTGCACTGATATTTTATTAGTCAAAAAGGACTTAATATCTTTTCCTGTCTCTTTCCCTATCCTTGTCCCGCCTCCTGTCCTTGTCCCAGTCTGAATGTCGATCGTCTGTATATCGATCAGAATATCGATCACTTTTATAGTCTCGATCATATCTCTTACGCTCTCTTTCCCTCATCTCGCGCTCCCTTTCCCGCTCTCGGTCGCGTTCCTTCTCTCTTTCCCGTTCCTTTTCCCTTTCTCTCTCTCGCTCTCGTTCTTTTCGCAGTCTCTCGCGCTCTCTATCTTTTTCAAACTCTTCGTGTTCGCGGTCCACCCGTTTCTTTTCATGCCGCTTCTCTCGATCCCTCGACCGCGACCTTTCCCTGTTCTGTTTCTTGTGCTTCTTCTTCGACATTTCTTCTTCCAATTTTTCCAAATTCTCGTCCTCACTTGGCATGTCTTCGTCGAGGTCCTCATCTAGCGCAGAGACTTTTGGCTCCAGTTCGTTGTTTTCCTCGAGGACAGCTCGCTTCTGGACCCTCGGTAGAATGATGTCGCAGACTCGATCGCTGCGGAGCAATTCGTCAATAAAATCGTCCATGTACACAATTTCGAAATGACCCAGTCTGTTCTGTCGCCGGAGTTTTCTGTTGTCGTTGTAGAGCGGCTCCAGATACTTGTAGCAGTCTAGCGAGGTGCCCGTGAGCCGCAAGTAGAAGGCGCCCAAGGCTCGCACGTATTTGAACTCCTCGTTTTTAATGAACTCGACGACGATGTCCTTTTCGGGCTGGATTTGCAGCATCTTGAGAGTCAAGCAGAGGAACTGTGTTGGTTTGATATTCCCTCCAAACACACCACCGACGTAGCGCAGCTCCATGGCTTTGTCAACCAGGAGTTCCGCTGTAAGAGCAAAGCACTGCTCCTTCCAGTACTTCGAGTCGTAGATACGAGACCTTATGATTTTCTCTATCAAGTACTGCGGATTAGTTCCGTGTATATTTTTGGCTTCTTTTACTGTCCTATTTGCCATTTTTAGTAATTTTTATCGGCATTTACGATTTATAAACAAAACCACAACACGCCACTGCCATTCTTTTGACAATTAAAAATGTCCTATGGGGTTTTCCTCATATTTCCCAGTAATAAACTTTATGTTAATTTTTCTATTTTACTACCGACGGAAACTTTTAGGAACTTCTGTAAAGCAGATGAGAGTTAAATAAATTAATTGAAATGAAGCACACATTTTGAATTTAGCTTTAGAATCTTAAAATTCATAGACTTCATATAAACGAAGACTTAAAAAGGAAATCCTATGAAAAATTTCCCACTATTTCTTGATTAACTGTCAGATGAGGTATTTCTTTAAGGAGAATGACGCATAGTGTCAAAATTCTCGTCATTACGCAGATTTTGTTCCGTTTTTCCAGGCTATCGCATTAATCGGGTGAATAAAACGAAAAAAATCTCCGTTCAAGATGAGTTTCTTTAGCAAAATGTTCGGTGGTAAAAAAGACGAAGCGCCGACGGCCGGGGAGGCTATACAAAAACTCCGCGAAACGGAAAACATGCTTATAAAAAAGCAAGAATTCCTCGAGACCAAAATTACGTCGGAACTGGAGCTGGCTAGGAAACATGGCACCAAAAATAAGCGAGGTGAGTTCATCTATGGTCTGGTCGGCTGGCCCTGTAAGAGCCCTTTTGTGTATTCCACATCCCAGCCGCAATCCAGGCCCTCAAGCGGAAAAAGAGGTACGAGAAGCAGTTGCAGCAAATTGATGGCACACTCTCGACGATCGAGATGCAAAGGGAGGCTTTGGAGGGCGCCAACACGAACACTTCGGTCCTTAACACGATGAGAGAAGCCGCCAAAGCCCTTAAGTCAGCTCATATGAACATGTAAGTGTTCCGTTTTTAAGTAGTTTCGTAGACTAGGGCTCGATAACTCGCCAAAAATGTATACAGTTAACAACAAAACTCCATTTTCCGCTAGCCATTGGCTTCAGACAATCTGATCTTTAAGAATTTGATACGTTGCTTGATGCAGTGTAGTATGGTGTGATCATATTAAGAGATATTTCTTTTACAGCCTACACTTAAAATCATTGGTATGCTGCGTCACATATGTAGTTTTAGCTTTCGAGCATTAATTGTCTCTGTGTCGCAAAATGACTCATGGTAGAAACCCGATTAAATTCTTTCAGCATTGTTATTAAAATAAATCGAAGAACTCCGCTAAGAAAAGTCTCCCAAGATATCTATTATCTTTTATTTTTTGTGGACCTTGTTCTGTAGAACATAAAATAATGCAACACATAAATACACATTGACTACTTGCATAAAAACTGATCATTTACATAAAAAACATAGTAACACATGATATAATAGTTTAATTTTGGTGGAGCTCGCTTTAGAACCACTTCATTGAAAAGTAGTTGGCAATGATTGCAAGCATTCAGTTCATTAACCTTTTTACTGCTATGTTAATACTTTCCGAATTTGTGAAACTTGCCAAGTATTAATATTATGATTGTCACTAATCTCGCTCGGCACAGGCATCCACTCTGGATAGTGACTCCTCCTAGCTGACCTCCTCCCGGAGAACCAACTCCCGCAGACACTGGCGGATTTTCCGAACTAACCCTTTGCACTATTTAAAAAAATGATTGAATTGAATAGTTGAATTACGCGATTTCAGCATACTCTTAAGAAAAGATTCTTAAAATCTCTTCGTTCAAGGCATACCGATCGGTTAATAATAATCTATTTTTCTATTAAATATTGATCACAAGCTCCGCGTTTAAATGGCTTCGTCTCTAACGTTAGATTAGAAATTTATCATAATTTCCATAAATTGATTCTCAAAATATAAAGTTTGCCGATATTTTTTGTATTAAAAATTCGTCAAATATCAAAATATCTCAACGTTACAAAATATTAAAAAGCTTTTGGCGAATTCATAGCTTCTAAAAACATGTCGACTCGTCTGCAAAGTTTTGATTTCCATCATAATTTTCGGGACTTAAATGTTTTGTTTTCTTCCTTATATGTACTATACCGATAATACCGAATTTAGGATAAACTAGTTTATCCTACGAACAAGTAGTTTTCCGCAAAATGTATTTTTTAATTGTCAACAATTTTCTCTACACCACCAGTTAGTTGACTATTCATCACAACAGAGTGAAGTGCTGACAAGCACGCATTTGTGTTTTGAATTAATAAATATATTAAATTTAAATAAAACTAGGGCAAACTAGTGTAGTTTAAGACAAACTAGTTCATCTTAATTTTGAGTTTGGCCGCAAATATGGCATACTCAATATCATATTCGGATAATCAATCTCTTTCTGATTTTTTATTCTATGTATTTTGAGGATGGTGTAGTTTATATGACCCACAAAACATGAAAACAAAATAGTTTTGAATTATGGAAAACAACATATGATGTAAACACAGTGAATTATAAAAATAGTGCACGTGTATGCACAAAAACTACCCTACCCCTACAAACTTGGTTGTTTCAAAAGATATCAATAAACTGATCCAAGCAGTGTGCCTATTTATTTTGTATAGTTCCAAATTTTTTTTCGGTGATATGTCATAAATTTTAAATTTAATATGAGGCCTAAGAGAAAACTAAATAACAAACATTCCTTCTACTATTTCAAAATCACGCGGCTGTGAGTATAAAAAAGTAAAAGAAATGTATATAGGAATTTATACATAAATATGGCTGAAGTAATTTACTTTGGCGTTATATAAAATTGTTGTCTATATATTTATTTATTGCTTTTCCATGCGTTCCCATTTTAAGTCACTAATTAAGGAGTAGTGGAAAATTGTTTTACTTAACATTTTTGCCACTGTAGGTTGAAATTATGTCTCACAATTTTCTGAGGTTATCTGACACCGCAAAACCAAATAAGCCAGACGATAAAAGTATGTAGTTTTAGTATACACCAGAAAGTGTTCTACAGAAGTTCTTAAGTTGCTCTGTTTGGACTGTTTGTTAATGTCATATTTTTTTGTTAAACCAAATTAGTTATATTTAAATTGTGTTCTAGATTTCTCTTCCCTTTGTAATATTATATTCCTTTGGCAATTTATATTAGCAGTTTAAAAGTACAATTAGATTTACACTAAATTATTATTTGTATATTTTTATATTTTAGGGACGTTGATCAAGTACATGATATGATGGATGACATTGCGGAGCAACAAGATGTAGCTCGTGAAATTTCAGATGCTATTTCAAATCCAGTGGCCTTTGGTAATTGAATCATTAACTTAAATAAAATTGTTATATTAAGTGAAATTTTTGGTTCCAGGACAAGACATGGATGATGATGAATTAGAGAAAGAATTAGAAGAACTTGAACAAGAGGAATTAGACAAAGAATTGCTTGGTGTGGGAGGACCAAGTGCTGAGTTACCAGAAGTGCCCGCAGATGCAATACCAGAAAAAGTTAAACAAAAAGCAAAAGAGAAGAAACCTCGTAAGTTTGAGTATGCATTAAATGAAACAAACTGTAGTGTAATAAATTTTAAACTGCAGAAGAGGAGGAGATGGATCCAGCAATGAAAGAACTCATGGCATGGGCTGAGTAACAAGTCATAAATTACTCTTCCGAGACCCTGTTGAAGCCCTTTAAGCTCTAAGCTTCATAACTACACAGCAAGGAAACTATAATGTTTCATATTTTAATCAATTTTCGTTGTATTTATTTAAGAGGAAAACGAACATTATTTTGGAAAAAGGACACCAAATTAAAACTTTCGCTACTGGAAATACAAACACTTTCGAATAGAATTTTGTTCATATGTATTGTGATTATTTCTTCTATTACAACTAATATGTTTGATATCTCCTAGAATATACGAAACCGCTTTATACAAATTTAACAAATTTAATATTTTTGCTTTAAGTAGAATTCTGAATGTTGAGAACATAACGGTGGATATTTCAGACATGTTTTTTGAGTTACTTCGGCAGAAATCTTTTAAATATTTTAAATACTTTACTGAAAAAGAAATTAATTTTAAAACACACGGTGTAACATTGTGTACTGCATTAATGGATTATCAGTGCACTAATTTGAAATTTAGGACCTTTCTTAAATTTGTCTATAAATTCGTTGTTACTTGATATATATAGATATTTTTAAAGGAAAATTAAGTTAAAGCTTTGAATGAGAAAGGTATCAGGAACTTAATTTTTGGATGAGAATAAAATAGTTAATTCATATTGAGCTTTATTCTGGAAATCGAGTCTCTATACACTAAGCTGAATCACAGTTAAAGTGATACTATCCAATTCAGCGATGTGAAGTAGAATCAAATACTATAATCAAAATTTTCGAATAAGTTCCATTGATTCATTTTTGTTCCAGCAATCGTATATTCTTAAAATTTTCAATTCTGAGGAAATATGTTTTTAGAGTTTGAACAGACCTCGTTCGGCTTTTAAAACAGTGGTGATGGTCAGGAAATAAGGTGAGACAAGACAGATCGGAGAATTTTACTCGGAAATTAATTATATATCTGTTGGATTTATTGTTGCTTTTCATGAAACCTTCTGTAGTCAGTAGTGCGATGAAGTATGGAAAATCCCAGAAGCGTTTTTAATTCTTTTTAAATTGACTGAAGCTACACATTTTACACATTTCACCTTAAATACTATATATATAGAATTTAGGTTCTTACTTTGTGTGCTTGATATAAAATTTAATAAGCTGCAGCTTTTAGTTAATTAGTTCATTGTATTTGTAGATGATTGTGGAATGCCACGTTTCCAAGAGGGTATGGTGTGCCAAACACATTGCAAGATGCTAGTCGACTGAATATTAAGTAAGTTCATAACATAATTATTTGGCTCGTTAATTGCTTTTATTGAGTTATTAAGAAAGACAAGCTTGAAAATTAAGAACTTAGGCTATGACCTCTGTTTTTTATTAGTGATTATGTGCGAAGGGATGAATAATGTACATAGAGAAGCTATTTTTTTTTATTCAAATCATATTAAATTAATATTATAGACAAAATGCAATCTAATTTTTAGAGATATAAAATGCATTTATCGTGTGTACACATTTTCGAATTCGTAAAAATATCGAATTAAAAACAGGAACATACTATTTCCCGGTCTTTCCGCATCGTAAAATTATGTATTCAAGAGCAAACCGTGTCGTGCTTCGAAAAGAGTTACATAAAATATTTCAAAATAAAAATAAACACGGCCGGTAGGCAGCCACTGCGTTACTTCAACGCAGCAAATTTTACTTTCTTTCGATTGAATTTAAATGCATGACTCGAATTCTAATGAAAGGTGCAATGCGGGGGGAATTGCTCACCGGCGAATCCCTTTAAAATGTATCCGATTGCGGTTGAATTGCTTATTTGAAGCCGTGCGGCTGCTGGTAATTGTCTTTTTAATCCGCAATGAAGTCTTTTTCACATCTGGTACGTTTGTAGAAATTTATCGACAATCATCTTCTAACTTATTTAATATTTTAGTGTGTGTTTTTCGCGTTTGTGGTTCTATTTTCACAATGTAGTGCGACAATAGATTTCTCAAATGTGGATTTACTCAACTTCAAATACTTCAAGAATTTGCCCGATCTTGCGATTTCGAAAGAATCACTGCTGCAGCCCATTGCCAGCAAAGTCCAGAAGGCCAAAGCTGTGGTGGGTTACTTCAAGAATGTGCTACTAGGAAATCCCACGCACGAGGATGTTAAAATCATTGAGTTTGACCCGCACTTCGGCGATGCGTGGCATCCTCATTTCGAGCATCACTACGGACACAAGGGAGAGCACTTAGTCGAGGCTCTGGGCAAAGGCCTCTATCATGGACACTACCACCAGGAGCATGTCCCTGAGGTGCACGTGGATCATGGACATTATCACGAACACCTAGCCGAGGTCCATGATCATGCACATGAAATTCACGACCATGGACACTACCACGATCACGTGCATGAAATCCATGACCATGGACATTACCATGATCATGATTCGTGGGGCCATCACCATTAAAATTGTTAAATTTGTTCGTAGTACTGTTGTAAATATGTTTGTTATTAATTTTCTAATAAATTGAGTTACACTAGTCAGGAAAATTTAAAATATTTTTTTTTTAGTTTGCATTTTGAGTAGTACATATTTTCTTTTTGCTTGTGTCCAAAGAACAAAATTCCTATTACTTTGAATTTTTAGGCTATCAGTCACTAGAATTGAGTTTAGATTGTCGCTTTGAATTGCTACCTTAGTGTGGTTGTTTAAATTTATTACAAAAGCATTATTTAGAAGATTAACTCTACAGTTTTCAGATATTAATTCTTAACTTCTTAATGAAATTTTAATTCCTTCCCTAAATTACTACAAATTATACCTGTAAATTTTCTAACAAAAGGTTTTACTATTAGGATTTTAATGTCGATAGTAAAAAATCTAAAGGATTGAAATGTTTAAAACTTAATAGGTATAAATACATCTCAGATTATTTTCTATCAAGGATAAACTTGTTTTCGTCTCAACTTTAATTTCAATCTAGGAAAAACAATGCGGTGGCTGAAAAATTTTAACCTTAAAAGATTTACGTGCATGGATTGCAGAGATTTTAAAGTCGCAGAATATTTTTTTTTAAAATCCGTTGAAATTTATTTTTTGTCTTGAAAAATACTACATTAAAATATCTGCAAATGATCAGAAGCATTTCTCAAATACTGAGATAGAAATTAAATTCTTTAGCGATTTTTGCAGGTAAAAGGTAAGAGTCCTTTAATTTTTTCCAGAATCGGGGGGAATAGCATTCGTTAAGGAATTAATGATCGTAGAGTAATTGGATAAAAGTCGAGAATAAAAGCAAAAATGGGAACATTTAAGGAGTGCAAACTAGAGCTAAGTAGTAATTTTGAACTGCAATTACCATTGCTTGATACATAAGAGGAACACAAAAATTCCGAAATTTTAAAGTAGCAGAGCACTTTACCAATAATTTTAGAGCACTGAACTCTGCATTTAAATTCTTGAGAATTATTGAAGGGCCTGTCCGAATCCAAGTCTATGTCTACGTCTTCGTCTCCGATAAATAATTTAAACTCTTCTTCATAAAAGAACGAGTATAGAAGAAATAGAATTACAAATAACTACGCATGAGTTTATTTAAGCAAAATTATATTCTCCGCTTCTGCGTTGAGATGTACAAAACATTGTTGCCCCGGATGAAGGCATCGCCGTACTTGTTCTTGAGCTGCCCGTTCACGTACTCCTCCGTTTGGTCCAGGGCGATGTTCATGTAGCCGTCCAGGCAGGCGAGAACTCCTGCAAATCAAATAAATCAGCTTAGACCAGTACTTTCAGTAAATATTTCACTTTTCCATTTTGTTTACACACCTCTGTAATCCACCCCGCTGTTAAGCTTGACCACAACCGGCCTGCCATGGATTTGGTTGATGAACTGCGACAAGGCCTCTTTTCTGGACATTTTTAATTACTGCAATTTTATTAGAACTCGTCAGAAACTTTGCAATTTAAAAATTCCGCTAAATAACAACTCTAACCTTTAATTCTGCTTGACTCTGGCTGAACAACTTTTGACAACTTCAATGACAGTTCCCTAATACAGCGCAACTTTATTGCGCGCAACAAATTTAATTTAGGAGTGCCATGCTGCTTTTTAATTCATAACGTTTTTGTTGCTAGAGTGCGGTGGAGGGACCTCCATAAGTTAAACGAATTTCCACTTAATTTACCGTCGTGTGATTTATCGCAAGTAGAATTTATAGCCCCAAAAATTAATGAAATGGTAAGCAAGCTTTTAGAGAAATTTTCCGACTTTAGTAGTGATAGTTATTTAGTAAAAATATATTTTAATGAACTTGAATTAAAAAATATTTAAAAAATAAAAATATGAAGAAATTAATAAACTAGAACAATATGTGATGTAACTGAGGGAGTTGTACTCACTATAGCTACAGTATATTAACATTTTAAATTTATTTTTACCGATACCACAATTTTTTCCGTGGTCGGCACGACACGTTTTCTCAACATTTTTTGAATCCTTCTGAATTTTTTCAATTTATAAAATTAATATGTATGCATATTTTATTAAATTATATCTGTATTTTACATATTTTATTTGCATTTATTTAAACTGACCTTTCAATTAATTTGCTTCTCGTGGATGTTGTTTACTTGAGTTTTTAAAAATTTGTGTACTAATATATTACTTACATTAATTTATTTTAGTATCTTCCATGAATTACTTTGCACATAAATTATAGGATGCATAATAAATTAATGAAAAATAACGAGGTTTTTGGAATCTGATATTTTTTGTAACATAACACTTTATTGACCTTAAAAATATAACGTTTGATGAGTAAACATAACGTATTATAGTTATAAATATTATGAAATAAAATTAGCAACAATCTGTAGACTAATGTTTTAATGGATGCCTTCTAAAGGTGTGTAAGATTTGTATTGATAGAGCTCTGGCCCTCCGTATCCGTATAAAAGCTTTCCTTTGCCATTCTCGTCATAGTATGGATATCGGTATTTTGGTCTGTAGAAAACGAAAATGAAAATGTTTTGATGTACTGAGTTTGTAATTTAAGTTGGGTACCACCTTTCAAAGTACTGGAAGTTAGGGGCTCTCGGCTGCACAGTTGCTGTGGTAAAACAAATTAAGGTTACCACAAGGAGGCACACCTATAAAATACAAATAATATTATGTGTTTATTTTAAAATTGTAAGTAAGGTAAGTTAAAACCAGCAGTTGGTTTAATTTGCGAGGAATTTATTTGCTGTATAAATACAAACTCCATTCAGGTTTGATTTTATTTATAAAACAATATTATGGTCGAATTAATCAGACAAAAATTAATATTTGCATATATAAATAAATAAAACTAACGAGCTCCGTCGAATATACTTCTGTAAATATTTTCACACACTGAAATAATTAGATGACTCTAATTACTTAAATGAGTATTTTTTGACAGTATAACGAGAACATAAATAAATATTTTAGGTACGCGCCTTAATAGTTTTTATGCATATTGATATTAATAAAAACAAAAACGTGAAATTTGCTTTCTTTAATATAATTAAATCTTATTCATACATCACATTATAATAACAACCCTCAGTTGGAACTAGTCATACTACTGGTTTAGTTTCAATACTCATATTGCTCACTGCAAAAACTTAACTTACTGAGTAGTGTTCATTAGCAGTTAAGATTAAATCAATATGTAAGTATGTAAGTTGAATAAAGTTATTGCTTGAGGTTTCCCGGTATTGTGGGTTCGTAGTTATCGTAGGTTTTTTAATTACTGCTAATTTTTCTTGCTGTGGTCTATTTAAAAGATACGTACTAAAAACATTTCTTCAACAATGTGAATTTAAATATAATAATATTAGGGTCTTTTTTAACATTCTAAATTAAAAGATACACTCATACTACGTAAATACGATAATAATAATAGCGGCAAACGTTGAAAATTATGATGTTTGCATAAATGTGTTGCATTTATATAGTAACGCAATTTTATTTAAAGAATGCTTTATGAAACTTTTCGTCCATAAATAACAAACATTCGACCTTGCCGTTTGAATGGAGGAAAAAGTTTTTAAGTTTAAAGTATGTCGCAATTTCTTTTGTTTTGCAGATAACGTAGATAGTGAATTAATTTTAAATTTTATTGAATTGTCTGAATATGGCTTTAGCTAAAAAAACATTTGTAACAAATTGCATTTAATTATAGATATGAAACCAACTGCAACTACTTAATTTTATAACTTTTTATTAATATAGCCACTGTGAATATAGTGACATTTTAAAAATGAAATTAGAAATACAAACCCAAATTTGATTAAAGAAATTTTGAGCCTTATTTCAACCTGACCCCAAAATTTAAGTACCTCTTCAAACAATCACATAATTTTCAAGGCAACGATTGCATAGTCTTGGAGCAACAAAAGTGTAATGCATGCACACAATTACCACGACATAGAATTATTGCTTCGAAAGTCTTCAGAAGAAATCGGTAAAGTTGCCAATGAAAAACTAGAACGAAATTGTGCGACAAACTTACAGAAATTAGTATTCTTGGGCGCATGTTGACGGCGTCTTCAAATCGCTGCTTGCGGATCAAAGATCGGTTCGATAATTAGCTCGGGATTATGAACAATAGCAACTGATCGATTATACAACTCTGGTTACTGTTAAAATAGGGTGCGCGGCCGTAACTTCTTCACAACTAAAGTGGTACTGAGCCGTGCGATATTTCCAGGTGATCGCATCGACGACGGCCTCCCTACTTACCGACACCTGGCCAAGTGCGAGTAACTGGTTATCGCATGTGTCTCATGCCTCTGGTAAAAGTGAAAGTCTTCTGGGATGGGAATTTCACCGGACCTTATTACTTAAGATTTCGTTATCATACTGAGTTTACTCGAAAGTTCCTCATGGTCGTCGATAAACCCTACATAGCTATTTTGTATATTATAGAAGAATGGCGATTTGCTGTCGAAGTACATACTTAAGTTGAGAAAAATTGCGTAAGATTATGTTTAAGGCGCACCTATTTCGCTTCTTTTTAGGTAGCGTACCAAATTCTACTTATTGCAGAGACTCGCATGAAGCGAAAAATGAATAATGCCAAGAAGCATGTTTTGGGTCCTAGACTTAAAAAATACTGCCACCTAAATATTTCTTAATCGATTTTGAGTAAACTTTGTCTATACATTTTGGTCAAAGCGATGAGGATTCCTTTATGTAAAAATTGTTTAAACCAATATGTTATGTCTCGAATATTTTAAATGCTGTCGATCAAACTTCGCTTGTACAACCACAAAGATTGATTTTTTGGTCGTATATCAAAATGATGAGGATTGATCAGCACCCATATATGAATATAAAGCGAAGTGAAGGTAGTTGGACTTCTATGTTTATATGTATGATCTTTTTGCAATGATAGCCTGTAGCCTCCGTATTTTGAAGGCGATTTTGATCAAACGTTGTTTGTTCAGTTTGTAAATGGAGACGATTGGTCAAAAACGTAGGGAGTTTCATTCATTGCATTCATACAGATGTCGAAAATTAGGAGTTCATCAATACCCATTGATGAAGGGGATTGGGAGGTTGTAGCTCTTTATGTTATTTGATTTCTTTGACACGATAGTCCTCGTATTTGAATCAAATTTAATCCCATTAAAAACTACCTACATATTTTTTTTGGCTTTCTCTTCTTGTTCTTTTTCTTAAAACAAATAGCCTGTCGCATAAACTATCGCGTCTTAAAAAATTCAGAGGATCTCTAATTTATTAAAATGTTGTGAAATATATACGTCCGCTATGTGAATGAATTATATAGTAAAATGTTAACACAATATTTGATGTGCACAATTTTTAATGGCCAATTTTATTCGTATATTGCCACGGAAATCTTTTAGTTTATATAATACACGCATTTGTTTATCAAGGCGGCGAACTCAAGTTTTATAAAAATAAAAAGTATTTTGTAGAAGATTTTTCACAGTCAGAATCAAGTAGGTGTAGGTTGCCTTCAAAATGAAATTAAAATTGTTTGAAATTGAATTGAAAACCAAATAACAATTAGATAGTCAATTTATAAGCACATCACATCACAGTAGTCTCAATTTATGGTAGATTTTATTAAAATTGTAGTATAAAAAGGATACAGCCGTCATTAATACTGACAGTCGCAAATTATTGTGGTCATGAAAGATCAGTGTTTGCTTAAGAGTTATCAGTTAAATTTGAGCAAGGTTAAGTAAAATTAAGCAGTATGGTAATGGTATGCTCTAAATAAAATTGGCTCGTTCAGCTTACCTCTTTCTAAAAAAGCATTTAGCCATTAGCATTTAACAAACTTTCTTTATAAGAAGTGATTAAAAAATTGTTTAACGATAACAAATAATAACAAATGTATGAAAGTACTTCCATGAGTTTAACTTCAAGACCTTGTTGCTTATATCATTTATACTAACACACGAGTAATACTCGTTAAGAGTTTATAGAAAAAAATTGAATGAAGAAAACGCAGTCGACATTAAGGTGAACGTTACGTCTTACTGCTTTTTGGAAGAGTGAGTGCAACTCGTAAGCCTGCTTAAAATTTTACTTCTCTTACATATCTCGATCTTTTAAGCTGAGCTCGGGGCGTCAGTTTGAAACCAAAACTAAAAGAGAACGGTCATTTTACCTGCGAAATGGTGCTGATGTCTGCATGTAGCAGAAATCAAAAAGAAAGATGAAATTCATACGATTAGCGCATTTCACGGTATGATCTTAACTATGATCTTTTTGTTTACTAAAAATCGTAGCTTAATGCTCTAACTTAGCCAAACAAAATTCAAAGAAAGTGAAATTCGAAGATGTGCTACCAAAACGTGTGATGCAAGAGGTTAAAAAACTGAACGTTTATTGGCTCTGTGATGCAAGAGGTTATGTTATTCAGAAATGCAGAAATAGAAGAATATGCGTGTGTGATAATTTTGTGTTTTAATCTGTTTTTTTACGTACTCCTGAGACATTAATTACTATGTCATTTATAATTCTGTACGAGAAAAGCAAAGTTATTAAGCATTGCATAAATAGTTATTAACCCTATTAGTAAGCAGCAAGTATGTCATTGCCGGCTTTTTTTGTGTAAAATCCGTAAATAATCAAAATTCGAAAATGGATAAAATATATCTGTTGGGCACAACTTTCGTATCATTTATTCGATTTTTCGCTTATCAGTAAAGGAAAAATTTATCAGTTATGTCTTTTATTTAAAATCTTTTACTTACGTCTTTTTTTTTACAAATCTATTCATGAACTTCAAGCATATAAAACGTTTTGTCTAAAAAAGGTTTAATAAATTCATTTATTTACCATATAAGTTGAATGATTTATATGTCATAAAAACACAGACATATTGGACTTCACTGGAGAATTTGATTTAGATTTAAAAGTAATAATACAACGAGAAAAACTAATCTAAATTACAAACATATCTATTTTAAAAATTTATTTATTGTTGAAGCGTTAGTAAAATGAGATATTTGTGAAATTAGCTAAAAACGCAAACATTTAAAACATATATTAAAACGTTACTTTGAAATATCTCCACAATTTAAACTATTATAATGATACAGGACTGAAATAAAAATACTAGCTATTTTCCCTCTTATTACATATAACTATTGTATGCAAAATTTGAAGATCGATTCAAACCTCCAGATATTTTTCGTAGAATGTGTTAAATTACCCTACTTAGCTTTTTTCCTTTTTTTTTATTAGTCTATTACTCTGTACTATGCGATAATTTAGAATTATTTGGCAAAAATATCGCAGTATACACTTAGGCGCAGTTGGAGACAACACCAATTAAGGACAAGAAGAAAAACATTTTTTTTTTCTTAAATATAATATAAACATTCATAAGATTAGACGAATAATGACGTCGATGCTAATATTAGATACTAAAAGATTGTTAAAAATAATTTCTTTGAATATTTTTAGCTTTTGGTGCTTATTCTCAAAATATTTTGTCCTGTAAATTGTGGAGTTGTCCAAACGATAAGAGAACTCTTACAAAATAATGTGGCTGGTGAGCCAATAACTCACGAGGAGACGCTGTGGGATTTTGATCAAGATATTGCTCAGAAAAGACGAGCATTGTACTACGAGGTAAAATTTAATATTATGTATATATTGCTGACTTTATTTCTTATTTATTTTTTATGTTTTAAACTTCAATAGCGATATGGTTTTCGAGGTGCTAAATTCATAGAGCAAATTGGAGTTGGCATTGATGGAAAAGAGGACGAAAGACGCGCTTTTCAACAACAACGTGATATTGGCAGGCTAAATGGGGAGCATTTTAGGAATTTTCCATGACAGTGTGTAAAATGTTAACTATTAAGATATATTATCCATTTTTTTCTACGTATTTATTATTTATATAACAAATAAAAGGTGAAGTTTGGAGATCTCTTCTAATTCTTACGAAATTTTGTATTTGCATAGAAGGTATTGTTGACTGGCAGAATTTATTAAATATAATAAATGTATTTTAGTAAATGAATATTTTTTAGTTCATTTTGTAAGCGGTTTCATATTTTGCATCAGATACAAAAAAAATTGGTTGTCATCTTAAAAGGCTTCATTGTGTTAGAGACCATTTGATAAATATTGGAATTTTTATATCGTACGTAATAATTTTCTTCTGCCTCCTTAACCCTTCAAATTTCCACCCTGCGTTTTTATAAATATCAAGTTTCAATGATTAAAAGCTCCGACTTGTTTGCCGATGTTTGCAAATATTCGTTCCCAATAGATGTAGTTGAAGACCGCACGAATCAACTTTACATGGAACTTCTTACTGACTTTGATGTTAAAGGGGTAAATGTATTCTAAAATGTTCAGCCGCGGGCTTACGAAACCAAATATCATATGTATGTGCTGGCGAGTCCACTATTGTCCACTATCACGCTTTTAGGAAATAAGGGTAATATTTAGTTTTTTACAGAATGATTTTTCTACTTTTAATGAATGCAGTAAAAATTCTTCAGTTCTTGTTTTTCAAAGGAGATAACTGAATCGATTACCCATAAAATTTTAGGATTAATTTAAGGTTGAATTTACAATATTTTAAATCAGGGACTCAATAAACCTCAACCATTTTGGATTCGTCATCCTGGAATCTCAAAACTGCATACCAAAATATGTATACATTAAAAAAAATTAAAATGCAAAAAATATATGTAGAACCTACTCTTTTTTTAGAAATGGGTTGACAACCATAAAAGAAAACGAAATTGTAAGTAAAGCCAATTGCTCTCATAGTTCTACCCTTATGTTTAAATATACGTATCTATTAAGTAAATTTGAATTTCAAATTTCCTAAATTTCCGAAATTAGGAATACCTAAGGTTAAATTTAATGTTAATTTTATAAAAGTTTTATAAATTTATGTCAAAATGCACAGTCTTGTCTAAGCTTTCTCACTATACCAAAACTTGTAACAAATTCTGAAAGACCTTTTCTTACTTACTTTTTAATTTATTTAATTTTCCATAATATCCGAACAAGGGCAGCTCTCTGGCTCTGTGCTTTCGAGAAAAAAGTATATAAAGTTGGCCAAAATGAGAGTTTTACCTAATTATTTTTTTGTTGCAATTAAAAGTCTGAAAGGCATTAAAAAATTGTTCCATCGCAGGAGGTACTTGCAGAACGAATGGAAGGTCCAAATCTAACCGTGCCTACCTTCACCAGGACTATGGACGTAAACGACATAGTCTTCAGGAGTAATTTAAGTATTCGCTTAGTATCCTTCACGTTATTTAAACGCTTTTAACCGAATTGTAATTGTTACAGGAAGCGATTAAATGTACTTTTGCCTCTAATTGTCCACCATCAAACAGCCCTCCTCAACTAAATGTTTTCCACCTCGAAAATTTTGTCATTATCATCTACATTTTGCTGTCGGG
This sequence comes from Eutolmus rufibarbis, assembly GCA_963920795.1. Lineage (NCBI taxonomy): Eukaryota > Metazoa > Arthropoda > Insecta > Diptera > Asilidae > Eutolmus > Eutolmus rufibarbis. Next base: position 39,427,069 of record OY987205.1, read on the forward strand.
CGGACCATTTTTCCTTCCATCTGGGTATGCCTTTGCGTATTGCTAATTATGGGAAATATTTTACTTAATTATGGCAATTTCATATCATTTTCTTTTTCATTAATTGTTATCATATTTCTATTACTGCTGGAGCGTGGATTCGAGAACAAAGTACGATGCATGCACAATTAGATAACATTGTCATCAACGTGTCCTCCCTCTCCCGGTCCCCCGGCCAGCATCCACCTGCTCTCGAGAGCCATTTCCCAGTGCTGCACCACAATGAAATTTTCTCTAATTTCTCCAACTTACCCGAATGTCTCCAGCCACCCACTCACTCAGCCCTTAATCTCCGCCCAACAAGTGCAATTAAAACAAGTAGAGAAAAATTTGCACTGAATTTCTCGCGCGGCCCTTGGCGAAGGGCGTGTGGGGGTTACTTGGGCGCAGGGGCGAAGACGGGCGAGTGCGGGTGGTTCCGTCCCAGCCCTCAATTGGAGCTGGTATTTTAATATAAAGGCTGTGTCAACACTTTACTGGAATAAAATTAATTATTTCGCAGGGGAAAAAATTATCCGAAATGTTTTTACATTGCTGCCGACCGAGTTGAGTTGGTACAAACTGAAACTACCCTCGAGGAAAAGTCCTCTCTGTGGCTTTCTACTACTGGAGGGTTGCGACTTTCACACCCCGACCTGCCGCAGAGGCTGCCCTTCGCCCGTCCACCGCGCCCTAACCTCGGCGCACGACCCTTAAAGGTTCTGTTCACTCGAGCTGCTCTGTTTAGCGGAGGGTCAGGCGGGGATGGGTCTGGGTCTCTTGATACCTCGGGCTCCGCGTTGGAGTTGGAAAAATCCAACAGAGATGCTTAGAGTGAGCGCCACCAGGTTTCGCCCCGGAATTAAGAACCTGAACCAATGGAGGTTTGACTTTAGTAAATTTTTAATAAAATACGACACTGGAGTAGAATTTCATTAAAGCTCCTCTGTATGGGTGCCCGGGCGGCTAGGGCTAGGGCCTCACTGGATGCTATCTGTGTTCCGGAGCACCCGGCAATCCGGCTCCCGCTGTATTGTACGAAATTCGTGGGTTCAGCCAATGTAAACAGAGCCAAATTCAATAAAGTTCGCTTTTTCAAGTTTGGTTTAAACAAGAAGTGAATTTCTCTCCTCTTCTTTATTCGGCAGAGGAAGAGGATTTCGGTGCAATTTGTTTTGAATGAACCCGATGGAGTCGAGGAGAGGCTGGCAGCAGCGCCGGGGGAAGTTAATATTGGCGAAAATTGAACAATTGAGGACAGGTTGAAAGGAGAATAGCAAATTGAGAGGATTTTTTTTTATATTATTGCTTTTGTGCACGTCAGGGCTTTTAATACTGGAAACAAATAGCGATTTCCTGACGTCAGATCAATGGGCCTCGCCTTGTGTACAACCGCTCCTCAGATGGAATTCGAAAATAATTTCGGGAGGTTTTCAATTTAACATTCAATCAATAATCATGGCACTCTGTTAATGAATTTTTCATGGCATAAAAGCGGTTGCCAGTTAATCCGCGGTTGCTCATTTAATACGTTTCCAAACACTTGGTTTCCATCGTGTAATCAAAAATGTGTAAAGACATCGAACTTAACGTGCGAATTCCGTCAATGTAAGTTGAACAAATTTAACTAATTTCAGAGTTAGAAGGTAATGCACTAAATATTGCACACACTCGCAAGTTTATTGCACAAATTTACTATCAGTAAATGGTTAAATAAATAGTCCATTACATATGAATTTAAAATGTTCATTTTTTCAATATTTTTGGCAAGCGAGTTACTGAGTTATTTGAAATAAAGTTGGTTCTTAGATCATCATATCATCATACACTAAAACCTCGTTAGCGAATCGGCTGGTAAGATAATTTTATAGTGTACGATTGTCGCCGTAAGAGCGTATGTAGACCTAGTAAAGAAAAAGACCTGTAAGTCGAGCTTAACAATTTATACTTTCTCAAACGACAGTCCACCTGTCAGCACAGAGTGTGTGAGTGCCGAAGACCTCATGAGTCATGAGTTCCAATGATTTACTTGTGGTCTGCAAAATTGCCGAAAAAACTGTTTTCAGTTCCACCATTGAAGTAGAGCTTGATAACAAAGGTGCTAAAATTTTATAAATATTGAATATATTTGTACAAACAATTGTATATACATTTTTCGTTATTCAAACCAAAATTGTTTCGTTCATTCCTTTTTGCGGTTTTCTAACTAAAAATACTAAATATTAAATACTAAAAATACTAAAAATAATATCACAGCTGTGAAAATGATACAAACCACATTGGTGAAACTTCAGTGTAAGGGTTTTGCTACATAAGCTGGACAAAAGCCGAGTTTAGGGTGATTAGTGTATTTAGTAGGTACATGCTTTTCATTGAAACAGTATCTATTCAGATTATTTTTTTTTTCCAAAAATTAAATGCGATTCGTAATATAATTTGTTTATTTGTATTACTATGTTTTTCCGACATATTTGAATTAGAAGAAAGTTTAATTTCTAACAACGTTTAAAAATCATCCTCAGACTAATACAATATGCATACGTAAAAATAAAAAAAAAACGGTAACATCATCCGAATTATGCAATTATTGAAGGACTGAAATGTAGCATAAATATTCACAGTAATTAGTTTTAAGCTTCTAAATAGCGTGACCTTCATCTGATCTCTTTCACTTCCTACTTTTCGATGAGTAAGTAAAATTTTATATGTTGGCCCTAATTCGTTTTTTTTTTCTTTAACAAATCAATAAAGTTTTTTAATATTGATGCTAACACGATGAAAAGTGGTTTACGGAATTTTGAAGAAGCTGAAAATGAATATGTGCATAAAACTTATAAAACTCCTTTTGTGCATAAATGCAGTGGACATGAGCAAAATTGCATTCCGGCCGGGATACGATGCTTTCGTATTGTAAAATTTTATATTTTAAAGCACTTTTCCTTCATGTTATGGTTTTATTATGAATTTGACCATTTAGCAGTAGAATTTACTCCGCATAGTAAATTTACAGATCTCCAAGATCAGGTGTTGGCAAATATAATTCGGTGGATATTTAAAGTTTTCTAAAATAATATTTAAACATTATTAGAAGTACTTTTGTTTTGATTTTCTAGAAAAAAATATATAACAAATGTAAAAAGTTCTCTTCTTATCGTCTTCGAGTTTTTGTTTTATCCATATACATATGTAATATTGATAAGATAAGGTATCTATTGAAGCTCCGAATGTTATATGTGATCTTGGTGTGACTTTTGATTGTAAAATTAGTCCAAAGCCTTACAATGAGAAAATATGTTCTGAAGCATTTAGATTGTTAGGATTTATTAAGAAGATCTCTATGGACTTTCGCGATCCTATTACTTTTAAAACCCTTTATGTGCCTTCGATTCGTTTTCAATTGATAAAATGGAATCTCTCCATATAAATTATTATAGATGTTTACTTTTTGGCCTGCAGACATTAGAAATTCGACGTCCATACGTAATTGGTATTATAATATGTATTATATTTATTCGTGATGTGCTTTGGTTTCGCATTAAATTAATTCATATTGTTGAAGTAAATTAAATAACATATATATGGTACATATATGTATATTTATGTTGATTTGTCGATGGGTACATGATTTTCAACTATGACTGTTTTAAAACTTGTTTTTTTTTTGCATTTATATTATATTAACATGTTGAATTGTTTGTTGGAATTGTACTCTGTAATAAGAGTTGCAATTTTAATTGTACTTTTAGTTAATTTTGAATAGTTGCTTTTTTATAATCTTAGAAACAAAATTTAACTGGTTTTTGGTTAAGTAGTTTTCTTCTAAATTAGGTATGACTCATTACCTCGATGACAAAAGGGAGGGGCTTTTTGAAGTTTTGATCTGGCATTTCATAAATAATACTTTTCTACAGTTTTTTTCTTTTTCGAAGGCGGCCATTTTTTCTATAAGATTAGTGCATGGTTCTTTAGCTCGATTGGCGCTGGCTAACACCAGAGCGGCGCGGCGGGGCATTACTTGCAGATCGTGAAGTTCATTATACCACTCGCCGGGTACCCTCGTCGGCGAGTTTGACTCGGCGAAGTTTTAATTTCATTGTACTTGAGTTCATGACTAAAACTGCATGCAGCCGGCCGCTCGCTCCTTCCCCGGGCTTTCAAAATTTCATATACACTTCAAGTTGGAAAGCTCACATTCGCGAGAAAATGCATTCATTTACGGTTTATGGTGCTATATGCCCAACAAATCAGACAGCGCCGAGGGTCCTTTTTTTGGGTTCGTCGAACAACAATGAAACCATTTTAATGAAATTTTTGAACAACCTTCAAATGCACACCACGCCGCATCCGCCTGCACTCGTGTGTAGTTTTATACGCGACTGGTGCGCGGGTGTACGTTTCAGTTTGTTTTTTTTTCGGTATTTTCGCCGGTTTTTTTGTTTCCTTTTTTTCATTTTGGTGGATCTCATCTCGAATGAAATGAGCAACTCTCCAATCCTCCGGCAAAAGTGGAAGAATTGAGGCAAATTTCGCTTAATTAAAGTTTTCGTCTGAAACACGCTCCGCACCCGGCGTATTGGCGATGCTAAATGAAAAATGATTTTCTCGAAATTGCCAAATTGTAACGGAAAATTGTGAAATTTGCAGCTACGATTGCTCTTGTGTTGGACGTTTATGAACTTTTTCTAGAACAGCTGCACACAACCCTTTGATATATTTGCAGCCGGGTTTTCACTTATGCTGCACTTAGGCGCCATCAAATCGGCAATGAGACAAACACTTTTCTACTTTACTTCTCGTAAAGGCAAAAAAAAAGAAATAACACCGGTTTCTTGATTGATGTCTTTATTGGACCAGAGTTTGAACAAGACTGACTTACTTCTAATTACTTCGTGGGAGCTTCAAGTTGTCGCCAGGTGCACGCGCAGCTTACCTGTCGATTTTCCGCGAATTTCGTCCGTCGAAACTTGTCGTGGGAATCGGGAAAATGCTTAGGTAGTGTCTGGGCAGAAAGGGCATGGGAAATGTGTTTTTAGATGATCTTAACTGGATTTGGATTATGGGGTTGATGATTGGTATTATTGATAGGGTTATTAGGGATATTGCCTATAACACCCCCACCGTTTGTCTGAGGCTCCGACGAAGCAGTTTTTACAAATCTTCTTTTATAAAATTTCTTAGCTACTATTATAAATGTTATTAAAATCGTTATTGTATACAATGAAATATTTGTAATTTTATTTTCTTTGCTTTCATGCGTGATGAATTCTAATTTTTTTCTATTGTTTTCAATATTCTTGGCATGAAGTTCTTCAAACTGGATTGTGTTGACAGTTTTATTTTCTATTATTTTTGTTATAAAATGTGGTAGTACAATGTTTTCCTTAATTTTTATGAACGAATTTTCATATGTATTTTCACCAATTTTTATTTTGCAATTTTCGAATCTGACAATATTTGTTCCTTCTAAAGTTATGTTATGGTTATTACAATTTTGAATTATTACTGATTTTTCTATGTTTTTGGTAATTATAACACCTTTGGTGACTTCTTTTATTTCGAATTTATTGAATTTTTCTAATGTACAATGGCCTTCTTTAAAATTCATTATTCTGGATATACATTCATCATTAACTTGGGCTAAATTCCTTTTCAGGTTTTCTTTTACATAACTATTGTATACATTGTCATGTTCATCAATTATGAAGGAATTCTCTGTAACATGTAAAGTTTTATTGTATTTATTAGGAATTGGTTCAATCACAACTTTAGTATACGGGATTTCTGAGTGTTCCGGGATTAACAAGATTATAATAATTACATTGGACTGAAATGCTACAACGATTTTAATATCTGTTAGGTCTTCTATGTTTTTTACAATATTCAATTCCTTGTCCGTTAATATGTTTCGAGAAAGAATACCCAATTTACTAGTGAGAATTACCGATTCTATGTCGTCTAAATGATTTTTGAATAAGTTTATGTCGTAATTTGTTTGGTACACTTGCTCGATGTATTTAATTTCTTGTTCTAGGTTCGTTACTTTATTTTTGTTTTCTTTATTTATGCTATCTAAAAAGGCTTTTACGATATTTTGCTGATCTCGGATGTGTTTTGTTATGGTTTTTATTTGATCTGAAATTTGGGTGTTAAAGATAACCTGTTTATTATTTTCTTCTATCAATTTATTGTTATTTTTTGTTAATTCCTCTAGCTGTTGTTTAATTTCAGTTTCGTCATTCGAATCCATTGTTCCCGCGAGATACTTGAGTCCAGACCCTAAAAGGTTGATTAGACCTCTTCTTTGCCTGTAATGGGGTTTTAGGTTTGATATCTTTTGTTCAAGGAGTTCGAGATTATGTGTGAGTGTGTTGAACATTGGGTTTGATGAATTGTTTTCTTCTTGGATTACTTTTACATTTTCGGTTATACGGTCTCTAGCGATTTCGTATTCAGTTATATTAATGGTATGCAATACTTTAGTGAATTTTCTAATAAGGTGAACCTTGCCGGTTTTAATAGGAATGTAGCCATTATTGTTGCTGAGGTCTTGAATTTCGATCACTTGGCAAGGGATCGTTGGAATTGGTATTGTCAGGAGTAGGAACAGAATTTGGGGATGTAGAGTGTGCATCTTCACCTGAAATAGAAAGGTTTCTTTTAGGTCTTTTCCTGATTTTGGCCCTAATTGTGGGATTCTTGTTGTCTTGGAACCTTTTCTTTCTCTTAATATGCGATTTATAATATTTTAATTTAGTTCTTTTGTCAATAACGTGATCGTCATCGATTTTATCTATATCTATTTTCCTAAACTTGGCGTAGTTTTTGCCTCCTCGTATTTCTTTAAGAAATTCTGGGCCCGATTCTACTTGAGTATCCTCTCTGGTTTTATTCAGTTTCTCGATTACTCGTGTCTTCATCTTCACAATTTTTTCTCTAATTTCGTTAAATTCGTCTTGATTTATTTTTCCAGTGTGGAAATCTATTGGTTTTTTATTAGTTGTGGAGTGTATTGTATTATTATAGAAATGAATTATTTTCAGGATCTTTTCCTCAACGGTATCGGTTTCTTTGTTAGGGTCATGCCTAAGTAGACGGAGGTGTTCATTAATGGTATTGTGGAGACGCTCTATATCCGCGTTGGACGTGTGGTTGTTATTTGAAGTGAAATGGATTTCAATGTTTCTTTGTGCTAGGAAAGCTCTTAAGGGAATCGCCTTGAACCCTAGTTCGTTGTCCACTACTATTTTCTTTACATCTCCGGAGGTGCTTAGAAATTGCAGTAAGGCTCGTTTGAATTCGACCCAGGATCTTCCAGTTATACGGATCGCTTGGGCAACCTTACTAAATTTATCTATGAACGTGAGAAACAGGTTATTTTCGAGGCTGTAAAATACATCGACGTGTATTATTTCGTTTGGAGCCGAAGGGGTTTCAGAGACTTTGAATTTTTGTTTTATGGGCTTACGTTCATATTTTTCTAAGTTGCATATTTCGCAGTTGTTAATAAAATTGACAATTCTTTTATTTAATTTTGGGTGGTAATATTTCAAACGTAGTTCTTTCTGTACTTCCGAAATTCCTCTGTGGTTGTTCCTTAGATGTTCTTCCTCTATTAATTTGGCGAGGAGTTCTTCGTCTAGAACATCTTCGAGAAGTTGGGTACATTTCAAAATTTTAAAATTTTTATTTTGAGAGAAATGTTTAAAGTAAGCTGTTTCTATGACGTCAAAGAATTCATTTTCTTTGATATAGAGTGCGTTAAGTGTGTTTGGGTTGAAATGGTTTTTGAGGATAGCTATTGCGGTTTCTTCGTCGAGTATTTTGACGAAAATAGTTTTCCTTCGTTTGTTGAATATTATTTTGTTCTTTATTCTTAGGGCGCCGGAATTTGTTTTTTGGATAACAACCTGGTTTTTGAAAACATTGATAGGGGAAGGGGATATAGGAAATTTACTTTGGGGTTGCTCTTCGGTATGGTTTACTTCTATTCGAGAAAGGGCATCTGCATTACTATTTATGCAACCTTTTTTTGTATTTGATCTCGTAGTCAAATTCGGATAGTTTAATTCTCCAGCGAAGGAGCCTGGAGTTCGGTTCTTTTACCGAGAAGAGCCATTGCAAGGGTTTGTGGTCTGTCATTATGAGAAACTTACGGCCAAACACGTACGGACGGAAATATTTCGTCGCCCAGACTATAGCCAAGAGTTCTTTTTCGATAGTGCTATAATTCTGCTCGTGGTCATTGAGTGTGCGGCTCGCGTAACAGATCGGGTGGTCGTCTTGCGACAAAATAGCCCCTATAGCATATTGACTTGCGTCCGTAGTTACAGTAAACATTTTGTCAAAGTCAGGATATCGTAAAATAGGCTCTGTGATCAGGAGGCGTTTCAATGTTTCTATGCTCCGAATGTATTCTGAGTCGTTAACATTGAGTGTTGTGTTCTTCTTTAAATATTTCGTGATTGGTTTCGCTATTTTTGAGTAGTCCTTTATGAATCTACGGTAATATCCCGTAAGACCGAGGAATTGTTTAATTTGTTTTGGATTCTTCGGGATGGGGAAATTTCTAACGCACTCAACCTTTTGAGGATTAGGTTTAATCCCCTCTTGTGTGACAACATGGCCCAGGAATTCGGTTTCTCTCTTGAGAAACTCCGACTTGTCCAGCTGTACTTTCAAATTTACTTCCGAGAGTCGGTTGAAAACTTTCTTTAGGGAATCTAGGTGTTCTTGGAGGGATGACGAAAAGACGATGATGTCGTCAAGGTAAACGAGGCAGATTTTATTTATGTATTCCTTCAGCACGTTATTCATAAGGCGCTGGAATGTCGCCGGTGCTGTCTTGAGACCGAATGGCATTCGAAGGAACTCGTAGTGCCCATTCTCTACTGAGAAAGCAGTTTTGTGAACATCATTTTCATCGATTTCGATCTGATGGAACCCCTTAGCGAGATCTAGGGTTGTGAAGTATTGGCACCTTCCCAATTTCTCTAGTATCTCTTCTATATTGGGAATGGGGTACCTATCATCGATAGTAACTTCGTTCAACCTCCTATAGTCGATTACTATTCGCCATTTCTCCTTGCCGCTGGCGTCCATTTTCTTCGGGACTATCCAGACAGGTGCGGAGTAAGGGGAACTGCTTGGTCTGATAATGCCTTTCTCTAGCATCTCTTCTATTTGCCTATTTACCTCTCCTTTGTGGACGTAAGGGTATCGGTACGATTTAACGTGGATTGGGATGTCGTTAATTGTGCGAATACGATGTTTTATCGCATTCGTGAAGGTTAGGTTTGAATCATCTTGGTAAAAGATGTGTGAAAATATATTGACAAGTTTTAGGAGGTTGTACCTTTCCTCTTTATTGAGGTGTTGGCAGCGGATTTGCTCTGAAAGAGGTTTTCGTTTTGTTTCCTCTATTACATTGAAATTTTCCGCGTTGACGATTTCTGTCGGTAGCGGTTCAATTGTTAGATTTGTATCAGTTTTCCTGCGGACATTTATAATAGCGTTAACTTCGTAGTTTTCTACGTCGTATACGCCTTCCTTAATTATTGCGTTGCCTTCTAAGGACTTCTGCTCCTTTAGATAGGCTAGTCCGTCTCTTTGTAGCACTGGGAGTTTTATTTCTTGTTCCCCTACGGTTTCTAACTTAAGATTATAATTCCCGTTTCCTATTTCGAAATTTAGTTCAATATTGTTATTGTTAATTCTAAGGATTTTCTTATCGTAATCTATGGCTGATCTCAGTGGAATTAAAATATTGTTGCCAATCAAACCATCGTACTGGTCATGGAATTGGCAAATATAGAAGGACATTATGTCCCTAGAATTTCCTAATTCTTGGAATTTAAACAAAGGAATGTTAGCTTCTTCTGTTATTTCAACTTGGTTCTTCAGCGTCTTAAGTTTAATAGGTGATTCTAATATTCTCTTATACTTAGGGTGGCATAAATTGGGGTTTATTATAGAGTGTGTGGCTCCTGAATCTATTATGAATCTGAGAGGTCTGATGTTGCCTTTTATTAGAATATATGGTAGTTTATTTCCGAGGCCTCTAAAGGAAAATTTTGTGGTTGGCCAACATTTAACTGCTGGTTCGTGCTGATGCCCATAAAATTTTGAGGCTGGTCAGCATTTTGCTGCTGATTCATGTTGATATCCATAGGCTCGGGAGCAGAGAGTTTTTCGTTACGGGGTTGAGGATTTTGATTGAAATTGTTGCGGAAATTTTGATTCCCGTTGGTTTGGGGGTAGCCGAAGTTTGGATTAAAGTTATTACGGAAACTTTGATATCCGTTGGTTTGGGATTGGCCGAAGTTTGTTCGGTTTTGATAGGGATTTGAGAAAGAGTGATTTGTATTGTAATTAGGATTTTGGGAAGGGAATGTGTTGCCCGGTGTTTGGCTCGATTTTTGATAAGACGGGTTATAGTTGTTGCCGCGATTATGTGGTGTGCTCTGTTGGAACGTGTTGGGGGAAGAAGCAGGGTTATGTTGTGGCCGGTTGGTATTCTGGTTTCTTTTGGATTGGTGATTTTGGCCGGGTCTCCTTTCTCTATTTTCTGGGGGAATGTATTGAGAATTTTGTGAAGAATTATTTGGGTATTTTTGAGGAGTGGAATTCGTGTAGGCGTACCCAGATTCATGTAAAATGTTAATGGCTTCTTCTAAGGTTTGTGGGTTACGACAAAAGAGTATTGACCTCATTGGTTCGGGGATTTTATTCCTGAAAATTACTAAAGCTGATGTTTTATTGTTATTTACGGTACTATCGAGTAGGCTTGGGTCATTCCCCATCATTTGCTTAGTTTTCACATTCAACCGCCTTAAAATTGTCTTTATTTCGTTATAGAAATTTATACAGTTTGTTCTGAATTGTGCCGATCGCAATTCATCGAATAACTCTTCTAGTGTTAATCGTTCGCCGAAATTATTGATTAGAACCGTTTTTATTTCGCACCATTGTGTAATATGGTTGTTAATTTCGATTACCTCCCGCGCTCTGCCTTTGAGTTTGGCTTTTATTGTATCGGAGAAAATATGTTGTGCTACGGTATCGTATCTCGATAGAATATGATGGACTCTATCTATGAGGTCGATAAAATTTTGAAGTTCGCGAAAGTCTCCGTTAAATTCTGGGAGCCGAGATAGGTATTTTAACGGGTCTATGTTTAGTGTCAACATCGCGTTTGCGTTTGCTTCGTTACTCGTGGTTCCGCGCCTGTTATGAAAATCTCTCACTAATTCCGAGATCTGTTCTGTTTGTCTTCTTGCTAGATCGATATAATCGGTTGGGGTTTCTTCTGTAGACATATCACGACTTTACAACGCTTTATAGATCGCTTATTTTATAACTAATTTATACTAGTTAGTTAATGTTTCTTAAATTAGGTAAGTTTATAACGTAAATTATATTAGATCTTATTTGAAATTGAAATTATACTATAAAATATATATTAGATCTTATTGGAAATTGAAATTCTGACCTTCGTTGTCTTCTTAGCAGGCTGCGTGTTGAATGATGATGCCTTTCGACTCGATGGGCCGGAAATTTCGTTGGGTCTTGAAGATGCTCCTGGTCGGGACGTCAATGGGAAGAAGGTTCGTGAAGCTGAAGGATTAAGATCCACCAAACTGTAGTGTTGTGCTTCTGGTTATCGGTTGAGCTGCGCACCAGTCCTCTTCTTGGTGTAATTAACGGTGTTGCGTAAAACAGTAGCAATCTTTTGCTTCTGCTTTTCTGGTGAATTTCCGCTATTGGCCGATCTTTCGACTCAATTTGGTTCACTTTTTCACAGTACACTCAATTCTGGTTTTACACGGTTTTGATTTAGCACGGTTTTGATTTAACACGGTTTTGATTTAACACGGTTTTGATTTAACACGGTTTTGATTTAACACGGTTTTGATTTAACACGGTTTTGATTTAACACGGTTAATCGGTTACCATGCGTACTTTCACTATTCGCACACCGAGGCGCTCAATACCGGATTTCGAAAAAGGGATAACTTGTGTTATCCTACCGACTGCGCCACTTTTCTACTTTACTTCTCGTAAAGGCAAAAAAAAAGAAATAACACCGGTTTCTTGATTGATGTCTTTATTGGACCAGAGTTTGAACAAGACTGACTTACTTCTAATTACTTCGTGGGAGCTTCAAGTTGTCGCCAGGTGCACGCGCAGCTTACCTGTCGATTTTCCGCGAATTTCGTCCGTCGAAACTTGTCGTGGGAATCGGGAAAATGCTTAGGTAGTGTCTGGGCAGAAAGGGCATGGGAAATGTGTTTTTAGATGATCTTAACTGGATTTGGATTATGGGGTTGATGATTGGTATTATTGATAGGGTTATTAGGGATATTGCCTATAACAACAAACCCCGCAATGCTTTTTTGCAGTGTGATCAACGCCGCTGCCCATTTTTATTAAAAGGAACGCATTTAGGTGCAGAATGCTTTTCTGGATGAGTCGCGAATAATAACAATTGCCACTTTCCAATTCGGTCATGAGTATCGCGAATGGGAGGACATATGCGACTTTTTTCGCTATAGTCTGACACACGTACTATGTACAAATAAAACATTGTGCTTTTTTTTAACACTAACTCCGTCTACAGTTTAGTCTTAATGAAAGTATAAGGCGGTTTATATGAAAGAGGTATAACGTGCCATGTACCTCCTTTCCATAAATCATTCTAATCGATTCCACATATCCAAATATTTATCAATATATCAACTGAAAATTTTTTTATAAAGTATTTGTGAAACGAAAATGTGCAATTTCAATAGATATTGTAGAAGTGTAGAAAAAGTCACTGAAAATAAGGCTTATACCATATGTGATATAAAATTCGAAATCGCCTAAATCAGGACAAAGAGCTGAAAAATCCTGGGTATTTCAACTGATAACTCGGATAATTTTTTAAGATTTAAATTCAGAGATAAATTTCAGATACACCTCCATGTCATTGTCTTTTTTTTCGGTATCCACAAATACTGGCCTTTGGAAGATAAAGCATGCTGCACAATGCAACAAAATAATGTAAAAATTTCTAATATAATCATTTTTCCTCAATAAATGCCGATTATTTACTTTAACCGTCCCTGTAAAATCCATAAAAATTAAAAAAAAAAAAAGGAATATAACCGAACCTATTCGTTAGTTAGACAATATCCCGTCAATTATTGCCCCAAATGCTTTGTCTTTCGGGCATATACCTTACCTACCTTAATTATTTATCATTAATAATACGTGAAAAAGTTATACATATATGTACACACATACATATATACATATTTTGTTTACTTCAGGGGCGGCACCTTATTTTTTGATTTTATGGTATAGAGCTTAACGAATTTTTTTGATGGTATGGAATTCTGTGCCATTAAACCAATTTATTTATAACTAACTCAATGAACCCAAAACAGGCTGTAAACCTTTTCTACCGCAAGGAAAGCATCCCCATGCAGTCTACGGCTTCTTACATTAAAATTTACTTTCGAAATTTCAATTTTTAAATATTGATCATTAGGCAATTTAAATATTAATAAACTTTTTAATTTCTCAATAAAATCTTTATGTATGTATATTTACGATTGCTAGATCATTTAGTCTGTCTTGTAGCATTTTAGATCTTTACATAGATAAGTTGTAAGACGTCTTAGAGCTGAAGATGACCTTTCATTTGTACATGAAGAGCGAGGTAGGTTATCAACATTTTTATAAACTTAGAATATACTATGTCTTTCAAAGCGCTATTTTTTTTGTAAGTGTGATACGTGCTATAAAGGTGAAGGAACAGATTGAGTTTAAGGGCTCCTAACGGGGTTTGATAAACTTTTTAGCAGTGTTTGTTTGGAGTCAAAAGTGATAAATATGCAAAAAAAATTTGACGATCACTTGCACAATTTTGAAATTTCAGAAATTGACATTTTGCAACCACGGTTTTTTGCATATTCCCATAAAATTTCATTGCGAATTTAATAAATACCTTAAATTAAGTACATTTCCACCTTCTCATTCTAAAATATTTGTCAAGAATCTTTCAAATTAATGAAATAAAGGTATGTAAATATCTTTTCCAACTTATCGACGGTGACGAGCATGCACTTGCCTTATAAAATGACAAATCGAAGTAGAGTTAATTTTTCTTATTTTCATCACTCGTGTAGAATTTTTTACAGGAGTTCGATGGAAACATCATAATTTCCACTCAAAAATTGTGGTAGCATGGCCAAATTGAGACGGAAAACTATCACTTTTCATAATTTTAAAGTTAAATATTTCAGGAAATATGTATAAGCGCCGTCAAATTATTTTTGCATATCCGTCACTTATCTGAGCATTCCTACAAAGTTTCATCAAATTCGTGAGGAGACTCAAACTCAATTTATGCCAGGTATATTATAAGCCTAGGGCTTAACCTCATTTTCATTTCGATATCGTATGGGGCTTTTACAAAATAGGTATATCTATACTTTTTAAAAAATTGTCAAATATTGTTATAATATTAATTTTCGAAATCATAGGGCTTTTTCGAAAATTCATCGGTTTGATGCACCATCATTCACAATTTTACCGTTAATGTGCAACAAGATAGTAAACTTCGTCTACATGGTGAATTTACGAACAAGGTGAAGAAAAATGGGTAACACCATGATGAATTTTCGAAAACGACCGTATTTAGCATCTTAATTAACATCAAAAGCAGTTTTTAAAAAGTAAAAAATTATATTCTGAGAAAATGATTAAGTGAAAATTTATTCATTTTTATACCCGCATGACTTAGTCGCTTCTAATGCTCATTAAAGATTTGTATTTTTTATAATCATCCATAATATTATAGTTTGAACTGGTTTTTATTTTTTTAGTCATGAATAAAAATCATCAAGTGATTTTTATTTTTTCTGATCACAAATAATAATCACATAATGATTTTTTTTTCTGATTAGGAATAAAAATCATCAAGGTACAAAACTTCACCAAAACTTTTATTTCCGGATACATAATTTTTACCACAGTTACAGTTATTTAGGACGCGTAGATTTGCGATGCGAAATAAAAGGAAAATTGGTAAAAAACTGATCATTTAAAATTTCGAAAATAACTATTATGTTGATTACAAATATAAATAAAAGCTTTTAAAATCGATCGCGATTTTTATTTATTGATCAGAAAAATAAAAGACACGACGATTTTTATTTATGACCAAAAAAATATAAATCATTTCATATCTATTATGGATGATTGCAAAAAATAAAAATCTTTAATGAGCATTTAAAACCGAAACTATTAAATGTTAAATTTAAACGTGTCATTCGGAATTTAAAAAAAGAGTTCATAACATACGTAATTAAAGAATGAGTTTTAAAATAAAACACAACCGTTACGACCCCTGGTTTGGAAGCTAGGTACATTTAGGAATATTATTTGAGTAATTAATAGAAACGGATCTCAAAATGTTGAATTTATGGTACTTACGTATCTCGTAAGTTATTATACATAAATACATAATAACAGTTTAAATTATGTCTTCATACGATTTAGTGCGAGGTCATTTTCGGCGTTTGTCTCTATATAACCTACAATCCGCCCTCCCTTGTAGTTGAGACCATATTCCGCACCCACCCCGGTCTTACTGAGATAACGTAAATCCACCCAAAAGGTTTCATTTCAAAATATATTAAAAAAATTTCAATCAAATAAACTTCTGGGGAGGACTTCCCAGCACTACGTCAAATAAATTCGGGCACCCTGATTGAATGCAGGAGGTCGCAAATTCAGAAGAGCGCTAGCGATGAGCCGATCCTGGGATATGAGGAACCTGAGTTAATCCTTTGAGTACACGTCTTCCAGTCCATTGAAGACATGTCCTCAGTGTCTCAATATTGAATTTATTCCATCTCGCATTTAGTAATAAAATCAGTGGGTCTGCCTGCTCCAACAAAAGACCAGGCCTACTTATGAGATCCTGCGCTGTTGTGCAACTCTGGAAAGGTTGTGAACTTGTGAATGTGTGCTAAAGTCAAGTTGATTCAATTTAGTAAGAGAATCACGCAACAAGCCAATCCCGAAAGGCAATTTTCAAATAATACCAGCCTCTGACATTGTTCGCTTTCTATCTCAATAGCCAGCAAGCAACTCTTTAGAAAATAGCAATGTGCTGTGGGCTTAGGGTTGATGAATTGAAAACGAGCTAATGGGGAGGGAAAAGAATTAATTAATGAATTTAATCGCTTTACACCGACTAATCTATTTTACTTTCATTGTCATCGTTAAACCGTAACGTATTTCGCACATTAGGTTTTTCATAATTTTAAGAAAACTATAATCGACATGTTGTATTTTCAATTGGGTATAGATATAACTAGTTGACTGAAATAAAGCAAAGGATTTAAGGGAATGCCATGAAAATTGGTATATAGAAATTTTTGGGTCTGTTGATTTAGGTTTCCGGGGTGGTTGAATGTTTTATACAAATTTTTAAAAACTACCAAAGTTCTAAATATCAAAATGCCGGCTATGGTAAAACATGGCGCCAAAATTTATAAATTTGATGGAATTTATACACGCATGCATAAGTATATATGTATGTATATGTCTTTGATTTGAAAATACTTATTTTAACGAAACTCATATAAGGGTCTTCCAGAAAACAAACAAGCCATAGTAGGTATATACTTATGTAGTATACGAGTTTTTCAGTTTTACAACTTTATTTAATATACATAGTTAATTCCTCCTTGAACTTGTTGCGACAGTTCCGTTGCATGATCAAAGTCTAATTTCGACCTTTAGATATAAATTGTAAAAATAATCTAATCTAGCACTTTTAAGAGAAAGTTTAATTCCCTTGGTGTAGTTTATGTAGAGGTTAAAAAATGTTAATTTTGTATTTTGACTGAACGTTGTTTTTCGACAAACGTTAATTTTGACGCTATACTAACTAATGGCAGTGGTTAGGTCAAAAATCGTTCTGTTCAAGGGGTTATATACTTAGTTGTAAATTGCAAAAAATCTATCGATTTTGAAATAAGTATCTTGTTGAAAATTCTTAATTAAAATTTTATGATTACTCTGTCAATACTCTTTGTAGAGAGGTCTCAGAACGCTCAAAGTGGGTTATTGAATCTTTAAACACATATTTTGCTAAATTGGTCATCAAAATGTTTTGAGCACTAGTTCGAAAATTTGATCTGTTTTTTGTAAACATAATATTAATAATATAAATATTGTAAATTTTATACATACATATTATACAAGTGAAAAAATCAATTTATTTTTCGTAAAAATCTAAACTAAAGGTATTTTGAAAAAACTTATATTAAGTTTACTTATTTCTTCGATTAAGTACTAAGATTACTTAAAAACTAACTAAAATGTTTGTTGTTTTAAAATAAATAAAATAATCCAGTTCGGAAATATCTTGATCACTTCATTTTTGTATAAAGGAATTCATATGTAAAAAATTTTTGTTTAACTATTATATTCGTGAAAAATCATTGTTTTTCTTGCAATTAGAGATAACCACTTAAAAGCAGAACAAGAAGATCCAAATAAAAAGTAAAAATGATCAGTACTGTGACTAGAAAGAAAAATAACTCATTTTTGGCTTTGGAGCTATTGGTCCACAAGTGGATTACAAGAAGATTACAGAATTCTTCTGAAAATTTGTGCATTTTCAGCTGAAGCTACTTATTTTAATGAAGGTTTGATACATGAAATAGATATATGAATTTCGGTACCACGCCACGTTTGTACGCCGCCGTTTATAATACTTAACATATAATACGAGCACATCTAACAATATCTTACATTAGAAACCTGATTCCTCTTTCATAGAAAGATGATTCTGTTTTAGCTTAAGAATTTGAAAGCAAATTGAAATTACTCCCTGTTTCATTTTGAACTGCCTTTACTATTATATTTTGTAACATAAGAGCAAGGTATACATTTTAACTTTTAAAGCATACTAAGCTCTATCAGGTTACAGACATCAAAAAGCTATCCAATCTGCTTGTGGCTTTAGCATAATTGCTGGGCTTATGGCGGGCATTTGCTTTTGAGATTTATTGTAGAAAATGCCCTACCTTCCCGAAATACATTCTATTTACACTTCTACGAGGAGCCCTTGTTTGGAGTGGCATTAAGGAAAAAGGGTGCTCGAGGAGAACATTAAATGGCTACAAGGGTCACAGAAATAAAGAAGAATGATTATCGCAAACCGATTAAGGGCATATTAAGGCGACGGAAGTGCATTAAATCGAACGAATACTTGACATTTGCTGCATAGATTGAAAGAAAGCCTCCAGAAAGCAGTTTCATTCAGAAAACAAGTGCAAATCTCCATTTCTGAAATTTCATAAAATCCTGCACACAATGCCGGAGGCTGCTGGGAGCAAGGAACAATTGAGATTTTATGATTTAATGGAAGTGTCTTGCGGAGCCCTGGGCCTAAAAGGGTAGCTCGCATGCGGTGGTTATAAAGCATGTTTGCATTACTCCCAAGCAATTTGTGCTTAATGCAGGATCGATTCGCTAAAGGTCTATTTTCATGTATATCGGCTCTCCGATTGCAAATTCGGCGAAAAAAAAATTAACCCAACATATGCATGTGGGTGCATGCAAATGCACTTTAAATATGTTTCACAAGTGCTCAAAAGCTAGTTTTGAGTCGCGAGCACAATGCATCGCCCGCATGGCAGCCAGTCATGAGCAGCAATCCAAGGAAACTTGGCTTCTGTTCCACAAGACAAAATTAACCCCTAAGTGATCTCATTATATAACAATATAATTACCCCAATTCGGAGCCAGTTTGTGACATGATACCCCCTTTTATTAAATCCAATCTTCCTCTGTGGAGCTGAAAATTTCTTTTGTTGGTTATACGCTAACAATATGCCTTGTTCGTACATCACCGGCAGATAGACATCCCACTGCGAAATTTAATTGCAATTCGGTTCACGGATGAAAAATGAGACTTTTATAATATTCTTAACTGGAAGTGAAAAATACGATATGGGAAATTTATGGAGTCCATTAAGTCGTTATGCGATGAGGCCTCATTATTTTTTCCGACTCCCCTGGATGCATGGGAAGCTTTTGGCAAGGATATCTAAGAAAAACTGAAGGAATATTTTTTATTTTAAATTTTAGGAGAAATAACGAACTTTGTCATTGTTATACAAGCTGAAAGGCAAGTACGACTGTTATGAGATCAGATAAATATAATACTTACATACATACCTATATTTATAAATAAGTATAAGCAGTTTCTATACATAACACGAATTGAGTTCTGATAAAAATGTATTTAAAGAATTGCTCTTTCATACATTTTTCATTTAACCCTGCGTATCCTCAAAATAAGAGGAGGAAATTTGTACTTGTAAAATAATTTCTCGGGAATCATTGCATCATTTTCATGTAACTTATTTCAGTGGTGCAGCTACACTGAGAAAAGAGTTTATTTATAGTTAATAAATTTAAATTAATAGTCATACATATGTAGTTGATAATAGCGAAGCTAAAATTTGGTTATTGGTTATAGATTTTGATTGAATTTTAATCATATATAATTAAAATGTGGCTAAACAGTTTTAAGCTTATAGTATATATGGGATGTTTTGCTAAGGTCTGAACAGGGTGTGCCAATCGATTCTACATGGTCTGCTGATCAACGTTTGTTTAATTAGGTGTGTGGTGAAATTCTAACCAATATTTGCAATATTTGTATTGTATGCATCCCTTTAAAAATTAAATGTACCTAAATAACTTTCTGCTTCAATGATAATATCCCTCATTTGAATTCATTAGCACTTTGCTCCACTGTTGAAGGGTCATAAATTCCAGGGATTAAGTTAATACAATTGTCAAATTCCAAACGAACTCCATAAGCCAATAAACGCGCTCTTGTGCAGAGTTTTACCAAAGTGAGCATGAGATTGAAAGTTTATTTCGTTCTATTGCTAAATTGCCAGGCTTCAGCTGCAAAAGGGCGGAACGCCAGCACGTGTCGCCATTTAAATTCATTTCATTTCGTAATGCAGACAATATCTCTTGTGGATGAATGCTCCACTTCAAATGTTTAAGAGATAATTATGAAATTGACTCCAAAGACTCGTAGCCCCTTTATTTGCTGGAATTTACAAAGGTGCTCGTTTTGCATTTCTGAATTAATGAATTTAATTTGAGAAATATGGGTTTACGCAGTTTCTCACATTGTATAATATCTTTTGGAATCGTTCGAGTCCTTCAATCGTTTGGTTTCGCCGGAGATGTAATTATATAATATATAAAGATTTTGGTTACCAGAGCTATTCATTCGTCCCGAGTCTTAATTAATATAAGATAAAGAATAAAATGTTTGGCAAACAGTCGAGTAATTGCCGCAAAGATTACGCTTCCTTGCTAATCCGTCCCCGAGGTGTCCCTTTTAATGGCAGTTTAATACAATATAAACTCATTCCATGTCTGCAAGAAATGTTTTATTTGCAGTCTGCAAACAGTATAAATCCAACTTATTTATCAATATCCCGTCCAGAGGGTCCTCGGGGCTTAATAACAGTTTTATGAAACCGAAATCAAGTTGCAAACAGCCACAAACTTCTAGCAGAAGGACGATTTGCGAAAATTTCCTCGGAATATTAATTCCACATAAGGATATTATCTGATCGGAAGTGCTCGCATGTGGCTGCGGTCTGGGTGCACAGAGGGCCCAGGCACGTCGCGTCGGAGGGGCGCTCCTCCTTAGTCCTTGGAGAACTTTTCACAATATGATGAAAATCGGATGGAAACTGACTCCCAAAGTGGGCGCTGCTGGTCGCTTAATCCCCCGGGAACCTGGCCATATTTCTGCGAACTCGTCCACAAAAGAATTTGCAAACAAGGTTATTGTGGCCGCCGGTGCACCTTGAGGCACTTCGCTTTTATTCAAATGTTCTGGTCCCGGACTCGGGCGCATTTCACCGCATTCAGGAGCGGATTAGCAGAGCCCGAATTTTGTGTAACCCGGACCTGGTCAATGGGCTGGAGATGCTCACTTGCATGCAAAGGTGATAGAGCTCCTGCGGGATATGTGTGAATGCGATCACGCCTATCGACGCGCCTCAATGATGATTCTTGTTATTAAAACTGATTTAGGCTACTTAGTGGCATTTTAACACTGTTTTCCTCTTTTGTGCTTTTTTTTGGTGGAAACCTGAAAACCGAACGCTCGATTTGCTGTGGGTATTTTGCGTATTTACGGATGCTTTTCAATCCGGACAATAGAAGTCTTCTTGTACATGACATATTCCAGGATAATGCAGAAAATTCCTTTGGGAAAATTACGGCTAAATTATTATATGTTAATGGATAGCAACAGTGTATGTATTATAGTCTAAATGTAAAGTTGTTCACTGCAATAATTTTACCTATTTCAAGTTATAGTTCATATTGAAGTAAGTAAAAATATAAAAAGTCTTTTTTCTATTATATGAGACATAATATCTATCTATGTGAAACATTTGAACTCATTGCAATATTATGAATTGACCTTTTATCTGAATCTAATATTAATTTATAAGTTGCCATTGTTTGAAATTAATTTGATGTGGTTAAAAAAGTACCTACATTAAAATGGTTGCAAATAACTAAATATAACATGAATCAAAATAGTCGCCCATTAAAATTACTAATTTTGGTAGATTTTAGTTCATACTTCGGACGGGAAAAGTCATTAATTTTAATAAAATTACTATAATATGATTTGGAAATAACGTAAATAAATTTTGTGTAACAACACAACTTTCAACTTTATATAAAAATACACGTTTTTGATTGGTTTTATGCAAAGACATACCAAAGGTGTTTCATAAAAAAAAACCTTTTTAGCGGCAGCCAGAAGGAATAGGTAGATTTCAATGTGGTAAAAATGATTTTTACATAAGGGAATGTAATGCTTCACCCTAGTTGCGAACATAGATGAGATATTGCCACGAAGAATATGTTAGCCATGTTTAATCAAAGCCAATTAAGAAATATACGGTCTAAATGAAAATAAATTAGCGTATATAGCGAGGTGAAAGTCTCCCTCCTCCTTCCCCAAACACCGCAATTTTTTAACATGGCCTAGTTATCAATCCAATAAATGCATACGCAAAGTAGGATCCAAATCTGTTTAGAAATGCGGCAGCTATCGCGGTAACAAAATCACTTTTAGAAACTGATATAGCAACTCACTTTTTTAACCGATTACCCCCATTTTGTAACACGACCCGTACGGAAAAATATGTATCGAAAATATAAAAAAAAAACGCCTGAAATATACTTTCGTTTATATACAAAATATATGGATTTTGCCGCTTTTCGTACATTTAAAATATATTGAAATATATATTGTATGCCAAATTATAAATGAGATACATGTCGCATACGTTTTACGTATTCTTTGTTTATAATTGCCATACACGATTTAGGAAAATATATTTTTTTAATAGTTGTCGTATACGAAAGATATAAAAAAATATATTTAAAGTACAAATTTTTCCGTACGGGGACTTAGAACTATAAGTTGCCAATGTGTATATTCAGTTTGGTTAATACGGTTAAAAAACACGAAAGATTTGGTGTCCAAACCATTTTTATATATGTAAGTTACGTAGTACCTATATCCCTACCCCCTTGATCGATTCCTCCCATTTACGAACTTAGCAGAGATATTGGCGGGATAAATGTATAGGCGAAGTTTGGTCAAAATCGATTGAGAAATACGGCTTCTATCGTGTCCACAAGTTTTGTAATATCCCATATATGTATGTACATATATACAATTATATAAATATATATATGTATATATAAATGTACAAATCAATTTATTTTTGAAGTCTACGACCTCTAAAACGAGTTTTGGCTTCATTCATTTTCCGAAGTCTTTTCAACAGATACGCTGCAATAGGTAGTATAGTATTTCATATGAAATCTATTATACCTGAAAATTGGATTATATTAAAAAACCCAACCTGAAAGTTGGATTTTCTTTTTTAAACACAACAGCATTGCATTTGTTTTTTCTTAAAATACAACACCATTAAAATATTTAGTGCAGAGTAGTGCAATCCTGGCGTTAATGTGGAAAGGGGTTGAATATTTATGCGACTTTTATTTTATAAAATAATTATAAGATGTATTTTTAAAAATATTCGTCTACAAAGGAGTTTGTAAATTTTATAATTGTTTTGAATAAAAAACGTTAGGTATATAAATAATAATTCGTTTGAAGGTCTTCTAAAAAAAGTTTTGATGACTTCTGAAAAGATTATTTATATATTTATACATGAAACTATGGAATTCTTAGAAGATCCCTTTTCCGAAATGTTTTTTTTTTCTTTTTTATTTTCGGTACAAAAATCTCCCTGTTTTAGTCAAACAATAATAATGGTTTAGCCTGGTAACCTATTTCGAAAAAGATATTTTACTTACTTTTATCATTTAAAAATAGTAAAAGAAGGAAATAGAAAACATTTTACAAAATGGCGTCATTATCTTATAAAGCTAATCTAATAAATAAATCTTTTTGTCAATATTAAGGTTTGGAACATACGATTTTTAGCTATTAAAATAAACTTCTTTTCTGGAATTTTATTCAGTTTTTCGAAAACTTTCGCTATAATGTACCTATGCATAATATTTGTGATGAGCGATATGCTAACTAGCAATTTGTACCCATTAATATCTTCTTATTCTTAAGCTCATCGATTATCACCAATAAAATAATCTTGTACATATTATGTATTGTCAGCCTAATTCTCGTATTTTGTTCTCTTAATACCAAAATTATAATAGTTTTCTTTTAAATTCAGAAAATAGTAAGTATATGTATGCATGTACATATATGTAAGGCAATGTTTTCGAGAGAATATTTCAACAGTTGTTATATGCATATGTACCTATAATATCAATATTAGAAGATTTGCTGAAAAAAGTAAAATTATTGCCAATTCTCATGTTTATTTAGATTGGAAAAATATTTCTCTAAGATAGAAAACAAACTATAGTATCTACATATTTATTAGTGGGTTTGTGCGTCGTTCAGTTCTAGCAAGGACTGCATTTTCAAAACAGAAGCGACAGTTGAATATTTTAACAGTTATTTTATATATTATTCCCCAATAAAATTTGAAATAGCTCAATGGGAAAAAATTGCAGCGAACAAACACGATTATAGTAATTTTTCTGACCACAAAGGACCCACGAGCGCCCTTATCAAATAATAGCAAAACCCTTTTAATGGAAGTGTAAAATCCCAAATTGAGTCAACCAAGCTGATTGCTTGTCTGGGTGTAATTCACTTGACGTCTCGCTAGCAAAAGAAGTAGCGCTGGGCCGACGTCCCCCGTCCGCGCTGGGACATGCGCCGGAACGCCGGGCTCCCATTGGGCGAATACATAGGCACTTTCCGGATAGGTCACCGACGCCGCAGCGAGACTGTGGTCGACCCGTGCACCCGGCACGGGGCGGGGGCGGGCGTCCTCCCGGGTCCTGTCCCGGCTCCTGGGGCTCCGCATAGCTGCACATGGAGGAGAAGCGCCTTCTTGTACATAAGAAGATCGCTGGGCCCTTTGTTTTCATTGAAGCAGCACGCTCAAACGAAAATTTGATATATTAGGAATGATTGTCTCAACAAAAAGGGCGAATTCGATTTTATTGCTTCTACTTTTCTACAGGTTCAGGTAATCACCGAAAGCTAGCACTGGGCTCAAAGGATGCGCCCTGCCCTTTTGCACTCGCCGAGTCCTGCAGAGCATCTCCTCGGCGCGGCGGTGCTATCGGAATAAATATGGTAAACACGCCGGGTCTGGAGAGCGGGCGGTGCGCGTCGGGACGGCCCTGGCTCCGGTTTCCGAGGGAGGGTGGGTAATTTTTCATCGCATTATCATGAGCTCGCTGCCCCGGCGTGATTCGAGGGAATGATGCGATGGTGGGTTAACAGCCGAGTGTGTGTAGGGCTTTGGATTTTCCGAAATTACTTGGGGGTATGTGCTCTGTGTTTGATTCGAATTAATTCCCAGTTTGACGGGAATGTGAATCACGTTTAACGTTTTCCTAATATCCTTGGTCCTATGTCGACCAAATTGTAAAAGTAAGCAAAATGGTTTTCAGAAACACTCGCCGAATCGGGAGATATCGGAAGTTAATTTTTATGAACATATGCTTGAAAAACGTATGATCATGGACCATGGTCGAAAATGTTTTTTTTTATACATTGCCTAAAGACTGTGAAAAGTCAATTTAAAGTTTTTGTTCACTAAGCGAATTGTTCAAGGTAAAAGTACAAGTTAAAGTTATTTTTTTGGGAAAATTTCGCTTTTTGTTAGTTGTACGAAAATTTTAGTTATTACAAAAATTGTTTATAAGAAAATTCTCTATAAAAGGTTATACCTACATACAAATATAAATTTTAAGCACGAATAATTGTTTTCGAGATATAAAGTCGAGAAAAAATTCAAAATCGTTATAGAATTTCAATAATATTTCCTGTAAAGGGGTTTTTGGAGCCGCCGATTTCGAATTTGTTATTGAAACTGAAAAATTCAAATTCACAAGAATTGGTATAAGGGGAATTTTAAGATTACTTCTTCGGGCCTATACTTCGAAATTTTTTGATTGAAACAGTTGATTCAAAATCAGAAATTATGTCATATGACACATGTTGAGCCAAACAAACTGTCAATAAACAAACGAACAAACAAAGAAAAAGAACAAATAAATAAAACAACAAAAAACATGCAATCAAAGTAAGCGAGAAACATTTGATTATAAATTCAATAAAACACAAAATTTAATTTATCCTAAAGATAAAAATTCACTTTTTTCTGTGAAAACTTTTATTGCAGGGTTTGTCCTTGCTTTCCATACTTCTTGCACCTGCAAGCGTTTAGGGTTTTGAGGATTGCAGCACTAAGGCAGGTAATCAGAAGTTAAAATTTGGATCATTATGTAGTAACCTTAAAAGTAATAAATTTTTATGAGTAACCACTGATTTCTTAAGTTACTATACAATATGTATATAACAAGGTATACTTACGTTATTGAAAGTGGTATCCAAACCGTTTTGGGAGAACAGAGGATATTCTCAAAATATTTTTCATTAAAAATTTAGAAGATTTGTACATAGGTACCTACCTGGAAACATTTGAGGATTATGAAATTAAATTGATTTTCTTAAGTTCTTTTTTTATCACATATACATTTAGGTATACAGTTGTATGCATTTATATATCGTAGGTAATACTTTTTTATACATTTTGTGAACTTCCATAAAATAACATGTATGTATTTATATTTTAATAGTGCATATACCAAAATTAAAATCATAGCTATAGTGAACAGTATACTATGCTACTAATCGGTTTATTGTTGGAAAACCCGAACAAAACATAGATTAAGTGATTCCCTCTTCGGCCAGCAGAGCAATAGTTCATTACTTAATCCTTCTAATGGTAAGAAAGCCGATGGAATCACTTTTGTCTCAAAATTACCCTAAAGGCGTCTAAGTACCAAAAAGTACCTCCTTAAATCTGCGGCTGAGGTGTCTGGATTTGAAAATGACTGGAATTCATTAGTGAAAACAGTTCAATATGTCGCCAAGAAAGCTTCTCAACGCTACTAAGCAAGCAAATCTCCCGAGTTCTACCTGTTTGTGGTTTCCTTCACTTAATCTTTCATTTTAAGCCAGGGCTGCGGTCGGATTTATGTATTTGCAATTTGGGTAGCTTACTTTATTCCTTCTAGCACGGTCATTTTAATCCATACATGATTTTATACGAAATAATATTCAATTTAGCAGCGTTTTAAATTTCGGAAATAGTTTCTTCTTTTCACTTTCCACAAGAATAATTAGCTAATTTTGTATACGTAAATTTTTTAATTTTTTAGTATTCTTAGCTATACCTGCGTGTAAATTATATGTAATTATTTTGATGAAAAAAAACATTCACATACAAAATTATAGCCGCTATTTTACCCCCTTAGGGGAAGAATTTTGTAAAATCCCTTCTTAGTGGGTGCTTACTTCAGAAAAGAAACCAGATGTCAAAATTTCAGCCCTTTAGGTACAGCGGTTTGGTCTGTGCATTGTCTGTCAATCAGTTAGTCATGGAACTGTTTTATACTATACATATCTATATGTAGATATGATATCACGATCATATTTTGGTAAAAGCGGTTTATTGTAATAATTTTCCTATCAAAATTAGCTTTATGGGGAACATATGAATATACATAAATATATCTATACAAATAACATTTGCTACATTTAAATACATTCCTCATTTTGACACAATGTTTTTGCAAAAGATTCGATTTGGATCAGTTCAAATAATAAGATGTAACTTGTTAGTTTTGTGTAGTATAGACGTCATGCGGAATAATTTCGAACGTACAAATCCGCTGTGGACTACGTGCAGATCTGGATAATTTTTACTCGGGTATATACAGGGTGGCCCAGAGAGAAATGCACTTTTGATTTCGCGCGCATTTCTAAACGACAAAATGGAGGGGCGCGGGGATAGCAGCAGTGCGTAGCGCAGTTTTTGCATTTTTAGTCACCATGAGTCATTACACGGGAGAGCAGCGCGCGTTTTGTGCCCGCGCATTTTACGAGAATGCTGTAATTTCAAATCGAGCGGCAAAATTCGCTGCAAGGTCGATCTAGAGATTCCCAAAACCGATGAACGTTTGCGTCGGGGTCGTCAAAGAGTATCACGGACCGATGAAAACATTCAGCGTGTTCGAGAATCTGTACGCGCGAATCCACGAATGTCGGAGCGCAAACGTTCATCGGTTTTGGGAATCTCTAGATCGACCTTGCAGCGAATTTTGCGGCTCGATTTGAAATTACAGCATTCTCGTAAAATGCGCGGACACAAAACGCGCGCTGCTCTCCCGTGTAATGACTCATGGTGACTAAAATTACAAAAACTGCGCTACGCACTGCTGCTATCCCCGCGCCCCCCCCATTTTGTCGTTTAGAAATGCGCGCGAAATCAAAAGTACATTTCTCTCTGGGCCACCCTGTATATCATATACTATAGTTTTGAACGAAGGGTTTTGAGAAATTTAGATTTGCAACAAAATGTCAGACGTTAAAAGTACCTAAATTATTCGATATTTGGTAGAAAAATGACTTGTTTTTGTTGCATTATATAAATAAATCATCAAAAAGGTCCTTGGTTCAAGGAAAGTGTGAATTTATATAAAAATGCCCGACAAATTTGAAAAATATTGAGTGAATAGTATTCGACTTTGAACATGTGACTTTTTATCGTTTTGTACTTGTCAGATACGCTAGGACATAATTTATTAAAACTCCAAAAGTATTCTACCTATATTAAACTATGGATATTTTTAAAATTAAAACCAAGCAAGATCTTAATTAGTACAATAACTTTTTCCAAAATGTAAAATAATAAATTATTATAGTAGGTCACCCTGCTATTTTTTAACATACAGTTGTTTACTCTAGTAAACCTTTAATCTTTTTCTTTCGTTTTTCAAAGGTTTAATATTTTTAAAACTTAAAAGTTGGTTAGGTTAATTCAGGAATTGTTTTAACAAGTTTTCAGATTTCGACAGCTTAATAATAATAAGGATCTAAAATGAGAGTAGTAATTAAAGTTTTTAAAAAATATATTATATATACATATATGTATATAGAGTAAATGATATTATAATAAAATTGTAAAAATTAGGATTATGCATCTACGTTACTAGATTGTGCAGTATTTGAATGGTTTTTAAATTAAAGAATAAAATAACTAGAATGACTTCTTTTTCAGTGGTAACAATAACTAAGCAAAGTAGTCCTTGAGTTGGGCGTTATGACCTGGCTATTGTTTTCCACAAAATAGGTACAAAAGCCGAATTTCCGAACACGAAAGTAAATAGCCGATTTGGACAATAATTACCAAAATTTCGTCTTAATTCACTTAGCCAAGTCAGGTATCACATAAGTGCACTTGACCACAGGCAATCCACACTCATTGTCTTGCATTTACTTGTAACCACGTGTTGTTACCCTCGACACCCCTGGGCACTCTTACCTTTGTCGGTCATGCGCAGTTCCGACCAGCCCTATGTGTGTTGGTCAGGAGAAAACAACCCCTTTTTAGTCCTCTTCGGGTGCCTGGCGCAGTTGTACGCATGGCCGGCACCAACACCACCAAGGGCATGCTGCTTTATGTACGGGGTGGGGTGGTTGTCATGTCAACGACTTAGTTCCAAAGCCACCTTATCTATGTACGAAGAGCACACCCATCATACGGACTACGGAGGTGAGCCTACCCCTTAGGTTCGTATTTAATGCAACTCTCAGAACTGTTGAACGTGCAGTCGGTGGTGGTTATTTGTCCGTTCGATATCGTTTTGCTGTGTTTGGTGCGTTCCACAAAATTTTAATTATTTGGCAATTGTTTTCGAGTTGGCCGCACTGAGACCTGCCGGGAATGTTGGTGGCCCTTAAATGGCTTGGAAGTGACCGCTCTTAAGTGCGCGAAATTTAATAAAAATATTTTAATTGTACCGAATTATTTGTTTCTCGTGCTGACAAAAGTGTGACTAATAGATAGTTGTTGTTTATGCACAATTTACCAGTGAGAAATGATGCCACCAAATACAGCACAATCCCCGACCGTCTCACTGAGACCTTCTCAGGATAACCCTGTCTCGCGGCCTAGGGCGGTGTACAGCATCGATCAAATTTTAGGAAATCAAAGCAGAAGCACCGGTAAGTGATCAGGAGTAGTCAATTAAACTAATTAAGTGCTTTTTTTTTAAACTTAACTCGCATTAACACTATCGAACATTTAATAGATGTGTAGATCTTTCAGGGATATGAGATAAAAAATTAATTATTTCATTATAGTCTTCTATAATACGTTTGAAAACATTTATCCAGTTTATGGAAGGATCCTGCATAATTTCATCGAAATCTGTGAAGGTTTCCTTATTCTTAACTTATGCCTCTGTTAGGGGTCTTGCACAATCACTCAATGGGAATTTTACACAACCAATATTAAATTTTAAATTCACTGAATTTCTCCCAATTTTTAATGTAACCTACTTAATTTACTCTTTCTGGCTTAGTCATATGTAGATAAATAATTTATAATACAGATGAATGAATTACGAATTCTAGCACTAAATGTTGGTATACACCACCTTGTAAATTGTCAATTTCGAAATGAACAAATAAATAAATAAATAAAAAATATATACAGTTCGGTCAAAACAAAGGGAACTGATTAAACCAATTTCTTTTGATATTTCTGTATTGCAAGTCTTTATTTCAAAAACAAAATATTATTATAAATTACCGCAGTGCCCTTTATTATTCCTAATATAAATTATCGTAAATCCGCACATCAATAATAAACTAAAACTAAAATATTTTTTCATTCAGTTCCCTTTGTTTTGACTGACACTGTATGTACTTAAAAATTGAATGGAACAGATTGAGTTTGAGATCTACTCACAGATTTTGATAAAACCTTGTAAATGCGTTAATTTTTAATTTTTTCGGTTCTTGGTACTTTCCAAAAAGTTTAACTTTAAATTTTCGAAAAGTGTTACTTTTTGACTACGAATTTTTGCATACGCATACCTATACATAAATACCTTAACGAAGGTAGTCGAATTAAATAAGACGGATTATCTGTTTAATTATTTCTTTTTTTGTTATTGGAGTGATTATTCATCCAAAATTATAATTTTAATATAGAACGTTAGCTATTTTTACCAAAAAAAATTTTTTCGAAAGGAGCTCTAAGAGGTTTGAATAATATTTGTTTATAAAAAATATCAACCTTATTAAAATATACATACTTTTAAAAATAAGAAATTTAAAATCATCTATGCATGTTATCCAGGGAAGTCCTATTCTCAGAAATATATATATCTCAAAAATTCAATAACCTAACAAGCGCTGGGTACGATGATAATGATTATCTTTGACCATTATCTGTCTTATGGCAAATTATTTTGTCAACGATTCTATTATATCCAGTAGTTAGTGAAATATGTATATAAATATTTTAGGAAGAGTAAAAACTAAATAACTTAACTAGCTACTATGACTTCCATACACTTCCTTTACATTGACCTGCTTGAGACCTTGATCCGAGAATGAACAGAAACAGTTTAAAGACAAACTATTAATATTATCGATTATATTTAAATTTAAACGACATTCGAAAGTAAGATTTAAAATATTATCCTTCGTACATATGCCCTAAATTACATATGTATTTACATTATGTGAAGGGTTCCGTAAACTAAATCTTTTATCGATGTGGATGAAATTAGAAATGGCCAAGCTCCTCGTTTTATGTACCTACTCATATCTACATTTAATATTCTTACCTGGTACCTTCAGTTTTAATTAGAAATTGCATATCTAAGTATTTGTATTTACCAAAATAGTACTTATGGTAGCTGCGACCGTCATGTGCATCACCCTATATACTTAAGGCTTTTTAGGAAATTTTAGCCGTTTTTTTAAATGTCCTTGGGTACAAAAGTGTACATTTGTGGGTGTAATCTCTTGAGATTGATTCAATCAGTATCATCCATCATTTTAATTGGGCAACCCGACAACCTTTCGTATTTCGAGGTATAATGTATAGTCCCTAAGCGTTCCTTGGGCGAATAATACATGCCAATGTTCCTAAAGATATTAGAAAATGTATACCTACTTCTCTCTAATAAAGCTCTTCGCCATTGCTATTTTTGTCGATTCATTAAAGTGTCCGCTGAAACTTAATAAGGCTATAAATAATTAAATATAAAGTATTAGTTTACAGAATACCCTCTAATGATCATTATATATGTATAATGTAAAAAAAGTTATTAAAACTGATTATGCTGATACCAAAGTCAATAGATCACGCACTGAAAGAAATTTTGAACTATATTCTGGGAGAATCATACATACATATATGTAGTTCGATGGGCTATATATGTAACTTCTCAGAGTAAACTTGAGTGAAAACCAAAACCCCCCGGCATACCATAAAAGAAGTTATGACGGATCCGATCGTGCAAAAAGACTGAGTAAAATAAAAAAAACTGCTCGAACAAGGAACCATGAAGACAAACAATTGAGCATTTGTTTTAAGATGAGGCAAAGTATACAAAAACATATTTAAAATATAAAGATATACTGAATCAAATGACGCGTAAAAGTTAATCGCGTAAAAAGATTACGTAAAAATAAATCTGGATATTCGATAATTGCAGCTAGCTTTGCTTCTTATTATGGTGATGTACCTAACGAATTCCACTCCACTACCTAGAAAACCTTTTCGCGGAAATGACATTAAATTGAAATTGAAAATTTATTTCAATTTTACATATACATTTTTAACTTCTTTAGCAGGTATACTGGCACATACATACCTATGTATGTGTATGGTTAGTTTTTAGAAAATCAAATTATTTTATTGTAGCTTGAAAAAATTAAAATCTGTTGAAGAGCAGCTATTCACTACATTATATTTCAACAATAAAACCGAAAACTTTGTAGTATGGCAGTACGGATAATACTTTATTCTATTTGAAGCTAACTGCTTTAAAAATATTTTAAAATTGCCTCTGATTGTCGCAAGATTTGTTTTTAGTTTATTGGTAAAATATCGTAAATCTTTGATAAATACATATATGTATTACCAAATGCAAAAGAATGTTTGCTTTTAATGATTATTTTATTTTGAAAACGTAATTTTTAAAAGTGTACATAATTTATTTTTGCATGCTAAAAGTTTTTCCAATCTTTGTGAATATAGTTGTCGATATAAAATAAATAAGCAAGTCATTATACAAACTATTTTTTCTACTTTTGACAAACTCGTCGAGGTTAAGCCAGTTTTGAGAATTTCGTTTTATCGGAAATCAAAATTTTAACGCTCGCGAAAGAGTGAAACTAACAGATTATGGAGTTGGTTTGATCATTTACAATGTAAATCCACTCTTTTCCTGAATGTAAAATTAATTGCATTAATTGTGAAATGAATTATGTAATTTAGTTTTAAATTCGTTTGTTGACAAATGTTCGAAAAAAACCTTAATATATAAAACTAATATTTTATTTCATAATGCTTTAATAAGTTAATAAATATTTTATACTTAAGCGTAATAAAGTTAACGAAAATTCTTATACCACGATATTTTGTTTTTGGATTCAATACGTCTGCTTTTTCCATCCTAGATGAAAGTTTTATGACGCAAATATATGAACTTAAATTTTACTGAAAACTCGCGTATTTTGTTTTATGGTTCACACGTGAAATCAACGGTTTTTGTTGTAACTTCATTTAATTTTGATAAAGAAGAGCTAGAATTTGTCTATATTTTCAACAACAATTTTAATTTTAAAATTTCATTTCGTAGTGTCGCCATTCAAAAATTTTTCTGGTCTAAAAAAAAAAAAGAGATGTTTCTTAACACGAGTTGAATCTTATAAGTTTCATTGTTTGGCAACTGAAATATCCAATAATAATATGCATTGAATTAGTCTTCTACCAAGAAATAAATTATTAAAATAAAGCCCGTAATTTTTAAAGATATTGATATTTATATATGTATACATTGTACATATGTTCATACATAGATATCTGTTAATTCAATTTACAATCCTAATAATATCTAGTATACTTAATTGTTATACATATAGTTAGCTCAATAAAAAGTTACCCAGGAACACAACGACATCAAAATCCTGTAGGTGTTGTTGAGCTTTTAGTGTTTAACAATATTGCGGACTTTTCTCTGCACATTTAGGCAGCCTATGCTACTCAGGAATTTGCCCCCGAATCAAATGACATTCATATCATTAAAATCCGTCCTTCCCTTTTGCAACCAGGTAAAGTGATTTCTTTTTCTTTAGGACATATATTTTAACTCTGTGGTAAAAAATTATTCAGTCAAATTCCGTAACACGCGAAGGTGACTGAAGAAGATATGTATACAGTGTCGGTCAAAACAAAGGGAACTGAATAAAACCAATTTCTCTTGATATTTCTGTATTGCAAGTCTTTATTTCAAAAACAAAATATTATTATAAATTACCGCAGTGCCCTTTATTATTCCTAATATAAATTATCGTAAATCCGCACATCAATAATAAACTAAAACTAAAATATTTTTCCATTCAGTTCCCTTTGTTTTGACCGACACGGTATGTAACAACAATACGACATGCTTTAATTGTTTGGTATTTAAAATTTTATTCCCGTCGAAAAATCGTATTTTTCGTCTATTATCAAGATATGAAACATCAACATTACATGAAAGTGTCTGTACAAAAGAATCAAAGTGATTTGGATAGATACTATAATACCATAAAAAGTTTTGGATATAATAGAAATGGGTAGGATAGTCTAAAACCATGATGTTATCAACAATTTCAAAACCAATAAGAAAACTTGATTTCCTCATTTGGGCTTAATTGGCATTCTTATAAATTCTTTTATATATAACCGCAACATATCCTAAGTGATGCAAAATCGTTTGTGCTTTTACATGTCTCGCCTGAATCGAATTCACGTGATAATTGGTTATTAAAATGGGTTTTTCGGCATTCAGAGCAATCAAAACATCTACCAGGACAAAAAAGGTGATTTTCGTGTGCCAGCTATGTTCGGACTTTGATCTATTTTTATTAGATCAGTGTGGGTCGGCAGATAAAGTCTCTGTTATCGTTATAGAGAGTCCTTTGAATTTGAGTCCTTGTTAGAAAAATTTAATCCGTAGACAAATCATATGAATTGATCTATGGGCGGATATTTTCCAACCAAAAAATCTCCTGTGCACATTTATGTCCTGGCATTATGACTACTAATTTGAAAGAGATTGGAATCATGAGGGCGGATGTACATATATAAGTCAATGAAATTCTGAGCGCGTCTGGTTGCTATTCTTTTTAAAGCTTGTTTTTGCATTACCTTATATTGCTTATGCTTTTTGTGTGGTGAACATTTTAATGGGCATCAATTTGAGTATCTTTTAATAACATGCACATTAAAATAACGTTCCAGAAGCGTAGTCATTGCAAGTTTACGAGTATATGTAGGTATTTTACCTACTTAGTGAGAAAGTGAGTCAGCTTTTCTCGACTTCGTTCAAAATAAGAATTTAGATAAATCTTAAACTCCTACACTTCGGTTATATTTATTAGGTCTTTTAGACAGAGGAGACAGAAAATTAAAAAAGTTTAGATATCGAGCCTATGCCAGTGTCTTTTTTATATTTCGATTGCTAAAATAAATATTGATAATTCTCTAGATTTAAAATACTAGTTAATCAAATTAGTTAATGTTTGATAAATTTCCATATACCAATTAACCTATTTGTTTTCATAGTTGCAAAATAATTTAGAATATTGTTGTAATTTAAGTTTCTCAAATTTTTTATTTTTAACCACAATTTTTCTCTACTCAAATCTCAATCTTAAATAAGTAGTTTTTTCAACGATAACCTTTTATTCTTATTGTTATAAATATTGTAACACGAATAATTTTATTAGTTGGGTTATATATGTTTTCTAAAAAATTATTTAATAGAAACAAAATATCGTTGCACACAATTTTTTCGGTATAAAAATAAATTAGCTTTACATTTGAAAAATTCAGGAAAGATCGTTATTAAACATTTCAAGGGTTTGTTTTTCTAACGGCTATACATAAATCAAATCAAAATAGAAAGTGCTAACGAAATTTCTTAATTGTATCGCGAAATATTAATTAATGACGAAATTTTTGGTCACCTGTTTTTAATTTGTTCCGACTATAGAAAAACATGGATTAGTTTACATTTTTGCAATATTTGTTAGGTATTGCATCTGCAAGTTTCTATCATGGTCGAATTACGGAATCCTATTTACTTGAGTGAAGATCGTAATTAATCGATTTTTAATTAAGAATCATGAATATCACAAAATGCTCTTCAATTTAACCAAAATTAATTGCTTTGGATGCAAAATCCCACGCAGTTTTCTAAAAACTGCGCTTATATCGCAACTCACTGCGGATGTGCCACAGACAGCGTCGCGCAATTCTGCTGACACACTTTCCTTTCCGTTGCCATGCGATGCAAGCCGTGTACCAAACATCATTCGGAGCCAGGTGGAGGCTGAATGTTGCTGAATATTTTTTCAAAATTTATAAAATATCACAACATGAAATATGATAGAAAAAGCACTTCCTCCTCTGCTCTCCTGACGAAACGCCATTGCCTTAGTAGAAAATTGAACAATACATTTGCTCATTTTAGTAAGCATCCGAGCTAAACGAAATTCGGCTAAATGAATTCTCCCGGAGATGAGGCCTATTTAAATCGACTTCTCGCCCCCGAAATCGTCAAAATCGTTAGAAAATAAGTAGGAAGCAGTATGTCAATTGATTCCTTGAAGAGTGCTGATGAAGATTTTCAGAGAGTTTGTGTTTCTATACAATAGTATTTAAATAAAAACATTTGATTTATATTGCGACTCAATTTATGTCTTCATAGAATTTGTATTCAAAATTCTTTAATGTATAATAAAAGTTTCGAAACTAAACATTTCAAGACAATATTTACTGAAATTCTGGACTTTCTCAGAATTCACTAATTCGAATATGTTTGAGTATGGAATGACTTATATTTTTAATTAAAAAGGACTGTTGCACTTGCAACCCTCATTGCATACAAATTTAAAATGAATGCCGTGTTGACGAACTAAGTAGGTATTCAGATATTGTATAAGTCGAATTTAAGTGCAAAAGTCTGCACACCACTTGATACTCATTCAAAATGTGCCCCGAAGAGGTTTTCTGGCGGCGAACCCTTTTAATATTTCTGCGAACACTGTCGACATGATATTAACAACCAACTGTCGAGTACGCCGTTACCACTATAATCAAAAGGTAATGAGCCTAAAATTAGATGCGACCAAAATATTTCAACAATAACCCAGCACGACTCCAAATCATTTATGAAATATTAAATTTGAAGATTCTTGAACTGTGGCAAATGTGCCCGTCCGACAAAGGACCCACAGCTACATGGGCTGAATGGCAACTATCCCCGTGTGGTTGTAGCCGTAAGAAACTGAAGCGCTACCCTGACGTGCAACTCCAGCACCAGTGCAAATCGGATGAATGCGATAAGCCGGGTAATTGTTGACCCCACCTTAGTTTACGCAATTTTCGTCCTCAAACACACACACACACACCAATTGACGAAGTTATTGGACATTGCGCCCGGGTGCATGGAGCGTCCAAGCCGGGCTTGAAGGGGTGACAGACGAGACAATTGCCATTAATTCATTATACATGCATTGTAAATTTCCAATTTCCTGGACGCATTTATATCCAGTTTATTTGGTGTCCATGTTATTATTTCATGTCTATCGGACGTTAATGAAATCTGCATATAGAGAACGCTCAATGCCCATTACAAAGCTGTTGACTAAAGCTAATTTGCGCGGCACAGATGATTCCTCACTCTGGCGAGGGGTGTGCATATTTGTCCCGAGCCATTCACGCACTGCAATTTTCGAAAATTTCCTACTAAAACGATTCACTGTGGATCTGAAGTCTATTAAGGGTGACCGATTGGTCAACTGTGTATAAATATCAGAACTACAGATTGTGGTTGTCTTTAATAAACTACCTTTGTACACGCTCTTCCGCCTATTTTACTCTAAAGCTAAAAAGTTAAAATTTGCAAAAACTGTATGTTAATAATGGGTATCAAACTTCAACAAAAATTTGGGTTTTCGATTAATAAGTGTACAATTACAATTAATCATCATCAGTCCAATTTAGTTAATTCTGTTGTGAATGGAAAATAATTTAGATCCGTTCAAATTAAATCAAAAAAGCAGTGCGAGTCGGAAGTGTTCTGCATTATTTACTGCAGTTTATTGAACTCAACTTTTTTTATTTAATATTATTTTACATACATGGTTCATTATATCACACCAATTTCATTATCGAATGAGTGCTATACAATTTTAAATAATTTTGCTTATAGATTGTAAACTGGTTGAAATAAAAGTTGGAATCATTACTTACTATATATTAAAATACCAGAAACTTTTCTAAATATTTTGAAATATTCACTTTCTTTCATAAACTTATGATTTCATACAATGGGATAGTGCATTTTGGCTTTTGGGTTGATTTATCTTTTCTACCAATTTTTCAAAAATGCTCGAAATGCGATTTCATGTATACTTGTCTATATTTTGTAAAAACGTGATGTGAGGATATAAAAAATAAGTAAAAAACAGTGAACAGTGAAAATTTGAGAGGTTAAAATTAACAATATATGTTTTATCCAGAAAAATACCAGTATATTTTTTATCATAGCAAAATTTGTGATCCAAACTAATGGTAAGATATTTTCCCTTACCCAAATAAAGGACCTACCTATTAACCTGTCTATTAAGGGTAATACATAAATATCATATATTTTTTTGACCAACCCATTACTGATTATATGTATATTTCGATAAGAAAAACAATTTATTTCGAATACCGGTTTAATATTGTAGGTACATAATGACTTTCGATATTTTGGTTACTAGTCTTATTAAATTAAAACTAAGAAAACCGGAAGCAGTAATACACATTTTCCGAAAACTAAAATAGTTATGCACTTTAAAAAAATATGCAGAAAATCCAGAATAATATTTAAAAGGAATGAATTTTGAGAAAATATTTACTTAATACAAATTGTTATTTATGTATGGTAACACAAACTGCATTCAGTGGCTCGGCCTGTTTTGTTAGAGCTTTCAACGTTAAAAGTTTTTAATTAATAATGTGCAATAAGGCAATAGTAAACAGATGTAATTAAAATTTTTAAATAAACAGTTAAGCAGATATGTACAGTACTAACAACCGTTCACTGCCGCAAACTGATTGCTATTTGGAAATTTAATGAGATCCGTTGGTGAAATTTGTTTCAGCTTGTTTTCTACCTATGTACTTCTCACATTAGTTAAACGTTAGTGGAAAAATTTTACTTTTCATTGAATACCGTAAAACTTTTTGTATAATAGCAAATTGCTACATTTAATAACTAACAAAATTAATTTTCTTGAATAATGACGATGAAATTAATTCTCGATGCAGCCATATTTGTTTAATGTAAATATGTACATATATGTATATGTGTAATATAATTTTGAAATTTATCTTAATGCTTTTTCTGCACCATACATTACTTTATTTCCGTAATGGTTTACATGTTAAGTGCTTATTTAATTTAATTTTTTTGATTTTATTGATAATTTGTATATATCTCAAAAAGTTATATTTCTTTCCTTAGTTAAAAGAAAATATTTTGGTTTTTCGTTTTAGAATATTCCTATCCACAACTAGACCTAGTGTTACGATGTAGTGCAGAGAGAATGCAAGTGCACAATGTTTATTCCCAATACTATAAAAGCTGTGCCAAATTTACTCCAGTAATTTTATCAGAGGCTTATGAAAACCGATTAATTGATCCATCGGGATTAACGATACATGAAAACTCTCAAAAAGGAAGTGGCGTTCATACAGGTACAATGTCACCTTTTTTTAATATAAAAAAAAAATATAGCTTAGAATGTTTACTTCCTTCATGTCGTTTTTAACACTTTAATGATAGTTATCATAAGTCACTAGAGTGATTTTAAAACTATTGTAAAAATATAATCTTTAAATTTTCTAGAAACTATTTGTTTTTACGAAGTTTACTGTCATAAAAATGTTACAGTATTTACAAAAACTTTAAAAAGATATTGCAGTAGGTAACGAATATGTACAAATATTTGATACAACGCAGAAATTAAGAGATTCATGGTCCTTGATGTATGTATATCTGCAATTTTAAATTCGCCATTTCAGCATTTTATCACGTAATAATTCCACATAGAATTAGAAATGAATGATTCTCGGATATTTTCCTTTATTTGTGGTATGAGATCTTCGTTTCTAGGATAGTCAGTTTGTAAGTATCTACATACATATGCTTTGAAAAGCCGTATCTTTTTATTGAGTTAGAAGCTTGAATGCTTTGCAGGACTATGAGGCTGTTAGTTTTAGGATATGATATTATTTCAACTCGATTCCTCTAGAGTCTAGCTGGTCCTCAGAAAAAGGGTGTTAACGGAGAGATAGACGGACAACAGAGAGTCCTATAAGGGTTCCATTTTTCCGTTTCGAGGCATGGAACCCTAAAAATGAAAGTTTTGATTCAAATCTGCACAATGTTTTCAAAAGACGGTTTCGTTTTTAAATTTTTATGCATAGTTTCAGAAACATTAGGATATGTAGTTTTTTTATTTTTTGTAGGTTAAAAAGTAGTGGAGAAATATTTCCGGCTGCGAGACAGTTTGCGCGAAAGATGCTGTTGTTAAGTTTTGAATTAACAAATTATAAAAATTCCTTTTTGTACACTATTCCACTCCATTCCATTTTCCATTACTTATGTATATTCTCTAGAAAAATTATTAAAACTAGCCTTTTTTGAGACTTGGAGTGGCCGTAACTCTCTAAAACAAAAATACGTAATAATCTCCTTCCCATCATTTCATGCGGACTTTATTTAGTATTCTTTCTATAAATGAGCAAGAATTAAAACATCCAGAAAAAGCTTAATAATCGGATTCTGGATTCAGCGTATGAAAAGATCTGACAGAGATTCAAAAGAAATTAGAATGAGATGGAAAACTCGGGTGGACATTAATTAATGCGACATATGGAAGATTACGGTTTAGATAAGATATTTCTGTTTTTTAAATTAATATTAACACTCTATTAAATGAATACTAATAGCATAAAGCAAATTGTAATAATATTCCAAACAGATTTCTAAGTTTTTACTTTAGTACTAAGCCAGAAAGAAACATAATATCATGCTTAGCTAAGCTTTTTAGCTCTGGCTTTGGCTTTAAAACTTAAAAATTAAAAGTGGTAACATAAAATTATAGTTTCAGATGTTTAACTGGTTTGAAGAATGAATTTAGTTTTTTTTAAAGCTGAAATGCTCAGCTGGTTGTATCATTTTGGAATATAAAAACAGAAACTATTGACTAAAAATATCAAGCTATTTCTTAAAGAACGTCTCTAGAGGGATGAAGCACACTAATATTTTTATATTATTATTAAATACATACATTATATGTATATGTATAAGAAAATAAATTTAGCGTAAAAGTGTACTCTTAAAAAACTCAGCTTATTAAATCTAAATATAATATAATTATAAAGATTTTGGAAAGGGAATGAAAATAATTTTTACGAAATTAATACTAACTAGAGTTTTGCTAAATTTATTTTATCCATTCTATTCTATTCTGAAAAGGACGTTTATCCTATATATTTTTGATATTATTCACAATCAATTGAAGAGCCAGTTTTTTTCATTAAAAATAAAAATATTTTTTTTCAGAGCAAGAGTCGGCTCCACCAAGAGAGGAATCACCCGTGCTTACTGAAAATGGTCTGGACGGTGAAAATGATGACGAAATATCGGGAAATGCGAGTAATGGACATGATCAGCATGACATGGAAAGGCCTAGAAAAGTAAGAAGGTAATGTGGAGGGAGAAAATAATTATAACAATTTATTTTTCATCGAGTATTGAACAAACACTTTTGCAAATAAGAACTTTAAAAAAATTAATATAAAAGTAAACACATACATATATCACTTTTTAGGTTTTATTGCTATAAAAATGCAAAAGACAAGATATTTATTATGAATTTAGCTAAAGCTTGTTTGATGTGCTGAAAAACTTTTCAAAATTCTAGTGATAGTTATACAAAACATTAAATAGATAAATAAATTACAAAATAAAAATGAATAAATTTCACAATTACAGATCTAGGACAACATTTACAACGTTTCAACTTCATCAGTTAGAAAGAGCGTTCGAGAAAACACAATATCCAGACGTTTTTACGCGGGAAGATCTAGCAATGAGACTGGAACTTAGTGAAGCTAGAGTTCAAGTAAGTAAAGTAAATAGTTAATATTACACATGGCAAAAGTATAATAGTTTCATTTCAACCTTCTCAAAAAATATTGAAAAGGAAGTGATCCGATTTTTATTTAATTTGTGGATAGAGTATTTTTGTTTTTTTTGATATTGGTGGGCATAACAAATTAAATCCTGTTGCGAAATTTAAGGTAAAGTCTAGTGTGCTTCAACAAAAATGTTACAAATTATAAATTTTTTATATATTTGTGAATGTTACATAGTGGAGTGACAAAACATTGACGGAGCATATAAAATAAGTATATTGTTTGTGTTATGGGTTTGAAATTGGACATCTGGATAAACTTTGGACCTGCATTATTTTTTATTTATCTTTTTTATAATTTCTTCTTCTATTTTTCATATTTTCGACGTGTTATTGAACTAGATTATGATAAAATTCGCTTAAGGGGGGCATCTAGTGTAACAGCTAAAAACAAAACGCTTATTTCAAACATTTTATTTTTAGACTAACTATATTTTTATGATATTTTAATGAATCAGGCCTTATGAAACATCTTTTAAAGCTTTTAAAAAAAAATTTTATTAATTTGTTCGGTATAAAATGGCGGCGTGGTAAGTATTTCTATCAGGCCTCATTTTCGAAGTTTGTGGGAGTAATATCTCAAAAACTATTAAAGATTTTGTTCTGACATTCTTACCAGATTTAAAAAACAACCTTTATTCGTAGTTGAACCTACTTTTTTGGTAAATTATTGTTATAAATTTTATTTATAAATGTTTATAGGTCAACATTTGATGCGAAAAATCGAAAATTTTTTTCAAACTTCAAATTAAATACTTTTTTTTAAATTTTTTATATATTTTATAGGTTTAACTACGAATTATGAATGTTATTAATAAGAAATGTATTGAATGGATGTTCCAGATTCACTCTAAGGGCTGTACTTACTCCCACAAATTGGACATCGCAACTGCAACGCGTCTAATAGAAATGCTTACCACGCTGCCATTTTGTACCGAAAATATTAATAAACATTTTTTTTAACAACTTTAAAAGATGTTCTATAAGGCGTAATTCATTAAGATATCATAAAAATATAGTTAGTCTAAAAATAAAATGTTTGAAATAAGCGTGTTTTTTGAGCTGTTACACTAGGTGCCCCCCTTAAGAAATCACAATTTAAAAAATGTATCGTTGACTGATGGTATACGATGTACAGCACATATTCAAATTTAATAAAATTTTTAAAAGTTGTTACGATTTTTACTTAAATCATAATATGACGTTTTTTTAGCCCTCTGACAAAATTTGATATCATCAACATTTCTAAAGAGGTTAAAGAGGGGAACAAGATTCAATTAGCTAGAATTAGATAAAACTCCAAGCGAAAAGATTGCATCTGGGGTTCAGACTTAGATCTCTAACACCTTTGAACTGACTGACTGAGCACACTTGAAGAATCATTTTTACCAATCCGACCGAAAGATGCGATAAATATCAGAGCCTCTTTATCTTTTTCTGAGTTGTGCTATTTTTTAGAGGATACTTGCACCCTTATCCTCTTCATGTCGGGGGAACAGACGTGTCGCGAGGGTATCGCCGCTACCTGATAAAACCTAATAAAAATATAATAACGATAGCAAACATTCTGCCCTTGCAAAGGGCCGAAGGGCGAACGGCTAAGGGCGGAGGGGTTGTGTAATATTGTAAACCAGTTAAATCTCGACGCTGAGTGCACCAAATCCAAAAATAATTGCTACATTACACGCGTTTGGACATGACTCACTTGAGTGTTTCTATTCACGTTCCGCTGAAAAAGGGATTGTAGGCACATTAAGGCGGCAAGGGTGCTTTAGATACGATGGTCGAGGAGGGATTACGGAAAGGACAACTCGATTTTTATTGAGTTCATTGATCCAAGCGAAAAAAAAGATCGGCTCAAGTCAAAATTTCTCAACTTTTAAGGGATTAACTAGTCGCTGGTGACTGACTACACTCGTCATTTTAAGGTAAAGCGGATTTGTACTTGGTTCAGTATTTTTTCCCGAAATTTGGCGCACATAGCCAATGGCTGCGTTCATCACATATTCAGATTTCGGCGTTTAATGGATTGCGTGTTTAATATTAATAATAATTTCGTCCAATTAGCGCTCGTTATAATGTGATTTTCAGCGGGAATAATTGCGCGGAGGTTTATCCCGACCATACTGCCGTGGAAATAACTGGCGCACAATGGCCCGGATATCCGTCGACTAAATTAGCTCATTTAAATTCGAATTAAGCAATTTCACCTTTTATAGTCCTCGCTGTCCTGCGAACGAGTCCTCGCTGACTGAATAATTCCGAGTAGTACTAATTATTGCTAATTGTCATTGTGCTAGCAGTGATTAAAATTTCGTTGTGCAACGGCTCGCGGAGTGATGCGCTCCATCGCTCCACTCAATCCGTTGCTGGTGCATCGCGATGGATGCACTTTGCTGCGCCCCTCAGAAGGGAGGCATAGCGCCGTCCGGGAGTGCACTAGTGCACAGTAAGTGCCTTAATTGTACCGCATAGCATCAACAACATTTACATGACAATGCAAACATTACAAATTCATTAGCATACATAATTTTCGGGTAGTGACAGCCACCCCGTGCTGATACTCTTCAAATTTTCACCGCTCCGTCGAGTTCCGCGTTTCGAGAACGACAACGACGACGACGATGA
Source organism: Eutolmus rufibarbis (assembly GCA_963920795.1). NCBI lineage: Eukaryota > Metazoa > Arthropoda > Insecta > Diptera > Asilidae > Eutolmus > Eutolmus rufibarbis. Next base: position 39,471,803 of record OY987205.1, read on the forward strand.
CGGAGACGCCAATTAATTTTTTTATACTCCCGATGGGATTACGCTTGTTCCCTCAAAAAACGGTCATGTTGCAATTTAGAAAACACTTAATACCTGCATTGTGAAGGTCTCGCTTGATCCTGGCTTAGGGCGAATGTGCGGGGCCGATCCGCGCTTTGTGCCACGGACATTTGCTTCCTGGCGCATCCCTCCGCGGCGGCGACCTCGAACCTGGAGCCTGGAACCCTGCGATATTTTAATCGCTTTTAATGCGCGCTCAACGGCAACACAATGCGCCGTGAACATCTTTATTACGCAGCTATGCCTTGATGCACTCGTCCCTCACCAAATTTCCCTTAATTGAATCGTAATCATGAAATTGAGTGGTTCATCGACGATCGTAGACCCGTCGTTGCTGGTGGGAATCTACAAAGGCAATTAGGTCAGAAAGGTTATCTAGGTACTAGCGGAAAAAACACTGAGGGAAGGAAGGTATAATTCCTCCTTTAATTCCTCTTAATTGATCAGTTCCTTTCTAAACAGGAAAATTTGGAGGTATTATTTGAAATTAGCTGTCGACATGTCGGCAGATATGATGAAGGTGTTTTCTTCTTTGATTTTCATTGTTGTTTTTATCCTAAGAGTATAATTTAATGTTTTTAATTAAGATGAAATTGATGTTAAAAAGAATCCTCCTTCCCAGAAAAGATCTAATCTGCATCTCATATTAGTACAATGTAATAAGGCTTAATTTTCTGAACGATTTATATTTTATTTATATTCTTTGCCTTATATCATGAAAATAGTTGTTGGCGGAAAAGGTTAGATTTTTGTAGGAGACACCCACTTTGATTTCTTTATTTTACTAAACTATATTAGACATAATACGTTTCTGATGAAAGTGAGGCTTATGCACTGAGAAAACTATGTCACAGATGTTTCAGACAAAAAAGAGTTTAAATACTTAACTCTACCTGTATTATATCAATTATTTTCAAGCTTTATCAAGATTTGTTCAGCAGACATTCACGGAAGCTCAACTCGTCTCCGTTCATACATTTCTCAGACCATAGAGATAGACTCAAATTTGTTCTCTAACCAAAAATAAAGTTTAAATATCTGGTATGATACAGCTAGTTAAGGATTTTATATTTAATTTAATTTGTGTTTCAAGATTGTTCAATACCCCGTAATTTTAAGAAATTTTTCAAATATTTAAATTATTTCTATGAAGTGATGGAAGTTTTGCAGAATAGTGTTATTTTAAATTAAAGGCTTCATCGATTTATTGGCAAGAGAAACCCTTCCAAGCAATGTCTTTTTATTTCATTAGTAAATTGTTTCATTAATACTAATCTAATAAAATGAAGAAATTCATTAAAAGCAGTTAAAATAAAGGCAAATCTCGATTAGTAGAAAATTATTTGAACGGATTGAATAACAATTGCATATGTGATTTAATAATATAATTTGTCCTTTAATTCAATAAGATTAAGTTTGAATTGATAGTTACGAATAAGATATATTTAACTTATTTTTTTTACCATACAGCTGACTTATACTGAACAAAAGAACCACTAACAGGTTAAATTAAATTCGAAAGCCTATTTTAAATAAAGTGAATTCTCTTTAAAATGGAAAGTCGAGCTTTTTATTGAAATTACTTAATTTCATTTACTGATATAATTAGAGAAAAAATAGAATTGACTGGTGATATATTTTTTGTTCTATAATTAGTTTCTTTTAATGTCTTATTGAACTTTATTAATTATTTGTATTAAGTCGTAGGGATAAATTCAAAAGTTTCGATCCTCTTGAAATTTGTAGACAACTGCAAATTTAGAATTTCCGAATTTCTAATAAGGAGAGTAAGGCAAAACATTTTTTAAATCCTAATTTGTGTTTCTTTTCAGGGAAAAGTTAATATATATGTATATGTAGTTTAAAAATTGAAGTACCTACTTATACACACTTATAATTCAAATAACTTCGAAAAAGCGAATCTAAAATAGAAAGGCATGCATTCTAAAAGATATTAAAAGTTTATTACTCCAATGACTTTAGAGATCGGATATTGAAAGATGCTTCTCCTGTAAATATTAAATAAATTTACACTCCTTTATTTTTTCGTCAACAAAATCAACAGAGTCCCCTTTAAATTTGTATGAAGACCATATAAAGGACATTTTTGTGCTTCATTAAACAACACCAGCCACCGTGGTGACAAATTCCCATGGCTCTATTACCGCGAAAGGCATAGACGCCTGGCTTCTTTGATTTTTCTATTATAAGTTAAATGGATTTTTTGTTTTCGTGTTAGCGCGTTTGCCTAATTCACTAAAGGGCCTCAGACGCTGCCTACGTCTATGTGACCAAAGCCGGCGGCTCCCTGCGATTTGGATGGCTTTGGATGGAAAGGAATTGAATCATCGAAAAATCATAGCATGGGATACGCTCGCGCTCCTTTTGCACCACTTCTTTGTAATTGCTGTAATTCAAATGCGAATGGTTTTTCACAATTGATATCAACCCCAAACATTCAGAATTCAGACGACAAATTCCGAATTTCCATCGCACTCCGTGAGAATTAAGTGGCGGCTTGCTACCCATGTTGTGACTTTCGTTCAACTCTTATTCTTCGAGGGTTGGTGGCTCCTGCAGGAAGATCGGGGGTGACTTTAATTGAGAGACCCCGAAAGCGTCACGGCCGGAAAACGTGCGATGAAATTAGCGAGCGGCAGATAGGGCCTAATTGGAGCGGCGATTAAGTCGCGCTCGAAAATGCACATTATCCCCGAATTAAATGCGGGAATTTCGAGAACTCTCCCCAGGACACCTGCCAGGTGCAGCCAACAAAGGGCAAGGCGAAAACAGGTCGTAGACATTCGCCCAATCGGCCAAGCATTGCACCAGACAATGGTGGCCAATCGGAAATGTATTTCTCAAATTCATTCAGGCAAAGCTGGAGCGCCGGGGCTCCGGGGCGCTCCGGGCTCCGTTCTCGTCTATGCGCAATTTCATGAAGCGACAAGGACACAAGGCATCCTGGAACGTGCCACCGTACACATGGAAATTCAATTGTTTGCGGAGTGCACCGCCCGCGCCCCGTCCGGCCAGAGACCGCCTAACAAGCGAGTCGGAATGGAATTAATTTGACGACAGCCAGGAAGGACCCAAGTGCCGGCGAGAGGCTCATAATTATTGCGTTATTCCCGTACACAGCGTCGGGCTCGTTCGACTAGCATCTGAACGATTTCCGTTCATTAATTTGCCCGCCGTCGCCGCTTTGTAAGACCGGGCGCAAGTCGAACTCCCGAGTCCTGGAAGGACCTATCCGGGAACATCCGCATCCCGATCCCTCCCGAGTCGAGTCCCGACACTACAAAATTTCCCGGGCATCTTCCCCTCTCGAAAATTTATAATTTTGCGCAATTATGTTGCATTATCCGAGTGAGCATATTTCTGGCGAGCGGGGCCAAGACGGCGGGAGCGGCCACCGCCGCGACGCCGGGGCCCCACTTCCATACGCATGTATGCACAGCGAACAGGAACTGTAATTGTGCGCAATCTTCGAGATAATTGGCCAAGATAATTGGCATATTGTCAATTAGCTCTGCGCTAGAGAAGAGTTTTATTCAGCTAAGTGAATCGTTTTTAAATTCATTCCGATTCAATTGGAGTGAATAGCGGAGAAAATTGGATGAAATTACACGCGCACTACATTTTCCTGTCGTGTGTGCGATTGTCGAAGGACTTCGCCGTGCAGAGCCAACCCTTGCCTTTCTCTCCGCACAGCTGCATCGTTGAATTTAGAAAGCTTCGCGGGAATTTTCATTTTTTCATGCTTTTTTTAGCATCATCACGATTTTGGAAAGGGCGCGGAACAGCACAGTGGACGAAAACCTAGAAAAAATGGGACGAAATTAGCCTAGAAACCACAAATGTGGACGGTTTGAATACCAGAATTACACATTCACTAATGGTTTAACTTGAACTTTTAAAGTTTCAGTCAGTAAATCCAAATTATAGAACTCTGGTGAAATTGAAATAAAAATGCATTTGAGTCTCATCAGCATTCACAAATTATTAAAACTTCATTTTAAGAAATTTTAATTGCAAACGTTCTTATTTGAGGGCAATCACCACTTTTTTAATAAGAAAATTATTATTGTTAAATTGGACAGCAAAATATGTTTATAAAGGTACACAGTAAAAATTCAATGTTCAATAAAACCCGAAAACAATATTAGATGTATGAAACAATTTGTCTAATTAATATATTAGCGAATTCACTAATAACTTGAAAATTATAAGCAGTTTACTGTTTTATAAATATTATCAGTGCTTCACTGTTTCATAAAACTAATGATAACACTGGTTTGCACTAATTTTACAAACAATCATAAACAATATCATTTAATGAAATGAATTGAACAACATTCCTTTGTAGTCCATGTGATCAAAATTTGAACGGATTCGATGTTTGAATCGAGCAGATTTTGTCCTTTTACAATCAATTCTTTAAAGAACTTTTCTCCAAATATCATTAATCATATACATACTTCGAATTTAAAGATTGACTGTTTTGGTTTGAACAAATTTTTTAATATAACAAATTCAACACAAGTTAAATGAAATGTTAGTCTTTCTTATCAAAAATATCTATTATGATATAATTTAACTTGATTATGCTCGAACAAAAAACCAGTGATAAGTCGGGTTGTTAGCACAGCTAGCCAAAAATACTCTAGGTATAACTAAAAAATATAAATAATTTTTCTGAAAGTTGAGGCAATATGAAATTAGTTCTTAAAGATCGATTTGCATACAGGGGAAGTAGTGAAGTAAATACGGAAATGTGCCTACCTTTATTAAAATTCCACTTTACACCTTTAGAATAATTCAGAATTCGTAAAACATAATTAAAAGCATTTTCTTTATTAATTCCAGGTCTGGTTTCAAAATCGGCGGGCCAAATGGAGGAAACGGGAAAAATTCCTGAATCAAGATAAGAGCGGCTACATGCTAGCAGATCAAGGTTCGTATTTGCATTCAGTGATCGTTACAATTCCATTAAAACTCCCGAAACCACTGTTTAATTGCCTCTCCGGGCAGCGAGCTGAGCGCTCTGGCGGGCTCGCCATGCTTAATAAACGTTAAAAGTAATTACACACGAAATAATAATCGAGGGGAGCAACCGATAACATCTTATCATGAAATTTGATTAAATTACAGAAAACATAAACAGACGCCGAACAAGCTCCTACGAGGCATTGAGTAATTCCCTCTTTTCGGAAAGGGAACCAATTTAATGCGCGGACACCTGTTAATTGTTATTTAATTATGCGCTCGCCTGTAAATTATTTCTCCTGGCTATGTAAACACGATCTGCTCAAGATATCTGCGTCTGGCGTAATGAATGTGGGCATGTTGAAATTAGGTCTTTCTCAGTAATGCACTTTGTCTAACCGCAAAATATGTTTGGGGGTTGCTGACGGACCACAGTAACGTAATTTGCTTAAAGAGCAAATTGAAGCAGCAATTATGTCGTGACTGTGTTTGGACAATTAATGCCAGGCAATTGGGAATAAATAGCAAGAATTTGTTCGAATTTGTCCATTTTTTCTAGTTATGTTAATGAGGTATATTTAATCGGAAAGTATTGGTTATCTGTTAGAAGTAATTTGTAGTATGTCCTGTGTGATGTTATCGTTTAGAAATTATTTTAAATATAATTAATACTTCATAACATTAACTATAGTTAGATACTTTGTTAAAAAATTAATAATTTAAACTATGATATGATATGATATGTCAAAGGGATTCATTGAAGTAAATTGGTTTTCGAAACCATAATTCTTCTAGTTTAATGCTTGTCCTTCAAGTATGTCCTTATAATTCTTATAGACGTCAGCCTGTGCTGTGTTCTGTTGTAGTCAATTCTTATTTTCTATTCGTCTGTTTTTATAGGTCTTTGATGTTTTTTTAAAGTTAAGTCAATCAAAATTTAGTTCTTATTTCTTTGGAGGATTGTTTAAATTTCATCAATTTGAAAAATTTTCCAATAGTTACAAGTATAATTAAATAAATTTTCAGAATTTATATAGATAAAAATAAAAATTTATTCAAACCACTCTGTTCTGACGGATCATCGGACCACAAGAAAAACATCACTTGTTTTCAAACAGATTTTCATATTATTTTCTTTTATTATGTTTTATTAAACGCATACCTCGTTTATGACCTTTTGCATCTGGATTAAAATTTGATCCGAATTGAAAACTGTCTTGAGTCAAGCTTATTTCGAAGGTTTTTACGCCTTTTTTCAATCTGCCCTATTCTTAAACCTATTCGAATCGAAAAGAGCTTACAAAAGTCCTTTTGGACAAAAACTCCAAAATGTTCATAAATTCATTTCAGTAACCTTTCAATTAATTTTTTCTTTCAGTGGTTAAAATAATCCGATAAAAAAATCCAATCGAATTCTTTTCGTTATGAGGGCTTCTGTAAGCTCTTTTCAATTCAATCCGAATAGGGCAGGTGTTTATGGAACTTTTCGATGTGTATCGAAAATTTTAAGCTGAATCGAAATGAGGACTTATCGAGCCGGTTCAAAAAAATATTTATGGAAGTGGTGCGAATCGATCTGCATCGACTGGAGCCGGTTTAAAAGGGGTCGTAAACGGGGTGGCATAGAGTTATGCACAATTTTTATTAAAAAATTTATAAGAAAGAGACAAAGATAAGATTCATTAAGATAAATTAAGAAGATTAGTTTAATGAGTCTTCAAGGCCGAGAAAAAAACATGTTTGATTTAGAAGCCAGATGGTCTATGTTCGATTCTAATTTTGGATTGATATTCGCTCTTTTTTTTAACAGCTTTTAAGGTTACTTTGAAAATAATGGACTAAATTTTCAACGCTTTGTCCTATAAACTTAAAATTAAATGGGGAAAACAGTGCAACACTGTGTTTAAAACTTTGTAAGCCCGGTAGAGACTAGCTTACATTTTATTGTGATTTTGTTTTCTTTTGAATAACATGTATTTATATTTATTAAAAATCATTTAATCTTACCTTGATTAATTTTGTTCTTTCAGGTCTACCGGACTTTCACTTGCCTCTTCCAATGCCTCATAATTTACCAACACCACCGCCCTCTCTGCCGGCTGAATTTTGGCCTCCAAATTTCGCCCTTCACCCTCAATTCAACCCCGCACTCATCCAGCAGAGTTTGATACCACACTATCGGATTCCGAATTTCCAGACCCTGCTAACGCAGTACATGGGTCTGAATAATCTAGGAGGCATTCTGGGCTACCCCCAAAATCTGGCTGTTCACTCGCAACTGAGCCCTCAGACGAGCCCTGGCGAAAGTCCCCCGCAACCAAGGGCCGAGGAATAAACTTAGGACATAAATCTGTAGCTGGGCAACGAGTAGAAAAAGCGGACTATAGCATTGGCGAAACCACGTCTATCACCAAGAACTGTGTTATGTTTGTTGAACTTAACTTAAACTTTAAAGTGAGGTAATCGTTACGAAAAAACGATGATTCAGTTGTAGTCTTCTTTACTTTTCTATTTGAATTAAAGTCCTCTGAGGACAGCAATCAAATCGATCCCGAAAATTAATTTGATTTTTGCACAAAGGACAGAGCAATTTACAAGTAGGTGATTTTGCTGGTCAGTTATAAGAATTAAGAAATTGTACGTATAATGAGAGAATGAGTAAGAATTTGAACAATAAAGATTTTAGAATTGTTCTGTTATTATATATGTACTTAATGAGTATGAGAAATTTGCTGTACAGTGTACTTAAAATTGTAAATAGAAAATGGAATATATGGATTACTTTATAAATGTGTCTTTTATTATAATTCGAATCTAATTTGATATGAAATCAATTTTGTTTCCAGCACCTTCTAGAACATTTTCTAAATAACGAAATACTTATCGTTCAAAATGTTCATCGGAACTTTTTTGTTTATTCAATTCTTTTGATTTTTTTTTAAAAAATTTAATATTTTTCGAATACTTTTATGAGAAATGTATTTTTTCTATGAGCTATTATTTCACTACTTTTCTTCAAAATTTATACATATATACACAGATAATAGACTTCTTCTTTGAATTTTTCAGTTGCAGGTTGGTGAATACTATAATAAGGTTTATGAAAATTTAATTCAATCTTGTTAATAAATATAAAGGTAAGTCGCCCAGTTTATAATACATGTTTTAACTAGGTTTGATGCATTCGTCTCCCGATTTTTTCTGCTTAATTTGCATAAAAATATGCCAAAACATAGTTTGTGAGACAAAAATTAAATATTTCGATTTAAGTTTAAAACTAATTAAATAGAAGATTCGTTATGTCACAACATTATTACTAATATGTAGTCATTTAAAGATGCGGAAGTTGAATGTTTTGGTCCATTTAAAGATAAATATCGAATATTGCTACACAAATGATATCATTTTAAAAATGCCATAAGTGTAGGAGTTGTGTCATTAACAACGTAATTTTCAAAATTTAAAATCCGCATGTCAAAAATTTGTATTGATTTATAACACTAATAATTGATTTAATTAAGTAGTTTTATCTTATTTAAAATTAATTATGGGTATTGGATTGTACAAGTCAACATATGGTTTTTTAGACTGACTAATGTGAGTTCGTATTTGAGAATGTTGTTTGAGTACCCAGGATGGAAAATTAAAAATTAGCTATCCCGAAGATCGTTTCATTCGATTCGCTAATGATTTATATCTAGATGTGAGATTTAAATAGTAAGCTGGTAAGTTAAGGTCGATCTGCATTATGTTTTAGATTTGATGCCTGTTGGTGGTCTGAATATGCTTATTATAAATAATGTATAAATCTTTTACTGTATACGGAGCGAACTGTGATCATATTGTTTCTAAAAAGAGTTTAGTTTTCAGTTTGAACTTTTGTCCAATAAACAATACAAAGTTTTTAAAATTTAAATTTTATTTAATGATAACAATAATAAATAATGTTAATGAATATTTTTGGATAATTCTGCCTTGTTCTCCCCTCCATACCTACTGTCTGGGTCTCCAATTGTCATCAGCTGACATTAAATGTTGAAAAGATAATGTGTTTAATTAATTTTGAAGGTTATCACGATCTGTATATAATTTATTTTCGAATGGAATGTTTTTTTTGTTTTTAAAGGTGTGAAATAATTCTTCTAATTCTAGGTTTAAAAATCATCATGAAAAAAGTATATGTGAATTGTGCGTTTATGATTCATCTTTTCGGGTTCATATAGGCGTAGTATAGAATTTTTTCAGGGAACGTGGTCCTAGCTTCGACTTTGTTCGGACTTAAATAGATTCGATTTGTTGTTTAGTTTATTTCTTCTCGCATCACAGAAAAACGGTTGATCGTATTTTAGTAGAACTTTCACTACTTATAGGAATTCTAGAAATAAAATACGCTATTTATTACCAAAATTGCATTCAGATGAGATGAAAAAACAGGATTCTATTATAATTTTAACAAGGAACCTTAGAAAACTTTAAAAATTCAGTGCTTTTGCAGTGCAATCAGAGGCTTTGTTTTATTATTGAGTAAATTATAAGCACAATAATCAACATGTTTTATTTAGTCCGCCAGACTTGGTTAGTCAGTAAGTCTTTCAATCTTGAATGATATATTAAATAATAAGCATTTCGAATTTCCTAAATACATATATGGATAAATTTAAGAATCGAAAAGGAGAGGAGTTGTCTCGATTTTTCTATCTGTTGTATTAACCTTGATCCAAGAGATGTTACTTAAAGTGAAAAAGTTTAACAATACCGACAACTTCTCACTTATTTGGATTTAGATTTCTGATGGTCCTGGTCGTTTAGTTCCAGTCCAAGTAGTGGTGGTGGTATACAAATAGGTTTCTAGGAAATATTTGACTGTAAAGTAATAAACGAAATATTTATTTATGTTTTATTTGTTTTTTGCTCATATATAGATGCTAGAAAACCACTTGATTATTTTCCTATACTTCCAAATACGCGAAATATTTCATAAATGATGAAAATTTGATGAATATTTATGTTAACTACCCCAATTGATTGCAAATGAAATGTCCTGCAGAGATGGGGTTTTAATATAAAGTCATTCGATTCTCTGTTTGCATAAATTTTTATTAAAAGGAGATTTTCAATTTTCTGCTGAAGTGGTAACACGCGTTAATAGCTGCAGTGCCAAAATGTTAAAATGAAAGGACCTCGCCAAAACCCCTCCCAGAACGAGTTCATAAGAAAGTCATAAGGACGCTGGCGGGCAAATAATGAAAAACTTCCCCACGAAATGACTCTGCGGGTTACAAATATATGAAATTTATAAAGTACCTATCAAGTGGCGTCCCCGGCGAGCTGGAGGGGGCAAGACGGCGGGCCGGGATCTGAAGTAGGATGAACTGCATGAAACAGGCGCATTCTGCTCCGTCCTGAGTAATGATTTGTAAAGGACACTCGAGAGCATTAAAATCAAATGAAAAGATTTAGTGTGGTACTTAATATCGTTCTGCTATGGGATATGAACCCGCGATCCATTTGGAGGGACTTCGCCGATGATAGCGACGACAGGAGGACAGGGGGACGGCGTCGCGGTGTCCCCGTCCCGGCCGCCCACATTCATCTGGCTGCGAAAAGTCTTTGAGGGATGAGAGGTCCTTCAATTCTGCCGTGGCTGAATGGTGGTATAATTTTTAAGTCTTTGATTAAACTAAGCCCAATGATGAGGATCACGATGAATGGCTCAGGGAATGAAGCATGCCCGACTCAATGAATCAACCGAGGATGATGAGCTAAATGCTGTACAAGAGATTTTCCATTCATTTTGCAGCATTCATCGCGATTCTCTTGAGTGTTACAGCGATTAATTTTTTTGTGCAGGTGGAAATGGTCGTTTCTCCAATGCACTTGTCTAAAAATCTTGATCTTACCATAGTCAAAAGACTCATTTTCTAAGTATTAGAGAAAAATATTACCAAATCTCTAGATGAGCCTTTATTTTAGTAAGTGATACATATGTATAAGTTATCTTTTTAGCATATCATTTTAGACACTTTAAATTTTAACGTGTAGGTATTGTTCTTATGCTTTTTTACACAAAAGTGGACGTATACCACTTCTAAAACTAGCTTCTTACATAACGAACTTAGGTATTTCGTTCGTTTTATGGGAGGATCGTTAAACCAACTCATCCTGCTTTTTAAAATATTTAATAAAGCAAGACAGTTTTAAAAGTATATTCTGGAGTCTAGATCTAGACTAGATCATTCACATTCATATCATTCATTCTCAAAAATGACTTCGGACAGATCGCTGCCATTTGGACTTTGAAACCAGCAATTGAAAAAGGTGAAATATGCCTAAGAACAAAGAGTTGTGGTGCATAAATAGCCTATACGTTTATCAGATTCATTCTCATCTGATCATGTAGAGATTTCTTCCTAATACCACTTCTAAAATAATTCTTTATTCGCACACAATTGTAAATTATATTAATGATATTAAGGTAGATTTTCCGGATGGTTCACTTATTGTTTTTGTTTGTTTAGTTTATTATTGCGTTTATGTACTTTTCTTGGTGTTTGATAAAATCTTTATGTTATTTCAAAAGGGTAGAAAGCATATGATTGAAAATTAAAGACCAATTGCAAACTATCACTTATTCTTTAGCTTTGAAATTTTCTAGCTTTGTTTTAAACGAACTGGTTTTTATTTATAAAAAAATTATACAACTGAAATTTTTACATAATATTCAACAACAAGGTATCTGCTGAATTTTTAAAACTCGGCGTTAAATGTAAATCAGCGATCCCAAAATTATTTCGATTTTTTTGAAATTTGACTAAAATTTAGCATACAAAATGCTACTATGTATTTTAAATTCATAATCTGATTTTTACGTGTGTTTAGACTTCGTAGCACCCTCAACATAAATATTTCTAGATCTCTGAAAATATTTAACAGATTTTAGTTAAATAGAGCTAGTAATACCAAGTAAAGTGGTAACATTAAATACTTAGAAAATGAATGAAAGTAAATAAATAAAAAGCGAATAGAAAAGCTGTAGAAGAGATTTCAGAAAAAGAATAATAAGAAAATCCAATCTTTAAAAGTATTTGTAAATATGGCTGTAAGAAAACTAATAAAAAAAATACCTACCATTACCAAATTTCAAACGGTGCGGTGTGCATCAATAATATTCAATATCTGGCCATTGTGAAAAAGACTTGCTTTCTTAAAATGCTTAAGATGTGACAATTACGATAGTGTTGCATAAAAGGAAAAGGAAAGATTTCCGCCAAGGAACTGGCCGAAGCAATTGATGTTAAATTCGGAAAATATCGCATAACTAGTGATTACTGAAAGGTGATATGCGACTAATTGGCGGGTAAAACGTTCACCACAAACAATTTGCTACAAAATGCTACTTTGTCCGGAACAACTTGGCGGAATTGAAATGTAACGAGATACGTGCCAATTTAGCCCTGCGGCTACCTTTGAAAGTAAGGAGACTCTCCATCGACTCCTCTAATCTTAAAATGCCTGGACCAATTCTTGCAAGATGTAGCAGTTTTGGTGGCAAAAAATTAGGTACATATTACTTGGCATTACCCGTCTTGGGGCCGGCAGGGTCATCACAGCAGGGGATTAATTGTCGGATAAATTTCGTCCGGATGGTTTTCCGCTCGACCTGATTTTTCCGGCGAGAGTCGCATAGTTGCGGAAATAAAAAGATATTCGGCTGAGATTTGAATTTAGCTGAAAAACCGACGCTCCTGAATCACTTATCTGAGCATAGCCCGCGCTTGCCAAAGGAGTGTCGCGGCATAGGCAACTTTGGTGGCTTGAGCAGCCCATTCGAAGAAACAAAGTGTAACTTCTGGCTTCTGGGGTTGTAAAGGGTGCGAACCCATCTTGGCGTATTACTTGCACCCTCTTAAGTAGCTAAGTGGCCTTGTGGAGGGCGCTCCGGGTGGAGCTGAAGAAAGCCTTTCAATTTTTCGTATTTGAGTTTGTTTGTATTAAAACAACATTTGCAAGAGAGGGTTGCGCGAAAAGAACTTTTTATATATTGCATAATGGATTAATGTGTTTTAATCGCGTGCCTACTTTAACATACATATGTATAGGACTTTACCGCAAATAAAATTATACCTATTTTACCCTTATAATGACCGATAATGAAAAACTTCGTTGAATCGTCTATTTTTTTCCAAATTTCATAATTTCCTTATACTGTTTGAATAAATAGGTACTAATCGCCGAAATGCGTATTGTTTTTATCGTTTTACATAAAAATCTGTATATCATGTATCTTACAGTAACAAAAATTTATCTAAATATATAAGTATCTTACTAAGAAGAAATATGTTGACTGTAGGTATGACACGTCCTAATTATTGTACATTTCTAAATTTTAATATGCACTGTTTTTTCAAAATATATTTGAGATTAGATTACAGAATATAGCGCTTTATACAAATTTATATTTAAGCAAATTATGAGCTTTCATAGAAACAAAATCGATGTTAGTTAGTTTTGTAATGTAGTAGCTGGTGCTTTGAGAAGACAGAGCGATTTTGTTTTGCACTCTTTGGTTAATTTGAGTTTTTTGCACAGTTCGTGTAGAAAAATCATAATTTCGATCATACGAAATTACGACAAATAAGTAAAAATGATATTTTTAGCATCGGTCGATCGAAATATTCGAAATTTCATACACTCTAAATTTTTTCTTATCTAGAATACAGTGAATCTAAACTACTACAGAATTGGTTTTCTAGATAGGTATGTAGTTTATAATCTAGTTAAAAGTACTAGAATTCTATTGTAATTATTTCCTGTATTTCTACTTTAGTTCAGTGATTTTGTGGGAAAAAAGAAAAGAAAGACAAAGAAGCCTTTGCCTGATTTTTCAGTAAAGTTCAAAATTTAGGAAAATTTACTGAAGTATCTAGTGTTCAATTCTGGGGCCCTGTTATGAGAAACGTATGAGAAACGTTCGATTTGAATCGAAAGGAGCTTACAAAAGCCCTTCTTGGACAAAAATTCCTTAATAATGTTCCTACAATTTTCGTAAATTCATTTTAGTTACCTTTGACTTTAATTAATTTCTTCGCACATAACGTCAAAATAATTCGATTGGATTTACTAATCGAATAATTTTAACACTTTGAACGCAAAAATTAATTAAAGTCAAAGGTTGCTGAAATGATTTTATCAAAATTTTAGGAACATTATTAAGGAATTTTTCTCCAAAAAGCTCCTTTCGATTCGAATCGAACGTTTCTCATAATAGGGCCCCAAGTTGGTTTGTTTAGAAATTCAGCAAATTTTGCCATAAATAATTACATTATATCGTATAACTACTATTGTTGTAGCTTTTAGGTAGTTGCTGAGCGTTCCATAAAACTAAGGCAGAATTGAGCAGCGTTTACAAGAGTAAATTAAATGAGTCCACTAAATACGTATAATGGGGCGTTCGTACGATTGACTTAAACATGCACCGAAAAAGTTGTACAATCTTCTAAAATTTCAGCGGTATACAACTAGTAGAATATGCAACTGTGTACGAATATTATTAGAATTTTAGTTAAGTTAAAGAAAATTTCAGTAAATGTTGCAACCCACAAAACAACTTCTAGATTATCCAGTGAATTTCACTAGAATTGCAGTAGAAATTACTAAATATCAGGGTCTTTTGACAATGTGCCATAAGTTTAGTTTAATAACTTTCCAGATAAAATTACTGGAAAATATTTGCTAGAGCCCGTCTAGTTCAATTTTACTAAAAACATTTCAAACCAAACACATATTCATCACATTGAAAGATGTTATGTTCTTGTCGATAATAAGCAGAGTATCATAAATATAAAGACAACCTGTTTATCAACTTTAAACAAAATTATATTTATATAAGTAGGTTTTCAAATAATGTTAGAAATAATAAAATTATTTTTTTCTTGACTTCCAGGGAAATCAGCCAGAAACACTCCTTTCCTTCGTGCTCAAATGTATAGGGGCAATTTATCTCATTCAGAAAATCTCTTACCAGAAACATTGCAACATACATCCTTCCATCCTCTCCACATTCGTATCTCGTATGCAAATGTCAAGCAGCTCACAAAAGCCGGATTGCAGCCTGGTCTGGCTTGAAATTCTTAATGTAACATAATCTGCTCTGAATCTTGAGCAATTAGAGATCACAAAAGCTGACAACTATTTCAAGACAATGGAGCAAAATTGGAAGTACTTGGAAAGTATCAGGATTCATTAGGGCGATATTATCGCAGAGGACTCGGTCTACTTAACCGAATGGAAAAGAATCCTCAACTATTAAACCTGATAATCCGCAGCTACAAAGAGACTAGAATGGTCGGGAACTAGGTTGCATTCGAAGATGAAAGCATGTTCAAGGACTTGACACTTACCGGGAGTAATGCGACAAATTTAGTGCAGCAGACGATGCAAAATATTGAATGAGGCCAGAAACAAAGGGACCTAGCCGAAAACTTAGCAACAATTCCGGACTGAACTGAAGTGGTTCACTAGTTCAACAATGAGGACATTATTCGCTTAATGGTAATAGACCAGCGGTCCATCAAACCACACATCTACTTTGACCCAAAGTGTTAGACTTATAAAGGAAACTAATTTGAGGACATAAACAACTCTTCAAAAAATTCCCCTTAAGCCCAACGTTTGCTTTCTGTCGGAAAGAGTCCCGGCAAAAACCATAAGTCAAGCATGAAATTTGCACTTAATGTTCAACATAAGAGCGAATGTGGGAAAATCCTGGAAGCGAGGCCAATTTTCAATGCAAAAGGTACAAAACGCTTCAACACCGTCTCCTGTGAATGGACCCGGCGGGTCGTTAAATTCATATTGCTTACGCTTAGCTGGCTTTAAGTGATTTTCGATAAAAATTATATTTGCACGTTAGACCGAATGCGGCGAATAAGTCTGCGTCTTCCTCCGTCCATTCATAGTCCAAATGCAATATAAATTGCGTTCTTATGGAGTTTTCGGGCGCTGGGCTTATAAAGGGTAATAATTCACCCTAAGCTAGACCGAACCTTCAATTTTAACATTATGAAATTCCTTTGATTTCCCACGAATACCGAGGTCAGTTTTTGTAATACCAGTGGAATAGTCTGGTAAATATACCTCATATTTTATTTTAAAGGAAGAAACTCAATTACTCTTTTACTATTAGATGATCGAGTTTTCATTGTACGGAACTATCGCTCCTATTTGACTAATTCCTTCTAGTTTCTCTAACCAAAGCATTGTGCATTATTTTAAATCATATTTTATTGATAACCTTATAAATTCCACCATATAAACATCTTACGATTATGTTGGTCTAAATGCTGCCTGCTGGTAGTACAATGTGACTAAGATATTCACGAAGTACGTATATTCCGACGCCTTCTATAATAACTTTGTACTCTTGCGTTTTGATACTCGTTGTTCGTTTCGTTGCAATTTAGTATTTTTTTTAGATTTAAAAATCTATATCCTAGTAAGATAAAATCAATGTTCAACTTAAAAATATCGTTTTTCCTGAATTATTAAATGAAAATGTTTAGATTAAATCGCACGTCACAATTAGATAAGTTAATAAATATTAAAAACTATAACAAAATTATGACATATTTATGTATATATGTGTGTAACTTTTATGTATATGTATGTATATATGTATGTAACTTTTATGAAAAAAAAGAAAACTAATTTGGAAAATTTTAATTTCATGTCGTTGAACATTGTGTAAATAAATATTTCAAGTAAAAGATGTTTTCACCTTCAAGAATCCCTGAAATGAACGAATTAAAAGCTAATATCTTTTTATACTTGTCAACGATGACAAGCACGCATTTTTTTTTGTAAAATTACAAATTGAAGTATTGCGAAATTTGTTGTTAATGAATCCTGAGAAAAAGATTCATGTAGAATTATTTAAAGAAATCCGATGGAAGCATCTTTAATTATTTACTTATAAAATGTGTTTTTTTTTGAAAGCGCATACCAAAAAAGTGAATAAAATAAATAATAAATTTAGTTATATAGGCATGTGATTATCTATAATATAAAAATGAATCGCTGAATGTGTTGCTAAGCGCAAATCTCGAGAGCAGCTGAACCGATTTCGCTAATTCTTTTTTTATAATATTCCTTGAAGTACGAGGATGGTTCTTACGGAGAGAAAAATTTAAAAAATTGCATGAAAAAAAAAACACTTTTCTATATTCCCATACAAAAGATTCGTAATAATACTTAAAAGTCAATTTGAACTTTAATACCATACCATAAAGTTTAAGTGTTAGTGGAGGGGTTCCGGGAAGGCAAAACAATTGAGTGATGTTAGTCTATATACATATATAAAAATGAATGTTTGTCTGTATGTCCTTTATAGAATCGTAAACTATGTATTTGATCATGTGATGATCTTTAGCAAAGTTGTTGTGCATGAGCCAAAGAAGATTACTGAGTTGGTACGACCAATTTTCGACAGATGACGCGCCACTGTCAAATTTTGAAGTTTATGCGATTTCCACCAACATTGGTACTTGGGGGTTTTCAGGGTCGCTGATTTCAACCCGACTGTCAGAATTTACGAATTCAAGATGGCGGACTGTCAAATTTTGAAGTTTATGCGATTTCCACCAAAATTGATACTTGGCCTTTGTCAGGGTCGCTGATTTCAACCCGACTGTCAGAAATAACGAATTCAAGATGGCGGACTGTCAAATTTTGAAGTTTATGCGATTTCCACCAAAATTGGTACTTGGTCGTTTTCGGGGTTGCTGATTTCAACCCGACTGTCAGAATTTACTAATTCAGCATGGCGGACTGTCATATTTTGAAGTTCATGCGATTTCCACCAGAATTGGAACTAGGGGTTTTCGGGGTCGCTGATTTCAACCCGACTGTCAGAAGTTACGAATTCAAGATGGCGGATTGTCAAATTTTGAAGTTTATGCGATTTCCACCAAACTTGGTACTTGCGGGTTTGCGGATTCACTAATTTCAACACGACTGTCAAAATTTACGAATTCAAAATGGCGGACTATCAATATTTTTATATATTTTATACATTTTAGACGTGTATTGCGCATGAACTCCTGAGTACTATAGGTAATACTTTGTAATTGGAAAGTATAGGGGAGATGAGAGGAGGAGGAAATGTTTTTCTGTGATGTTTATAGTAAGCCACGCAAAAAGTACTTATCCGATTGAGATGAAATTCTATGGGCATATTGCGCATAACCTCATGAGTGACAAAGGCTATGCATTGCAATAGGAAAGTATGAGAAGGAGCAGAGGGGAGATTTTTAGCAGTGATATGTTTATGGAGAGTGACACATAAATCACTTATTCGATTGAAATGAAATTCTATGGGCATGCTGCGTTTAACCTCCTGAATGACATTTGACAAATTTGAAATTGGCAAAGTCATGTCTTTATTAAAGTTTAGCTTTATTATAGGGATAGTTGTGGCCGGGCAACGCCGGGTACGGGTCAGCTAGTACATACATATATTCATTTAACTTTTAATTTGTGTTCGCAGTAGACGAAAATATATTTGAAAATTTTGTGAACCCACTTCTTTGGCTTATCTCTTAAAATACATCGACTAATATTTTAAAACCAATTTACTGCATATTTATAGGTAAATATTGACATTATTACCATACGTGATTTAAAATTTAAAACAATGCCAGAAATACATATTGAACTTTTTAAAAATACTAGATTTTCATATTAACCCTTAACGGTCCGGAAGTATTTCCAAGTTTACTTCCCACCAGGTCCAGCTATTTTTCAGACGAAGAGACTGAATTTGTATTCGAATAACACAAAAGTGCATGTACAAAAAAAAAACGGAAAAAGATAACGGAACATAGATAACAAGCAGAAAAAAACTCACAGAAAGGACATGGCACAATACTTAACACGTCACTAGTAAATATAGCAACAGTAATAGTAATAAAAATAATAAAATGGTTTTTGGCGCCATATATGCGCCATTGGACCCAGCAAGTAAAAGTGTCATGTCGCCTATATGGCGCCATTGGACCGTTAAGGGTTAATATATGTAGTGCGTTCGGGGTCCGAACACTGTTTAGTCGATTATTGATATTGCAAAAAATAAATTTAACTAAATGAGGAAAAGCCATGGATTAGAGCAGATAAAAAATCATAAAATTTAAAAACGTTAGGCAATAATAGGCTGAAATATAAAATTGTTTCCTTTTTCTAATACATATGGGCTCCTAATTCAGATAAGACATGCGAAGTAAATGAGTATTGCTAAATGGCAGCTGCTGAGGATGAGGCAGTAACTATGAAGGAATTTTGATCCTGCTTACATATTCTGGGTGTGTTTGCAAACAGAGATCGCCAGAAAAATCCTATTGTGTTGCATAAAGAATGTCGTTTATGAAATTTTCCGCACCGGAGCTCATAATTTGCGGTGAATCCTTAAAGCAAGGAAATCAGCATGGTGACAAAAATCCCGAGTGCGCCGGCGAGCGGCAGCCAATTGATTCCTTTCTAGGCTCAGAATTAATTCCGTTTTGGTCGATTGGGCCTCGGCTGCAATCTTAACGCTAGCCTTGCTAAGGAGCCTCTCGGAGGGAACAAGACGACTGCTAGCGGCGGTCCTCGCACTCCGAGCCATTGAAAGCGACTTCCTTTTCCTACATGGCCGTCGTTCCCACCCCTCGCGCAGAGTGTCCTGCGTTAATCTCAACAACATCACAATTTGCGACAATAGACCAGGATCAATTATTTCGCCTGATTTAATCAGCTGAATGGCCTTTTAGGCAATAAGTGGCTGTATACAGGGCATATAACGCACACAGCGATCGAATCGAATATCCTTTGAGTTCGTGAGCTTTGCCTTGCCTTAAATGAATTTCCTTTTGAGTTATCTCAAGCGAACTCGGCCCCTTCCCCGAGCCGCCACTTCTCGCCGGCAGCAGATCTCGAGGACGGCGTTTTAGTGATTCAAATCAATTTCAGATTGGATCCTGCTGATTATTTTGTAATCAAAATGAAAAATTCGCCCGACTTTTTAAGAGACTGATAAAAGTTTCCGGTACTTTTCCGACAGCAATTTTCCCTCATTTTCCCTTCCAGCCCTTAGCGAAGGTTTTGGGGCAGGCGTCGGAAAAGCGTTTTTCTTCTGAAAAGAGGCACTCTCTGTGCTGCTCGGAATTCTAGCTTGGCTTGAGAACGTCCGTAAACAAGGAAAAGCCGCGTTATCGCCACTAAGCAGGTAAATTTAATTATACCTGGGAACCGAGACAGGTGAACTTTCGCACGATAATGTTTGATTTTAATTAAATTGTCGCAACCACTCTGGCCACGTCTAAATATTTCTCCTGCTCACCCTCTGAATATTGATTTAATTACGGCAGGTGCAAGGGATGTTAATGTAATTGGCCACTTAGTCGAGCGGTGCTTTATCAATACTATCACCTTGTTTGCACCTATAAATGTAATTCTAATAACATAATCTGTAATTTCTTGTAATTCTTGTTAGGAACTTCAACTTCATTATTTTGTTATCTGAAAAATAGGTGGATACCTCATGGGAGAAAACTTTTATTATGATGAAGAATATTCAAATAATATCAAGTTTAATGATGATTTTCAAATAGAACTAGTGCATTTGGGGAAAGAATAACCACTTTTTATAGCCGTTATATCTTTAAAAGAGAATTTGCAAGAAATATGGAGAATGATGTCCGTATGGTTTTTGTTTTTAGTTTAATATCAAAAAAATTATTAACTCTATAAAATAAAGTTGCTACTTTTACGATAGATGTCTTCTTTTATCGGCAATGAAACTAAACTAAATAAGATCCGACATCCGAATATTTAGGGTCCTTAAAGGATGGTTAGAGATACAATGAGCAATACCAGCATCTTGGAAATAGTCTTCCCCTTAAAGCTATGGCAGTTAGAACACAATTTTGGGGTCCAAATTATACCTCATATACGCTCGGAGGTTTAATTTACTGTATTCAAACTTAAATACGTAGAGACCCAAGCCTATAGTGTATGTATCTTTAATTAATGACTTTGTCTTCATTATTTGCACGATAATATGTGTAAAGAGAGTTTTCTCATAGCGATTTAGCGATAAAGTTCAGCAATTGTAACAAAAAGATATCATTTTGCTTCGGAAGTTGACTATTTTGTTAACGCATATTTCACTCGATTCGATATTTCCAAAAGCTGTGAGTCGATTTGTTTGTTTCATTTTTATCGGTTAATAGTAGGTACTTAAAACGCATTGGTGAAATTATAAATTAATAAATTTAAGATAACATAGGATGAAGAGCATTGTACCCTTAGGAGAGATAAAAGGTTTTTAACTGAAGACGATTATCAGACTAAATTGAAAAATTGTTCGAACAAAGCAATTTATATAAATTAAAAATTTCTAAAAACCTATCTTTTAAGTCCAAATTCAGCAGTATACTCAGGGTACGTCGTTTAGGAAAATAATGTGAGAGTGTAACATAAAAAAAAAATACAATTAAAATCTTCCTTAAATTTGTTTAACTCCAAATTTGTTATTGACGAATTAACTGAAATGATACTTTTCACTTTCGATGGATAATTTTTCTTACTTTAGAAAATTTCTTTTCAAGTTTGGTTTAATACCTTGCACTGTGTGTCATAATTTTGTTAAAGCTAGAATGTTTATTCATATACAAATGCAAGTCCAATTGAAAAATTCGCAGAATAAGAAATGCATATAAAAATAAAGTCGCAATCAAAAATAGAACCTTTTAAAATAAATCTCAGGTGTAATTATTACTCAAAATAACCAGCTAAATCAGCCCACTGAGACACTTTTACTAGAAATAGAAATACACCACCCAGAAGCAATTGCAGTCTATTTCGGTGAAATTCACAGAAGAGGGAGTGTGTAAACACGTGTCAGACATGTCGGGGGTTAAATCAGCATCTCAGGAATTGAATCAGTTAGGCCTGAGATACTTCAAAGGACTTCGGGAATTTTAATTAAGTCCAAACTGAGTGCTGACGAGATAATTTGTTACAAATTGCACACCAGTCGGCAGCTTCCTCCCAAGCAAACAGTGAAATGTCTTGCGGGCAGGGGGCGGGGACGGTCTAATTAGCGATTTAAACTTAGGCTGAGAGCAATCTCAAGAATGCAATGAGGCGTTGCACCTCGCGGCAAGGGGCGCATTGCACAAAACGCTGCTTAATGCATTTTTAATTGCATCAGCAGAGGTGAGCTACGCACCATCGTCGTCGGTGGATCCATGCCAAAATTTCCCGAACTAATGAATGAAATTCTCATGAGGAACGAGTTGGCACCAAGTGCTAATTTGCGCCATATGTGATTTATGCTCATGATTTGGACAGACCCGGCTGCTAAACCGGGTGCTTTTATTAAGAGCCCTGTTTTCGTATGTGCCGGTTATGTGAACATGTCATTGAAAAACAATTTCGCGCGGTGAATTAAATAATTTTACTTGTTATCGTCGCACCGCGGTGTTGTAAATTATGACACTGAATAAATTGGAGTCATACATAAATTATGACATCGTACTTAATTTGCGTAGAACAAACAGATCTCCGATGAGATAGTGTTAATAACTCTTATTTATCTTTGACATGCCTTACTAGCCTTTTCAAAGAATTTATGTAATTTGGAGATTAAGAGATTTCAGCGGAATAATTATTATTTAAGGCGGACCTACATATTTTAATAAAAGAATATGTCGATCCAAAATAAACTTAAAACGAGGTGGTAGTCAGCCGTTTATTTTGATATATTTTTGATCAATGAGAACAACACTCGGGTGTAGAAAGAAACAATTGCGTTTATCTGTGAAGAGATAGAAGTAGATTTATATGTAATATCTGAAAGAAAATATTAGAAATACAAACTATTCTTTTCGTTAGATTTTCAGTCAACTAATCGAATTAGTTGTTAGAACCAAAATCATTGGGAAACCAACTAATTTTGGAAATGCTTTTCAACTAATTTAATTATGGCTAAAAGAATACCTAGTATTTCTAATCTTTTTCTTTCAGAGTCTCAAAACGTTAATTCTATAAATTTGTTAGTTTAAATTCATAATATTAGAAAAATAATTGAGAACTTATTGCAACAAAGAAAGAATTTTCATTGTAATGACTCAAGTGAAATTTTTTTAGAACAGGTAGGTACATAAATTTTTCAAATTTAGAAATTCAAGATATAAGACAAACAAAAATTAATTCTTTGCTTATGTTATTTTAATAATTGGTGCTAAAGCTATTTCAGAATTAGTTTATACAAGCCGACAACGAATAAAACGGATACCTTCGCTTAATTAGATAATATAAATTAGCAACGACAATTATAACGTTTGAGTTCTCGAATTAGTTAGTACCTACTTGATGATATGAAAATGCTAATCTTAGAGTTGGTTGATCAACATAGATTCAGGTACAACATAAAGTTAGAATGCAAATAAAAGATTTATGTTTATAATTTTTTACTAAAGTAATATTTAAATTAACAACTAAAATATTTAAAATGTGACATCGCTTTAAAACTACAATAAAAGTTAAATTAAAGAGAAAGGTTGGAATAATTTACAAATTAAGGAAAAATCCTTGGAAAAATGTTCAAATAACGACAACATGTGCGTCGACAAAAAAGAGCAGTGATTTTGATGTGGAAGTTAGGTCTTTCGATTTAAGTGTTTAGAAGCATTTGCGATGCACAATTCCTGGGCCAGATTCATCGTATTCTTCCTTTGAAATCCACATTTGTTGGAAGGTAGAAAGTGAAGCAAGGATAGAACCACCTGAGGAAGGAAAGATCGTAAGCAATTAAATAAAACGGAGGTAAAAAATTATAGTTACCGATCCAAACAGAGTATTTCCTCTCTGGTGGTGCGATGATCTTGATTTTGATGGTCGATGGGGCGAGGGCAGTGATTTCCTTTTGCATGCGATCGGCGATACCTGGGTACATCGTGGTGCCTCCGGACATGACTGTGTTGGCGTATAAATCCTTCCTGATGTCCACATCGCACTTCATGATGGAGTTGTAGACAGTTTCGTGTATGCCGCAGGACTCCATACCCAAGAAGGATGGTTGGAAAAGGGCCTCCGGACACCGGAACCGCTCGTTGCCGATCGTGATCACCTGGCCATCGGGCAATTCGTAGCTCTTTTCCAAAGATGTGGATGCAGCTGCAGTAGCCATTTCCTGCTCAAAGTCCAGAGCAACATAGCAAAGTTTTTCCTTGATATCACGGACGATTTCCCTTTCAGCAGTTGTCGTGAAGGAGTAGCCACGTTCGGTCAAGATTTTCATAAGATAGTCGGTCAAATCACGCCCAGCCAAGTCCAGGCGGAGAATCGCGTGGGGCAGGGCGTAGCCCTCATAAATGGGAACGGTGTGGGAGACTCCGTCCCCAGAGTCCAGAACGATGCCAGTCGTTCGACCAGAAGCATAAAGCGAGAGGACGGCCTGAATGGCGACATACATCGCAGGTGAGTTGAACGTTTCGAACATAATTTGGGTCATCTTTTCGCGATTGGCCTTGGGGTTCAGCGGAGCTTCGGTCAGGAGAACCGGGTGCTCCTCCGGGGCTACACGGAGCTCATTGTAGAAAGTGTGATGCCAGATCTTTTCCATGTCGTCCCAGTTTGTGATGATGCCGTGCTCGATGGGATATTTTAGAGTGAGGATACCTCTTTTGCTCTGTGCTTCATCGCCGACGTAAGAATCCTTTTGGCCCATGCCAACCATCACTCCTTGGTGACGAGGTCTACCTACGATCGACGGGAAAACTGCTCGTGGGGCATCGTCCCCAGCAAATCCAGCTTTGCACATTCCAGACCCTGCAAATACAAATAAATTAGCACAAAAATATACGAACCACAAAATAATCTTTCAAAACATTGGAAGGTTTTAATTCGTATGCAAACACAATTACTACGATATCCTTTATTTGGGTATAGTCTGAAGTTTCTCGCTCTCTTTCAAAAATTAAATCAAGGCATATGGTAAGGTACATATGTATGTATATGCAAAATTTGAATATTTACCGGATAATTTTAATGCAGATCTATTTAACATAGGAAATACGTAATATATATGTACATATATGTTTTTTTTGGCGCCATTATTTCAATATTTATTATGCGTATTAGAGCCGCATTTAAGGGCCTCAAGGTCCAGGCCCTTTAAATTGAAGAATATCTTTTAACAAATTTATTTTTACAGTTAAAAACAAATTTGCCCAACTAAAACTCAGCCTAGATTTTGTGCTAACTATTTTTGTGTCAAGTTTCATCTTAATCTTGTAAAATGCGTCCTCTATAAAGGACACAAATTTCGTTATATATACATTACATACATATATTAATATATAAATATGTACATATATATATAAATGCTCGAATGGAGCCTCACAATAGATGCCTGATCGATATTGTAAATGTTTACAACATAATATTTAGCGAATTTAAAAACTCGAATTCTCTGGCAATAGGAAGAAATCTCCCTAAAAGAATCTTCATATTCTAAAAATTCTCATGAAAATAAGCTTTAATAAAATAACAAAAAATGCAAATAAGGAAGTGAATTTATTGTTCAGATACGAGCATATGGGATTTATTTATTTTTAAGTGCAACCTGTATAAGCGCGAAGCACTTCACTTGATACATTAATATTTCGTAAAATAATAGGCTTTTATCTTCTTCTCTGAACGATTATCTTATAACAAATGTTTCCATATTAAATAAATATGACATTTGACATCGCATAAAAATATCGTTCAGGTCAATATATTTTATTACTTTCATAATTCGAACTACCAAATCAGAATATTTTATAGTTATAAAATTGTTGTATCCGGGGATTGGTGGATGCCAGGCTCTGTGCGTATTATAAGTTTGGAATATAGAGGCACAGCTAGTAAGTCCCATTTTTGTAAATTTTATAGAAATTGATAATAAAGTAAAATGTTACTCTAAAACACGAAAATATAAAATTTTGAAATTTCCGTCAGTTATACGTACGTTTATTATAATTAACTTATCAGTAGGGGAGAGGTGACATGAAAAGGACAATTAATTTCTCTATATTGATTACAAAAGAAAATATGTTTAGTTTTTTAAAAAGTGGTTCAACTGTCCAGGACTCCACCTATATAATGAAAATAGGCTTTGAAATCTTTGTATCAACATAAAACATGTTAAGAGAATAAAACAGCAATATATTTTCCATTTATTTCAAATTTCTAAAATTTTTAATTTTTTTCAGAGGATATTGCAGTTCATTGAAATCGAAAAAATGAATAAATAGATATTGTTTTCTCGTTTAAAAACCTCAAAATATTGAAATTATAATTTTAATGAATTAAATATGTAATCTGGTTGGCATTTATTCCTTCCTCTGCCTACAATCGTCTGGAAGCCTACACAAAATAATATAAATCGGCTTATAAGAGTAGACTTATGGCTGATAATTTCAATTTGTTAGATTCAAATAAAATGTGCACATTATACCTACTCATTTTCACTATAAAGATGCTTGTGATTGATCTAAATATATTTATTTTATAAGGACGGTTTCACATTGGGATGCAAATTAAACAAAATTTATATTAATTAAAGTGAACTTTAAAACAGCAGTAAAAACGGGATACACATACATATGTATATCCTGAATTTAATTTTTGTTTCATATAAATGTCCGAATAAATAATTATGAATTCAGGTTATAGCTTTACGGAGATTCATAAATGGGCAATGTACACACAAAACCTTTTTCCAACTAGAATCAACTAGAATACAACTAGATTTGGCTTCCTAGGATTTCCAGTAAGTAATCTCTAGGATTTCCAGTAAGTTTTCTCTAGATTTCAATTAAATTTTAGTGGAAACTCGGTCAGAGTAACTTGTTTCCTAGTAAAAAGCACTAGTAATCTAGAAAAACTCAACACTAGATGCTTTCTAGTAACATTTCCCTAGAAAAAAGATTTAGAGTGTACATTTTTAGATAACTTTCATATTTCTTGGACATTTTTAAACTGAAAATAGGATGAGGAATTGTTATAGTTTCTTCATATAAATTTAGTACATATTCTTGATTTTATCAGTCACAAATTTTATTAATCACATATTTGAATCAATTTAATTTCATAAATATTCTTAGCAAGAAAATAAGGAATTTTTTAATCAAACATAATATTCCATTTTGAGTGTTTCCAAAACCATTTTAAACAACTTAGCTTCAAATTTGCCAGATTCAACATAACGATTGAAAAGAGTAACTTTTAGTTATAAAAATTGAAATAATTTCGAAAAACAGAGTGTTTAGACTTTAGGCACGCACCATTGTCGACAACCAAAGCAGCAACATCGTCGTCACACATCTCGAAACTGTTTTAAAGCACTCCCGCGTGTGATAACCGCACAAAATCTTAAAAGATCGAAACTGAGTCAGAACGCCGGCCGTCTTAATCTCTTTATATACACCCCGAAAAGCATCGATAGTGTAAAAATAGATCGGTCGGAGCGTACCGTATTTGGACTGATGCACTTACGCTCGATCTAAGCCTTGGCCCTACGCTAGAGGGAGGCCCCAAAACTTATTTTGGATGCACTT
Source organism: Eutolmus rufibarbis (assembly GCA_963920795.1). Classification (NCBI taxonomy): domain Eukaryota; kingdom Metazoa; phylum Arthropoda; class Insecta; order Diptera; family Asilidae; genus Eutolmus; species Eutolmus rufibarbis. Next base: position 39,499,492 of record OY987205.1, read on the forward strand.
TTTTGGAAAATTGGGAAATTTTGTTGAGTGATTGTGTGATTGCTATGGGTAGCGCTTGAGATGATCCAAACAGGAGATTTTCTATCTTGAGGCATAGTCACGGATTTTGTTTTGCCCCAATTTAAGACTTAATAGACTTGTTTGCTTTTAATAAACTTCTTTGAACTGTATAAAGACCTTTAGATTCATGTCTATATATGCAAATATCAGTACTTCAATTTTAAAAACAATGCAGGTATTGTAATAGTAATACTAAGTTAATATGTTAAGCAAATATAAAAGCAAATTTTACTTACATGTATTTCAAAAACAGTATTTTCTTAAACGATCATCCTTATAATGAAAGTGTCAAATCATCTTAGTGGCTAAGTAATTGGTTATAAAATGGCCACAGTATTAAGACAATTACCTATTTTTTTTTTATTATAGTCTATTCAAATTTAATTAATAATTAAGATAGCTTTGGGCAGTTGTGTTTTTTAGGATTTTGAGAAAATATATTATATATTATATAATAATATATAATATTTTCTATTTATAATTATAATTTTCCGGAATTAATAACCTGCATACAATTAAGAAATTTTCTTATTTTATTTATGTTACATTTTAGAATTAAAGGAATAGCTAATCTTATTTAAATACAATGATTTTATCTTTTAACTGTCAACTTAGCTAAAATAACACATCAGCAAAATTGTTCGAACAAATTTTGTCTTTAGTTAAATTAATTAATTATTTTTCAAAAAAACATTGGAAGTATTTTTCGCTTTATTTATTGCATTTACAAAAACTTTTACTAGGTATATAAAGTTTTTCTACATACATACATACATATGTATACCTTTCCAGACTTCTTAATTTGGTCTTATGTGATTTAATATTATACATACATATATTGCAATCGGCAAAATATTTTCGAAGTTGACAATTGTCAATTTGAAGTTTTCAGAAATCAAGAATCCAACTTTATAGAATTTAAAAGTTTTAATTTTAAACAAGGAACCTGTCTGAATTTTGTTTACAATTTTTCAAGCGATTTTACATAATTCAAAGTTCTGGCACAAACACAAAAGCTCGAAATTCATAATTTGGCGCCAAAAATTCTGAAATTGCTTTCCAAAGAATAACCTTTTTACGATACAGAGAAATACATATGTATGTATATGTACATATATAGACATTAAAATAAATACCTGACTTGCACTTATTTTGAAATAAAAGTTATAAGGAAATTAATAAAGTTAAACTGGCATCAGAGCTCAATAAACTATCGCTTTAACTTAATTTCGCCGCTTCGATCCTTTCGCTTTCCCCCTAAATTAATCGGAGCAGTATTTACCGAGCAAACAGAGTCCTTGGTTTATATATTGCCGCCGAACACAAACAGAAGAATTTGAAAGAATTCAATATATTTTATTGAGCTAACCTCCGCCGTATCCTGCAGGTTTGTTAACAGCTTTGCCCACCCGATAAAAGGAAAACGTTTTCATGGCTGTGTGACGGGGGTGTAAACTCTCACGCCAGAAAACCCTCGTCGCGAAGGCGGGGGGGAGTTTTGTTTCCATGTGAATACACTTTGCTACCGGTCCTCGTGTACCACCCCCGCCCTCGTCTGGGTCTGCTAGTTGATTTCCGCATTAAGGGGAGAATTGATTGCGGCTAATTATCGCGGGTTGCTCAAGTCTGGCTCCTAATCAAACAGTAAGTGCATAATTGCAGATTCGAACGTTGAGCATGCTAACTTTTTCCAATGTGTTCCAAGAGTGCTAGAGCGAGTCCTTAGTCATCCAGCGCAAAAGACACTATCCTCGGAGTCGGTCACTTGCAAAATCCCCGAGGCGAGTGTGCTCAGTCACTTAATGAAAATATCAGAATAATTGACGAAATTCCTAAATCAAGTACAAATCAAAACTTAATAAAGCTGTTCTCCGGTGCTCCGTCGCGACGCCCTGCACGTGCCGCCCTCTCTGTTTGTCGCAAACGCAGGGACACACGTCCTTAAGCAAACAAATTGTATCTTTGGCAGCCTTCGCTGCTTTGGACCTAGGACTAGGGCAGCGAGGGGCAAATGAACCCTCGAAATGCATAGGGCCACTAGGGCCGGCAAATGGACATTCACCGTGAACGGGGTCTGATTATGCCCTGTCCCGATCGAGGCTCTGCCCTTTATTGGATTTTCCTTTCATGTGACAGTCGTGCGAATTATTGGCAATAAACAACCGCACAGGATCAACCAAATTTGATTATTTACCCTTCTGTCCAGGCGGACACTCTTCGTGCAGAAACGTACAAATTATATTCAATAAACGGATAAGCATAAATCCTGTTTGGTTTCCAAATTTTGGTATATCCAATAAAATAAAACATTTAGGGCTTCTAAATGGTTCTGATAATTCAAAACAAAATTTCAGATGTCTTGTTTTCATGAAAGCATATTTCGAAAAAGTTGTTATTTTTTAAACCCATAGGTGTGTGACCAACTCCTACTTTTATGTATAAGTTAAACAAAGAAAAAAGTGAAATAAATATAATATCTCAATAACAGTTAAAACATAATAAAATTATGATATTATCAAAACTCTGCTTTGCAAAAGTTAAGCAACTTTTTTTTATATTCGAGTATTTGGCATTAAATCCCGTAATTTTAAGAACTGCAGCATATTTTCGAGATATTAATTATGCTAATTACATTTTCCAACAATATGTTGCGTTATGTTAAAGTGGAAGGAATATTTTCAATAGTCCATTATTGTCAAATTTTAATAATATTCAAACAGACGAACCCAAGAGCGGTTTTATTAAAGAGTTGGTTTTATTTATAAGTTAACATAACACAAAGCCATATATGATTTAGTAACTATGTATAATATGTATGAGACCGACGAAAAAAGCGGCAGTTTTCTAGTTAGCTATGACTCAATACTTACTAATCGTGATAATATAGAAATTTTAGCTTTATCTAAAACATCAAGGGCTGTTTTTGGCAAATTTTGAAACAAATATTTGTGGAGTCCTTAAAAGTATCTTTTTCAAAATTAATAAAATAAATATTTCATAACCTTTGACTGTCGAAATATCTGCGCGTGCATATTCCTTCGTCACGTCGTTTTCGAGCGATCTTCTCTTCCGTTTTCCTTTTGAGATATGGAACTCTAAAAATCATTCAAATAAGTTCACGCGTTTGAATCTTATGCGCAAACAAACATAAGACAAATATTTACGGTTCGCATTATGTTAAAAGAGGAGTCATAATGTTATAACAAAAAACTTAAGAAATTTAATTTTTATTAAAAAAACTATAAATAGGGTAATTCCGGGGGTGATGGCCGTACGGGAGAGATGGCCAATAGAAAAAAGTTCAAGTATTAATTCATAGATGGCAATACTTTTAATTTAGTTCGATTCATGTCGGCACCGGCAACAAGTGACAGTGAATTGTTTTGCGAAAAAAATACGGAAAGGTGAGTAATTTGACTTTGTTTTTTTATAAAACGTTCGATCTAAACTAAGGGGTTGACATATTAAGTGGTCAAAAAAAATTTTTGGAAGTTTTGTACATTTTCGTGATTTCTTTGTGAAGTAAAGAACTTTCTCGTGTTCTAACCTCAAAATTAACTTCATAATTGAGATGTTGCTTTTATTACGTCCTGTGGCCATCTCACCCGGTCAATAGGGATAGATGGCCATAGTTATGTCACACGGTACAGTTTGCAAAACTTTTTTTTTAAATTTTCTAATTTGCCCCCAAAAGTGACCCCCCATATTCAGATTTCGTCTATTCACGTCACACCTCTGCGTTTGGGTCACAGAAATTGATAGGTGTACCAAATTTCAACTTAATCGGTCTGGTAGATTCGGAGAAAATTGACTGTGACGGACGGACAGACAGACACACGAGTGATCCTATAAGGGTTCCGTTTTTTCATTCGGACGTACGGCACCCTAAAAAAGGAGTTAAAAGATCTCAAGGGTAAAGGGAAAGGTAAAAAAAGTACTGGCCATCTCCCCCCGACCACTATGGCCATCACCCCCGGGCACTCTGTGAGAGATGGCCAGTCCTAGTTTTTTTTTAAAGTTTAAAATTATGTTGTTTGCGTTCTCTAAAGTGATTTATCGTTAATGTTTGACAAGAATAATAAATAAAGTTTATGTTCTATACGAATTCAATGTTTTATTCATCATAATTCCTTCACTATACAGTTTTATAGTTACTAGGGTCATCTCCCCCGGAATTACCCCAATTAATTTGAAGATCAGCGACATTTCATCATCATAAGCCACAGACATATGTATGTATGTATGTATATACCTAAATAAATACAAACATACTTGTGTAGTTTATCCACTTTGTCTACCAAACCGCCTTTTATGGTAAAATCTAAAAACAGAAATTGTGCTGGTATCAAGAAAAAATGCATCTTCCTAAGTATTTTTAGTCCACATTTATCAATGATGTGACGTCACTGCACTCACATGTGAACAAGTACAGTGGAGCCAAACGCAGGTGGGGGTCAACACAGATTCAGTTCTTTTGGTTCGGGAGAGCGCTGAAAAAATGTAAATATAAACGCAGCCTTAACAATCGTGCTGCCCCGAATTAGAAGTGAAGATCCAAAGGCGAGATGTCGCGCATCCTCTCCGGCGAAGATCCGTAAGATCATCATCTTCGCGGCTCTGGTCGCCTCTGAGGTGGAATTCCGCGAATGAATTAGCACCTCTGGTATGCATATCGCGAATTTCTCATGCCAAACGATTACTAATTGCATTTCAGTGTTGGTCTATTTTTGATTAAGCACCCAACTCAGATGCGCTTGCCTTAAAATAAAATAAACACACTCCGAGTATATTTGTTTCAATTAATTATAAATTGTCTTCTCGAGGAAAATATATTAAAAATAGTTCGATGCATCTCCGACTTAAGATTTTATATTTTATAATTCCTTTTTCTAAACGAATACATTGCATATTTTTAGTTATATTTAGTAGTTTAGTTTTGCTTAATTAATTATGAATTTCTACTCTTTCGACTAACACTAACCCTAACATTTGTTGCAGGCTTAGCATAGCTTTAATTTTCCTTTCCATTCAAATTTCAAATCAGTGGTAACATTTGCGAGAAATATATATTTTTAATATTTAAAATTTAATTTTTTGTTTTGTTTTAAAAACCAAATAAATTGGTTTTGAACCTAAGTTATTCAGGATATTAGTTAACTTACATTGTCTTTTGATAAAAAAAGCTTGTTTTTATAGAACGTACATACATCGCTTTTAAACTCTCAGGAATGTGAAGAAATCTACGACACTGTGTCTCAAAATCACATATACATATTTGTATATACATATGTATATATGTAAATAATTAAACATAAATTTCATAAGCGTTACAAGTTCGTCTTCAGGAGAAATCTTATCGACAATTTTTTAATTTAGAATTTCGTAGCCTTATTGGGAATTAACAAATTACATCACTTAATTCAAATTATAGATTTTTTAAAGTTTAAGCTGATTAATTCATTGAGTTGATGATTTTGAAATTATTGAGAAGAAAATTGTTGTTAAATGGATTTCAAATACATAATTCGAATTTAAATTTGAAAAGTCGACCCGCGCGCCATCTCTCCATACCTAGTGACACTCAAGTTCCTGAAGTTGCTTTATCCAACTAGCCCAGTGTCTGTGATAAAGGCACGTGGATATGGCGTGGCGCAAGCGCAGAGCTTTTATTAAATTGCCGAGCTTTGGCATTCGTGTGTAGAAAGCAAAATCAAATCGCCCGGGAAGATTTTATCAGCGAAATTGCCTGCTTTATGACTCAATATGGCAAAACATTTCACCGAGCCTAATTATGAGTAATTAATTCTGCATTTATGTCTCTTGGTAAAGTTTCCTCTTCCTTTCGATAAGAAGTCCATGTGTGGAGAAGTCTGCTTCATTTCATCCCTTGAAACAAAGTCCTATCCTATTTTTATGTCGTTGTGAAGAAAAAATCGTTTTGAATCTTTAATCTCTTGATTATTTCCCGGATAATTTAAACAAAACATTCATCAATTACACGAATCTTCTTCGTAAAGCAATCTATCTAATTGTGAAAACCGGAACAAAATCCGCTCTTTAGTTACGGAGAAAATCGCGTACAGACAGACAGACTTCCTAGGGCTATGTTTTATAAGATTTAGTGATATCACTAACTTTATTATTGTTATTTATTTGGAGTTAGACTATTTCATTGTTTATTTTTGTATTTTATAATTTTTGTGTGATTGCTCATTGTATCATTTCAAATCAAATTTTGGTTTTATTTCTATTTACTTTTTTCTCATACTGTTTTTTACAATTTAAAGGGTAGTTTAAACGAATCCATAATTTATCTTTATGAAGGAGATTGAAGATATTCAGAGTTTTGTTAGTAACTGAAAATAACTCACCTTAATATGTAGTCTGGGATATTTATACATAATTTCTTCAGAACTTTCAGTATATTAGGCATTTTTTAAGGCGAGGTATTTTGCTTGGATATTTTTCCAAAAGCAGCTATTTGGTATGAAATTTCTTGCAGAATTCAAATCCGGCATTACTGTTTTGATTGCATACATCAACAACTGGATATTTAAAAATTTGGCTAGTCTCAAAATGTTTTTTAAGTCTTTTACTTTTCAGTAAAATTTTGCTTGGATTAGAATTTAGGAGTCGAAAATTTAAAATAACGAGAATAATTATTAATTGCAGATTTTCATTAATATGCAGCTTTTAATACAAGAGGAAGAACAAGGTACCATAGACTCCTTTACCCTAAAATTTTTTCGAAGACTTCTCGATTTTCTCAGCATTTTCCTTTGATATCTAAAATAGTCATAATTTTTTAATTTTTTTATTAGCACATTTTTCATTGTTTAGGCAAATACGGTCAAAACTTCGGGATGTCCCGTACCCATATGCTTGGTTGTAGAGCTTACACTGAGAGTTCATCTTTTAAATTTGGCATTCTGAAAAACAGAAACAAGAACGGTCTACACTTTTTCTGCGATTGATTAATGAAAATTAATTCTTAGTTAAGAAGATATTTTAATTCATTATCACTCCATAATTTTTGTATTGAATTGAATATAATTTTTTTTCTTTTACACTTTTATGAAAACAAAAAGTATGAAATTGAATATACATATGTATACATATATATAGTTTTCTTAGTGAGTTAGTTTTGAAATTATTCATAAAGAAGTGTCTTTGAGCCAAAATTTGTTCAGGAAGGAGGGCGTAGAAATCTTGGGTCCATAATGATTTATCACTATTGATTAGGCACATAGAAATATTTCCATAATACTGTTTTACTTTTTAGTTTGGTAGTGAAATAAATTCAAAAATAGAAAGTGGGGTTTTAAAGTAGTTAAAATAGAATAAACAGTGTTAATAAAGATTATTGTCAAATTACCACTTCAAAAAGTTGTTCGCTTCTAACTAAAGGTCCAGAGAGTAACTGAAGAAAAACCAAACAAAAGTAATTTTAAAATCATTCGGATCCTAATTTTTTATTTATGTCATAGTCAAAATTGTTAGACTTAAGGTAAAGAGAAAAACACCCTGCACGTAGGTACCTACTTATTGAATATACATATTTTATAAATTTGATTTTTGGGGCCACATCATCAAAATATTCTATGAATTTAACTTTTAATTGAAATACTGATCTTCCAAAGAAGAAGGATAAAGAAAATTTATAGATTTAGTAAAAAAATAAATTTTATTTGAAAATTTTCATACTTAAAAAATAAAAAAATTAAAATATGAAGAGATATTTGTTCCACAAGAATTGAGGACAAGGTAAAGTAAACAAATAAGGGTATCATCAAAGTCTCTTAAGCCACCAAAATAAAACTTTCATCTGCTCGAGAAAAAGCTCTCAAAGTTGGTGCAAAGTAATTAGATCTATTGATGGCAATCCCCGTCTTCTTTCGACGTTGTTTTGCACAACTAACCCAAATTGAGTAAACGCTGTGTCCTCCAATTCATCAAAGTTCCATTTAAACATCGAAAGTTCAGTGTAGAAAACGGCTATCGGAGGGTTTGTCCTTTAGGGCCGATTTACTGGGATGCTGGAGAGAAATGTACCAAAGCAATAAAATGGTAATTAGTGTTTGCACAAACCAATCAATCAGAAATTTACAGACGAAGTGTTCCACATTAATCGATTTAGGGCGCTGGTAGAACGGACGAAGGTTTATTAGCGTACCGGAGGCTGGAAATGCCAGAGGATATTGGGGAATGGGCTAATGGGGGTGCTCAGAAAGTGGTCGTGATAAGGTAACCTAATAATGAAATTGGGTTCTTTTTCTTCCACCGACTTCAGAAGAGTTCATTGAATGAAGATATCGTTCTGAAGATACATATGTATGTATATACTTTGTAAAGAAGAAGCAGTATATAATATATGTACATCAAAAATATACTAAATAATTTTCCAAACTAAACAACTATTGGCTTTAGTTGATTGTATACAAAATCAGGATATCTTCCGAGTTTCAAAGCAGATTGTATACCTATATTAAAATATAATTTGTAATCTGTAGATACTGTTTTTAAGTTTATAACTTTTTCAGTAAACCAAGGATCCGTCGACGTTAGAGCAAAAACTAAAATTTATCTTGTATTGTAAAAGAAAGTCTTTCAGTTCAAACAGATAATTTGTAGAATGTACCAGCAAGCTTACAAAATAATAGGGGTATTCACTCTTCGCTGTATTTGGTCTTGTATCATAGCAAACTCTTACTACATTGCACTTAAATAAAACGTGCAAAACAAGAAAATACACGTGACACATATTGTATTGGATGTAAAAGTTAACAATAGGCCATGCCTTTAGCTTTTGAATATTACACCCTTCTAAATTTTCTGCCCTCGGCTACTGCGATTTTTAATTGCAATTTGCTCATACGTATTTATTGTTCAAATTCAAAATGTACACTGAGAGAAATTATAGCTGCCAGGCTAATTTTTTATGTACATCGGCTCTCACAATTATAAGCGAAAAGGTGACAGCCATAATTTGTGGCGCTGGGGCTTATGAAAATGCATTTGCAGTTATGAAAATAGCATTTGCACTTATGAAAATAGCATTTGCACTTATGAAAATAGCATTTGAAATTATGAAAATAGCATTTGCACTTATAAATCGGTGCTTATAGTCTATAGCGCTCTATGTTATTAGGATTTTTTTCAGTGTATCAAGTAATTAACTGACTGCTTTGTCATTTAATCAGCTGATCGCAACTTTACAAGGGTATAGTAGTATTTTGCTACAGACTGCTTACTCTTCATTGCAAGCAAATACTACAAATTTGCTATTTGATTAAAAATACATCGAAGACTGAATACCCCTGATAACAAATATATTGTTTCATGAAATTCAAATCAAAAAACAAAAATTATTCTGAAGAAACATCAATGTTCGTAATTTAAACACGATCTAACCAAAATATAATTCTGGAAAAAATTGATCCATCACTACTACTACATAGATATTGTAGTCCAGAGTGCAAACTGAAGCTGGTGATGCTATAGGTGTAAGTTTAAAACACTTATGTCATGTTTATGTTTTTTTATTTTGAGCTGTTTTTTCGACGTGGCTATAATATCTAAATAGGTTGAAGGGAACAGATCTAGAATGGTGTTAAACAGTATCCTCACATTCTAAGAAAAGTTGGATTGCTTTTCTCGATTATTAATTTTAATTTCTCATTCAAAATAAGATCAAATTGATTGCAAAAGTATTGAAAATTCGAGCTTTTTGGAAGTAGGCGTGTAAGGTCGAATATAATTTAATTCAGTAATGGTTTTTAGCACTACTCCTTAGTTTCAATTGTTAAGTTTAGTGTTATAGTGTTTATTAAGTGCTTTATATATATACTTCTAGAATAAGACTTAACAATTTTTTGCAAATACAATACAACACTGCAGACTTAAACTTATTTTTACGTAATCCATGTTATTTGAAAGCATCTCTATCTATCCAATGTTTCAATAATTTCATTAAAGCTATATACACATGTGACATTGCGAAATACTAGTATAGGAGTTTGAAGTAAGATCATCCAGATTTTGAACACATTGACATTCATATTGAAAAAATTGCTAGTCCCTGGGGATCGTTTTTAAAAAACTATGTCTTGAATGGATCAACTCGAACTAAAAACCTCACACAATAATTTGAATGAATTTCAAAACACCATTCAAGTCAACTATTAGATTATTCTGTCTATGATATGAATTTTAAAAGTGTGTAAATTTTCTAATAATAATAATAACTTAATTAACTGAACGTTGGAAATCATTCTATAAGTGTTTTTTTTTCTCAGATTTTTATAGAAAAATTATAATCCTTACTGATTTTCTTACGTATGCAGAACTAAAAAGGGATTATCATTATAAATGTAAGATATCAAAACCTCTTTTTTGTTTTTAAACTATGTAATAAATTAATCTTGTTATTTTGACTAGCCAGACTAATTGTCGATAATTCTCCATAGCATAGAATTTATGTTAGTGAAGTTTCCGTACCGATTTCAAACAATAAATTTGTAGATTTTTTTTAATTTAAATTTACAAAATTAGGCACTAAAATATGTAAAATTAGTGGACCTAAAAAGTCTCGACGTGAAGTTATGTTTCGAAACACTAGTGCTAAGTGAGCAGAGAGGAAAAGTCTTTATTCTACTTCAAAAGGTATGTTTTTCTCAATTTTACTTCAAGTATAAATAAATGTATACTATATTTATGTATGTAATTTGATCTCAGGTAACTTAGGTTCAAAGCAGGGTAACTACTTCGGCCTAACCCCAATTTAAAGTGTGTTTATGAAATTCGTTAAGTTATATCTTGACCACCATAAATTTGTTGTATCTTGGGAATTGGCCAATGGTTATTTAAATAAGACTTCTTTTCGTAGAATTTAACTGATAAAACTGGAGAGACGACGTAGACTTATGTTTTGAAGATGAAGACGTTGCAATTTATGTGCGTTCCTTCATTTCATTAATATAAGTACATTAGGTAATTCAGTAGAGTATCTTCACATAATGTCTAATTATTTGGAAGAGCTTGTTGTTGGAAATCTATGAAAGGAAGTTGTAGTCAGGAAACAGAGAAACTCGATGATGGCCTTGACTGACTTTGGATTTCAAATGATTTTTACCACATTCGAGCTAAAAATACTAGAAACACGGATGTTACCGTCGTTATTTATTATTTTATTAGAATAATAACATACACTTACTTCATGACTATGGCTTGGTTGAATAATTTTAATATTTGTACTGTGACAAGCAATCTGCTTGAAAGTAATTACCCAACTTTTGGTCAGTTTTTTAATCTAGTTAAACTATTGATGACGTAGAGCAAAAGAGTTTAGATAGATTCCATTATATTTTATGTGAAAGTGTAGGTACATATGTTTCAGGAAAAAATGAAAAACTGCAATATACAATTGGACGAATTTATTTAATATAATGTGTACTTGCTTTGCGCTTAAGTCAAAACGTACTAAATAAAGTTAAGTTAGTCTTTAAGTGGAACTACTTAGGTAATGCGAAGATGCGACAATCTCCGAAGGTAGCGGAATCACATTTGCAATGTTTTCTTATTTTTTTTTTTTATACATCTTGAGTAGGTCTAGAAGTAAATGGAAAATTGACGCGGAAAGGTCCACGACCCGTCCGGCTCTGCTGCCCCCCAGCACGATTCCACCAAATTGACAGTGTTCGTAGAGTACTTAAAGTCTACAGACCAAAACTTAGATCCAAGCCTAATCCCGGCGGGGCCCCACTGGACCTTATTACACTATCGTGAGGCCCTTGTTGATGCTCTCCAAGTGCTCCTTGGCCTTGATCCGCAGACTCGCGATGGAGTTGGACCGCATGTCGGAGTTGTTGACGCTCATGTTAACCGCACTGTCGCTGGACGTCGCGATGTGTCCGTCGCCCACGTCGATGACGTCCATCTTGCCCATTTTGCCAACCCCGCTGGGGCTCAGGTTGAGGGAGGAGTTGGACAGATTCTGCGGTGACGGCGATAGTGCGAGGGTGTGGGGGGATGCTGCGAGTGGGACGCCGCTAGGACCAGGGGGTGGCTGCACGGGGTGCTGGGATTGCTGCGAGGGCTGGTGGTGGTGCGGGTGGAGCGCCGAGGGCGAGTGGCGAGCCGCAAGTGACTGGAGCGCCTGGGAGGACATCGAGAGGTTCTGCGGGGGCGCCAGATTCCCGCCCCCCGACGGTAGGCCAGTTGATTGCGGTGGCGAGAGGCGCATTCCGGTCGGATTCAGCTGGGGGGGCATTGTGGCCATATTCGGCGGGGAGATCCGCAGACTCTGCGGTCCGCTCGGGTGGCCCATCGCCAGACCGCCCATGGCCAGGTTCGATGGGGCCAAACTAAGGGGTGGCGTTAAATAACTTGGATAGACCGTCTGCGGGTGCGAAAGGAAGCCTATAAATGAAAGCTTAATTTAGTCATAAACGAAATGTCACGCCTCCCTGAGTAATTTACTACCTGGAAGCGCGGAGAGCAGTGGCGGCGAGAGCCACGGGTCCACGGGCAGACTCGCCCCGTTGCAGGACAGCCGGTGCGGCAGCTGCGAAAAATGTGTAAGGCCTAGTCGCAAACTTTCGGACTTCTCCTGCCGCCTCCACTTGGCGCGTCTGTTCTGAAACCACACCTGAAATCGAAGGATAAATCAATAAAATTCCAAATTTGATCCAGTCAACATTTAAAGCAATAAAATTACAAATTGGCCGCGCAGACAGGGAGGCTCAACTTATAAATTTTATTTTAATAATTTGCACTTTTCGTTTTTAAATTTCCAGCCAGAAGGCAAATTTATCCATTTTGTCTATCATATATAAACCTTTAAATCATAGGCCTTCATGACAGACTTAGTCTTGGTCTCCTTAGCCAAGTCTTGGTCTCGTATTTTTTATTTATCAATAACATTTCTAAATAACTAGCTTAGCGTTGTTTGCGATAGTAATTGTTCAATTAATATAATATAATAGTTCTTTCTTACGTGTGCTCTCTGTATAGACTGTAGCCCGGTAACGATAATTGTTACTTTACACGTGAAACGTTTCATAAAATTTAGTGTAGTAGCTCTAAAATCGGTTCAGCGGTTCTTGAGATTATCAAAACTATACACTAGATACATTTTGATATTTATATTTATATAATATTTAGTAAAGATAAACCATGTATTTAGATACTTTAAAAAGATTTTCGAAAATACTATTTGACTTGTAGAGTATTTGTGCCAATTTTTATTTGAGTGAATAGGTACAACCAAAAATATTTTTTTCCCATACAAATTTTTCCACCCCTTTGAAATACTTAGGCAAATGATAAAATATGTGTTTCATTATTTGTATTTTAGAGTATTTACGCTAACTTTCAAACAAATCCGACAAAAAAAAAAAAGTTTTCCCATAGTAGTTGAATTTCGAATTATCGTAAAACGTAGCTAATGTTCAAATTTCATAGATCTAGATTTTTAAATAATTAGTTGTTATTTTTTTAGCCTAACAGAAAATTTAAAAAAAACAATAATTAGTATTTAGTGTATGTGCCTATATAAAATAAAATTATGTATTAATCCACATACAAATTTTTAGACGCAGTGTGTTCGGGATCATTGTTCAGATAAAAGTAAAAATCACTGATTGAAATCTGTGATCTTAAAAACTCCCTCATACTGAGTTTTGTGAGATGTTAATAAATTTTAGGACTAAAAGACAGCCTCAGCGACATATAGCAGAATATTCATCATTTTATGCCTCTTTTGTGGCCCCCATTCGCCGATTTTAATCAATTTTCTATTTGATCCAAAAATAAAATACCAATGAATCTCTTTCATTTTAATGATTTGATGCGCAATTGAATTCGTAGAACAATTCTGTTTTTTTCGAGTTGTCCGTCGAATTTATTCTCTCTGAGTTGGATTGATTCATATTTGAATTTCATTTCTGGTTGAGAAAGTGTAGGTAATTGAAGAATGGATCGAGTTGACAGTCTTAGTCTGTCTTGTTTTTGCATTTTTGTAACACCAAGACCAATTTGGATCACCACTAATTAGTTCTACTAACTTTATATAAAAGTTAAATGAATCGGGAGATATGAAAGAATATCGGGAGAAGTAAACCCATATTACCTAAAATTTATTATAACGTTTTATTAAAAAATAAATCAAAAAAGGTATGTCATGTTTTAAGCAAAATCCCTCAGGAACAGTTGAGTGAGAATGTCTTTAAAAATAGACTTATATTTTTATTGGTTTTCTTAGGTGGTTATATGTTACATTTTTAGCGAAATTTCGACTTTTCATATTTATTTTCAACGTTTTCCACATTTGTGGGCAAAATTTTTATATAAATGTGTTATGATAAAACCTACGTTTTCGTACCCTTGTATTATAATAATTTTAAGAAATTTTATAAACTAAACCCAATTACAATTCTCATAAATGAAAATCATTTAATTTTTTTCGCAATCGTTAATTTGTGCAGGTATAGGTACATTACATTTGCTCTGATTAGCCCCTTACTTTGGTCAAACGTTTTATTAATGACGGCAATTTGGCCACTTAGTGGGTTCTAGTTCTATGAAGACTAGAATAATATGCTATTAATGAGCCGAAAACAATCAGACAGACACCCAGGCGATTTCACTTAATCTCCACATTTTATCGAGCGGTTACATGCCACGAGCTTGTTAATCAACGTAAGTGAATAAAGGTCTCGTGACAAGAATAAACGCATCAAAGAGTGCGTAGCGACGCTTTTTTTCTGCCACAACTATTAATTGAACAACTGATTGCGTCCTAATTCGATTCATCAGAACATTTCGTCTTGTTGGACGGTGGCTTGTGAACGCGTGATTACAGGGTCACTTCTATCGCAAGAATGCTGAGGTGAGGAAAATGCAAATGGCATGTCTAAATTTATGAACTTTACCGGGAGTCGTAATGAATTTAGTGATTAATGACCCTCTGTCGCCGTAAGCCTATTATTTCTTAGATGCTCAGTTTGATTGGTCGTAATTACCTCTCCTTCAGGAGGCCCAATGCCCAAGGCTCTTTTTGATTGAATTAATTTCGTGTAAATACTATGGCACTGTTTCGTTCTATTGATTTGTTTGCCTAATGCTTATGACTAATGCCTTTTTTCCTTTTAATTATACTACCACAAGGTATGTGTATGAAATGAAACCCTTTCATACTGAATTTGTATAACAAAATTGAAAAAATAAGGATTGAAATAATCAATTTATGTACAAGAATCTGCTTTTTAATTAAACTCTTTAATAGTGTTTTGAATGCTTGAAGTTGAGTTTTATTTCTATAGATAGACAGATTATTTTTAAAACAGACCAAAATTCGTGCAAACTATTTTACTGTCATTCTCTGGAAATTCAAGATCTTTTTCTTGCAAATTTCATTCAAATTAGTTTAGAAGATTTCGAGAAAATCTAAAAGTTTGAATCGGTTAAATGTTAAATGATTGAAAAAGTGCTCAAAAGATTTTCATTTAAAACCAACTAGTTTCATGATATTTGGCCTAGTAGTTCATACGTATACAGGTAGCATTGAGAACAATCCTTTTTTAAGTCTGTTAAAAAGAACAATATGAAATAAATGATTTTTTAAAGTAATGTAGGTGTCATTTTAAAGCCTTGTTATACATATTTTCATATTTAGAAAAAAATTTCGGCATGTTGCAATAAATCCTCAAGATCTTATATTGATCGCTTCATTAGTGGAGACACAAATTTATAAAAAAAACTCTCTCATTTTTAGGTTTCGATCAGATTTTACTCACTGAATTATTTGTTGAAGTTAAATGTGGAATGATAATCTCTTTGTATTGTAAGGAATCTTCGTGCACGAGTTCCAATCATTGTTTAAATAATGGATGTATATTCTATGTAATAGACTGATACTGAATTTGCTTATGCATCATAAACATCTAAGAGTTAACATTACAATTTATTTATTTATGCTTAAATTCGGCTTGATAATGCAAATCTTTCTCTAAATAGACAAATCGGAATAACGTCATTTTGTAATTCAATCAATTAATTTTACGCAACATTGCTTGCAGCAAACTTTGTTATTTACTATATTAAAGTGACTGAATTATCATAGTAAAAAATTCCACGTTGATTTTCAGACATTTAATCGTTAGAGCCAACTAAAACAAAATAACCAAAATAAACCCCACAAAACTTGATTGATTTTGCTCCAACTACGAACATAATTAAACTCTAAACAGAACGCTTAATTTGATCATCGCAGCAACACCAAAATGTGCCTCGCAGTTTTCATCCTCCGAGGTGGGGCACAAGAAGAATCCTGTTGGAGCCCCTTTAAATACTTTCCGCCTCATTGAAAACTCCGAACTAAATTCAATTAAAACACAACTCAGGCTCACATGTGCACACAATTTGATTTTGATGAAGTATTTTGCGGGTGAATTGATTTTGTTTGCACATGTTTATCCGGCTGCCAGTTTTCTGCCCTTCCATCCAATTTGGCCAGAGGAGACGGAGAGGTGTTGGATGAAAATGCGAAAAATACGAGAAAACCATTCAAGCCATCTTTGGGTTTAATCGATTATAAAATGTGCGAGGGGTGGTTCAGATATAAGTGGTCGAGGGACTTTTCCGGGAAATGGGGATATACTGTGAAAAAATTTCAACTCGTACAGCGAATGAAATGTGGAATAATTCGTTCAAAATTTGAATTTCGGGGAATATATTTAGCATACTCTTTTAATTCCTTTCGATAAAGCAAGTGATGAAATAAACTTTCATTTGCATCTCTGCTAGTTGATGGCTTTTACAAATCATGCAAAGTGCTTCAATTTAAAAATTCAATCGGAAGTGTCATGACATTGCCTTCGCTGGGCGAAGGGAGCGAGCTCAGCATGGCACGCCCGTAAATCCGTGCTCCTTGCGCACCAAAGGGAATTTAAGAATTTATTTACCTTGTGTCAGAAATCAATTTGCAATTCGTTAAGCTGTCATAAACATCTAAAGTTTAATTTGCAAGAAACTTTCGAAGGGAGATGTTCGCAGTCAACCCATCTGGGGTCCCTTCCACACGTAAGGTACCTAATCCCGCCCCCGGTTAAGAATTATGTCTTCAAGTTTCGAAGCCCCAAGATCTGGCTGTTTGCTTATAATTAAAAGATTTCAATACCCAAGCCAAAGAAGTTTGAGGGATTTTCGTATTCGGCTTCATTGGATTCCGGCCAATCCACCCCTGGCTCAAACGCAGACTCCGAAACAACAAAAAGCGGAAAATAAGATCAAGCATAAAATTCAATTAGCCCGGTGCATAATTAAAATTAAGCTTTTCAGTTTCCCCCAACAGGCAGCTGAAAGTTACGCACACAGGCAGCGAGCGGAGCCTAAAAGAGTTTTAATGGCAAAATTAATTACACGTAATTTGTTGGATTAATTATGATGTAAATTTCATAAACAACGCCGGGCAAAGCAAGATACTGACCCGGCAGGAAGGAACTTTCTTCAGCCAGACCGTCCGCGTCCCTCCGCCCAAGACATCCCTGAACTTCTTTGCTGTGAAAGAATTAAAGCTAATTAGCAGTAAATTCGTTTGCATATTTAAGTTTTCTAATTAGTCCCTCCTTGGTGTTTGGAAACCTTACACTCGGCAGGTGTCATGCCGTCGCACAAATCCTCGCTGTGTGGGTGTCTTCTTTCGCTGTGCTCGCTGCCAAGCGCGAAAATTCAATTGAAAAATTGGAAAGGAAACAATTTCCCAATGAAAATTTAATTTTCTCGTTAGAGGAGAAAGAAAATTTTAATTTTCCTCTTCAAACTTGTAACTTCGAGAGGCGTAACGGTTTGGAACGTAATTATTACTTTTAGAGCTTTAATTAACTTGATGGCGATGTTTTCACTCGGATGCAATACCCCAAGTTAGAGGTTTAAATTTTTACAATGAGACTGGAAATGATATTTATATTAATTATGTTGCCATGCGGATATCTCAAAATCTTTTCTTTTTATTATGGCGTGAAAATTTACTTTAAAGTTAAGTATACAACTTTTCCTCGATTACCAAAACACAAAAGCATATCTAATTTTAGGCACTGTTGAAGTGAAACTTCTTTATAACAATCAAAATTCAAAATTTTGTTTTAGAGATAATTCGGGTGGAGAGATAAAATAAAATAAAGAAAGAAAATTCAAAATATAGTTGAGCTAACTCGAAATACCTAGGTACTAGATAAGATATTACTAAATCTGTATAAAAAAAAATTAAACAAATTAAACAAATTGTCATGAAATTGACGATTGCTGGCGTTATGTCTTAAATTTGCATGGAGACTTCGATGTTCGTAAGATCAGAGTTCTACGAGACTGCAAACATCTAATTTTTTCTAATAAATATTGAGGTCATCGGCTTAAAGGCAATATTAACATTTAACTTTCTTAGTGGGCAGAATTAAGTAAGCAAAAGATTTCATATCCAAATATAAAAAATCAGAGTTATAACTGTCTTAACAAAATACATAAGGAGATAAACAATTCCACAAAGTTTAAAAGCAGTTTCCCATTTCATAATTTAATTTCATAAATGTTGACAACATATTTTCGGCTTCCCCGGAAATCTTACATTATCAAAAAAGGCAGTTCTCCATCTTGAAACGTCCCAAAAACTCTTATTGCAAATTTTTATTAAGCTTTCAAAACATTTATTTATATTTGATATTAAATATACAAAATAACCAACCAAGTCAGAGAAATATTTGATAACACAATTTTTATAGGAAATTTGAGATCAATGACTTCGAAAATCCTTATAAAGTACTATTCAATTTCATATTAGTTCCTATTCATTTTTTATGGCATAAGGTGAAATTTACATTTAATTCTTCTTCGCTAAGATTTTCAGGAGAGGGGATCTCTTATTTTGAAAAAAAATCCACAAATGGTCAAAATACAACTTTGTCTTTTTAAATCTTTTTCTTTAAACCTGTACAACTATGAAGTAACTTAAATAACATGTGTGTAAATAAATTAGGTAAAAAAAACGAAATAAACAACTTTCCATCACACAAATTGCATTTTGTAATTATAGTTTTTTAAACAAATTCGAGTTGTAAAAGTTAACGCAAATATAACATAGAGTGATGAGAGTTTTCAATTTCCTAACTGCAACATAAAGTGGATAATTACCTACATATAAGTCGATATGCAAAAAATTAACCTAATTATGAAACTAAAAAACTTAGCTTAAGAAAGAGACCATCATCCGGAATTATTTTGACGATGATGTCTATTTTTGGTTATCGTCTTACGATTTTATTCTCAACTGCATTTATGAAATCGCTTCGAAATTACTTTCAAAGTGTGTTGAGTAAGACACGAAAGACAAGCGAACAATGAGTGGTTCATTTATCATTTATGAAAACTGTTCACGCTGACGTACTTCAATTACCAGCATGAATAATTGTCGCATGTAAAGCCGGCGGAATCGGGGCATATGTTGTTGTTTGCAATTTACCTGGGCAATTCCCCTCGGCGGGCTCCTTTAAACAAGGCGCAGGATACCTGTGCCTGGGTTTGCACTGTCTGTGTCCTGTCTGTTGTTACTACAGGTGCACGCAGGCAGGGCAAAAAGAAATAATAAAAAGTAATAATATGAAAAGCAACTTACATGATGGCTGGCAGTTATTGTTTAATCGATACTTAAGATACGATCTCTGTGCGCGCACATTAGTCCAAATAATTAAATTAATTAGTGTCGCCGTATCGCGTGTACGCTTTCAAAGTAAATTTATGCTATCGCCCCCACCCCCATCCCCGCGCGGCTTGCATGCACGCTTACCTGTGGCTTGTCGCAGTCGCGGGCCTCATGACATAAGAAAAAGGCTGCGGGATTTATCCTTGCGGGCGAGCCAGGAGCGCCAGAACCAAGGCGATTTAAGTTCTGGTTGCCTGTAATTTCGGACTAAGAGTGTAAAAAGCTTAATCTGATTGGGGCTAATTAACGTGTGAGCAATAAACGCAAAATGCTAATTTAATTGTTGCTCGGCGCGCCGGCAGGGAAACTTTCTCCGTAGCGAAAATCAGTTAAACCGGCCGCGCCAGGCAGCCTTCCTTTCCATTTAGAGTCGACATATGTGCAACACGGCAGCCCTTCTTCAGGGCTGTAATCACCTCCAATGGAAGGCAGTTTATACGATAATTGATACTTAAGACTTGCGACTTCGAGGCGGACGCATGCATGTCATTTTCATAATTTGCCCTAATTGACTGAGAGCTTTTGCAAGCGTGATCTCGGGGCTAGCTATAAATTGTCTTGTAATTATTTAATGCCACTCTTGCACCTTGGTATGTCTGGTGGGTGGGTTTAACTAGAGTAAACAAAGATACCTCTTTGAGAATTCCGATTACCTTAACAAATCTAACTTTGTTTGTATTCATTTCAAATTAAGATTAGAGCACTAAACGTCGACACTTTCGAAGAAAACACTATCAAAACTGCTTTTTGTATTTAGTCGTATACCAATCGTAAAATATCGCTTAAAAACCTACCTATATCTTTTTAGAAACTTATCGTTCTACTGTCGAGTAAAATAGATTTTAAGCATAGTTTTTACAAAAACGACCTTTTGTAGGCCTTCTGAAATTCTTATAAAAAAATATTCGAATAAAATATATAAAATTTATGATGCGTAGTATTAACCCTTATCATTCCAAGCGGCAGTAATACTGCCAAGCTTAAGCTAGCTTTCTAGTCCTAGTATCACACAAAAGAAGAATATAAACAATGAAACAAGCACAAATGAAAAAGAATTGCACAAATAGCTTTTATTTTGTGTTTACTCAACATTTATAAATATTCTTATAAATAAAAAACTACCTCCTAACGTATGTAACGCCTTTTTTCAACACTTTGAAATTAACAACGTTTGTTTGGAACTGGCTAAAAACCATTTCGGAAAATTTTTGAAGTGATAAGAGTTAAAGCATAATTTTTATCATTACTTTTTTAGATTTTACAAAACAGTTTTTGCAAGTGTAATTGTTTTTTTAAAATTACTGTAGAGTAGCCATAGCGTAGCTATATCAAGTAACCTGCTACTAAAATCATCAGGTAACCTGTCATCAAGTAACTTGTTATTAAGTAACTTTTAATCAGTTTATCTGGAATTTTGTTATTTCTAATGCTTTTGAATTTTCCTTATTAAAAAGTTGATTTTTTAAAAATATTTTTCAATGATAAAAAATATTAAAAATAGGGGTTTAAATTATATTAAAAAATTATAATTAACTCAAAAGAATACATTTTATTAAAAGAAATATTAAAAACTTATTTCATAAATATCCCTTTTAAAATTTAGCTACAACGCTAAATTACCATAAATATTTCAAGGTGTAAAATAAAAGTACATAATAATTATCCGTATTTCATTACAACTCAAACCCATTTGGAACATAGGCTAGTTAAAAGTCATAGAGCTCGACGAACTATTTTAAATTTCGTACCTCATTTCCTTTCCTACATTCAAAATTAATTTGATTTTCGTTGGAGTCAAAAATTGGAATGAATATAATTTTTGTTTTACAAAATATCGTAAACAATTATCTACATTCTACATATGGCTTAAATTTTTAAGGATTTTAGAGGATGATGTTATTTTAAGTTTTAAATTATTTAAAATATTCCTTTAAAATGTCGGATAGCACTTAATTTTTGTTGTTTTAAGGGTATTTGCGAACGTGTCTTTGCTTGAACTGTAATTGAAGCTGCAAACAATTCTTCATTTTTAATTCGTCAAACGTATTCAAATCGGTAATACAATTAGCTAAATTTTAGTATCTTTTCGATCAGTAGGTAGTACTATTAGTATTAAGTAAATATACAAGTGTAAGCTAGGTTTTATGTTTTAGTTTTATTCATTTTCATATGGGCCTGGTAGAATTAAAAATTGTTTTTCGATCTCTGTTGGCTTGTTCTAGGTATTTCTTGTTAGTTTCTTTAATTGATTTATGCCTTTCTCTTCACCAACGTTCACTTTAAAGCTCAAAATATTTACCCATGGTATTTTGGGCCAGGATTTTACTTAGAGTAAGTTAAACAATAGATATATAAAACTATAATATAATATGTATGTACTACCTTCTAATTACATAGGAGCCTACTCTGACCAAGTAATGTATGTATGTATACAAGGTGTCCCACAAATCGATACACAATAGTCAATATTTCTTTCAAGTTTGCAAAACATAGAGCTATTGATGTATTTCAAGCATGAAAAATTAATTAAGCAAATACATACATATGTATATCAAAAATCATCTTGTATATAAAACTAGAAAATTTCTAATAAAAGTATTTCTAATATTTAGATATTGGTTTTAAAATGTTTGTAATTTTCGTAAATTTAAAAAAGAAAAAACCGATAAAGGAAGATTACTGAATGTGAGAAGGTGATATATTCGCCATTTTCTCCGTTCCCTAAAATCTCCCGGAGTTTTCACATTCATCCAGCATCTTTTCAAGGAAGGAGAACTCGCTGCGATGGAGCATGTGCTGAAAACAGATATGCGTAATTCAAGTTCCCTTCTGGGTGAAAAATCCAGCCTCCAGTTCTGTCGGACATTTTTTCCAGACAGAGCACGGCTGCGACATTTTCACACGATTTTGATCATTGGCAATAAAGTGACAAGCCCCGCGGGCGTATGTCGTCATGTTACAACGCTGCGACGTGTTTATTTATTTTTAACAACTGATTTAACTAGTTATTAGGAGGTTAATTAAACGCCGAGCACGTGCAAGACATCGGTGGCAAACATCTCGACAAAGGGCGCAGCCTCCGCCACCGAAGATCCCAGCATTGCTTAGGGCTGCTGAGGGCTGCCGAAGTTTGCAACCTTCCCGGAGGAAGTGGCCTTTGATTGTTGCGCTATTAATTTTGGTTTACGGCTGACTTGCTGCTCCCCGCTCGAGCGAAGAGCAAGTGCTTCCCGCCCACCCCTCGCTTTTTGTTTATGCGTATGTCGCTGCTTTCCTGTAATAAAGGGCTTCGACGGGTGACGAATTGGAAGGGTGCCGAAGTGAGTTTCTGGATGATTAGGAAGTAATTTTTGAATGTCACAAAATTGACGGTAATTTAGGGACGTCACCAGCAGGAATGATTTTAATCAAATAATGTTTTTCAACAGAATGTGCGAATTTGGATGTTGAAATGGAGTAACAACACAATAATTATTTATAAATGAAAATATTTACTTTCAGGTTAGACACAAAGGTTAGGATTATCTCAGTAAGCAAAACCTGTAATCCAACACTATACCTTCTTAAAGGTAAGGTTTTACTGTTGGGAAAGTAATACGAAATTTTTAAAATAAATAAAATTATATTTTGTTGTAATTAGTCATATTTTGGCTTTCTTCATGTCATTAATTTGTTTTCACTGCAAATTTCGTAAGAGTAAGGATTTTTACCCTATAAAAAGAGGTGTATACGATACGGATTTTGCATACTGTATCTACATAACTCTTTGATTTTAGCTAAAAGAAAATTGATAAAGATGGCACTTGAATAGGGACCTTATTATATGTATTATATATTAAAATTTAGATAGCGCGATAGCCATCCTCAAATTCTTCGCAAAGTTCATAAAATGTAGATATAAATTATGCAACAAAATGGTGTTATACAGATCTTATTTGAATGTCTCAATTATACTTAATATGTTAAATGTAAACTTTATGTCCCAGTTTAGGAGAGTGATTTCATACCTGATCTCTTGATTCTTCTTGTAAACTTAGTTTCAATTACTATAACTTTCGACTACTTGTATATAGCTATCATAAATTGCGAATAATTGTGTTATTAGAATTAATGTAGGCAAGTTATCCCGACGGCTATTGATTTAACCCGAAAACTTTTTAAAATATTTTTTTCAGTTTTATTGTCAGAAGATAATTGGTTACGAAATTTGTGGTCACCATTATTACAAAATCAAAAATATTCAAGGTTTGATAGGTGTTATAAAAAGAAAACCTATTTCTAAATAACAGTTCTATGTTACGTAGCATATTTACCATTGACGCAGTCTAAAAATCTTCTGTTCATACTATCACGATTTCTTCAAAAAATTAAAATATGACAAATTCGACGATAAATTAATTTGAAACCAAAAGAGTAGCAAAGATAATTCTTAAATTAATGTTTTCTTAAAACCGGAACTTTTTATGAAGATATCACGTAATGTTTTTACTTTAGTGAACAAAAGGGCTGCAATTTTGTGTTTGGGTAATCTATAAGCGAAGTAGTAAAATGTAAATAACTAAAATAACCAAAAAGTTATATTTAAACGGAATAAATTTCAATTAATATTCTAGAAGATATGTAGTAGTATTTAAAAAACCAGAATTGAACTCTTATTCTGCAGTTATTTAAAAACAATATTTGTCTTTAATTTTTCATCATATGTCAATTGGTCTGTGTCTTCTACCATAATGAAGTAAAAAGGGTATAAGATAAGGTATATATGTTTTTGGTGCAAAACATGTTATACTAAGACAGAAAAAGATAAGCAAATTCAAGCTAAAAATGCAATAACGCAATGTAAATATCATTTAAAGATCTTATCAAATTGTAATATGTACCTTAATAATTTCCATAGTACATATTGCATGTACGTTTTTAAAAATATTCTTAATCACTTTTATAAAATATTATGAAAAGAATTAAAGAGCGTTCACCCTTACAATAAATAATTGATCCATTTAGACGTTGAGAGATTTAAAAAGGCTTTTACAAGAGCCTTCCTCATCAAAAATTTGAAACCCTTTACCATCTGCTCGTTGTAGGTACCCTTTCTATTTAACTGTTTACATATCTTCACATTCGCGGCTAATTTTCGAATAAAAGAACCCTAATTAAGTCCAACCTCATTCATAACCGCCTTGCCACGAAACCGGGAGGGGTTCCTTGAATTTTATAGACACATTCAACGTTTATTGTTTTTTTTTTATTATGTCCGTAATTAATCCCTCGAAATAATGGTAATGGTAGACGTAAAGGGGGTTCTGCATTGTTTTAAGACCTAATAATTTTTACGCACTTGACTTTGAAATGTTTACGGCATGGAAATAAAATTATCGTCCATTAGCCCAATTTGCCTTAATTTTTCTTATGCCTTATATTTCGAAGTGGTCTCCGGTAGTTTGTAGAATTAAAAAATTATATTACACATATTCCGCCTACAGACGAGCCCCTCAGAGACGGAAAGTCAAACCGCAATTAAGAAGCGCTAAAAAACCCCGAATATAGTGAAAAACGAGTTCGTGATCTGGAATGAGTTTTGATGTGTTCTCATTCCCTAAAGTGGATAAAGGACTCCTTTTGATTCGGGATAACCATGTGCTTCCTTAATTCGCAAAGCTTGCCGCTCATTATGTTGGCGGTCGGCGGTGTCGGGTTACAGAAGTGTTCGGTTTCACTTAAAACCGATTCCTGTAATTATAGAGCAGACTTTAGGCCCATTCATGCTGAGGACGCTTGCAATTGCCTTCCTCAAGTTCGGGCGGTCTGAATAGCGCGAATCGCATTATTCCGGGGCTCCGTGGACCTTTGATCCTCCAGCAAACACCGATCGAAGGTCAAAACCGTGTTGAAATTAATTAGAACAGAGCCAGCCTGCTCGACAGGGATGGGATTTTCATAGGGCCTCTGCCTTTCCTTGTCGCCGGTTTCGCAGCCCTCGGGAACTACTTTGAAGTTGTCTTCCAAAAGGGGTGCAGTGGCAGGGAGCATATGTCAAGATTTGGCGATGCTCTTTTGGGATAAACTCAAGCGAAAGTAATCCTCGGCACATGTTTCGAGTTTGCGTTCGCCAAACTCCCAGTGGACTAATTTATGAGGCTTAAATGGCATCAAATTAGTTTGGGGAGATTCGGGGTCAGAATGCGGAACGATCAGGCACTGTTTACACTTTCAGATGGAAAAATGGCGATTTTAATTCCATTGTAAATAAATTCAAGTTTTACCTGAAATACAGCAAATTGGGAGATTTTAATTTTGTACATTGATCATGAATGAGTATAAACTAGCAACAGAATGTGAGCGCACCAGGCCGCGCTGTGATAGTGCTGTGAAAAGTTGTAATTACGAATAAAATTAAAAGGGCGAAGGCCATGCTGAGATTTAATTTTTCAACCCTTTCAAATGAATTAAATCAATTTTTGCTATAATTGAAGGTTTTCATGACATCGGTCGGCGTGGCGCCTTTCTATGGAACGAATTAAGCAAATAAGGCATATATTGATTTCATACCTTTAATTGCATTAAAAATATCACGTAACCAGTTATTATGGAATAAAAGGCTGTCAGCACGACTCGTTCACAGCAAGACTTCCAGGAAAATTATTATTGGATTAACTGGGAAATAGCTTCGCATGCATTCCCAGGGTTACTTTTATATCCTTCAGTTCGCTCACGTGAGAAAAGTGACTGAATTTCAATTGATTTGCAAATGGATTTAAGGTTACAACCGTTAATTAAAGATCTAATCTAAAATCATCAAAACAATTCTGGATTTTTGTTATTCGAAAATGGCATTGAAAATAAAATGTTGAGAAAAATATTCAAGGCTTACAAAATTAGAAGCAGTTTAATGATTTCTTTCAAAAGGCAAATGTTTCATCAATTTCTCGTTTGCATTCGATCTTTATTCCCTTTTTATTAAACTTACTTCACGTTCCTTGTAATGTAAGTGCACATTTTATGTCTATTGAACAGGAAAAGCATCAAAATGTAGGTATATTACTTGTGTATGAAATTCTGTCGCGAAGTATCGATTTAGCGAAAATATATTCTTTTTTCGAACCTTTTGAAAAGCCAACAAAGTTATTATTTTCATATGAATGTATTAATTTTTTACAATTGGAAAATTTTTCAACGAAATTGAATAAGTTGTAATTGATATTGAAAAAAGTTACTTCGACAACTGAAATAGAAAGTTATTATTGGGTTGTACATGATTTTGAATTAATTGATCCTTATGTTGATTTGGTTAATTTGGAAGTGTATGTGCAATATGTTTCAACGTTTACTAGATTATACCATTTACACACTACATTCAGAATTGGAAGTTTATATAATTATCTAAACATAATAACAACATATTCTTTAAATAGTCGAAATGCTTGTTCTGAATACAAAATAAAATAGTATTTTTTTTGATTATATTTTAGTTTAACTTATATTTTTTTCTACTTGTTTATGAAAATTTATCGAAATCGTCCTAAAAATCTTAAAGATAGGTTAAAAATTAAAAGCATTTAGGTACATAAGTTTTCCTGCTAACTTTGCTCCATTTTTGAAAGACTAAAGCCAAAATATTAAGCATATTTCCGGCAATCAATGTCTATACCCCTTGGCCTATATTTATCAAATTAAGGGCCCTTCAGTAAATTTCAAAAGCAAACAGAGATTTGCCTTCCTGCTTTAACTGCACAGTAGAGGAAGAAGGAACAACTAACAAACTTTTGGAAAATTCAAAAGAAAATTTCATGGTAGAAAACCTCACAAGTTAAGGGCATTACTTTTCCAATTTACTCGTAAATCAAATACTCATGAATGCGAATACCTTTGAAGGATTGATATATTGCATTGCATATTCCCTCGAGGAAAGTTTGTTCTCCGCCCTCGCAGAAAAATAGGGAACTAACTCGCTTTCTATAAAAATAAAAGGAGGAGAGGAAACCGCCCTCGAGAGAATGACACCAACATAACTTAGCGTCCAACATCACCTTCGAATAAAATAAGAAAACAAAACCTTCTTGGGCCCTGCCAGAGAAGGGACCTGGGGGATGAGGAGCAGAAACGAGAAGAAGGCAAACTTTACCACCAGAAAATCCTCAAGAAATTCGTTTTTTGTGGCAGAAATTGCTTAACGTAGCGAGTAACAATATAACCAATTTGTAGCGAAATTGAAAATGGCAGCGCAAGGGGTGGTCTGCGGCTCAGCGGATGGTGGATGGCGATGTTTTTATGTGAGCAACTGGGGAGACGACGCGGTGCTCCTCGGGAGATATAAGGTACATATGAACGACAACGAAGGGCTCCCGCGAGCAGTAAATGTACATAAGAACTAAGGAAGCGTGCGGTCTAGAAGAAGAAAGGGGCGTCAGTGTGCACGGTGAGTTAGCTGGCTTTTCATCCGTTAAAAATAGACTTTTTTAATAATAATAATAACGACCATTTTGGAATCGGGTTGGGCGAATTTCAATTCAACAAAATCGCTAGTCCGAATTTTCAACACAAACATATATGTCCAATTTTTCAACTCAAACATGTTCAAATTTGGAATTGAACCATATCCAAATGTTATCAAACATGTCCTAATTCTTAATTTAACACATGAATAATATACATAATAATGTGTATTTCATTGTTGTCTATGACAATGTGTTATCAATGACAATATTTGATATTAAAATTATATCAGAATTTGACCTTCAAGAGCTTGTGGCAGTTTGGATACCATATATGACTATCACAGTCTTGGCGTTTTATTTTCTTTAAAATATTTCTAATTCGTTCTTCAACTGACTTTTATCGTTTTGTTATTAACAATTTTTAGTGCTTAATATTCATTCGTGAAATTAATAATTTGGACTTTGTTTGATAATAAATACTATTATATTTGGATTTGTTTCAATTCAAAATTCGGACTTTGTTGAATTGCAATTCGACGAACCTGATTCCAAAATGGTATTTTTGTTTTAAGTTAAGAAAGAATAAAATTATGTCGATTATGGAAACTCTAAAGGATATAAAAAAGTTTAATTTTAATCATACTTATTAAGATAAAAATATGTCATTAAAGAACACGGTTGCTGCTAACATCAGCCTCAACAAAATAGCAGTTCCGGAGCATCAGCAATATTTTAAGATCTGCGTTAATCGATCTGATCAAGATTATTTGTTATAATATTAAATCTCTACTTTTTTTAGTCTTCCGAGCTATAAATTCAGAAGGAGTAGAGAATTTGTATCAATTTTTTCAACTATTGTAGAATTTTTTAATTAACAACTTTCAAGCGCTGCAGGAATAATTTACGAGCAGTTTAGAAATTAAATTCAAATTAAAAAGGCAGAATAAATTATTATTTTTAACCCATTAGCTGCTGAGATCATATTAAGCTTTAGTCGGCTATGAGTATGCTCGTAAAACAATTTTGAAACCATAATGATTTGCGTTTTTGGTAAAAAATAGTTTTTTTAGTCACTTCATTCGTTAACGTATGAATATTTTTGACATCAGAATAACATTTAAAAAACATATATTTTCTTAACAATCAGCTAATAGAAGATAAATAGCAAATTAAAATTTATTGCTAAAAATTCCTCGTCATTAGCACTGTTTTGAGAGGCATGTGTGCTAATGCAATGTTCAGGGGTTTAGAAGTTGGTTGAAATTTCATGATTTAAAAGAATATCGCCATTTCCATAAAGAGAAATGTTTTAGGAAGACTTTTTATTTGTGTTCGACGATGATAAAAGATTTGAAAAGTAGTAGTTGTAATTTAAACTATGCATCTTCTGTTTTACTTTTACCCTTAACATATATTAATCTACTCAGTAATTTTGTGTTATTTTTGGGTGTTGCTTTTTTAACTAAATATTTTTTTTCGGAAACTTAGGGATGTGCTCTAGCCGTGGGTTTGACCATGTAGCACCCTGTAGATGAGTGTTCATACAAGAGATTTTTCAAATAAATGTATGTACATACTTTTATTTTTAATATTAGAATTGGTGGACTGTGTGTCCTCTAGTTTATGTGGAAGTTATAAAATTTAGTGATAAAATGCACACGAAAATCAAAATAATATTTATACGATGTATGATTCGAATATAATTGAAGTTATGAAATTTGCGTCACCCATAATGACACAATCGAAAATGTCGCGCTGAGAGTAGCAAGCGTTTGGCTGAAGTGGTTATAAGGCAAAGTCGTGAACTCTGCGGGGAATTGCGCTAACTTGCATTCAATTTGTTGCAATTCACTTGGATTTTCCCCAGAGCGTGAAATCTGTCGAGCATTCATGGGACCCGCCCGCGCCGCGTCGAGCAACAGATGCACAAGTCATTAGAGGGCATTTAAGGGTGGTTTCCCCGGCCCCGCTGTTATTGTAATGTTGATGTCGTTATTGTCACCAAATAACTTTGTAAAAAGTCAAAAGTCCTTAAAGTAAGCGAGGAGGAGTGGATGTGCGGCGTCGCGCAGCCCCTTGAGCATTCAGCGACCACTTTCGCCCTTTTTCGGTCCCCTGGCCAAAAGCATGTTATAAATGTGTTTCAGAAAAAGCGTCAGAGGGGTGGAACTCATAAAATGCTCATAATTTCATTTCGGGAATTATATTTTGCATTATTTGTTTGCCTCGCTTTGAGGACTTCAGACCGCTTTCGAAAGTAGTTGAACTCCCCCTTTTGTTTTTCATGAAAATGAAATTAGTTGCGTCGACCTTTTCCGTGACAGACTGTTGACTCTTATGAAGCAGACAATAAAAGCGGACTATTTACTCTTCCGTAATTTGACGCTGGGCAAAATGTGATTACTACCTTTTTCGCAACAGTCTACTTTTCACGAGCTCATAAACACTTTGACGGCAACATCCATTAAACAGAAATCATCGCCGGAAAATGACTGCGATAAAAAGTATTACGTTTGCCTAATGCATTTGATGCACGTAGCATAACACGTTCGACGCGGACACGGACCGTGTAAAAAGAGGTTCGGTCGTTCTTCTGGGGCTTACAAAACCTCTTGACACCTCGTGTGTTTTGTGAGAACCGACCGAATGTGCTTGATCCTCCGCCAGAAAAAATGGTCAAAGGGATTAGGCCTGTGAAGGGGGAAATTCCTAGTGAGAAGAAATCTATTAGTGACGGTGTTATTCTTCTCCTTTTGATAGGGCTATCAAGACGTGAAATTAATGTTGTTACGCTCACTTTAATGCCTCATTTTTCAACAGCATCTGCTTGTTGGTCCACAAGTATTTATGATTCTTATGACTCCATTAAGTTCGGATTATGCGTGAATGTAATGACAATTGAAAATAAATAACACGTGAACTTAAGATCTATACCGCAGCTAATTTAATATTATCATACTTTTTATATGAACTGAAAATACAAGACAATTTTCATCCAAGTTTATAGTACAAAATACAAAACACTGGTGAATTTTTATCTTCCGAGCTTTTTTGAAGAAGAACTTATCCACTAAATCTTTAGTCGAATATAATTTAAATAGCAATACACATTCTGATATGATAAAACGTTCTAGAATAATATAATTACGCTTTACTCAGAGATATAAACCTTACTTTGATCCATGCAAATTATGTGAAGACTTCTTCAAAAATAAGTATAATAATATTTTTAATTGGGTGTGATCCATTCCACTTGATCATGTTTAATTTACTTTTTTGTGCTTAAATAGTTTTAGAAGCGTATATCGATGTAACATGCACATTTTAAGATAACAAAGAATCATTTAAAAAATTTAATAGGAAAATTATCGAGAGATCTACGGGATTACAGATTTGAAGCCTTTTTAGTTCAACTATTCCAACTAATATTATAAATGCGAGGTGTAAAAGACGACAGTGTAGCAAAGATCTGTTGGTTAATTCATTTAAACCAACTATTTATACATATGTAGCTATTACAATTACTTCTATGACATTTCCAAGTACTTGAAAAGCATTTGTACAAATGTGAGGAGTGTGCACGGCATAAAATACTTTCGAAATCCTTATTTATATTCAAAATGCTTCTAGTCTATATTTAAAAAAAAAAATAAACACATGGGTATTCCAGTGCCGAAAAGAGCTAGGTATGTCTGCAAGTTTCGATTGTACTAGGAGCAGCGAGCAGCGTTGTGAATTTGTATAGCGAGTAAACAAACAGACAGACAGTAAAAATTAAAAATAAAATAGCCTAAAGCATGCTCGACAAAATCCTCCAGTGAAATTTCCATCGACATCGGTTTAGACGTTCCCGAGATTAGTACAGATAGTAAGACAGACAAAAATTGTAAAACCAATGTATAAATTTCAATTTTATTAAGCAAAACCAAACTATAAATACCATTCCGGGATGAAAAATGTATGGTTGTGTTTCTCTAACTATAAATTGGTCTATAACCTGCGTAAATTTCGTGTTGATCATACAGACAGACAGACAGACAATTTTTTGACGTGAGACACATTTTAATAATCTAATAAGCAAACTGAAAAATTATTTAAAATCTAAAATTTAGAAAATCACAGACAGCCACTTCAATACTATTTATCTGTTTTGATAAGGTATGCGAATTAAAACTACTACGGAAACAAAGTCTTAAGCACATGGAGTTCTAGGTTTTGCAGTAATCAACAAATTAAAGATATGTATGTTTCGGAAATTAATTCATAAATACCCATTACCGATAGTCATAAATGTATTGGCATCTAAGTTCCCTAGTCACATCTATTTTCATGAGATTCCCTAAAAATTTTATAGGACGCAAGCGAGTCCTTGGTTTAGTTTTTTATAGTTTTCTTTTCTTTAGTTGACATTATGGCTTAGCATCCGCTATATTGTTTTTTTTGACGCCATAGATGTGATGCATTTGGAATCTTCGTACCTTTGATACCCAACACTAACAATTTTGACAAAATCTCAATTTTTGGTTTTCGAAAAATATGTATGCATGTATGTATGTACTTCCGGAAAATACAACCCTCTTCTTGTAATCGGCTCCGAAGGAGAATTCGTACTTTTGAACATAAATATGATGTTCAAACTATGTAACAACTATTATAAATTTAAGTGTAAATTATATTTCGCTTATCGTTTTAGTATTTTTACATCCTTTTTAAAGCTTATATAATGAAGAAAACCGGTTACGTACCTAGAATGTGTTTCGATAACATCTACAAATAAGAAAAACTTATCTTAACCTTTGACATTCTTAGACCCACTTAACAGTCTTGAACAATACCAAAAAAGTACAACTCAACCCGCTAATTAAGCTTTCAAAACTTCGCCACTAATAAATCTGTCGAGCTATTTGCCCCTTTTTGACTGGGATTTCGTGGCAATAACAATTTATTGTCTAATTTTTAAGTGTCTGGAGGAATTTCCATTATAGCCCTTGAGACAAAGCGCTCCCATTGTGCTCCATTAGAATAATTTATCGCTGCCGCTGTTGACTTAGTTAACATAACTCTAATTGTGCGTGCCGAAAATAAATGGGAAGGCCCAGGGAGCCCCGTGGGACCACTATCAAAAATTTACTTATTGAAAAAAGGAAAAAAAAAGGAAACGCCGCCCCCACCTCCACTCATGTTCGCCCGAATGTGGGCAAATGTGCGCTCATTGGCGACCATGTTGGGGCCTTCCACCTCCATTATATTGCATGTTTTCGATACGAATCTTAATTTATAAATTGCCATAAATTTCTGTTTTTTAACGCAAGACACGCACACAGCTTAATTCGCCAAGGCGAAGTGGTGATTTATCATTTTAATTATATGCGGCTTCATTTCAGCCGATGTATATCGTGATTCAGCTTGAAACTTTATTGCGGGAGGAGGCAGGGCGCTGCACTAGCATATAGCAAATTAAAAGTCCTGCCGTTCTCCTCGAATTATAGTTACTTTTCCAAGGATTTCTCAATGGGATTAATTTCGAGCGTGTTGTACGACTGTCGCGACGACAAAATCTTCGAATTTCGGTTTCGAAATAGAACGAACAACACGCGCTCGAAGCGCGACTAGGAAATCCTTTAAACATCGGAAATTCAATTTGCTGGAAATTTGTTTTGATTTCGCTCTTCAGCAAAATCGGATCCTCCGGAAGTTTCATCTATCGGATAAGCATCGACCGTCTTGGCGCGGAAATGTTATCCATTAAATTTTTTGTGAGCGCACATCCGCCATCTTCTTGTGCTCCTTTATCCCAGAGACAAAGATGGAGTCAGGCAAAATCAATTTAATTGAGCGAGTAATTAAAAAAAAATTGCTCGCCATAATGGTGGGTAATTAAAAGCAATTTTCCGGGCTGCCAGCTTTATGCTCGTCTAGCGCTCGCAAAAGGCTCCCTAATTTGCGCACTTAATCAATCTTTAGCCCCTTCACCACCGTTGACATCATCTAAATTAACCCTTTTCGTTGCCACAAAGTAATAGGGTGCTTTAGGAGCTTGATTGTGGCGAATAGCCCGGATGATTGCCTCCCACACATCACCCGCAACCAAGGGCCGACCTCTTGGGGCAAGTGATGTGTGCTCTGCAGCTCGCATTCTGTGCATTTTTTGCAGAAAATTGACAAAGTGAGCAGGAGGTTGACAACTTATGAGCATTATTCTGTCCGTCATATGGCCTGGTCGCACACTGAATTTATCTAAACAAGGAAACGAATCTCCCCTCCGGCAAAAAACTTTTGTAAACTATTTCTGTTTATTGGCGATTTGAATAACGCTTTGTATCTTAAACTTCGCTATTCAAACATGGGTCTTTTAGAACAATTTAAAACTTACAGATCCACAAAATGTATACTTTAACTACTTTACTATATACCTATTTATTAATAGCAAATCGACTCTAAGCTTGGAAAATAAACTACTTACATTCAAAGTGATCTTCCAAACCACTCACTTGGGAATTTGGTATAGCTATGCAAATACTTACAAAAAAAGACGTCAGATATCCCAAAACAAATTTCATAAGATTGTTCTGTCTACCGTGGTACTTCTCAACTCAAAGATTGCATATAAGGGAAGTCATGGAACTCATTGAAGATAGAGTTAAGAACCTAGCCAAAAACTACTATTGCATGTGCGAATGTAACACCAACTCCTTGATTCGGCAACTTTGCTTAGTTTCGATATAAGTATAGGTAGAATAGTAAGGAGTGGAGTTAGTATATTACTATATAATTATTTTCTGAGGTTTTACATATATTTTCCCTCAAAATATTATTCACAACAATAAAAAAAATACTATATGCTATAAATTAAAATGTTTAAGGTGTAGAGAACATAATAAATCTGAACTCTTTAAAAATAAACATCTACTCTGTAAATACATGATGTATGTTACGATAAACGTAAAGTAATAATATGTTTAGATCCATTTTAAAGCCACAATTAAGGGTTATTAAAAATATTATCGAATTAACAACAATGCTTAGCTTTTTAGAGTGTTGTTCAGGTTCAGGTAGCGTAGATCAGATTAATTAGTTGCTAAGACTTAAAAACGATCTGACAAACCAATATCTGCACAACTCTTTTATTTTATTAGTATAAGTAAACATTTGTTCAAAAAGCCTAATTTAAATACTTCAACTTCAAACCTTTAACGTGTGAATTTTAAATACTTGAGTATTAGAAAAATTAGTACAGGAGTAAAAAGAAAGTAATTTTAAAAGAGATACGCTGCAATTTGGTACTCACACACAATAATTTTAAAATTTTGAAAAGTGAGTTTTCGCAAAAAGATTTTCTGTATATATCCAGAATTTTACCATAAATTGCAGATCCTTACAAAAAAAGTTTAGATCCTTTTTCTATTAAAAATTCAGCAGTAATTTGGAATAAAACAATACAATTTACATCAGCACTGTCGATAAATCGAATATAACACATATTCATCAGTTTTGACCGAAAATGAAGGTTTTTTTCGTAAGGAGATCAGTTTGTTTCAATATTTTTTAATTTCTTCTTTAAGATTTGCGAAAATATTATACATGTTCAATAACACAGAAAGGACGACAAAAGAATTTCCTTTCGCAGAAGTATTTGTTTAGCGAGATCCTAACAAAAACTTACGAGCATTCAAGCCACCTTCAAAGAATAAATTGTTATTTGTCTTAAACAAAAACCAATGTTTATGCCCTGAGAATAAAAGTCTAACTCGCTTTAAAATCTTAAATTGTGTTGCAAGCCAGACGCTCGCAAATTTAAATTATCGTGTTAGAACGAAATAAATTAAAATTGTAAACTAGTTGTAATATATATATGCTCTCTATCTTTTTATTGGCAAATTAAAATTTAGCTGTTACAAATTGTACCATACTCTATAGAATTCCTTTTAGTAAAACACACATCATACCCCCTCCTTGGATTCCCAAAGCAACCTTTCCTCTCTAATGTTATATATACCATCAAGGCAACGAAATTTTGGGTATAGGTTATACCCTCCAAATTAACGATAACATTTTTTACGGCTCTTCCTCGTCCTGACTAGCTGCTGTTAGCTATTCCAATATTTACGAGCAGAATTGATTAGATGGAGATTACCCAATCGAATTGTTTTGGAACGGAAGAACACAATAAACAGAAAATAGAGCGAAATTCGCTTGCATTGAATTATCATAAATTCGATATTTCGGCTATTTATGAAATGAATCACATACGGGAAAAACATGTTACATGTTCATTATGGTTTTGTATAACCTGCCAATATATCAAAGTATGAAATATATCTCCCCCACCTAGTGAAATATCCTTCGGTTAGCAGTGTGCATGCAAGGCTATGGATACTTCCACCCCCGGACGGGACTACTGAGACAGCCCCAATAATTTCATATTAAGTCACTTAACATTTTGGTGATATCTCTGCATATCGATTTTTCCATGTTACATTTTTAGAGAGGAAAATCACCCGGTCACCAAATGCGCCACTTCCAACGGTGGAATGGTCTGTTAGTAGTCTTAACAATAAAAAGTTAAATCTCTAGACGCCCAACTTTTCTTATTTGATAAAAATATAAATCAAATTGTAAAACTCAGCATGAATGCGTTTCTTAGGTCTATTTTTATATGACGCCCTCTTCGTTCCCGCCTTAACACCGGGCACAGGTGAAATATTGCTCCTATGAATATCGCTTGCTGGGAACCAATAACAATAATGACGAAAACGATCATTTCTCTAATTTGAATTCGGTATTTAGACGCCCCGGCGGAGATATCCCCATCAGACACCTCCTTTGGCAATGAGAAAAGCAAATAATCGAATTACAGGGCTGTGACGAAGGAATATTCACTAGAACGATTCCGAGCAATTGCCAGCCGCATAAATTACCGCCGCTACGTGTTAATGGTGACACGAAATATTAAAACCCAGCCATCCAAATTGTCCCAAAGTATCCATAAAATCATAGGAGCTTTCAATTCCCACGAAATTTACTACGGCAGCTGATTAACAATCACCGCCGTAATTTCGACTGTGTGAAATGTAATTCACAGAGCTCCTGGGACGCCCGGGACCCGGGAGAAAATCCTTGGAGAAACCCCCTTATTTTGCGCTTATTTCCCTTTTTCGACTTCGAGTTTGCTTATTGATGATTATCACGACAAAACGAAATAAATTACCGAGGCAAAAGGCTCCGAGGCGAGCGTCTTTGTGCCGGGCTCTTAACGATACCTTTCGCGTACTTTTAATTCGTTTTAGCAGCTAGATCAACTCCTGGCCGTTCTTCGGCGAAGGAGGACGCTATTTTGGTGGGTAGTGTACTCTATATCCTAATGAACTTCCGGAAGGAAGGTGGATATAACGTTTGAGGGGTTAATTCACTGTTTTGTCAATAACGCATAATTAAGATATTACTGCGTGCAATTTATTAAGCCCTAGATTGGCGCCCTTTATCAGCAATTATACTCAGGCCAATTACTTAATTAATCCAGCGGTCGAGATATTCACTGGAATTTTAACTGGAATTATACGGACCTTTGTATTGAAATTAAGCAAAAACAAAAAAAAAACAATAGTTTTGTTGCTGAAGTTGAACTTCTACTTATTTATAAATCGTCTCATAAAAACCCTATTTCTTAATTATACTTTTAAGTATAATAAAGTTGTTGAAATTGTTGGAGTTGTAAGGGATAAATCTTAGAATTAGAACGTACATATTATGAGATTTTTTGTCGGCAGTTTCAACTATATGTGAATAGCTATTAGAATTTTACAGTTCGTAGACCTTCTCTCTTAGTCTTCAAGTAGCGGCAGGAAAAGTCGCAAAGAATTATGTGCCATTCTGTAATAAGTTACTTACTGCCATATTCCATTTTTATACCGATTCCATCGTCTGAATAGATTTAAAGGAAACGACATCACGTTGTGGCGCATCATTTAAGTTTGCATATAAATTGATACAAATTTATTCCATTTTCATAGCTGGGGCTCGTTCTAGCCACGCGATGGATTCGCGGACGAGTCTGGAACGAGCGAGATATCGGAGGTGCTCTTGAGGCGTAAAGAATCGCCCTCTGGGACTTATTTTCTCATAAAAAAGTAATATTAAATTTCGTGAGTTGATAAATCCGTTTTATTGACTAAACACCACAAACAGCCGCGGGAAATACGACTATTGTCGGGGTCATTATTGGGTCAAAATCGCTCCGGCTGAATTGGTCCTAAAGCACTCAAATAGATATTTTTAAAATTTCTATTTTAATGCCGGCTGGTAAAGCCACGGACATAATCATGGAGCCCTAGTTTATTTCATTCCTTGCTCCGCTCGGCTTTATTGAAACTCTGGTAATAGCATATTTGCCCGAATTATTGGCACAAATACAGCCCTAGCTCGAGTGTGGGTGCGCACGGACAGCCCATCGAAGGGATTGCGATTGAACTGCCATAACACGGCTTTATTTCACATGTCGTATTTACGTTCTGCTATATGACGATTCACGTTTATATTAACTGGTTTATTTTGGCAACAGTATTTGCTCAGTGTTCCTATTACAAGGACTAGCGAAAAACAAAGGGACGCGGGGAAGGGACGCGGGGAAGGGACGCGTTTCCACATATCCCGCACACAATCCCTTCCGAGGGCTTGTTACCGATGGAGTTCGATTGGATCGGTCGTTGCATGCGACGCTGGGTTTTCTCTATCGGGGGTATTTTAATAAACTTATTGATTGTCATTGAGCCATGTGTGTATCTAAATCAGCTATTTATTCGAGTTTTGATTGTAATTTAATGCTAATCTGATAAGGCGAAGGGCCCGCTTACCTGCACTCTGACTTCGGGCAAATTCACTTTCATGGCTAACTCCTCCCGCGAGTACACGTCGGGATAGTGTGACTTTTCGAAAGCACGCTCCAACTCGTGCAGTTGATATGTCGTGAAGGTTGTGCGATTCCGACGGTGTTTCTTTTTCGAACACGAGTCGTCTTGTGCTGAAAAATTGAATTAATTAATATAAATCAAATTATAAGCATAAAAATCAGAAAATTAACATTAGTACGATAATTCGAATTCTACTAGATATGAAATGTTTACAAAAATTCAGATTATTATTAAGTCTTGATCGTTTTCGTCGTATGTTTCGCCAAAAATGTAAAAATTGCCCTCTTCAAGGAGCCGATTGTAGATTTTAATTAGAACCTCATCGAAGTAATAAATGCGTCTACTTTATGCGTCTTCATATAGTTCCCAATAAAATGTCTTTACATTAAGCAAAATGTTTTTAATTTAAACTAAATGGTTCTAATTTAAGTGAGTTTCCTTAACCAAATGTGAGTTTGCTTAACTAAAGAATCAAAAAAACTGAGATTTTAATGCGTAAGTCTGAATACTCTAAACGTGAATATAGTTGAGAGAAAAATATTAGAACAGAGAAGAAGATATGAAGTGGGAATAAAGTCATAAATGTGGCATATTTGTATTTCCCATAAACTTCCCTTGTGTCCAGAAGAAAATGTCATTGGCCTCTTTTCATTGTAAAAGTTGTGTGTTTGAGGCACGTTTTTATTATAAATAGCAACTATTTTCGTTTAGTAATAATTGAGGGGTATGAAATAAAGTCAGCAATGTCTACTTTTGGAAGTTTTACAGTTTATGATAGAAATGGATAAAATCTTTGATTTCTGAATGTTTTGTTGTTACTTGCAGATCTTTTGGTAGATTACAATGAAATACTAGTGTCCTAGGTATTCTACAAAATGTTAATATTTAGGTTGATTCCTACATGTTTATTAACATTTGCGTTTTACGTTATGTTAAGCTGCTTAATATGTGTAGATACTAGAACACATTAAAAAATAGTTAATAAAAAATGTATTTAAAGTTTTAAAAAATCTGTCTCCTTGGTCTGAAACGTTACTTGATACGGTTGAAATAATTTTTATTTTCAGTTTATCAGACACTATAACCATTGCCTAATGCCCTAATTTTCAATTTTCATTTTCATGTCAAGATTTTGGCACAATGAATGCAGATGCAAAATTTGATCGGCAGATCCTCACGCTCACCCTTCATTGACGAACATAACCTAGATAAAAATAGGCAAAGTTTGTACGGAAGTTTCCTTCTTTTAATAACCGAAATTGAAGTCTAGCTGCTACCACAAATTTTGCGATGAGAAAGCTTTTTTAATAAATGTAACAAGGAATAGGATTAAAAAGTGAAAAAATGTGTATTTTGAAAAAAATATCAAAAATCATATGGAGCTTCAAATGAAATTAGAACTGAAATTCAAATGAAAGGTTATACCCTCAGCTATATATAGTATGTATAAAATGTGAATAGCGTGCAACATATTCTTTAATTTTTTAGGACGCACTTACTTCAAGATACTGGTCCTGCTTTGATATCACTGGTCAATAGATTTTTGCAACACTATACTTGATAGGCTATTTTGTAAGCTTTTTTTTTTTTTTTTTTATAAATAAAAGCTTGAACTGCAGGGACTATTGAAAAGAAAAGTAAAACATAAAACTTCATTCGAAATTTGCTTGGAGCAGAGTTTTTATAGAGGTTCTGTAAAGCAGCGCAGGATTGGAAATCCATTAAAATTTAAGATGTTTTGTATTTTACAATGTAAGGTTTTTAAAAAATCTTGCGTTCTGAAAGATTTTAGTTTTTGGATCGGACATTTTTCTACTTTGAAAAAAATTTTTTCTTAAAAATGTGATATGATAGAACATTTTTGATTTTGAATTCGTATTTAGTACCATACAATAATTGCTAACGCTAATCAACTAAATTTAGTATAATTGTGCAATAGGAGTTTGGGATAAGGTTCCTAGCTTAGCTGTTACTAATTTGATTGTGCTATTTTTACAAAAGTAATTTCTTACCTTGATTGCCTTCGTCATCACTGCCCGAGGTGATCTTCTCCCCCTGTTCGCTGGAGTTGGTTTGGTTGAGATCTTCGCTGGAGGTGCAGCTCCCGTTGACCCCGCTGTCGGCGTCGTTGAGCCGGTCCTGGTCCAAGACGCTGACGCGGTACTCCTCCACGGACCGCTGCTGCTGCAGGTGGTGGTGGAGGTGGTGCTGGTGGGCGGGGTGCATCTCCACGGAGCCTCCGCTCGTGCAGGAGCTGCTGCTGTTCGCGGCCACGCCCCCCTGGTGCTGCTGGATCTCCTCGAAGTTTCTGGCGCGGATGCCCTCGAACGTCTTCATGTACTCGTAGCCCTGCTTCACGTGGGCGTCCGGTGACTCGTTGCCGTTCCGGATCTTGGCAGGGTTGCTCTGCTCGTCGGCGTCGTCGAAGGGCTTCCGCTTCATGCCGGCGAGTAGCTGCTGGCCGTGCCCCGCCGCCAGGGCGGAGGGCGGCGTCTGGCCCATCGGCGTCAGCTCCTTGCCGCTGTCGCCGTTCGCCGACATCGAGTCCTCGAAGTCGTGCGTGTTGTCCTCGTAGAAGTTGTTGCTGCAGTTCTTCAGCGATTTTTCGGGGTCCGCTTCGCCGCAGCGACTGCTCAGCTCGTGGCTGCCGCTGTTGAAGTTGGTGGAGTCCACGAAGTATTTGGCGTTCGGGGGCTCGCGCTGGTAGGGTTCCTGAATGGGAACGCTCGTGACGCCGGAGTACTCCAGGTCCGCGCAGGGCGCCTCCAGAGGGATCGCGGATTTCGCGGTGTTGGTGGGCGCTGACGCCACTAGCGAAGCGGAGCTCGACGGAACGCTGTCCACGGAGCCCTTGAAGTGCGCCGAGTAGGCGACGTGGTTAAACTTCTCCGCGTGGAGCTGGCTGAAGGCGTTGCTCGGGAGGTTTTTGTTACTGCTGAACAGCTGCTGATTGTCAGCTCCTCTGAGGTGGTTCAGTGAGGAACAACGAAGGTCGGCGGCATCGTTCGATTCACCTGCAATATAACGAAATACAGTACCTACATAACCGTTTGATATTTTATAGTATAGACCGATCTTATGTTAGAAAGCCTTTATTAAAAAAATATATAGTTGAACTACAGAGAGATTTAGAGAGCTCTAACTTTCCCCATCATAAGACTTAATTTTAGTTCAACTAGAATTGTTGACATAATTCCAAAAAACTTTAAATAAAAAAAAACTCTTATGAAAAATTGAATAACTGCGAGAATTTGTACTAACCAATTTTGATTATATATTATTAAATTCACAATGAAGTAGAATGCAAGACATTTTAGTAGAATGACAGTAAGCATCTATGTGTCCCGAAATTATTAATGAGATACAAGGAAGTAAAATGTAAAACAATTTAAAAGCTTATCAACGGATGATACTATTTGACGTCAAATGGAATAATGTTTACAATACCCTACATATCGTCGATATTAATTTTTTTATTTTAAAAGAATTACGTTTTTATTTATTAAATTTATATTTCGTGAAATGTGAATGTTTTTTAAGGTATTAAAGTAGGATATTTTATTTTGAGTGAAGGGGCAGTGTCGTAGGAAATGACCAAAAATTATAAATTGCAATAGAGGTTGAGTGGAAGCTAATTTAAAAGTAATTTTGAAGCTCAGAACAACGACATCTGAAACAATTTTCCAATTTGAAGTGATCGTCGTGTAAATAGTTCTACAGTGGTTTGAATACCAACAAAACTAATAACTTCCCCGATATGAGTAGATAGTTAGTAAAAATGCTCTATTTTTATGTTTTCAAGGCCGGTAAATTCGTTTCTGAAAAAATTAATACCCTTTGAAGTGCCCAATTATCAAACAATACATCAACAATTATTTGCTTATTCAGATCACAATGTTAGACCTTATTTTTTAAAAAAACTTGGTAATAAAATTGCATCAAAAATCATCAATTTTAACGGCCCCTTATAACATCATTTTGAAGTAGAATAATAATACAGTATAGTATTTTATACAATAAGGTCTAAATGATGATACCTAGGCGGAAATAAATTTTGTATCTCCGTCATTGCCAAAACTTAGAAAAAATAATTTTTAATACTATGGCTAAAATCAATACACAATACCCTTAAGTCAATTCAATTTAACTTTCTTTTCCTATTTTTTTCCTTTAGATAGAAGAGTTTTTGGACGTAGCAATGGACTTAAATCACTACATACATACAAACATACAATATTCACCATATAACCATTTTTTATTTGTTTATTTTTTAGAATCATTTTGGTACTCTAGTTTAATTTCTTAGGGGTATTGAAAAAAACATTATTAAGATCAACGATGAGACTATTAGGACGATTACCAGCAGG
This sequence comes from Eutolmus rufibarbis, assembly GCA_963920795.1. Classification (NCBI taxonomy): domain Eukaryota; kingdom Metazoa; phylum Arthropoda; class Insecta; order Diptera; family Asilidae; genus Eutolmus; species Eutolmus rufibarbis. The sequence continues at coordinate 39,543,011 of OY987205.1, forward strand.
GCAAAAAAAATGTGTATATTTATGTTTTTAAATACGAATGTTAAGGTAAATTTCTATTGAGCTTCTATTCGCAATATCGTTTTAGCATACATATGTAGGTACCCTTTAGAAATATGCAATTTTATTTTTCACAACTAAAAGACAGATCTTAGGGCACGAGATTTAAACTCTGACTTAGGCTTGGAAAAAATTGTGGCAGCTTTTGGTCCAGCGGTATGGCAGAAAATTTGGATTCCTCGCGTCCCTTTGGCGCGCACAATCAATAGGCTTAGTGTGAAATTGTGTCTGGGAACAAAGCGACATAAACTCGCATTAAATCACTTTCAATTAAGGCGAGCGCAACTCGATGGCTCACTCATTAGAACTGTTGGCTGACATGCAAACGAGTCATTTACGTGCCCCGTGGGTTCGGGGGTGGCGGCCTTTCTTCTAAGCGGGTTTAAAGAACTGGCAGTTTTTGCGCCTCCTTACCCCCGGCCCTGCGGCAGGAAGTCTTCCCTGGAACAGGGAAAATGAACTTCTAAGTGGAAAGCAATTTCTTTTTATTGCTGTCCTTTGTGCCGGCAAGGCGATTCCCAGTCAGCCCAAAGGAAATTGGAGGAAGTTTCAACATCATCAAGTTAAGAGGTGAAATTCATTTCGCTGTAATGTCGTAATTACGGAAGAGTGCAAAGAAATTTAAAATGACCCCGTTAGTGCACCCGCATGTGTGCTGATTTGCGGCCTGATATCGTTCTCGTATAATGGGCCTCACTTTCCGACTCGTTCGTAACGATCGTTAACTTTTTGAGGGATGGTGGACAAATATTACACTTTTTGCAGGGAATTGTGTCCTTGTATGTCAAATTACATTCTCAGTAATTTCGTTTCGAAAAAATATGCGTTTTATTAAGGGGGCAGTCGCTTTCATAACTGAGAAAAAAAGCACATTTTCAAGATTTTTTTTTGAATAAACTATTATATTTATTTAAAAAATTCGTTTTGGGCACTATTCTTTGAATATTGAAGAATACAACAATATTTTTTTTTTTAATTTTTAGTAAGTTTTGGCGGCGGCAGAGGGTGTTTTGTAAAAGTCTCATTTTAGGTGGTACGCATCACTTTGGAGTTCTGGGAAAAGATAAATGAAAAATTCAAAATGGGTTCTGTTCTTTAAGCTTTTTGCTAGGTCCTAAACCTAAAAAAATTAATTTTTTAATTATTTTAAATTGTTTTATCACTGTTTTTCGAAAAAAATTAAAAATCGGCCATGTTTTTGCGGAAAACTATCTCTATAAAAAAAAACAAGGGGTACTTTTATGCATTTTTATTTGTTTAGGAACCAACCAATCAGCCATCCTAATTTTTCAAAACGGTTTTGGGAGATGATTTCTATAATGTTAAGGAACACTTTAATGTAAAAAAAAAAAAATCGATTTTTGTTCATTTCTGAAAGCGATTGCCCCCTTAATTCATTCATACGCTTTATGTAATAAATTTTGTTATTTAAAGCCATATTCCAGCCGAGTTTTATACGAAAAAGCAAAACATCATAGAAAAATGTTTTTCTTTTTTGAGTTCCACATAGGGCATCTTTTTGAAAAATGTATAAACAATGTTTCAACATAAAAAAATATTATATGTTTATGTTTCAACATAAAAAAATATTATTTTAACGTAACGTAATTTAAATACAATTGGTTATTATTTTAGAATATAATAAAATAAAAAAACAAACATTCATTAAAAATCGATGCCCGACCTCATATCTTTTGAAGCAGTAGCATAAAAATTTGAAAAAGTTTTGATATTCTTTGAGGCCTACATTGGACGATATCAGAATAAATATTGGTTACTTAAACTGTTTTTAATGAAGTTAAAGTAGGTATAACGTGGATTTTTTGCTTTAGTTTAATTTAATTCGCTATTTTATATCAAATATGACTAATCAAAAAATATAGTAGGTACATTGCGACGATTATTTCTGCATTTTCGTTTTAAATAATTAATAGAAGCATTAACGTTTTGTTTAATTTTAATATTTTGGATTTTATTAAATTCTTACATTATGAAATGAAATAGAAACAACATTTTGAAAGCTATAGGCCGAGTTCGCATTTTTACGATCCAAGTGCTCCGAATAATCTGATTTGTGTCCATAATTTGATTCTAGATTATTCCGAGCACTCTCTGTGCGATTTGCGGGTAAAGACCTATTAAACAGATCAAATATTAAATTATTCCTTGCTATGTTAAACTACAAAGCTCACAGTTAGCAATATAAATAGACTTTTTGGTTAAATTTATTTTAAGTCTGATATCATCCATTCAATTTTTTTTATTATTATCTTATTTTTCTCAATGAGAAGTTTTACCAAAAAATTAAATATAAATAGGTATACCTAATTTGACAAATTATATTTTAATCTTTATTCTTTACAAATTCATTGTAATTTTTGCCTCTTCCTTTTTCCACTGGCGTGTTGTAATACATTTTGTGTTATTTTTACATTATTAATTAAAAAAACTGAAAAATCTCAACATAAACTGATATTTAGTCTATTTTTCTTGTTTGAACAGTTGATTTTGTGCCCACAATTGTGATCTTTTGAGTGAGCAATCAGAGTAAAATCTGATAGATCTGTTCGTTCGAGCGATTGCAGTTACGAACTCGGCCATATTAATTCTATCTTCTATTTTCTATCATTTTAAATTTCCAAATAGTGGGCCCTATAATTGAAAACGTTCGAATCGAAAGGAGCGTACAAAAGCCCTTCTGGATAAAAATTCCTTATATTAATAAAGTACCTACTTAAATTTTTATAACTTCATTTTAGGTACCTTTGACTTTAATTATTTTTTCCGCACATAACGTCAATATAATTCGTATGGGTTTTTCTAATTTTATTAATAAAGTTCCTAATTTTTTAAAAAAATCGTTTCAGTTACTTTTAACTCCAATAAATTTGTTCGTTCAAACTGGTTAAAATTATTCCATAGAAGGAATCCAATTGAATTATTTTGACGTTATATGCGGGAAAACTAAAAGAAATCATAGTCAACTAAAATTAATTTATGAGAATTTGGAAACTTTATTAAGGAATTTTGATTCAAAAAGGGCTTTTGTAAACTCTTTTCGATTCGATTCGAACAGATTCATGAATAAGGCCTTAGTTTTCTTTAACTTTCAAGCAAGCAAAGAAGCTGCGAAATCGCGGTATCCTGGAATAATCTTTATACTAATTTTTATTAAACTTCATATTAATTTAAGAAACTTTTGTCATCATATTGGATCTGCATTTCGAATTTCCAAATTTTAATACTGAAGAGTGAACCAATTTTTTCCCGAATAAAGATGGCTACTCATCTGAACTATAACTATGTAGGAGACGTTCAGCCATTTAATTTAAGAAAGAAGAATATGTTTTAGGGTAAATCTTGTGGCCACAAATAAGTATTATATAATACGTATAAAGACATGAAAATGTATAATCATATTAGATTTAATGGCAACGATAAAGAATATATGTACATATGTAGGTTTAAAAGGCATTGTGCCGACATAAAAACTAAAAACCCAAAGTTGGTACAACTAGACAAGTAGACAACAATTTGTTAATTTATAAACACAAATTTACATTTTGCAAAAGTATACTTCATCCAATAGATTTTAATAGATTGAATTCGAATGTATGATACTTATGATAAGAGTGTAGTTTCGAAAAATCAAGTTTGAATTTTTCTATTTTTTTGACCCACATTTAGTTATAAAGACAAATTAATACGGAAATAGTATAATTGTTTAGTTAAGTTTATATGATATCTGTAAGTGAATGCTGCCGTTAGAATTCCAGTTTTCCTTGACCATTTCGATTTATGCTAAAGCATAATCCCACTTATAACAAATTAAGCAAAAAGGCGACATCCGCATTTCTGGGTTTGGTGAACCAATCGTACCGATGGCAAACCGCTAATCAATTAGCGAATCGATTAACGCAGAAAATTATCGAGTACTCAAATTAATGTAATTAAATGCAGGCAGAAATCTGAGAATAATGCGCGGCTGTGGCGGATCAGATGTCCTCCTAGGCGACTGCCGCCGGCGGCGGACCGGCTAATGTAAGCCGAGAAACTCCGACGCTTCTAATGCGGACGGATCAATTCGTCTCGAGCAAAACAAGACATTCAACCTGTCAATCAGGTCAGGGATTTATCTCCGCTCGGATCTGGGGTTTGAGGCGCGCTCGGGCTCTTAAGACGCGGCCCGAGACGCTGGCTCCGGCTGATTAGCTGACGTGTATTTATTCCCCATTTCGCTCTGTCTGAAAAAGTGTAAATTGAATTTCCCGCACTAATGGGCTCCTCCGAGGAGGCTTCCGTTTCGGTAGATGACCAGCGGGCGAAAGATAAACAATTTTACAATTATCATAATTGAGGTAGTTAAGACACTGGCTACAGTTTGCCCAATTTAATGCGCTCCAATTAAACAGATTTCAAATTAAATCATACTTCGAACGCATTATTGAGTTATTACGGCCAATAAATCAATTACTGGCCTCTTTGTGTGACGGACATTGGGGCTAGCTTAGGCGAGGTTTCTCAGTCCCAACTCCCAAGACAAACGACTGCCTTGAATTTAAAAGATGCCCTGGCTTAAGTGCACCCCACGTCCTTAAGAAAGTAAAACTCTTTAAAGGGAGTCCGCTTAAAACGACAGAATTTATGGGCTCCCCAGCTAGCCTTCGAGATTGAGTCGCTCAGATAAAGCGCACTAATTCCCCAAACCACATAAGAAGTAGTAATTTCCTTGAATCTACCTTGTGCACGTACGGCGGCGCGTGACATGATTAATTTTCATTTAATTACAATTAGGCCCTTAAGAAAATTTCACTGATGGAAATTGCCACTCAGTGTATAAAGCTGTTCCCGGCAATCGGCAATGACACGGCTTGCTTAAAACATATCGGCCGTATGCACCCCCGCAAACTGTCTCATATAAATTTTCTCCTATTAATTAAACTTGCGGTTTTACCGCGGCCCAATTGCAATTACCCCTGCTTGCAGCATTTCACTTTGCGAACAGGGCCGCGGTGAGTACGTTAAAAGTCCATTTCGAACGTTTCACCGGTCTTGCCACTATGCAAGCATTTTTTCCACCTTACCAAGGGTTTATTAGCTGCCCTTTGTAGTAATAAATCGTCGGCTAAACGTGTAGAAAATAAAATAGCAACACGAGCGGACAAAGGGGTGTTCTACTTCTGGTAAAAGTTGATTTTCATTTCCTTCGGCTGGGAGATATCCACCACCCCCAGTACGCTTGTGGGTTAAGGCCATTCCGCTGCGGATATTTGCATGACGACTTCAGAGTATAATTTCCCGTACTTACGAAATTCTTGGAGTCCCTTGTTAGCTCCACGTACAAATGGAATTGTGCAATGCACCACATGATTACATGAAAAGGTTTTTCAGTTTTAAGCAATTTTCTTATTCTCGACTTCTCGGCCCTTACACTGGGACTACCTTAAGGAGAATTTATTAAGATATTTAGAAGTGCTAAAACGATTTAAACATTGTCACTTGTTAGATTTTCAGGGGTCATCCAGACAAAATCCTACATAATGTATTTAATTTTTAATTTTATGAAATGCTTGCTTTTATTTAAAAATGTATATTTAAAAATTAATATGCTTTTATACATCTAATTATATATTATTTTTGAATTCTGTAAAGAATTTTAAAAACGAATTTGAGTGTCCAAAATATACTTTCGAAGTACAAAGATTGTTTAATATTTATCTTATGCACTGAAAATCCCACTATACTCATTACAATGCAAAATGCGCACTATCGCAGCAATAAATTTTCAATCGCGCATATTTCGGATTCTAATAAATTTAATTTACATTTTTTTTTAATCGAAAAGCCAAACGATAGAAAAAATTAATTTGTGTATGAAAACAAAAAAATATAGTTTTCAAATGTGGGTACAACAAAGAAAGACCTTCCGGGTATCCCATACACAGAACGCTTTTGAGGGTTAAAAAAATCTTCAGTATTCCAATACGTCTTAAGTGAAAACTTGAACCTTAAGAAATTGTGTAAGGATAACCCTAAAAATGTAAATCATAATCGTTACTGTTTTTATAAAAGGATTTTTGTATAAATTAGAATTATAATTTTCATTTGAGTTCACGTGCACAACCAACGCAAACAAATTTTATTAAAAAATTAAAATCATACTTCACTTTTGTGGTAAGAAAATGTTGTTAGCCTGTGCATTAATGATTGGGAATTTAAATCGGTATAAAACTTTTATCTACTAGAATACTATACGTATATTATATTGTTATATATTCAGTCCTCATCAGCAGAAAAATGAAATTAATGAAGAATACTTATTTAATTCATGATACTTCCGAGAAAAAAAGAGAATGTAGCATTTTAAACAGCCAGGAAAATATCGCAAATTGATTTCAGAACAAAACCCAAACAGAAAAAAAATCTTTTTGAAGTATACATGAAACAACTTATTCCAATAAAAATTGATTAGGTTAACAGACTTGGTCTAGATTTTCTTATTACGTATTCAAAAATTAATTTACATAGTTTCAGGAGAATTGCGATGACATATGTATAATTGTTTTAATTTTATACTGACTTAAATGCTGGCTTAACATGTACATAATAAGAAAAGTTATTTTCTATTTTTCTGGTATTTCTCAAAAAATTGATATATTAAATATTCGTTGTTATTAAACATATGTCACACATGTATATACATATAATTTATCTATTTTTTTTATCGTAAAAAAGGTGTTTACTATAGTAACTATGCACACAAAGGACAAAGGATTATAACCAAAGCATGTTGAATAATGCGAGTAAAAATTCAGAGTACATGCGATCAGAGTGATCGTGGGTGAAAAAATAGGTGAGTTTAAGAAGTTAAGCAAGTTAGGTAGTTTGAAAATTTTATTTACAGACAAGCAAATCGGTTGTACTTGTTAGCCATCGTTGCAATTCATCTACATAATTTAAGATTATCTTCTGTGGTTTGTAGAGTGTTATGTGAAATGGAATATTTTGATACACATACAAGCGAATATTTTTCGCTTAACAAGCCTATTCTCTTACTTGCGCACAAATATTGATCATTATTTAGCAAATTATCCAATGATTGTTACTAATTTTGCCCTCTCAAGCATCTTTAATTGTAATAAGATTGTAATCCAATTTGCGGTCGAACATTGCTGCAGTCGATAGATTTGTCCGAACCAATTTCCTGCGCGCCAGAGGGATAATCAGCAAGCATTTTTGTATCGATCAATGTAAATTAGTCGGGACCAGGGCAGGAGATAAACACATCAGAGGGCCTAATCCGCCTTATAGCACTCAATTAACTGTCAATTAAAGATAATCCCGTCAGAATTAATAATTCGTTTAATACCTTTTTCAAAAACCAGCCTGACGGGCCTAATGCCGGGCTTTTTACTCCACCACTACCACGGTCGTGTTATGCTGGACGAAATTAAAGGTGGCCACAACACGTCACTCAGCAGAGGGTTCACTTAGCGATCTGGAGCAGAAAGCGGGCCCGGGTACCTTCGGCGCGGGCACAGAGACAAAAAGAAGTCGGAAAGTACCTTGTCATTGAGATAGTATCACTCACCTACTTAATTCCTCCTTATCCCCCGGGATCTTTCGTCTGGCCGACGTAAATTAAGAGGATTACACGTTTGTTTTAGTGATGTTTTAAGTTATTTGGCTAATGGAATTCCTTGTGCCCGCACCGCCCACCTGATTGGCTTCATCTCAGAACCTAAGTTCTTCAAATTGGCTGTGGCCGGATGAAGACCACATGTTATCTTATCTTAACAATTCGAAAGATTTTCAAAATAGGCGAATTTTCGCCCTGCCGTGATCTCGGCAATTTTTAAGTTTTTTCATATTGTACCACCTAATTTACCCAACTTTCTTCGCGATCATAATCTGAAACAGATTTTTTTCTTGCAAAATAATATTAAAATTACGTACATTTACATTAGAAATGGTATAAAAGAATTATATACATATAAAAAGTATCGAAATAAAACAATACAAAATTAAGGGGTCTTAATATTACGGATAAGAGAATACAAAAACCGCGTTTGTAAAAGCATCTCAATTAAAATTTCATACCTTCATCTTTCGGATATTGCATGTTATGACAACTATACGATTTAGGGTAATCTTTTAAATTGGACTCATAACTTCTTATGCATTTAGTTCTACAATGGAATAATTAGTTCTATTGTATGAAGAGAAATTAATTTTAAGGCAATTTAATTGCTAATTAAATAGTTCAATCAATTATATCGTACAAAATTCGCTACCAAAAAAATATGATGATATCTACCATCTGGCACTCTTTTACATATCTGAATCTGTTTCAGTTATAACAGAAGTTCGAAACTATGCTTTTTAATTTTTTCAAAAGTTAAAGAAAGATTTTTGCTTCGAGTTTCATTTGCAACATGAGATTATATATATATGTATAATACATATATAGTATTATATAATAATATAGACATAATAATCTTTATTATTGCCGAAGCGATATAGCATCAACAGAAAATATTTTATCCTAATAGAACAATTTTTAAACTCGTTTTTCTCAAAACTAAACTTAAAAAACCGATTGCAGAAACATTTCTAAACCCAATGTTCAACGATTTGCTTGAAAACTTTTTATAAGGCTTCATAAAATAAGTGCTTATCGTACATCATACGCCTTTTTGCAAATCTTACATACGAGTATATCGTTTTCTTTCAACAAAAAAGCAGTGACTTGTGACTTAATAATTTTCATTTTTGTGATTGATATGAGCTTAAAAATTCTACTTTTTTCCATTCCAATTAAATTTTTAGCCAGTCTACAACCGGTTTTGCTTTGGACTTTTTTTTAGGGCATAGTGCAAAACCAATTAAATGCAAGTTAAACTTTATGTTTTTTTGTATAAATAAGTCATTTATTGTAATATGCTTTATACTTTTGGTAATTATGGTTTAATGTGAACTTCACCATATTTTTCAGAATTTTGTTCAAGTTTTTTAATGCTATACTGCTTCAAGATATAAAGGAGCGTGTCATAGATTTTTAATGCTCTTTGTCTATATTTTGACGAATAATGATATCAAAATTCAACTCTCTACGTTATATGGTCTCTGAGAAAATACGTGACACAAGGAAAATTTTGGTATGGAACATTCAAAATTATAATTAAAAATATATTAAAATGTTTATTCTAAGCCATGAAAACTGTTAATTTTTAAAAATTCGTTTCTATCTTCCCGGACTTTCGTCTTGCCGACGGATATTCAAAGGATAACCAATTTTTCGTTCATCGTTGCCTTCATCATAAAACCTGTAGTCTTCAAAACGACCTTAGCTTACCTCATCAGTTCAAAAAAGATGTTTCAAAACAGAGAATTTTCGAATATCTTTCTAGCAGAGATCTTAGAGATTTTGAAGCTTTCCGTTTCATGCCCACCGACACTTTGCCTAACTTTCTTAGCGATCTTAATCAGGCAGAAACTGAATTTTTCTTAAGGAAGTTTGTGCACCCTCGCGGCGGGTGCTCAGTTCCGTAATCGATTCCAATTACAAAAGGCACGACCGGGGAAATAATTTCAAATTTGATGCATCACATTTTTAAGCGTCCTAGATGCACGCCATCCGATAACCCGGCGGGTAATCTTTTTAAAGTTCGCTGGCACTCAGTGCCGAAGAGGCGCAGGAGACAGCCCGGCAGCAGACGGCACTGGGACGCTTTTGGGGCGGGGCCATTTCTTTTTTAAGGCAATTTTTACGGCCTTTACGGGCACATTTTAATTTTCTTTTTTACCTTTCTTAATCTAAACTTTATAGGGAAAATCCCTTGGTACTGCACGGTACCGATCCTCATCACGGCTCTGTCGTTCTGCGGAATGCAATCGCTCCGGTGAGTCCTTATTTTTGACACCAAGTTATATTAATTTCTCGTGTCAAGTCATACCGCATTTCGGGCCCTTTGAGCCCGAGGCGCTTGACTTCCCACTGTTTTTCGTTTCGGCAAGAAATTGCCACTGCTCGACTGCTAATATTAAGTTTGACTTCTGGAAGTAGTTTTCCTGGTAAATTCACAGTTAAAGTATTTTAAATTTAAGTGTCACGTATCCGTCAATGTGAGAAGCACTTTGGCATGTTCGTCCTTTCCAGAAAGGATTTATTAAATCCTAAGTAAACATTTTGCATTTAATCCTTTCTGTTTCTTAATCTTTAAAAACTTAGTCGCCAGACCATTGTCAAATAATAATGAATTTAAGTTTGGGTGATTTTTGAGACTCAACTTGAAAAATTTGAGAGGGACAATAATATTGTCTTTTGAGTTTTTCGTTTTCCAATATAATTCGACTTTCCCCTCGAATTGGAATTATGAAATACCTATAACTACGTTATTGTTTTCGTTATATACCCATGTACTTTTCTAATATATTATTTACCACCAATATTCTTGATTCCGCCGGAATAAAAATCCGTTCAAAATTAATTTAGCAAACATCGAGGTCTCTGCTAGTGTCAGCTCAATTTTAAATATCCTACTTCTCGAACATATTTGAAAGTTTTAAAGCAGACGAGGAATGTTAGAGAACTCTTGATATTTTTCACCTCTTTTTTACATTTTCTAAATTACGAGCGAATTTAATTGAGCAGTTAGATAAATAGTTCGGAAGTTTTTGGCTTTGGGCTCCTAGAAGCTCGCATTTTTGCAATCAATTGATTTTTGTATTAATTTAAAAAAGCGGATATACGTGTTGTTCTGTACGGAAAATATTCTAGAAGTTCGAATACTAAGTATACCTATTTATTGAATATTTTCTTTTATAAAAGTGATATAACTATATTTAGTATACTTAATACAATATTTTTAGTGGCCCATTCCTGATTTAGTAACTTCTCACGAGTTACTGTCCAATTGGATTTTCATACATTCAAGTATTTGTTGAGCTACTGATTTCAAGATATGTTACTCATAGTTTCCTTTTATTTATTGCTCACGTTATTAAATATACAATTTGTATTTTCATACTAACTGACTCCCTTTAATTCATAACCATTTAAAATTCATTGGAATTAAGAATACCGGTAAAACTTTTGATTCTTATAAAATTGCGTTTCTTATTTGTTCAAATTATACTTATTGTTTAAAAGAGTAAGGTAAGAAAAGAAATACTATATTTCTCGTAAACATGAAATTCTGGAAAATCGCTCTAAATCAAGGTCAACATTTATTTGTACGATTTTGGTTTTTAAAGACATGTCTCTTCTTTCAACCATTTTGACACAGATAGAATTAAAATCTGTTCGAGAAATAGGAGACTTAAGAAAAGCAAGCGAAGTTTTTCAGTTTACAATAGTTATAAAGTTTCTAATGGTTTTTGCATGCTTTAAAATTTCCTGTACGATTCGAAAGAGTTTGAATTTCATTGAAATTAAAAATATGACATAATTGATTTAATTTAATTGTGCATCGCTAGATTTGTTGTCTTATGAAAAATATAGGACTATATCCCTTTTATTTTCAGAGACATACGTCTATGAATTATAATAGTTTGTTTCATTTCATTTTTATTTCTAAATGTCTTGATTATCTAACCATAAGCCATTTATTTCTGCAAAAAATGTGACTGAAAACAATGTCACAGAGAGTTTTGAATAAAACCAAAACGAATTAAGTTTGTAGGCCTCATCTATTGGGAAAATTCGTTTAGCCAATTAAAGCTCGAATGTTTAGTCACTATTATACGAGAAAATAGTTTTGAATTTCTAAAGATGTTGAAGCCTCAAATCAGGCTAAGTTCAGGCCTTAGCTTATAGTTATGAGCCTGGTTAGAAATACATAATTTAAGATAGGCAGTCGTCAAACTAAGGCTAGGTTTGCAGCAAGTTTGGAATAAACGCTAGCTAATCCTAGGATACACAGATTTGATAGTTTTATATATTGGTTTAGAATGATAATCCTTAAATTTTTGTCTATTTGAATATGAAATATTTGTTCTTACACCTTCATAGGTGGTAAAAATAGCTTTATTTGAAACATGATTATTTTGTTAAAATTTGATAAAGTACATCTTACGGTTTGCGAGTCAGTGTTTACTGTTGGATACTAAAAGCAAAAGTTGTTTATTTATTGCTAAATATATTTAACAATGTCGTCAAAATACATCGAATAGTAATCTCAATCTTGAGCATAAATAGATGATGTAAAATACCACAAATAAGGAGGAAGATTTATGGAAGATCTCTGGTCAAAAGTGCCAATAAACGATCTTGGCGGGGATTACAGCGAACAAAAAGTAAATCGGAAGGTGAAGCAGTTCGCGGAGGGAAACCACAGGCTCGCCAAAGTCAATAAATCCAAATATAGCGACGCAAAGCCAAATAGGATCGGATTTGATTGGATTTTTTCTAATTTGTGAATAACAATGGCCCGCGCAGCAGATGCTCATAAAACAAACAGTAAAAGAGATCCGCTGAAAAGTAACGCACACGCACCAGCGGTTCCCACACTCTCCGGCGGGCCTCCAGTTCGCCAGTGGCCGCAGTTTTGAAATTTCGCAATTTGCTTTCCCAACAAAGCAGAACCTAATTACACCAACAAAGTGCAACACCACGTTCAATTTAATTGATCGAAATGAGCCTCAAAGCGAGGAGCCAACAAATCTCACCCGCAGCTACCTTAATTGACTGGCCGCCGATTTGACGATATAATCAAGAAAAATAAATTCATTACATAAAGCGCCCCAAAGCCAACAGAATCAATAAGGCACAAAGCGGGCCGTCGATTGCGGCAATTATTCATCCTGAGCTCCGATGGGCCGCGAAAGGAGCACTCCGGGCCCCGGCCGGGGCACCTGGGAACGGGCGCGCCGGGACTGGGACTGGGAGTCTTGGGTGAGTGCGTGACACCGGCCAATCATTAATCAAAGCGAATAAAGTTGCGCCCGGCACAAAAGCCGTGAAATCCCAATTAATGACGGGCATAAAGAGATGATCATCACCCAGTTGCTAACTCTTTTGTGCCACTTGAAATTGGTTTGAAATTAATGGACTAGGGGCTAGCAGAGCAAAGCATTTTTCCGAGAATTGTTCAGCTAATGAAATTACTGTTTCTCCGCGATTAGTAATTATGGGAGCACAGATAAATTTAAATTACAATGGGTGCCGGTCGAGTGCCCGCTGGTGTGAACAGTACCAGCGTTGCGCTCTTGCTACCGGTTGCAGCACGCCCGGTTACGTTGCAGGGGCGCCCCTTTGGCCCCAAATGGCGTTTTACTTTCAAATTACCTAATTCATCCTCGGTGCGATGCTTTAGTCCTAAAATTGCGTCTATTGTGTGCCTCGGCGTCACTGTTTGCCCGGCCGTTCCAAATTTTCTAGATGTATCCTTTAGGCAAATCTCGTTATCTGCAAATATAATTAAATTGATATTACATCTGCCAGGGCATAAGAGATCAAATTACGAAACACGATATAAAAAATATAATTCCAACAGAGTCTATGAGAAATATCATTTTTCAACATACATATGTAATGTACTGAACATATAAAGAAAGATTTTAGGTACAGTTTTAGAGAACCCTTATAGTAATTTTTCTATGTTATCCATAACCCAAAACATAAATATACATATGTAAATAAGAGCTCTTGATTAAAGGAAAAATTAATGGTAGGCTCTTACGCACTTTCGTTTTTAACGACATATTTATCAAATCTCAGCGTTTTCTTGTAATTTTTACTTTTATAATCTTGATGTAGCAACCGAATAAATTTCCAACAGTTTAAGCATTAGTATACAATTCTATTAAAAGTATTATATTTTGATATTCGTAAGATATGTACATCTAAGAGTTTGAAATTAAAAGAAAATAGTATTCTCTTCAAACCTTAATTTCTCGAAAAATATAAGAGATAAGAAGCAATTTCGAGATTTTGATTTAATTCCGAAGAATAAAGTAAATTTTTCTAAAATATATAAGATGTCACCAAACTTCAGAGACCAAAATATCACTTAAACAGTCGTGCGCAAAAGTTTTAGAACTTTAATTTGAAAATTCGCTTCGTTTTACCTGTAAACACATATTTCAGCGAATTGAATGAAAGAAATAATTCTAATTAATTATATATGATGAAATAATATGAAAATACTATTGATTCTGGTTTTGAACTTTTACGTAGAACTGTAGGTACTATACATACATACATATGTACATAGTAACGTATTTCACAATTAGGCGGCTTTCGAGAGGTAAAATAAAATCGTTTTGCGTTTATCTTGAACGGACACTATCAAGCAATTAAAATTCGAAATGGGAAATTACATGTACTAATTTATTTGAATCTTACAAGATTATTTCTTATACGTGTACCTAATTCAATTAGTTAAGTGACACTTTAACAAGTACATAGTGCGGAATAACCGAAAACACCTAACATTTTTAGCAAAAAGGAGGTTAGGAAAATAGGAATCGAAGAGAAATCCTGACTCATCATAGGTCTTGATTGTCGTATGAATCAGGCACTAAGATTATAAGAATTTAACATAGTAATCATAAAATGGCAAAAAAATAATATCTATGTATTATAAAATTAAATCAATTAAACTCATCCACAAATTTCTTCTCTGAACGTTTTACTATCGCGGTACTTAATTTTAGCGGTTCATAATAATTAGCTTAATTTTTACTTCATCAGTAAAAGCCCCAATTTCCTCACGGAAAACTGTTTTTAATGCTACTTAAAAACCTTTTGTCTGATTTCAAATTCTCTAATGATTCCATCATTTTTCCTTTGACCTTTGAGAGGAAAAATAATTGTCTTGTTTAGCAATTTTAAGAAAAAGTAAATATCTTAGATTGAGTATATAATTAAGCATCTAATTTTTAAAAAGTTATGCTTAATGAAAATATGTAATACATAAGAGGACTATAAATTGTATTTTAATATAACAACTTCATATTTTTTTAATTAGTTTAATTAGTTAGATTTGTCAGATTCATTCGTAAATTATAAAACATTTTCAAGTGAATGCACAATTTGTTGATCATGTGGCTTCGATTGTTGTATATACTTGACTGTTGAATATAGATAATTAAACTAACTTTTTCAGATGAGGAATGATAAAAGTGAGAATCCATAAAAAATGGGAGATTTTATTAACTTTTACATACTTACTATAATTTGTACATACAATGCATGTTAGTTGCTAATTAATTAATTAATTAAAATTTTGATCGCATCGCCCGAAATCGAATTTTAAGAACGTTTTATATCTGAAATATAGTAAAAAGGTAAAAACGGAAAATAATAGTTAAAAAAAAATCATGAAAAGCTAAAACGAAGCGCAGATCATTCCAGACTAGCCCCTTTGAGAATCGGAACAGATATTAATTTCAAAATATGGAACTACGAAATTATAGCACATTTATAGTCTATCTGTAGCTATCATAAATAATCCCAGAGACCGCGCTTACCCTATCTCAATTTAGAATTAATGCGAGAACAATTTTAAAAATCTTTCTAAACCAATTGTTCCCTAAACAAGGCATCAGAAATTACACAAATACGAAAACTTTAAATCAAGAATTCCTTCAAAGTGTATGTTGAAAAATAAATTTTTAATAGAGACTTTAAAACTAGAGTGAATTAGAAAAAAAAATTGTTTTTGCATAATTCGGTTTCAAAATACTTCTAAGGAATTTTTTCATAATATCTGTAAAAGAACACGATTAAATATTGGGTTAAAAAGTAGGGAAGTACTTTTAAATAGAATTTATTTAAAAATAAAGGAGGCAAATTAAAAGTATAATATTTGCATATTGATTTAATCCAAACGCAAATAAGTTTGATCCAATATCAAATGAGTTTAAACCAAACAGGTATACATTTGACATTTTCGCAAACATATTTACCCTTCCACAAAGCTCAAACGCAAATTAAGTGGATCCGTATAATATGTCTATGTCTTAAACCTATCTGTAGTGGGTTAAATAATTTGCGTTTGGTTTAAATTGTGTTTGATTTATTCATCTGCCAATGGGTCAAAATGATATCTTTTGAGTTAGATTAAATTGCTAATGACATACTTACATACGTTATAAAGGGATTTATGTACAAGACAATTTTGCAACTTATAAAACTGAAGTATCCCGCTGAAGTTAATCTGTATGTGCAGATAGTTGCCACCACAACTACTGTGCTAACTCTACATATAGGACAAATAAAAAATGCTAATTTATATTCATTCTTGCGTTGTTATATACAAGTTTTGAACTTTGAGATTGATGACACAGAACCCTCACCCTATAAATAGGGTATCTCAGGCAATAGTATGAAACGGAAGTAAAGAGTTAGAGAACCTGAAGGCCTATCCGGAACCCGGAACATAATTGGATCCCCATAATCAAACAAAATTTAATATTATAGCCATTAAAATTGAGAAAGAATAGAAGGAAAAATTTAGTTTCTGAAGCAAGTACTTTTTATATTAGAGTAGGTACTTAAATCAATCTAAATATGATCATATTTTTAAACAGATGTTCATTCCCTTTAAAAACAAAGGAAAGGAAATATGTGTTCGAGTTTTTAGATTAGTTAATCTGTTAAATTTAATAAGTGTCAAATGTTTGTAACACATGGGTACCTGACATACATACATACATATAAGTATATTGTATGTATGAGCAAATTAAAAATTTATAAATAACAAAGCGAGATGTATGTATATGTAGAAATGCACTTTTTTATAAAAATCGTTCGAAGGTCAGTTAAGTTTTTACCATCTAAGGGTAGATTATGTAAACTTGATTCGAGCTGCACCATTGGACTGGCATTTGTTTATTTATAAGTGGTATAATTGTTATTTGAAGATCTCGAGCAGGTTCGAAAATCAAAACGTAGAAATCATATAAGTAGTTAATTAGCTTCAATGGGAGCTTAACAAAGTTTCTGGAATCTTGCATTTAATTTCCCAGATAGTTGCTAAATTACCTAGTTCCTAACGAGCTATGGGAACCTTCAGGAAATTAATTAAAAACCGGAAAATCACTTAACTTCTAATTGTAAAATTCAGGTCATTTAAAACGCATCGACTAATCGCGCCAACAAAGCCGTCGGCGATCGGTGGCGCTGCGTTCGCCAGAGGAATTTGGCAGTTTTGGGTTAAGCAACGAGTGCCAACCCCCCGCGGGGGTTCGCTTTATTTCGAGTACCTTCACGTGTCGAGTCGTTTGAAATGGTCTCCAGGTGCTCGATCGACTTGAATTTTTCCATTATACTCTGAAAGTTTTTGGTGTCTCGGACATTTTCCAACAGACCCCGCAGGTTTTCGATCTCCTTCGGTGGGAACTTGTTGTTGCTGGCGACGATTTTTTCGATGAGGTGCTGGAACGTTTGCTTCTGTACATCCGTCATTGGTGGCTTAATGTCCATTTTAGGGTAACTCTCGAATCACTGCAATCACTGCCCGCCACAATTGTACCACACATCAACACAGCGATTTGTCGCAGGATACCACGCGCTAAACCGCGCCCCGCTGAAGGTGCAACTAACCGATTGCAAAATCTGCCGACGAGTAAAAATTATTCCAAATCACGGCTCGTGCACTATCCGTCCGCGAAACGGCGCCGCTCAGAAGGGCGGAAGACGGCTCCCTCGCAGGCCAAGGGCATCCAAAACAATCACTAGGAAAAATCCCCGCGGCAGACACCTTCCAGCCTGATCACAGTCGAGTCAACTGCCTGAACCAGCCCTAGAAACACTTTCGTCCAGAACGAGCTAAGAAACAACTTCTCGCGGAAAAGGTAAGCCGACGTCTAGAAGGTGAGTGGATTTGGTGGATAAACAAGGCCCCGACGGGGCGGTCGTTTGGCGGGTTCGGGCTCACTCAGCCCACCTTCACCACCACAGGCGCCGCGCTGCACGCACACACCTGCGGCGGCGGTGAGTGCGCAGGGCGCGTGCGAAGGACTCCTTAATCCCTTTGCCCGGTCTCTGACAAAACCTTTTAAGGGGAACTGCCTCTGGAGGGCCCCTCGCCCGCCGCGCGGAGCCCTAAACCCTGCCGCTAAACCAGGTTATTTGCTCAGGAAGTGACTGTTTTTCTCGAGTGCGCGACACGCTGGAGGACCGACAGCGGCACCACCATTCGAAAATCCTCTAGGTGGCGCTCGATGCTCTGCGGCTTGTAGCGTTTTGTAATTTGAATTTTACGCGCTTCGGAGGTGGAAATCTGCGCCGATTGTCCATGGACCCGGCGAACCCCGATGCCGGATCGATACCAAAATAAGAGACCTATTTGTAGCCGCGGTGCTTCACGCGTAATTCGCCAGATTTGCTCTGCGAATTTTCCACGCAATCTGAACTTTAGCGTACAGTGGACCAGAGGGCCACGAAAATTCGTACATCAATAGTAAGTTGAAATTAGAAGACGTCGACAGTTTGATTAATTACTAGGCTTTTTTTCCATTCTTTTTCTGGTAATTAGTATTACTTAAAGTAATTATTTTGTACTTTCCCTTCTATTTTCTTCTTTTATGTGCTCCTAATTAAATGTACATAGTTACCTCATCATTTACACAATTGAAACCTTATTGTATCGGAGCTTATTAGCTTATTCATTTATTTATGCCACAAAAACCTACATTCAATGCATTACTAAACTTTTCTCTATATTCTCACAATATTTTCACGAAAATTGTTCAAAATTCTTATATTAAAGATCTTTCTATCTGGTTTCTGTAAATAATAATAATAAAAACTACATTACTTCAATTTGCCATTTCATAACACAAAATGCAAGTCGAAAACAATATTTAACTTTAATTCATACATTTCTTGAATTCTTGAAGTATTTTTTACCATAAAACGGTGGAAATATCTTTAATTTAAGGCATTTCTATCAATCAATTTGCAACAAAATTTTATTGAAATATGCATATGGAATATAAAAAAATATATCTTCATAATTTAAATTTATGAGTAGGTATATACAACCAAAAAAAAACAATTGTCTTTAATTAAATAGGTAAAAAAATTAAGTTTTGAATTCGTAAAAAGTCATAAATAGACTTGTACTTAAATAATTGACAGAGGTGTATATTTTTCAATATGTCTTCAGTTTATATAATTTTCTTGAATTCTATATCGATCGATTCACTTTTGGCTGTTCGATTACTTTTTGGTAATGCAACAAAAAACAAGCATATAATTTTATTGACACATTTCAGTGGACCTTTACTGTTCCGACACAAGTAGTGAAGATGAGGTTAATTTTAACCACTTTTAATTCTTTAGATAGCTTTATTCATGCTTTATTGTGATTCCTGAAATCCGTCTATTCGATCAACACCTATACCGAATATTGTTATTATGGTTTTTCATTTTTAAATTCTAAATCGGTCTTAACTTTATTACGTTTGAACTAGTAATAAAATTACTAATTTACTTTTAACTACATGATTTTCAAGGAGGACCCAAACTATTTAATATCACTGTTATTGGCAATCACAAAACTTCGATAGCACATTCGTTCGTTTATTTGACGATATTCACAAAAAGGCTCTTCATATGAAAAATATAAAATACCTATCACTTGGAAAAAAAATTGTAAGTTTGTTGCTTACCTGTCTTTAGTTTTTATTATTGTAGTATACTTTTTGTATTTTTTAGTTTTAATAAAACTGTATTATACTTATTAATTATTTTAATAATTTATTGTTGGATTTATTGGTTTAATATACGAGTACATTAAGAATTTATAATTTTTGCTACATTTCTTTTTTTAAGACGATTCTTAAACTGACACCTTAAACAAAAATTACATTACAAGATTACTACAATTAAGTAGTTAAGTTTAGTTGAATAAATTTGCTTACTATGATTAAGTCAAATAAGTAGAATCCCCGCATCAAAACTTACAGCCGGTAGATACTCCCTGATAATTATAAATTGAGAAACCTTTATTTTTAATTCTTGAAGTTGAAATTTTGAGCAATGACAAACCGAATCGTCGCTTTTTTGAGCTACCTACATTTTGTCTATTGAAGGACTGTTGAATATTTTTCGCATTTTGAAGGCTTCGGGGTCACCACTAAAAGGTTTTTGTGACACTGCTTATTTATTTTTATATTCATCTGGTCCCTCATACTTCCTTTAAAATAAATCTACCGTGTTTAAAATCAAATGAAAGGTCCTGACGAGCTCATACCACCAATAAATAATTTCTATACTTATTTAATATCCTCATTATATAAACATAAATGTAAATCACTCAAATTAAAAATATCATTATCATGTTTGGTATGAATTCACATGTCTTCAATTACTATCATTTCCATCGTAGTCAGATTTTAGTTTTTGAACTGTATTTATTAAATTCAAAATAATACCGCTGCAAAGACTAGTGATATATACAAAAAGAGTTTTTTCAAGGAAACTACGGTCTTGCATGAAAGTTTAAGACCACTCTGCAATTTACCTCATCCACAGGCTTTGAGTGCGTGTAGCTCTTTAATGCCTTGTAATTGAAAGAGACTAAATTAGGTAAACAAAATCCTTAAGATGTTTGTAACCAAATGCTATATTTGATTTTTCATTATTCCAGTAAAAACAAAAATTATAAACTTAAATATACTTCAGGTACTGCATGAAAGTTTAAGACCGCTGATATTCCACTTATAAAAATATTTATGAAAAATATTCTAAGCCTTAAAATAATATCCTTTCGCCTTCAGACAGGCTTTTATTCTTTTTGGTACCGAGTTCACCAAGTTTTCCGCCATGAGTTTCGTCATTTTTCCCCACTCTTCCAGCAAGAAAGCCTTCAACTCCGATAGATTACTGGGTTTCCGTTGTGAAACACGATCACCAAGTGTTTTCCAACAATTTTCTATTAAGTTGAGGTCAGGACTGGTTGGAGGCCAAGGTAGGATGTCAATACTACTTTCTTCAATCCATCGCCGGGTATAGTTGGCAGTGTGTGGCTTCGCGTTGTCTTGTTGAAAAAGACTTCCTCGCAGAGGCATCTCCTCTTCCATAAATGGTAAGAGATATTCATTAAGAATATCAACATATTTTTCTTTATTTATTGTGCCTTCGACGATACAAAGCTTCGAATAACCGTACCAAGACATAGCTCCCCACACCATCACCTTACCTCCTCCCATTTGCACCTGTTTCTGAACACAATCTGGTCGGTATTTTTCGTTTGGTAGTCGGCGAACACATTTTTTTGAGTTTGGTATTAACTGAAAACTACTTTCATCGGACCAAACTACACGCTTCCATTGGTCAACTGTCCAATGACGTCGTACTTGACACCACTGCCTTCTTATGGAAGCGTTTCGTCGGCTAATAAAGGGATTTTTTGCTGCCGGATGGGTCCTATAATTTAAATCACAGAGAA
Source organism: Eutolmus rufibarbis (assembly GCA_963920795.1). Taxonomy (NCBI): domain Eukaryota; kingdom Metazoa; phylum Arthropoda; class Insecta; order Diptera; family Asilidae; genus Eutolmus; species Eutolmus rufibarbis. Next base: position 39,564,472 of record OY987205.1, read on the forward strand.
CTTGTCGAATTTTACGATTTCAAATTTGTTTACTTACTTTGCTGCTTTACTTATAAATCCAGTAAAAGAAATTAATTGCTCTAAAACAAGTCATTATTGAAAATGAAATAAATTTTTGTAGTACCTAAATGCAAAACTAAAAAAATAAGAAAATAAATAAATAAATAAAATCAAAAATCAATACATATGTATATAGGTATAGATATTTCTTTTCTGTCAATATACCTCTGTTTCTAAAAGTTTAAGATGATGATAATTTAAAACAGCTTACATTAAATCATATTATTTTTCGTGATTTGAGATTTTGCGTTAGCACAATTTTATTGTTTCAAGATTTGCTTTTACGAAATTTGGCTTTTTCAGTATGATTAGGTAAGATATTTAAAATTAGCACTACCATTTAACAAAAAGGACATATTCAATTGTAGGTAGGTACTAACTTCTTATTTTTTTGCTCCGCTCCTTTTCATCTAAACTAGAAATTGAAAATTTTCATATACCTATACATACATATATGTATGTACAAATTTTTGGGAGCAATCATCAAATAAAAGGTACCTACTTTCATTACCGAGCAATTGAGATTCGAGTAAATAAAGTTAATATACTAGATACATATGCATGTAAAATATATAATAAAAGTAAAAATTCGTTTATACCTACTTTGTTTTTCCTTTATCTATGTCTAAATCTCATTTTAATGCTACATATCACATCCCGCTTAAAGACTGTCACAACTTAAAATTAAATTAGATTTATCTTTTTAAGGCTCATTTAACTACAAGTTAGCGACTTATTTGAAAAATATTTATATACTTGTGACATTTTGTAAGACCGTAGAATAAGATATTTTAAGTAAATACTTATATCAGACAGATTCCTATGATATTTGAGTTTTTGCGGAGGTGCGATATTTTGTAAAGGTTAAAGTTTAAAGCTTTGCCATTTCCGTCCTTTAAAATTTCTTTCCTCTCTGCAATTAAATTAATTAAAGTAAGATTAAATAAGGAAATGTTTAAGCACGTAAAGACAAGGAACCTTTGTCCTTTGACGCGTATCAACATTTGTGGGGATTTTAGATTGTTTGACAATTTTCTAATAATAAATAACATGTTTAATCTAAAGCCCAAGAAACATTATTATCATAAAGACAGAAGCAGTTCCAGAGAAAGATCACCGCACCTGTGACCGCAATATTAAAAATTGCGAGGTATTTACATTGGCACAAAGCTCATAACGCACCTAATGAGATAATTTGTACTAATTTAGCAGCAGCAAGCAGCGCTGGGGCTCCGCTGGAAGTTTAATCACCTGCAGCCGCACAGCCCCGCGCCCAGCCCCACCTGGGTGCGACCGAGACGGCGGCAGGCGGCGTCTCGCTCGGCCAGGGAAAAGGAAGCTTCAAAGAGAAAGATCTAATGTCATTAATTACGAGCCCAATTTAACGCACACAGCGGAACGGGGGCCAAAACATTTGTGCGGGGCCGCGTGTGTGCACGGGACGCGAGCACACACCAACGCGCCGGGGAGGGCCAGGGCGCCGGCCGTGTGGAACGCGCATTAAATGCTCATTAACCGGGCGACTGGAGCCGCGTCCTCAAATCGCCTGAAACGAGCTCGAAATCAGTCAATGCGTGCACATTACCGAATCAAGGCGCCCGGGTGCGAGCGAGACGCCCCGGCCAAGACGCCGCCCGCCCCGCCCCCGCCCCGCGCCTAAGCACTTTCGGGTAATGAAATTGAGAAAATTCAATGCAGCCGCACAATGGCAGATAACAAGCCAACAAGCGCGGTCGAAAGGGGAACAACCCGTCGCCGGCCGGGTGGGGAGGGGGAAGCAGTCGCCCGTGCAGAGGGCGCTGGGGAGGATGCGGCCTGTAGGCAACCTCGCCCCACCACCGCCGCTCAGGGGAAGGGCGTGGCCAGACGACATGTTTGGCTTGGCCCGGCCAATGGGAGCGCTGGCTGGTTCCCCTCGGCTAACGGGCGGTCCCTGGGTTGTTTACGCAAAGGTGCCATTATACCGCAACAAAACACGACGGGCCGTTACGTGGGGGTGCCAGCGTTGTAAAAAACCCAGCCGAAGTAACAAGTTTGCCTCCGAAACCGTTCGTTCCGTTATCTCGGCCCGGGCGCCCACCCCCTCTCCCTGCCGGGTGAACTGTTTAATGAAACTTATTACAACAGGGCCCGGGTCGGTGGTGCTGGTGAGCGCGCCCGCTCCTTCAGGGCCTCAAGTTAGGACTGTCAGGATGAAGCCATTTTTGTTTACCTCCTGTCCGCCGTAATTCACGGCGTAATTGCTCAAATATTAAGTTTGCACTGCGAATTAGAGCAAATAGGAAGAAATGTGCCTTGTCAGGCAAGAAGTTGGACCGCAATGAAGAAGAAGACGCCCGCTGTGGCCCCGTGCGAGTTGCTCTTTTCACACGGCTCCGGTGCGGGAAAAACAATTATGGACCGATCAGGGGCAGGAGTGGTTTATTTTAGTAATTGGGTGAATTGTGCCTGGACAGGACACGATTTTGTGGCCAATTAAATTTTCATTTGAGTGCACCTCGTTACGACCAGGAACCAGTTTTCCTCTTCGGTTGTGGCGTAAGATTAAATTACGGATGGCTTTGAAGGATAAAAAAATAATAGGTACCAATTCTTACGAGTATATACCTAATACCTACAAATAATTGTAAATTTCTAAAGAAATTATATTGAAGAGGAAACAACATAATTTTAACAAAATAAACTTGGTTTAGAAAATAAGCTATATACATATATGTATGCATATATGTATGCATGAAGAATACAGCAGGAAAAGATCATCAACGAGTCATTGTATGGGAAGATCATAAGCGAGGTTTAATTTCTTCAAGAGATTTCATTTTAGTCTAATTTTATAGAATCGCTCTTAGTTTTGTAGTCTTAGTCTCGGTCTCGCAAAGAGTACAAGATCGAGATCATAATTGTGGTAGCAAGATCAAGAATTAAAGGGCCCTTTAAACCAAGCTGATGCAAACAACATATTTTTCGAATCTTAGAAACGTTTTTAATTTTCCAAAAATTTATTTTACTTATATATTAAAAAATTCACTTTTCTAAACATATTTCAAAACCATAATTGTTGTTTAATTTTTTTATAGAGTTGAATCATGCTATCAGTTAATTATTTTAAGCGAATTGTTTTTTATTTATTATATTTGAAATACACATTTGAAACATAATTTATTACGCGAAGATTCTTCATTCTTCCACAATACTCCTAATAATATAAGGTATGTATTCATGCCTACTGTCCAGTTGTATGATATAATTGATAAACAGCTTTGACAAAATGAATTTCATCGCTTAATTTTCAAGAAAACAAAGAATTAACGAGATTAAAATTGCTATAATAGTTCATTTCAAAAACTTTATAATTTTCCTAAGTCTGTTGTTGTAAGATCAAACCCAAAAACCGAGTGTTGAAGAACCAAGACTATTCTTGCTTTGTTTTGCTCATCATTAGGAAAAGTAAAATTGTAAGTTTTACGGAACTAAACCAAATCCACTTCTTTCCTGATAATGAAAGCAAAGCAACTAAATATTTAGTACAATAGGAGAATTCTGTTTTACCTCACAAAAGTGCATATAATCGGAGCTTTCTATTGACATTTTCTCTTTTCTTCTACACTGAAAAAAATGTGGAGTAAATATAACACTTTCATTGGTATTCTTAACTCTTTTCGGTAATGGGTTTCCAACTAATCCCGAACTGCGTTATAAGAACTCTTCAAAAAGGGTCCGATTTGTTATTGGACTTCGGAATCAAAGCAAGAGGGAAGCATGCTTAATCCAACCTAATGCAGAATTAAAACAATTAGAGAATATGATTGATCCAACCTAGCAAAATCAGCCAACTTTAAACTTTTAAGATTTGAATTGAACCAGGTGCAGAGTCAGCCGAACCAGCAAAACATACTTAATATTGCCTTACACGCATTTTGATAAAACTCCGTATAGCGGTCATTTCAAATCTGACCGAAGAGTAACAATTACTCCTCCCTTCCCTTAAATCGATTGGTGACTGCAGTCTGGAATTACTAAAATCAAGGAGAAAATTACCGACAGAACAGGAAATATGGCGACAATAAAAAATTAACTGACCAACAAAAACGTCTTATACTTCGTGAAGTCCGTAAAAATAACGTAATTTCCACACAAATACAGAGGAATTTGAATCTTCCTGTATCTGCGAGACGTGTAAGATAAATTTTAAAATGTGACAAAAATTTAAATTACTTAATTATTAAATAATTAATTTATTTATTGTGAGTGGATCTGACGTTTGATTCTGTTCAGAATTAAATAACATTTTAACTGTCAATTTAATTCCGCAAAGAGTATTTACAATACAATTAAATATTAAAATGACTCTTTTTTCTGAGTTAAGCGAATCTTGTTTTCAGTTTTGTATTAACTAGCACCGGGGTAAGGAAAACTTACTAGGAGGTTATTTTTACGTAGAGAAAGAGTTAACCTAAACGCCCGAGAGTAAAATAGACCCTTTGAGGACTTAAATTAACATTTTTGGAGTTGGTTAAGAGTTGGTTCAAGCAGTGAAATTTTTTTCAGTGTAGTAGATAAAGCCACAAAGTTTACGCATCTACTTCGACAGGGAGTAAAAAGTCTAAAGTTATTACATACTCTACTTATAAGTTCATTTAATATAATATTCGCTTAAAGTCGCATAATATGACATTTTTCGGCGAAACGAAAATAATTAAATTCATCGCACCCTGTCGCGTACCTAGCTTAGTTCCAGAAAGAATATCTCACATATGTACCTACCTATACAGTAAAAATATCCTACAAAAATGGCAAAATGCTGTTATTATAAACCTTAAGATATAAATATACATATATATATATATATGTCACTTTCAATACAATTTAAGAAGTAGTAGTATCATATATCATCCAAATATGGAATTGTTAAAAGGTCACGTAAGTTGGGGATTTTGGGGCCGGGGTGAAAGAAAACAGTAATCCCCAGAAAGAGGCCAAAAATAATATTTTTAATCTTACTCCTTTACTATGTCGCTAGAAAAGCTATACAGAAGACAGACGTCGATGATCCTCAAGATATAAGCCCAAACTACTTATGTATGCATGGTCCATTATTGATTTTTTTTATATAAAGATGTTTATAAATAAAGCTTTTTAATGAAAGACAAACGTTCACAAAATATTTAAATTTGGTTAATTTTATGAAACACTATATACATATTTTTAAATTCATTCATGTTTCATTTCACCAAGATGTAACTGCTTTCGTAGGTAATTTTCCTGAAATTAATTTTAATTATAAAATCTTCCTGCATAAATAATAATATAAAAGAAAGTAGAGCTAAACTGTTTCTAATAGTTCAATGATTAATTCTTCTAGAATTTTAATATCAAACACTTTTATTCAATACTTACTGCGAGTTTATTGTTAGAAAAATTACACTCAAAAAAATAAATGCTTGTTATAAGCAAAAACGGGGCTTAAACCAAGAACATTAAACATGATTTTCAGCTTAGAATGTTTCCTGAGTAAAAATAAGATTTTTTTAGCACGCCGGTCCAGAAAAACTTAAAACAAGACTGTCCATGCTTTGCTTATGTTTTATATACATAAATATATAATGGTAATAAATGAGAAGTTAAAGCTTAATTCAAGTTTTTGGAGTATTACATTGAGAATGGAAAAATGCTTGTATTAAGCATTTGATTGTTTAAAATGAGTCCATGGTTTTTTAATTCAAGCCCACCATGCTAAACATTACAACAAATATTTAAGAATCACAAATTCACTTCAAGCGGTTAAGGTGCTTAAACTAAGCAGTTTTGTGGATAGATTTAAACTTTCTTTTGTAGAATCTGTGGTCAAATGTAGCATAACGATGCTTAAAACTAAATTGTGAAAAACTTATAACAAGCTCTTTGAGTCCGTTTTCTTAGCATACTATATACTTAAATTAATAATTCTAAAATCAGATGAAGCATGTAGTGTGCTTCAATTGAGCAATTCTGTATATAGATTTAATCCTCTCTTTTTCTGGATATATGGTAAAATATAGTATGGATATGCTTCAAACAGAACCGTGAAAAAACTAAAAATAAGCACTTTAATTTAAATATTTTAGCATAATAAATGCTTGAATTAATTATGCTTGCGTCATTTCGAACAGGCTTAAATTAAGAAACCTTGTACATAAATTTATACCTTTCTTTTGTAGGATTTTTGTCAAATATAACAATGGTTGTTTAATGTTTAACTACTTAACTAAAATTGTACAAAAGAAAGGTTTAAATCTGTGCACAAATTTACTCAATTAAAGCTGGTGTAAAATGACGTTAGTGTTATTAATTCAAGTATTTGTTGTGCTAGACAAATTAAATCAATGATAAAACTATCATTTCTTATTTTCTGCAAAATATTTGATAAGATGTGTACTATGCGCTGTAATTCATACCCGTACCGAAAAACAAAATATTATAAGTTTTTCTCAATTGCCGTTTACCATCACCGTAAATTTCGCCAAAACAAACATAACTTCTTTTTGAAAGTTCAACCAACGATGTAAATCACCTGAAACGAATGCCAGAAGCTTCCAAAAGGTAGCAAATTTAAAAGAAAAGACATTTTTTTATATAAAAAAATTGTATATAATTCATTTTTACATTTATTCAATAAACTAAATAAACATGACTTCCATACTTATATGCTACAAATATACATTATTCCATTTCAAGAACCAGCATATATTTTATTGTATAAAAAAAGACAACTATAAATTTATATCGGGATTTAAATCACCAGCCATAATACATACATATGTATGTAGAAAGCTTAAAAAAACAAAAATGTTTCACAATAAGAGAAATTGACAGTGAAAAGGTAAGTTTATAATGATGTAAATGGCTTTAAAACCAACCCCCGCGACAGCCCAAGTCCCAAGACTGTTTGACCCATTTTGTGGGTCCGCATCACTACAGGCTCCAACTAAAGGGCGCTGCTGTTCCAGGGAGCCTTGTAGTGTGGGATTGCCGTAAAATGTTGCTGACAAATTCTTAACCTAAAAGAAGGATATCCCCTGCAGGATTCCTGAAGTGCAGTCTTTACTTAAAGAGGTGTTGCTTGGGGTGCAGGCTCCCAAATCATATGAAAATGTAAAAATTAGGAGAAAAATTTAGAGGGCAAAAATTGGAAGGGAAGAAAAAGATTGAGGGATTCCGTATAAGAAAGCAAAATGCGAAGACGATTTTTAATTGATTTTATGTGCCGTGATTAATTTCCTTCGATAAATGATGAATTTTAAACTTTATAAAAAGTTTCGTAAAAGTTATGGCATTTTGAATCCAATGAGTAATATGATACTGATACATGCCAAAAATTTAAATTCTAACGAGTTAGACTAAACCATATTCAATGCAGAATCTACAAACACGAATTTTGTAATATTTGGCTTTTTGTAAGGAGTACAAAATTTAAAAAACGCTGTCCTTTCAGAAATGTTGTATTAAATTTCATTCTTATAAAAAAGTCCAGACTGAAATAATTTTTCTTTTAGTTTTGATATCTACACATTCATATTTTTGGTCCTAAAATGATTTTGGCCTAAAAGCGATTTCACCTGTTGGCAGTACATGTAAATTAAAAGGGGGTCCATTGAATTTCTCAATACTGATAATAGAATATTCACACATTTGTAATTTATTTATTACATAAGCAAGTAAGTGTTGGTCATACTTTAAAATACTTCTGTGCTTACAAGCAATGTATATTTTTTCTTTATGAATAATGCATTCCTCAATTTCAAAAACTGAAGTATCTTTCATTATAAAAAAACCGGTTTCGTAAGACGTTCCCGCAAATTTCAAACAAGGTATAAATTCTGTACTCTCGGAGACCGTTTCCATATCATTATATTTAATGAAAAAAAAATAACTTCTTTCTTGAATGTTATAAAATTTGCTCTTTGAAACGTCATATTCGAGTTGTTGGCTAAAAAAACAGTCGTCATACACATTTTTTGAAAACTTCAGAGCACACTTAATTCCTAAGGAAAGAGGTAAATTTCGCCGAGAGTTTGAGTTTTTTGCATACGCTTTAAGTTCTTCGTGCTTTGCTTCAAAACGCATGCACCACAACTTTTTTAAAGGACCACTTTTTCTTATAATCGTCGGGTAATGTACCATTAAATGGTGCTTCGGTTTTAGAGTATCTTTGAATAATTTGAGATATAAAGTGTTGTGCTTCTTTATAGTTTCCTTCAAAGAAAAAATTTGGTCATCTGAATATGATGGCATCATTGTCATATCAAGAATTTCGATAAGGGTACATATAAACTCCCATACCTTATTATTTTTCGGAATTAAATCACCAATCATGAGTGAAAGAAAAAAAATGAATGAAAACATTTCGCTGGCAGTCATTTTAAAATGCTTGAATTTTAAGTTGTCGTGCTGTATAGGCTGTCCCCTATTTTTGATTTCTAATGCACCATAATCAAATTGTTGCTTGCGATAGTTCAAGACTTCAAGAGTCAGGTATTTTTTTTCATTTATGAAATAGTCTAACGCATGAGCTAGCCCATAGTGACAGATTCCTTCTAAAATGTCGTGCATTATATCACACATAAAATTTTGAGTCACATGGAAGCCAGGCAGATCATTAAATGGAGAATTTTCTCTAATACCGGTTGAGGAACATCTGATCTTGTGAGGAATAAGCAAGTGCTTGTTATAATTTTCCATATTGCGCAAAGATTGAGGATACTCCTCAACTTCCTTTTTCAAATTCGAACTGTGTCTTGTACAAAAACGGCAAAAATAATTCGATGAAAAAGACTTAGTAAAACCCAAAATGCCGTTGAGGCCAAGATTATCACCCAATATTAAACTAATTCTAAAGTAAATTTGATATACATTATTTTTTACATTTATACTCAAACCCTCTTCGCCTAGCATTTTAAATTCCTCTATCAAAGGCGTTAAGGATGGGCAATTACCAAAGCAGTTTAAATCAGAAGTTTTCAGTATTGCTGCTAAAAATATGTGTGAAAGTTTTGACTGAAAATGAGTTTTAGTTGTCGGAAAGCAGTAATATGCCGCGCAGACTGAAGAAGATCGGGAGCCAAGAGGATTATTTACACCAAAATCATCGAAATATAAAAAGATAGGAACAAGGTATTGGTGGTTGTTTGTAAGTTTTTGAGATTTCCATAAGTCTCCTTTTATGAAATGATTGAAAACTTCGTTTTCTTGAATGTCGTTCATGTTCTCTATAACGTTCTGAAACCCACCATCTGACTCGAGATATTTTCGTATTTGAAACGAAATTGGCATAAGGATACCGCGTATAGTTTCCTCTCCTAAGGATGGAATGCCCCTAATAACAATTTCACTTATTTGTTTGTTTATTGTATAAAATTTTGGCATCGCAAATAAATCATTTTCCATTAAAAAGTGCAACAATTTGTATTCTGAATTAATTTCTTCAAACAACGTGGGAATTGTTTGAACCAAAAGTGGATTAATTACACAAGTTGATAGTAAAGCAGCAGATATGTCAGAAAGGATTGTATTTTTCAAGCTATTTTGAATTTTTAAAACGTCTTTGCGAGTAATGTTATCAAAGCTATGTAATGTTAAAATGAATTTCAGTGCGGATTTCTCTATTATATTCTTAAACATTTTTTCACATTCTGGAATTGATTGTTTTTTTTCGACAGATGGTGAGTTAACATTTTGATTATTTTCGGAATTATTTGCTGCTTTAATAGGAACTGGATGTAATTGTACTACTTTCTCCTGTGTATTAAATTTGTGTTTCGTTTCCAAATGTTTTTTAAAGGAATGAATATTGGAAAAGCTTTGCGGACAATCGTTTTGTTTACACCTTATATCATGCATTTCTGTATTGTGAAACAGTTTCATATGAGCTAATAACTTCTTGATATCAATAAATGATAAATTGCAAGCTGTACACTGATACATAATAATAATTTCAAAATTTAGAAAAATTGTCTTCTTTAACTTTCATTGAAATAATTCAAATACAATACATTTAATATCGTTTAGGCAGTGGAAATAAAGGATATGAAATAATTCAAAGTTGAAGATTCTACATTGAATATGGTTTAGACATTAGAATTAAAGGATTCGAATCTTTTCAGTAGACTATCTATTTGTGGGGATTTAACGTCAAATTCAGTTGTGATTTCATAAAAATATTTTTGTAGAAAGGTCCATACTAGTTCGGATTCTTGAGCATATTTTAAATTAAATACAAAGAACAATTTTGAGCAAAAATCTAGAGCTTTGACAAAATTTTTAAAAGCATAATACTCGTCATTAAAAAATACATAAAATGATTCTAATTCAAATAGAGATGGCCCGATTACAACAATAAATGGTTGAAGCGCTGATTTTAAATTTTTGTACTTTTCTTTTACTTTTTGAATTTGGTTTGTAAGATCGTTTTGGGTGTGCACGTGTAAGATTTGACTTACTTGTGAGTCCTTAATGCTTACTTTCCACAACGATTTATCGCTAAGTTTTATTCTTCCTAAAGGCTTCAACACAGCATGTAGTCCCAGCAGAGTAATCACATCAAGAGTGTCTAAAAGAAGGATATTTAAAGTACAAGTTAAATTCTACTGTATTAAATTGTTATACCTTCTGAACCTTCTCTTCGTTTCTGAAATAATTTCCTTGTGTTGGCGTCCTTAATTTCTTCGTCAAAAACTACGTCTGCCGTTTCTCTGAAAGTGTTCCATTGCTTTAAAATTAGGGTTGATTTTTCCGGGTATATGAAATTGAAGTCCAAGTTAATCTGTGAGAAAATGAAATAGTACAAGTTTATATTATAAATTAATTAGGAGGTACATACGAGTGCATCTGCGGATGTTCCCTTTAAAACGGGCCAGGTTTGTAGAATTTCAGACCATGTTGCGCTACGAATATAAGCAATACGTTTCCTAGCTGTCTTCTTATATTTTGGCTCAAGCTCTTCCCACTTCGTAGATGCCTGATTATATTTTAGCCAGGCGACGAGTTCGTCATATTCTTTGTCTTCATCTGTAAATATCAAAACGTATAATAAAAGTAAAGTCAAATCGAAAATTAAGTACCTTCATTACATTCCATTAGTGAGTTATTTCCCGTTGAAGTTGAGGGTAATTCTTCTCTGGGCTGATTTTTTTTAAAAGACGGTATTAGTTCAGCTTTTCTCAGTTTTCTCCTACTATTACGTTGCTTGTCGTAGAGCGCTCCTTTTGGGTTTCCACATTTGTCTCTTTTCCGGTAATAATATTCCTAAATTTAAAAATTCCTATATAATTAGTTTCATAATATTAGCTAATACCTTACAGGATTTTCTGTAGGAAATAATTCAACTATTTCCTGAGCATAACGTTCAATTAAATTTAAACTCATCGAAGCCATATGCGTTTTTAAATAATAGTTACAAATAAGTGTAACTATTTGACGTCGGTGATCTTCTTTTAAATGTTTATTTTCATCGTAATATTTTTTAATTAAGGTTCCCTCATACGACGATTCAATAATTTGCAGTACAGGCTTTGGTAAAATTGTTTCATAAGATAAACTATTTTTAGAATTTATGTTCAAAAAAAACTTACAGTGCTCGACTTATGAGATGACTTTAATGAGTACGTACTGCTAGCAGAATCGTCTTCAACATTTTGTTGGATCGAATTATTTTGTAGAGCTTTCCAGTTGTCTAATTGACTTTTAAATTTGATGCGATCAGGTAGTTTCTCATATGGAAACAATGCGTCGATATCACTGTCCTTAATGATTTTTAGATGATCGAGAGTAATATTTAATTCTAAAATAATTTTAGTAATGGCTAGTACAGTACTAGTAATGCAAAGAACTTACTTATAAATTCATTTATAATACTTCTATCAAAACCCCACGATGATAGCAGACTATCAATTTCAAATTGCTGCATTGAAAAAATTACAACATTATTTTCAGATGTTTCCTGGGTTATTAACCCCAAATCCTCATTAGCAAATAGCTGCTGATAATTGTCTTCATTCATGTTTAATATTTTTAAGCCACTCTTCAACACTTGAAGCCTATGAGAATTAATAATTAATGTTTAAGGCTGTTGAACAGAACAGGAAATAAATACAAAAATGTAATAAAATTCTTACAGAACTAAAAGGGCTACCAGTGCTGCAGCTATCAGTGTCTGCAGTTTGTATGTCCAAGTCTCGTTTCCATTGCTCAAGTTGGCGTACAAACTCAAGTTTTTGTTTTAGTTCGCTTTTGTTAAATAAGCAATTAATGTCTGATTCCTTAATTCTTTGTAAATGCCAAACTGTAAGCTTTAAGCCTAAGCATAAGGAATTATTAATAATTATATTTTTCCAGGTTGTAGGTGCATACCTAAAAACCTTTGACGAATATGTGTAGGCACTTCCCAAATTTTAAGTAGTTTTGAAATAGTATCTTCTTCACCTATTAAATAAGTGAACATAACTATTAATGATTGTGTACCACTGGTAACAACTGAAAAGCAAAAAATAATAAAACTTTTTTATTTAACCGGATATTCTGATTATTTTATATATCTAGTGACTTTTTATTGGAAAATAAAAGAATAGGAATCTACGATTTTGAATTGAAGTCAGTCAGTTAGCTGATTTTGTTTAAAACAGAATATGTGTATTATATTATTAAAATATTAAAAATAAAATAAATTTTTTAAAACTTAAAATTAGGCAATTCTACCACACTTGCAATGAAATTGTTATTTAATATAATTCTTACAATAGCAAATCAGATAACATTTTACAGTATTATTTAAAAATTAACCTGTTAGGAGTTTTTGCGCAACCTCATCGATATACTATGGTCATTTTCACGTGTATTGAGCATCGATCATTTATGTAGCTCACTTTATAATTCATTCAATAATTCTAACGTACTGATAAATTCATGTACTTTAGTATTGATTTATGTCTACTATAATTTACGAAAAAAAAATTAAGAACAAAAAATACTTTTGACTTAACCATCGGATTGATGTTGATTCGATATTAATTTACTCACTTAACACTTATTATTTAATACGGAAAAATCTAAATATTTATATTTACACCTTCCTAGTACTTAAGTACTTACTTTCCATTACAGTTGCTTCCGACGACAGATTTATGCCAGCCCTCAAGAGAAAACACATTAACAACACCACCAAAAAAATCACTACTATTGTCACTAGTGCAATTTATTAAAAAACAAACGTTCATAAGTTTCACAGTTTTTCACTTTAATTTTATATTAAAAATCACGCGTGTAACTTCCTCCAAGTTCTAAGCACTTTTGAAGAATGATGAGAAAAACATTGTGCGTTTGTTAAAAGAATTTTATACTTAAATTAAGAATTTTTTACTCAATTTTAGCATGAATCGTTCAAATTAAGCAAAAAATTCTCAATTTCAGTACGAGCCAAACTTAAAAATAAGCACGACAATCTTATTTCTTATTTCGCACAACGTTTCCAAATGTAACGGATTGAAACTGAGATTTCCGTGCTTATTTTAAAGACTTGGAAATGCTTCAGTTAAGATTATTATGCTTCATATAACGCGAACTTGCACAAACATGTTTATTCTGAAAGACACAAAACGGAATATGTACCGAACGAACGGAAAACTTTGTTTTCGCATAGTGACCATCAATTTACGCGTATTTTTATCGAGGATCTTGATGTCGCAAGGCAAAGGGTCGACAGCGGACTCAAAACTAAAACACTTCAAAACGTTGCCCTTCTTGAAATTTAAAAAAATACACGTCGAGCCGTCGCCATACCCGACAGTAGATTGGTATGAACAGTCCAAATGCTACCCATAGGATTCTCGAGGAACAAAGAGTAATTAAAAAAGATCCGTGCATTCCTTGAAGACAAAGGGTCATAAAACATCTGTTACTCTTCCGAGCTGTGAAATAGAAAAACAATCGTGCCACCTTAAAAAGGGTTATCAGCTAGGCGAGGATCATTAGGGAAGATTAGGGGGCATATTCATACATTTTGATCGTCTAACCTTTACTTGCCGGCAGCAAAATTCATATCTAACCTATTAGCACCTCCACGCATAGTAAACACTTGTACTATCAATACGACTAACTCATAGCCACGGGAAGATAACAATTCTTAACAAGTCTTTTCCAACCAGAACGAGTTTCGCTCGCTGTACTGTACATACATAGAAAGAAATGTTCGAATATTTTGAGCTCCGTTTGAACAAAACGTCAGCGGCAGGACAAGTTGAGAGCTCAATTTACCGTGGTAATTTATTTTTAGTTGATTTTGTCAACTTTCCGTTAAAGTATTAGTCTAGCCTAGGAGCTCCAGGAAGTAGAATGAAATTCTTGCGGCTTCAAAGCTAAACTTTAAAAAATTAAAATCATAACAAATTCTACAATATGCTTATAATTAATGAAATTCCAATATTTCATTATTTTTATAGTTTCATTATAGAGCAGTGCATTTGTATATGAATATTTTGATGAAAATGCAATTTATTGAACAAAATACATGTCTCCATAATTGTTTTTTATGACTGTTTTCATAATTTCTTCAGGTAAAAACGATAATTTCATGTTTCACACTATTTTCTTTTACATATCTTCCTGGATTCCCTTGTTGTTACTAAAAATTTCATATTTATGAAAGCAATACCATTTATAAAGCTGAGTGTTTTTAAAAGGATTTAAATATTAACGTTTTCATATAAAATGATAAAAATAACTATTCTTAAATTAACATTGAATGTCTTAGCTCCTATCCATTTATATACATAAAGGAAAAGCAAGTTTGTAAGACTTAATGGAAGCTGTAATTTAAAAAAACGTTAAAGCGGACTAGGTTACATTATGTACATATATGTACTTTTCAAAATGGGAAAGAGAAGCCAAGTATTAAACTAAGCATTATTTCCCTTAATTTAAGTTTTTTGTACGGATAAAATTAAGAATGCTTAAAACCTGCCGTTAAATTTTTAAATTAAAGAAAAAAAACTGAAATTAAGAATGAAATTCTTAAATTTACACATAGGAAGGGAGAAGTTAAGTGTTAAACTAAGCATTACTCATCTAAATTTAAGAATTTTGTGCGAGTAAAGATGAGAATGCTTAAAACCTACCGTTCAAATTTGAAATTATAGGGAAAATACTAAAATTAAGAACGAAATTCTTAAAATAAAGAACAGTTTGGTTGTTTTAAGCATAGAAGGCATTTGATTAAAGAAATTTGAGGCTTAATTTAATACAACCCTGTCGTGGTAGCCACAACCCCCGGAAACTCAATTGGTTAGCACGCCTGATTTTTCTGAGTGTACCTTTAGCAATGGCTTTTCTGTAATTCCTCCGGCACGCATACATATACATATGTATTTCTGAAAAGTAGATAATCGTTTTTCTAAAACTTTTTAAACTAAAGAGAGTTAGTACCTACATTAGTTAACTATGTTTACTCAAATGTTTTAAAACAGATATTTTTCTGAAAAGAACGTAATTTTCCGAACAGCAATGTCGGGTTCTATTTTAAAATATTCACCCAGACTAAAAACTCCACAATTTTAAAGATTTATTATCCAATAGGACAGATTTGGAATAAAATTAATAATTAGATATACCTATCACAAAACTTATTCATTTCACTCCAAACCTTTTTAATCTGAACAAATATAAAATCTGAAGCAAAAGGGTCAGTGATTTAGGCTTCTGAGCATGCAAAACTGATTTAGAAAAAAAAAAAAATACACATAAAAATGATTAGCTTTAATAAATATTTTCTATTCTAGAGCCAGCCCTCGGGCAACAAAAATCACTTCGACCGAAAATGAAATGAAAAGTAACAAAGTTAAAAATTTATGCATTATTTCTACGATATTCTCTGACGATCTGTAAATAGTTACACCCACCCCGTCTGTCACGGTCTCGTTATTTAACCTCCCCTAAAAATCTCGAGCGTTTCCTCCAATGCTGATGGGTAGGCGGTCTAGCAAAATAATAGAAAACCTAAATTGCTACAATCCCCTAGCCCGAGTACTAAGACCTACTATTTACCTCACCCCCTTGGGTCGCAGCCCCCTGGGCTAAGTTCTCTTATAAGGGCAAGCAGCACTTTTACCTTTTTAATCCGCCGAAAACCCTTAAGTGGGCCTCATTAATGCTGCACGAGGAGTTGACGCTGTCGGGTGAAACGCCCGCAAAAGCGCGTTTAAACTGCTCGCGGCGACGGGCAAAGGAGGAAGGTACTCCGGCTTCCAGGGCGACCAAATTGAAACGTAATTTGATGATGATTTGTTTTTATCAAAACAACTTTTCGAGCTGGGGACAGGTCGAAGCCCGAGTTCCCGGCTCCCCCACAAGTCGAGCTGCCCGCCAGTCAGCGGGCTCATGCAGGACGTCCCCACAACGAGGGTTTGCTCGAAAATTTTGTCTTCCTTGTACGGACCCTTCGCAGGCGTGGACGTGGGTGCGCACCCGTTCCGAGTTTATTAAAGCCCCATTCAATCGAGGGCGCAAACACCCGAATATTTAATAAAGGGATAACTGGGTTTATTCGATCGTCATATATTTATCAGAGGTCCTCCAGACTTCGTGGAGGCTCCTCCCGAACCCAGTCAGAGTGGGCCGCAGAGGGTTTAATTATTTTCTGTACGTTCCGGAACAAATTCAACTAAAAAGGTCATCCTTACCATCGTCGGTCATCCGGCTGTTGGGGATGACGAGAAATTACTTTATTGGAATTAAATTCGGGTGCAAAAGGATGTGGGTAGAGGACCTCTGATAATTTGGCGAGGTTCGGCCTCAAAAGGTGTTTTTCCTAACAATTGATGATTAACAACTTGCCATCGTCACTCTAAGGAATAAAGGCGTTCGCCCCATTCTGCGAGTCCTCCTCGTCTCAGCTGCACAAAGAACTCCCACTGCAAAATTTTCATTAACTTAGGATCCCATTTTGCGAGCACTCTATACCCGGCCTGGCGCAGACAAACACATGCGCCCTCAGCATGTGGTTTGATTTGCAAATTTAATTAAAATCTGCTTTCTAAACGAGATAATAGTTTGTAGGAAACTTAATTGATGAATTTCAATATAACAACACGAGTAAACCCCTTCAGCTGCAGAGGGCTCCTCTGAAGTCGGGCGTGCGGGCGCCATCCCAGTTAATTACAAATTAATATGTGTTTATTGAGCTCCGTAGGTCTGAATTTTCGGTTTTCAGGAGCACTGCGGCTGGGGGTGCTCCACAGCTCCCCGAATGGCTTCTCGGGACGGGGGGTTTGTGGCTTACGTTTCCCGAGAAATTCCAGTTAATGAGGCCCTGCGGCACATACGTCTGTTGATTTATACGTGCGGTTGTAACTCAATTACGACAAACTAAACAAATTTCAGACTCGCGGAAATTCAGCAGCATTTATCACTGAATTTATTTTGCAACTCCTCAGAGAAGCTTAAGTGCAATAAAAATATACAAGCGCTCTTTGGTAAGTTATTGATTTTTAAATGAAAAAATGGTTTTGTACCAAAATTTGATTCATATTTAGGCATAAGATTCTTTGTTTCGACTATCCAGAAGAACAGGAAATTTGCTTTGATGAGTAGGGCCCGACAAAGATATGAACTTTTCCAAATTGTCCAAACATTCTTTTCGCGGCTAAAAATTTAAAATCATTAGAATAAATCAACAAAGTAGGTAATTACATATCCATATTTGGATTCAATGTAAATTAAATATATACATAGTTTCGCTTATTGCAGTATAGTAATTTTATAATAATTACAATAAAATATGTCGTCATAAAAATTATAATTCAAATAAGGGAACTATTTTTGGTAACTTCGGATGATTTCAAAAACCAGCAGTTACAGAGATTTTGAAGAAATTGTAGGTTTTATTTTAGAAAAAATTGACTGATATCTTGAAAATCGTTTTTAGTCTAATTTATGTTTTTCGCTACAAAATACAGCTTTTCATGTCGACTTTTCACTAGTTTTTCGGTTTTTAAGGTTCTAGTTTTAAATAAGTATATATCGTTTCAAACAAAGCAACTATTAGTTGCTCTTATTCCTTTCCAAAATAATTGCCACTGAAGGAAAATTTTCTAAAATTGATAAGATCCCGATACAAAACCTGTCTAGGTAATGCGAATATTAAGAAATATCAAATTTTTACAACATATTGCTTTTATAAGAAAACTTATGTGTAGTATGGTACGGTTTATATTGTCCGATCGCTTTGAAATGTTGTACATGTAATATTTTTGTTTTAATTCTTTGAACAAGTTATGATAAAAACAATAAAACACTGAAAATAACATAACTGTACCGTGTTTCTTTACATCTAAGCATACATTTGGTAAAATTCGTGAAGTGTTTCAAACATAAAGTGTTTGCTTTCTATGGGGCCAACTTTCGGATTTCTGACATCCCCTGAAATTGTTTTATCCAAATAAGAAAAATTGTACTATTAGTTACTTATATGTACGTAATGTATGTAAAGCAAAAAATTCAATATGTTGCAACACATTGAGATTTGAAAAGTACGAAAAACATTTTCCTAAATATTTCGTATGAGATTTGAAAAGTACGAAAAACTTTAACATTTTCCTAAATACATACATATTTTGTAATATTCACTTTTTTCCAAAATTCGAATAAAATTTACAATTAGTGCATTGCAATGAATACTTGTTCTCCAATATGTTAAACAAAAGTTTTAGAATGAAGGTATTTCATTCTTCTAGATAAAGATTTTTGCTTTCGAGGTAATTTCACGTTGCGTTATGTTTTTACCAACATTCAAATATGCCCAAAATACGATTTGTTTTAATGTTAACCCTATTTTTCCAAAAAAAAATAGTAGAATAATGGTAAAAAAGAATTTCATACTAGTTTTAAAAAATCAAAAATACACATCTTGTTCAAAGACAAAAAAGTTGAAATTTGTAATTTGTGTTATCATGTTTTAATGAAATTATAGGCATAAATTGAGTTTGAGGTCTCTTCAGGGATTTTGATGAGACTTTGTAGAAATGTTCATAAATGTTCATTAAGGGTCATAAGTGACATATGCAAAAAATAGTTTGTCGGTCGCTTATATTTCCTGAAGTATTTAACTTTAAAATTCTAAAAAGTGATAGTTTGCCGCTAAAATTTCTCCATTCTCCCACAATTTTTTGGTAAAAATTATGGAAAAAGCCTTAACTTAAAAATGTTTCTACTGGATTTCCGTAAAAGATTCTACACGAGTGCTGGAAATAGGGACAATTTTACCTTACTTCGATTTGTCATTTTATAAGACAAATGTGTGCTCGTCACCGTCGATAAGGCGAAAAAGAGATTTACCTTTAATTCGTTAATTTTAAAGATACTTGAAGAAGTTTTTAGAATGGATAGATAGAAATGACTTTAATTGAAGGTATTTATACAATTTGCAACGAAACTTTGTGAGAATATGCAAAAAATCGTGGCAGCAAAATATTCATTTTTCAAATTTCAAAGTTAAATATCTCGGAGAGTACAAGTGACCGACAAATGATTTTTGAATATTTCTCAATTTTGACTCCAAAAATAAACACTCCTATAAAGTTTTGTCAAAATCGGTGAGGAGATCTCGTACCTATGTAATATATGTATGTATGTAAGTTAATAGTAGATTTTTGGTATATATTCTAAAAGAGTAAAGTATATATTTATGCAGTATTAAATTTATAGTAATGATATCCCGATTTATGTTCATCAAGTTCAACAAAATTTCGTAATGCACTTTTGGTAAATTGCCTTTCTTGCTAATTTTAGAAGTTTTAAGAGCAATGCATATACCGATCAATGTGAGTGATTCCATTTAAATTCACGACGCTGTGATTTACGGAAGAAGGAAATAATTTTTGTTTTAAAGCGATTTCGCGCTAAGTCGATTACAGGCCCTTTTGCGCCAACACTCGATGTGCACACGCCTTGATACGCTCTTTTTTTGTTTATAATGAAATTATAAACAGAGTAGAGTATTCCCGACGAAGAAAAATTCAATTTAAAAGTCATTTAATGTTGCGAAAATTTAAAAGTATTACCCGACATTGTTTACCAATTTATTTTCCATAAAAATACAGTGCGATGCTTCTAAAGGTCTTTGAGATGGCAGAGCGCCCCGCTCCGCCGCCCGGCGCCTACTCCGCACGAAGCGTATCCACTTGACTTGATGGGAGTGCTCCCGCCTTGTTGTTGGCAGGAAAAACTTTTTATTGATCACTTCAGGTGAAATTCACTTAACAGAGTTTTTCAATAAGCTCGGGCCCAATTCAATTTTGCACTCGAGTGAATGTAAATGGTCTCCTGAAACAGCCGGTTTCGGCGCTAACCTGAAAGGAAAATGCAACAGTCCTTTTTCTTGGACATTTGCGGGGAGAATCACTAAACTTAATCAAGAATAAGGGCTTGATGGGATGCGAGGAGCTACCACCTTCAGCACTGCAAATCTTCAGTCGACCGATAATTATTTTTACAAACTTTCCATTAACCTTTGTAAAAATCTCTGCGACCACTCTCTGCGCTAGAAAATCAATTTAAAGTTGGAATGCGTGGGGAAACGAAAATTTAATTACTTACGACTCGTAATATAATAAATTCGCAATTTTTGTCCCTTAAACACCCTTCCCGAGTCGTGCTGGATTTAGGGGCAGAGCATGACAAAGATTAATCGGAACAGAGGAAACCGCCCCGGGCAGCGAGAATTTCGAATTCGGTCGAAGGCCTGCACTGCGGCCTTCCGAGCAAAACGTTAAAAAATCACCGAGACGTGGGTGAAACAAACGCGAAATCTCGGAATCTAATTAGACCCGGCTAACGAGTGTTTCAACTCTTGTTCCTGGATGCCCGCTGCGGTGGCTGGTGGTGGTGCCCGTGCACACGATCGCCGCTTTTAACACATCGATGGGTGGTTGATGTTTTGTATCAAATTATGCCATCAAACGACAACCCGTAATTATTTACAGAAAATTAGACAGATGCTGAAAAGCATGCTGATACCAGCGGGAAGCCTCGTTTTTGTCCTCGTATTACCCGACAACTAAAAAACAGCGGTGGGCATTGATCACTCCTCTGATTTCAAAAATGATCGCAGCATGGCACGTGTTATTCGCAAATGTTCTTATTTGTTATTTATTTAGAAACATAAATATGGCACGACTAAACGGAATAAATATTTAGACAAATAGACAAATAGACAAATTGCTTCCTGAAATTAATAACAATTAGATTTCCACATTTTAAAGAATCTAGATCTTAACGGCAAGTAGTAGCAGTTTACGTAAAACGAACACAACCAACAACACCATTTTCATATAATGTGATAAAACCTAAAACGGTTAGTGAGCCTGTTTTGAATAAAAAAAAAGTACTTCTTTAAGGTCCGTTCATTTCAATGTAACCCTCCAAGAAAATAACGTTTTTTAAAACTCATCTCTAGTTTTGCCCAAATATTTTATGTCGTTAGGCTTTTATAAGCAATATATAAAAATAGAATATACTTATAGTATATTCCTATATATTAATATTTTTTAAGATTATCGAAAAAAAAAGGCACGCTGAGGTTTTAACCCTTTACGGTCCATTGATTTTATTAGACTGCTTGTAGTCAGGTCCAATTACTGGACAGTCGACCGCAAAGGGTTAATGGTCAGTCAGTATGAAAATACACCTTGAGGCCGTATCTTTTTAATACATTCAGTTTAAAATATAAATAATTTGCTGGGCTTGTACTTCATATTAATTTCAACTCTATAATTCTAGCCGCTCCTGAAAACAAAGGATCTCAGACAGACAGACAAACAGACAAACTTATAAAGGTTCCGTTTCTGTAGTTTGAGATACGAAACCCTAACAAAAGTTAAAAAGAGAAAACAGTTTACATATCCGGTAGAACCGGATACATCATATTTTAGATTTTTCTGTACAGCCGTTCCCGGAATGCAGCCTTATTTATGAGATAAAATTATTCGGACAGCTGGATGGGATCGCCATTAGATGCATTATATTTGTTAGAAGTTTTAGAAGTTTACCTTCCTTTTTCACTATTTTATCAGCCGTATCACAAGTTTCTTGTGGTTTAACAAAAATATCGGCATCAAAAACAATTTCCTAAATTTAAAAAAAAAGACCCAGAAACAGACATTTTTGTATTTGTAATATACTGCGAAACTGAGACTAAATAACGAATAGCATGAACGGGCCCTGTCCAGTTTAGAACCTGGGATTGCAAACCGGACCGCTTTTAAATCTTTTGATTTACAGATTTTATTAAGTAAAAAAATATGGACAAAACCTAACCTCCAAATTGGTGATATGAATATAAATGAATATGTTTGAGAAAACATTGAAAAAAATATTTTATTTCTAAAATTCACTCATTCCAAAACATTGTGATAGGTGTAGGTATCATAATTTTAAAAATGTAGGTACAAACTACAGGAAAAGAATTTTGTTCTAGTTCTTCCAATTTTTAAATAATTATCTGCTATTTTTATGGGGCAAAAGAACTGACATTATTTATGGTTACATTTAATAATTTTAGTTGCTTCTAAACGCTCATTAAAAATTTCAATTTTTTACAACCATTCATGAATAAAAATCATCAAGTGACTATCATCAATTTTTATATTTTTAGTTAACATGTAATTAATAGCTATTTTCGGATTTTTAAATTATTAGTCTTTTTACCAATTTACACTTCATAGAAAAATTAAAAGTTTGAAGATTTCTTTTATTTTTCATGGTAAACCTAAGCGTCCTAAATAACTATGGTACAAATTATGAGTCCAGAAATAACAGTTTTGGTGAGGTAGAAATAATTGATGATTTACATTCCTAATCAGAATAAAAATCATTAGGTATATTTGATTATTATTTGTGATCAGGAAAAATAAACTTGATGATTTTTATTCACGACCAACAAAATATAAATCACTTCATAACTGCCATGGATGATTGTAAAAAATAAAAATCGCTCATTAAAGATTTAGAAGCAACTGAAATTACTATATGTAAGTGAAATTTAATCGTTTTAATTGGATTGGACATTTGCTGTAGTTGATACTTTAATACGACGTGCAATTCTGTGTGATTTTTTTAAATGAAAATGTGAAGTATAATCGTTATTTACGATGCAAATACTAATTAATTATAAGGGCTTGTATTTTATTGAATTCAGTGTAATGTATGTATTAGAGTGCATAGTTGAGTTGAATTATACGAAAGTATAGGTTCTTCAAGCACTTGGCTCAAAAAGTGATTAAATAAAGGTTAATTCAAAGCTTAGCATTGAAAGTGCCTTATTTAGCGAGTAAGTAATTAATAAGCAATTTCGCAGTAACTGAAGTAAATAAACCAATCCCAATTTAAAGGAATACTTTCCCCTACATTTCAATAACAAGATCTGCGAATCAATTTCTTGCTTGAACACACCCTTTTTACCGGCTTTCTGCGCGGGGAAGAATGCTCCTTTCAATTCAATACTCCTTATTGACGCATCTCGCACATGTCGCCGGGCCCATTACCCATAATTTGGACTTTAAGTACTTAATCACGCTGCCCGAGGTGTGAACGAGCACAGGCCCTTTGTGCCTGGCAGCCCTGTCCCACGAACCCAGATCGGTTCGCTCTGTTTACAGTGGATGCTGTTGCCAAAGATGTTTTCATGGCCCTTTGTCCTCGCAAACAATAACAAACCACTCAATACTTTAAGTCGGATTATGCGGTTGGTTGCATTTTTGAGTTCCATTGTGATTGTTACCGCCCTTTTTCCATTTTCTGCTGCTGTGAACACATTTCGAGGAAATCTTCCGGACCGCGCGGCGCGGCGGCCGGCGGGCGGCGGTTCGGAACACATCCTCCGATTCGTTTTATTTGCCGCATATCACTTTTAACAAGCGTTCGTTATCTGATCACGTCTTAATGTCCTGCTCTGGAGAGAAGCGCCTAAAATCAAACCACTGCTGACAGCGCCAATAGGGCGGTATATAACTCTTGAATTTATACCAAATTTTTGTTTAATGCAGAATTATAAAAGTAAATAAGCTTATGCTGCGCACATTACGAGCAAAAGGCAGATACACAAGCAAAATAACATCACCGCATCATAGGCAGAGCAGAAGCTTTTTAAACTTTGAAAGCTTTTTTCTGCTTCAAGCAAAGCAAAAACTTTATGCTAGAATTAATTCCTTATTTATGTAATAACTGTCTTTGCAATATGTACATACATTTTTATAAAATTCCTCAAATTTGAAAAAAATGTCCATGCAATTTTACACCGAACAATTTCCCAAAATTTCTTGATTTTACTATTTCAAATTTTGTAAACTAAACCATCAAGAGGATATGTATATTTAAAAATCGATTCTTTTTCGATTTCTCGATTTGTCACTTTGTAATGGCTACATGGAAGCTCTTGGAGTCGGATTCGGTAGGTACCCAATTTTGATATTGAGCCTTTGGTTGTGTGTGTAACCACTTTTAAAAACTGCTCAATTTATGTGATTCACAAGCTCGAAAAATCTGGTTTAAAGAAAAGCACGTTTAACAAGTGCTTAATAGAACTTTCTGCGCATTTTTTAAAATCTGTTCGGGCACAGTGACTTTGGGCCAGAAATGAATAAATAACTATTTAGAACTCCTAACAATTATTAAAAAGTTTTAAAACGTTTTTAAAGCTTCGCAATATAAAAATATGATGCTTTACAAGTTACAGTTTACCGTTTATAAAAACAGTATGAAATTCAATAAATAAAATCAAGAAAATTACTCCACTAAAACAATTGTTTGATTGATTATACTTACTGCATGCACAATTAATCTTCCTATGAAGCATCCATCGAACTTTCTTTGAACTTTTGCTTAGTTGTAACTTCTGCACCGGTTCCCTTCGACCGGAGCCATATGTTAGTCTCCCATCAGGTGGGAGGTTCTGGTGATGACTCTGTCGTCTAATAAGCAATTACAGGATCAATCCATTCACAATGGTTGCTCGGTTTATCCTTAGCCACAGAGAAATTACGTTCCAGTTGAGGCCATTGATCGTCTTAATTGGACCGATGCATGTTTCGCTCAATTCTATTAGGTCCCAAGATTGGGTCTGATTTCAACAATCCCCAAATGGAAATTTGAGCTGAAACCGCCCATGGGATTTTGCAAATAAAGTTTTTGGTACTCGAGGAAGGATGCGAGCTTTGCTGTACCATTTTAGTATGACAATTTGTTCGGGTATGAGGAGATATGGGCGGACATCGGTATTTTCGAAAATACAACTTGATTGGTTTGCAAATTACTTCGAGAGTTTCTAGTTATTGTAAATAACAAAGAATTTTTGTCAGGGACTTGGATAGGCTTTGATATTGTTTTGCCAAGTATAAAGATATGTAGTAACATATATGTATGTTCCCATTTTGGCAATGTTATCTGCTACTATTTGTATCCTCAATTCACGACTTTAAAAGGGTTGATAGCTTAGTAAAATAAAAATCGGTATTTCATAGCCGTTCAGAAAAGACCTATGAAAAGACCTTTAATTGAAAGAGCATATTCACTTGCGTTGACCAGTTCTTTGTCATTATTGAAATTTGAAAATATGTGATATTTATAATGCTACAATGAGCATGATTTCATTTTGAACATTACAACAAATTTAAGTAAAATTTAGTATACTAAGGGTATTTTGAGGCTACGGATTTCGAATTTAATATTAAAATTGTGGTTTGACATCGACATATTTTAGTAACATCCTTATCCAATCTTAAACTGGGTGAAACGCCAATAAGTATTTAAAAAGTATTTAATTAAGAAAACCATACACCTAGTGAAATTGGGTAACTCAGCTAGTTATTTTATGTAGAAAATAGTTTAAAATTCACTCAAACCTTAAAAACGAAGATTGGATATTAGTGAAATGATTGATGTACATACATTTTAATAAGTTAATCATGGCCTAATTATAATATGGTTCTGCATACACCCCAGGACTGTCATCAGCGTTCCCATCGATGGCGGTCCTTTAACAGGGGACCTTCCGGGGTTCGCATAACTCGAAAATGTCGAACACACTCTAGTCGCAGAGCGCTGCTGGGCCCTGGATATTATGACAGAACAAACAAAGTTCGCCCCGAAGGAAAAGCGAAAACATCCCGGCCGGAGAGGCTCCGTAATGATTTTGAATGCGAGCAAAACGACCCTTGATAATTTTCACAGCGGGCCTCCTCTATTAAATCGGCTGCAGGAAAGGAAATACCAAATTACAGGTTTAATGCTTCAAATTGGTTACATTTGCAAAGAACTGTCCCGCGCAGCATGCGGAGGGCCGGGCCGTGTCTGCTCCGATTGGGGGCCAGGAGGGGTTTCATATCAAAACGAATATGACCCGAGGGGTAGTAGTCAAAAGTGACTGTGACAAAAAGTCCAAAGAATTTTCGTCAATTTCACTCAATCTAATAATCCTCAAGAGAAATTCCTTTTTTCCAATCATTCGTTTAAGTGCGGAATTAAATTTCAAGCGAACTGTGAAACTTTTCTGGGCGATGGGTCTCGCAATAATTATGCTTTTCATTTCAAAATATTATGATCAGTGATTTTTATTTAATAGCCTTAAAAATAATAATAGTAAAATTGTACTTTATTCATTACAATAAAATAATATTTTCTTTCATTTTGCAGTTAACCACTTTTGATTCCACACAAACAACAATTAAGTTGCAGTTAAAAAAGACATGAAGTACATAGAAAAAAAGGGGATTAGTTCCATATCCTTCAACCCTGTAAAAAATAGTTAAAATAAAATGATTCATACAAAAAAAACTATTATGAGAGTTTTTATAAAAGCCAAATTAAATTTTTATGTGCATCACTTATTCGTATCGGTATATAAAATTACTCATTTCGCTTATTTGGAACGTTAAAATACATCCCACAATCCCACAAAACTTAATAATAATTGGTATCATATTTAAATAATAAAACGTCTGGGCTGTGTTGGCGGTTTTTCTCCTGAGGCCCTGGTAGCGAAAGGGTTAAGCTGCTACGAAAATAAGTTAGAAAGGGGAATTGCTTAACTATTTTATAAATAACAAGAAAAACAAATTTCTAAAAGATTACGGTTAATAAAAATATTTTTCTTTAAAATTTCAATCGAATAGCTTTTTTTAATCGTGCTAAATCGGATGAAATCGTGTAAAACGGAATCAATTTTTTTTTCTACACCGTGTTATTTCAAAACCGTGTAAAAAAAGACCGTGTAAAAACAGAATTGGGTGTATTTATATCATTATTGAGTGATATATTTATAGTATTGTTACAAGATTTGCCTTCCTTGTAATTCACACTCATGGCTGGGATACAATGGATGCGTTTTTGTTGCAATGGATGCTGCGCTATATTTTTGCTGGACTTGTCAGTAAGTACAGTCAACACATTTGAAAATTAATGCGCTAAAATTAATTAAAGTCATACAGGTCGGCTATTTGACTTTAAAAGAACTTTAGGATTTCAAAAACAAGCTTAAATCCAAAGAGAGAGAATAATAAAAACGTTTTATTTGCTGTCATTTCTCAAATGAGAATTCTCGTTTTTATATATTGCCTATAATCAAACAGAAACCGGAACATGGGATGAAAGTTCCAAGTTCCGCTGATCTTTACGGTGCAGCAAAAAAACTAAAACTAAATATTAATGATTCTCAATAACCAAAATAGGTTTCTAGTTTTTTCTTGCTTTTCTGAAATAGATGCAAAATAATGTATGATATCTCATAAAATTATTTGTTTAAATAAGATTGAAAAATAATCATAATTTTCAATTACAGCATTATACAAATCTATACATCCGCTTTAAAAATTTAAGTTGATTTATTGCAAATTATTTAATTTTTATTGTTTATCGTTGCAATGTTTTCCACTTAAATTCGTCGAAGGATTGTTTAAATTATTTACTATGCAGAAAAGTTTAATGTTCTGTTTAGTTTCATTAGATGTTCTTATGATTGTCTAATAATAGGTGTAGCAGTATACTCTCCGTAAAGATATGTAAGAGTATAACATTTTAATAATATCTCTAATAGTTTTTCATCAAAATTCATTATTTTAAAAGCTTGTCTATGTCACACTATGCTTGATTGCTATAAAATATTTTATAATACCCCACAAGGTGGAATACTACTCTACCTACGCTATTCTGCCCTGGGTAAGAGAAAGATCCATGTAATGTATTTAGACAATTTAGAACAATTAAATTAACTTCATTTTTTACTCATATCACAGAGTTTTAATTTTAACTATTTAATAATCTACGTGCTAACAAATTAATCACCTACAAACTATTTAAGAGCGGATACCAATCACAGAGCACTCTACAAATAAAGATTTGAATAAAAAATAGTGTTTTTGTAAAAATGTGGTCATATATTTTGGAATTTCGAAAAAAATCTTTGAGGTCAGCCATTTAAAATTTCCTTATTTCTAGGAAATCAGTAGAAAATCATGAAACTAACAATCGATGAGCTGTAGTGAAATTTTAAAAATCTATAATATAATCATAAAACGGTGTAAGTTTAGTCAAGTGAAGTCCGGCAAATGAATTTATTTATACTCGTATACATATCCATACTTAAAAATGCAAAAAATTGTTTTTTTTTCTTTGTAAGTTGAGATTTGCTAATCTCGAAATTAAGGTATTTTTTCAAATTTAATTTATTGGATTTTTAAAACATTTGTTTGATTATTTATTCATTTACATACATATATGTTGAATGAAAAATTCTTTTGACCTCTCAATTTTTACTTGTTGGTAATTTTAATGGGAAAATAGTAGAGCTCCTTAACATTTTTATAATATGTATATATGTATGTATGTAGGTACCTATATCGCAAATAATGTACGACATGCATCGTCAAATATTTCGCAGATCAGTTTTTATGAAATATAATATCCTTTCTTCGTACCTATTATACGAAGTAACTTCTTTTATAATTTGAACTATCCCGACTACGACAATAAATAACTAAACCCAGATTTTTCACACATCGAAACGCTCTTCTCAATATAACAAACAGATTTAGAGGATTAACTAACAGCGGTAGCGGCTCCTGGATGTCTTTCACGTCCCTCTGGCCTTTCATAAGAAATCCTTTCTTCAAATGAAAAGAACCGTAGAGGAACAATGCTAAGCAGAGGATTTTTGCGACTTTAAAAGAGCAGTGCGCGTGGCTTATGGTTCTAAATAATGGAAAATCTGTGAAATTAGATCGATCGAACAGTACGACGCCAACCAAACAAAAGCACGAAACACAATAACGAGTTTTTCACACAAAAATTCGAAAATTCCAAATTTCCTGCTGTAAGTCACTGTAAACTAAAATTAACTACATCTTGAATTACGTTCTAATGCAATTACATTAATTTATAAAGTTTCTTAATTTGAGAAAATTCGAAATACGAAAAATCATGGAAATTATGAAACAGTACGAATTTCCATCAAATTGTCCACATCGGAAGTTAATTTCCTCATTTTCTTACGAATTATCTTCGCGATTGGGACTGTTCCTAATTATGATAATGAGCTCGCCCGACATTCTCCTGGACACTGCACTCCTTCTGCTTACCCCCAATGTCTTTCGAACTTTCTCGAGATTGAATTTTATAGAAAACAATTTCTGTTGTTATTATGTGAGGAAATTAAACTCTGAGGAAATTGTTTTGTTGACGGATTATGGGTCATTCATTAGCAACATCTCCACGTCCGCATTCGCAAGTCGGAAAAGCGTTGTCTTGCTAGAGGAAATAATTAACGAAATTGCTTAATGGTACATAAAAAGCAGTATTCTCTATAGACATCGTCAACGTAACAATTTTACGAAGGATACAACGAATTAGTAAATTTTAATTGCACTGTAGGAACCGCTATAACAATTGAAAAAGTAATTTAGTTTTTCACTGAAATCGAAATTTGATGAAACTTTGTAAGAATGTTCATATAGACTCAAAAGTGACGGATATGCAGAAAACATTTGTAGGTCGCTTTTATTTTCTGAGATATTTAATTTTAAAATTCTGAAAAGTGATATTTTACATTTTACTTTATTTCGATTCTCCATTTTATATGACAAATGCGTGCTTGTCACCGTCGATAAGTCGAGAAAGATATTTACCTTTAATTTTTTAATTTCATAGATTCTTCAATAATTTTTTTAAAATGAAAAGGTGAAAAAGTCTTTAATGTAAGGTATTTAACAATTCACAACGTAATTTGGTGGGAATATGCAAAAAATCGTGGCTACAAAATGCTTTTTTTTTGAAATTTCATAGTTCAATATCTCGGGAAGTACAAGTAACCGACACATTTTTTGCATATTTTTGCATATTTGTCACTTTTGTCTCCAAAATAAATTCCTACAAAGTTTTATCAAAATTCGTGAGGACACCTCAAATTCAATTTGTTAAAAAGGTTGCATATGTAAATACTCTGCTTTAATTTGGGTGAGAGCAAAGAAAACTTAATGGTTTAACAATTCTTAAAAAATGAATTATGATTTCCATAATATACATAGGTACTCGTATATTAATTTACGTCAACAACAGTTTCAAATTGGTAATTTAAAATTAAATCTTTCTTCTGTGGTCCACTTTCTAGGGCTTTTATAGGGTTTTCAGAAATATTTTAAGATTACACAAAAACGCAATATTTTATAAAGCTCAGGGTTAAAAGTTTAAATTGCTATTACACGATTATTCGTTTCAAGAATACAAATATTATAATTTTTATATATTAGCATTAATTACGAGAAATTATAACAGTGCTGTTTGAAAAACTCAGCAATTTATAAATTTGTAGATATCCTACCTACATATGTATTTCGAAAACCGAATGTACTAGTAATTATAATTACAAAATAAGTATAACATGTGGTAAATATGGTACACACATATAATATGCAAATTCGTCTAAAACAACAGCCAAAGTTAGTCAAAATATAAATTTGATTGAAAAGAATTACTGCAAAATGTTTTCACTCCCTGATTTAAAACTTTGTGTTAAATTTACATCCTGGCGACATCTCGTAGTCACCGTAATGAATCACAAAGATAAAGTTTTAAAAGCGTTTGTTGGTATCGTTTTTTAGTTGGTACTCAATCCACATTTTAGAACATCTAGCGGATAAACAAAAGTTTTATTTAGTAGGGATTCGAATGTTAATTAAAATAGCTTTGTGGGCAGAAACGGCTTAAAGCTTTCAAAGCTAGTTGTGTAATTATAGTAATTTGTTAAATTAACTCTTAAAAAATTTGTGCATACTCTCGATAGTGTTGAAGTATTTAATTTTAGGTGTTTTAAAGAAACAAAATGTATAGAACACTTTATGATCAGTGTTGGACGTAATCACTAATTTGTTCAATCAACTGATTAGTTAACTATATTTATATCATGACCAATTCAGAAATGAGGGGCCATCCATAAAGTACATCACACAAATTCAGCGGTTTTTAGTTAGTTACTTAATAGGTCATCTTCGTGCATATCTTTACTTTATTTACTTTCAATACCTTTTTTATGCTATCAGGTTTAAATAAAAAACTATAAATAATTTTTTTATACATTAGTTTTTCCGATGAGTGTCATTTAAATCACGCTAAAATTAACTTGATTAAATTATTATCATACCATACTGGAAAACAATTTGCAGTTTGAATTAAATGCATTTCGTTTATGCCAATTTTGTACAATTACATAAATATGTATTTTTTTTTTTTTTGAATATACATACATACATACATATACTACATATTGTACTTTAGTAGGTACATATATCAATATATTTTTTCATCGAATTGATTTGTTAGATTCGAGTAGATATTTACTTGATACCATCTCGAAAGTATATTTATTTTAGTCCATGTTTATTTAAAACTGCAAATTTTTCTTAATGCATGTAATAGTTACACTATAGCACTATTATTATACATAGATGTTTTTTCGATATAAATTTAAAGTGTATATTTAGCATTTACATATATGTATGTATATAGTATATGTTTATATAAAGAAAAAAACAACATTTAAAGAAGCCTCTGGGCTAGTCCAACACTTATTTTGAATGAAATATTAGATTCGGGTTAAGACATACTTTAAAAAATTAGTATAAAATAAAAATTTGATCAGGACAAAGATATTATTATTAAAATGATATGCGAAGTCACAGCAGTATATAGGTACGCCAAATAAAAACCATTCGAAAAAGAGCCCACGTGAACAATTTCTAAATTTTGTATTTATTTAAATACATAAAGCAATATTTGAGTTGCGAAGATTTTGTGATTAGTTAAAAGTGTGCTAAAAAGTCTGCAAACTGAACCTTGTTAGAACGTAAAAGTTTTTACTGGATTTTTATAACCCTCGACCTATTCTGACATACTTACATGTGTAGTATATACATTCATATATGTACATATGTACAGAGGTTATAGAAGTTATATAAAAATGCATAGCTACCGACATACCTTCCCAGTAGATAAACTTTTATAAATATCACGTCCTGAAAGCAAGCGGGTGACAATGCCCTCAGGATAAACCTAGAGTTTGTGGGATGTTTCGATTTTTCAAAATTTACCTTGGTTCGACGGTGTCAAACTTTTAATGGTGACATGATCCAAGGAAGCGTACAACCGAACATCCTTCAGTCGCAGTCGGCTCTGTTGACTATTGTAACCACCACCCCGTCAGGATGGCCCGGAATCTAGATCCAGAATCGCAAATCCGGGACAGATGTTCCGCTAACCAAGACTAATGTGTTACACGAAAGTGCACTAAAAGTAGGAGAAAAGCGAAAAGACAAATTACCTCAGGTTTTCCACATCGGAACATTTTCAGGAAGGATATCTGAACTGGTCGGTGAGGCTATCATGGGAAAAGTGCTTTGGGAAAGTTTCTCTCGATTTTCGCAGTCTTGAAATCGTCACGGACCGGATTCGGGCGGACCGCGACGAGTCGAATCTCTGCGCCCACCGGAAGGATTTTTGAATTTTATTTCGCGGCGAGAAGATGTCCTCTAATTATCCTTTCAATTAGGAATAAGTCAACTCTCTGGTAGATGTCAAAAATTTTGACTGATTGCACTCCCAAGCAATCTATCATTCAGCGCAATGACGTAAACTCCCAGTAACTTTGAAAGCATCGCTCATAGATTGATTATTTCCATACGCCTATGGCTCGCCCAGTCCCGCTCTATTGTTTCGGTTTAGAGGGCTAATTAATCCACTGGCTTCCCTGTCTCCGCGACGATATTTTTACATCCCTTTAACAATTAATACCCAATATTCAAAAATATGCATCTTTATAAAGATGGCAGTTTTTGTTATATAAATTTGCAATACACAATTTTCTAAGAATAGATAATTTCTTTTGAAAAACTCAATGAAGTAGATACCAGAGCAGGTAGGCAGAAAACAGGAGATAAATCTCCGAACATCTCAAGACAGTGGTCTACACTTTATCGAAGAAGTTTAAAATTTGATTAAATTAATAAAATAAAAATAGTCGAGAAAGAATAAAATATGTAATTAAAAAATTGAAGTCGACTACAGGTAAAGCATAATGAAATTCACAATTCCTTTTTTCTATGTAAAAGTAGAATAGCATCCTTAGAGCTAGGAAAGGTTTACTATGATATTTATTTAGTAGTAAGCCACTTGAAGCTCTATTGTTTGAAATAACTAAGTTCAATTCCCAGTTGTAAAAGTAGCTTTTAATATTTTCATGTCTTTTAGACAATCAACTATTTTTTTTTTAAATTTGCATTTCAGTTATTAAAATGCAACTATTTCAAAAGATATATGTAGGTACATATTTATATATTGTGGTAGTCCGACCTAGATTTTAAGGATTTTTTGAAAAGTAAATAACCCATCTTTTATCTACTATCTAGTCAGTTTTCATCAATAATCACAAATGTTTCAGAGGTGGTTCTATTTTACTAACTTAATCAGAGATGGTGAGTATTTTGTGCCTGTCGCCTGGCGATTTGTCCAGAAATACCCCGTAGCCCGTCTGCTTTTTATTTTGTCTTCTTTGTTCAGTTTGTGAATTTATAGATTAGTAGTAATTTTTTTTTTCGTATTATCTTGCTTGACTTTTAAGCTTTAATTCGAAATTTTAACAATTTTATGGATATGCTGTGTGTGTAAAAAGTTACCTATTTTCACCTACACTAAATAACCCTAGAGGATGCTTTACATCTAAAGAAAGAATTTGAATCGAATATTGACATTAAAAGCATTCAATTATACAGAGTATAAAATAAATGTAAAGATATAAGATATAATGTTAAACAATTTTTATATGTTAGTTATGATTGAACTAAATATTATACAAATGTAAAATAAAAACAAAAATTAAAATATAATAGTATACTGAGCTATTCCTGTGGGGTGTCAAGCAAACTATCAACAATTTTTATGATATTATGTATGTATACGTATGTATTATAGCATACCCTAGGTCAGTGAACTATTGGTCCTGCAAACAGTAGCAGATGATGTAACTTGCTACCACTTAAATGTCGGCATGTTGTTTTAAATAGTTCTTACCTTGCCCAAATCATTCGAGTTTGCACTGGGTAATCCTAATTTTCCAATCTTTTTTCCTATTTCTTCTTTTTCAGCAACTTGAACCTCTTTTCTATATTCTAATGTTATTTTTTAGCTTTGTACATACATAGGTATATCTTATAAATTTTTATTATTATTATTATAATCATTAAATGTCGAGAGCCGCATACTAAATGCTTTTGCTGAATAACTCTTAAGCTTATTTAGCATTGAAAAGAATCAGATTTATTTGTTAGCTTTTGATGGAACACTCATGGAAGAAGAGTGGTGAGATTTACAACAGACAAAACTACAGAATTTTGAGATTTTTATTTTGTTATTTTTATTTTCTTAACAACGGATTTAAACATTAATCGTAACTCATCCCTTTGCAAATGACGCAACTCAAGGAGGTTTGTGTCTTTTCCAACAAACGCATTCTAATAATATTTTCAAATAAGGCAAAGTGCAAAAGTAAATACCCAAGAAATTTGAACATCTCACTTTCACGGTTCACATTCAAAACTTCGGTCCCGCGTGGAATGTTTGTGTTAATCATTGGTCACTCCTGGTTTTAATGTCACGATTTTTGTCAAAACAGAATGTCTGTTGCGTATGGGAACGCTTATCTGCGGAGAAAAATACTTTTTGTACTATAAGAAGTTCTTGGTGGAAAATTACCAGTTTAAGCATAGCTCAATAACAACAAAGAAAGGAACATAACAAGCGGAAAAGTACAAAGATACTTCTGTTACGAGGAATAGCAATAAATCACGTTGGGATATTACAGTCATTGTCCCCTAACCGCTGCGGCTTTTGATTTTGCAATTCCCCCTCATTTGATTCTTTATCCCTGGGCAGTTAGGGACCAAAAATGATGCCTATCCCATTAAGGTTATGATTATTGTCGGCTGTTAGGCCGACACCATCAAAATCAGCGGCCTCCAGAAACGAGTCTGGGCCCCAAAAGTGTCTCTCTGTAATTGGAGATTTCCAAAAGTGCAGACATCCACCTTTTAAGGGACAGTCGTTTCCGTGCAGTAAAAATTACGGAGGCAAATCCCAACCCTTGGCTTGACCAGCCGCCCGGATTCGTCCTGCGGGGGCCCATTGGGCGTGCGGTCGAAGGGCGGCTGCAGGACGGGTCTGGCCTAAGTGAGTTCCATTCCAGTTCGATTGCACATCGAACGGCGCTGTTCACCTGGACTTATTGCAGGTTTATTAAAATCCTGTGGCAATCTTTGCAGCAATATCGGCCCGTAACTACGCAACGGGAGCAAATCAAACGGGCGCTTAAGTGCCCCATGTGAATATGCTCAAAATTACTTCCCTCTGCACGTGCACCCCCCGGCCGTCCTCATCCCAGGGAAATAACGTAACCCATCTGTGAAGGACCCTAAGGGCTCTGTCCTGGGAATTTCATCCCGGCACGCGTTGTCAATTTTCAAGTTATTAAATTGTTTGATGTTACCTTTTATGGCGTTTTGTATTTATATTACATTAAATTGGTTCGCTTCAGATATGGAAAAGCTTTGTCAGCTATAACCTGCCCTACCTTCGTATAGCTACGAGTTTTCGAAACATTTTTATCGTTATACTTTTAATAAACAGAAGTTGAGTAAAATATTATATATAATCTATCTAATCTTCTATCTAATCTTCTAGCAATTCTGGCCGACCTTATGTACATTTATTTTTAAGTCTTACTAACTTTTGATCTTTTTATTTAAATGCGTTGAATGAATGAAGGAAGGTAATATTTAAAAAACATGTTAATTCAAAAGGTTTTATTGAAATTTAATGTAATCATTATTCATAATATAGGTACATTTACTTTTTTTTATATGTACATATATATTAATATATATAATAATATAATACACAAACCTATAAAAACTTGTTTCTTACAAACGTTTTTCCATTATGTATTTGATAAAGATGCAAGGGAGTGCTTGTAAAATAATTTATTTCCTTTATAAAGAAGTCATCAAGTTTTTTATACCCAACAAGGTTGACAAGCTAAGGGATACTGCAACGCAAGGACTTGGAATATTTTAAAACAAGTGTCCAAAGTTTCAATAAAAGAATCAAACTTATATAAAGTTTTGTCCAAATAAATGAAAAAGGAATCTAAATTTTCATCAGTTGAACCTATTGCTATAATGAATGGCTGAATTGTCAGACCTATGTTGTAATACTTATTAATAAGATCGCTTAGTTTTTCATTATAATTGTGAATATATGGTAGTCTAAAAACAAAGCTTTCCTGGGAATCTGCTATTGTTACCTTCCTTTTGTTTTTTCCTGACTTGTCTTTGAATCTTGAAGCAGGAGGAAGCACTGAATTTAATAAAGTTGTCAAGATGTAGTCTTCGGAATCTAAGGAAAAACCAAAAATTAGATTTTTTCTATGTTTTCGTAATATACACATACCATTTTGTAGAGAAGCTTTTGATAATGCAAATTTTTTCTTGCAACTGGCGTTGTGAATATTCATTTCGTAATATCTTCTTATATCAGTTTTAAACTTCTCCCACTTACTGAAGAGGAGATGATGTTTTCCAGGATACATAAGATCAAAATCTATGTTTATCTAGTAAATGGAAAGTAAATAAGGCAGCTTAATGAAAATAAAATAACATGAGAGTAAATAAAATTAAATTGAATACAAAATTCCGATAAACTTGCATTCAATAAAGTTATAAAGTACAAGTAATAGAATCTTATCTTTTTTTTGGCCGATAATTTTTTTTTAATAACCGAAAATGCGAGTGAAATTTTAGTCAAATACAGAACTCTGATTTGTCTCACTATTGCAAAATGCACAGGGAATTAAAGCAAAAATTTTAAACCATTGTTCAAACAGAGAAGAAAAAAACTGAGCCTTATTTTACCAGCAGTAATAGCGATAAGTGTAGGTACCTACATTAAACAAATATATAAATAATAAACGATTTTACACGCGACAACAGCACCGACTTGCAACGTAAATTAATTTTACTAAACACGCACTTATAAAATGAATAATCGTTCAAATGTACCTATAAAATCTATATGAATTAACTCAAGGTACTGATACCAACTTACCTTTAAGATCAGTAAGAAGACACTCCAGATTAAACTCCACCAAAATATTTATTATTTTTTCTTCGTCTTCATCACCTGCTGGTGATAATGCGGCAGATGCACTGTTATTGTCAATAAAAAAAATTTCAGAAAACACATTATTTTCAAGCACAGCGTCACTTCTTATTTTCATTTTAAACGGTTATCGCACTGCGTCACTAGCCTTCTCTACTCAGCGTCGAATACCGAATGAATTAAAACCACTCATCATTCTTAGCCAATAAGGATTCCGTTTTTAACCATTTCTAGCGTTGCATACAAATAAATGACGTGACCATTGAATTGATAACTAAAGGAATGTCAAACAAGCAAAGCGAGAAGACTGCATTAGTTTTCTTCGCTATTAACTTCAGATTAAAATTAAATACGTTTACACCTCATTTCAAAATTTCTCAACTTTAAAATAAAAACGAAACATTTTTCATTTCTGTCGGCCACTTTCAAATTTAAACTAAAGGGGTTTTGTTGATAAAACAAAGTGTTTTTCATTTCATTAGTTCGGTTCCATTGCTTCATATTAAAAATGAAGCATTTTAAGTCTTAATTCAAAGTTATTTCGTATTAATTTGGTATGTTAATATGTTTTCAATTTTAAATCAAAAGATTTGTAGTTTTTATTTATCAAAACTAACTAAAGCTTCGTTTCTAATACGATCGCATTAAAATTTACGTTGCAGTTTTTCTCTCAGTGTAAAGTATACCTATACGTAGGTACGATGTACATAGGGTAGATTTGAATAATTTGTTCCACGATAGAATTGAGATTTACATTGATTGACTAAAAGAGCAAATTAGATAATTACTAAAGGTATTTTGGATAGTTCTACTACTATAAATGATAATTTAGTAATACATTTTTTTGTAGATTAATGGAATGAAAAAAGTATATACCTACATGTATGTACATATATGTGCTGTTCCACGAAAATTGAGTAACTTGATGCCTATAGTCAAGCAAATTATTGTTATGCATATGAGTTTTCAACTGTGTAAAATAAAAGTTCATAACCCTCTTGCATTGGTCTACTCTATTTGAACACTTACATATTTTATTCAGTAAGTTTGATTGAAATCACAAACAATGCTAAAATCGTAATTTCTTTGGCGTGAAGCTATTCTAAAAATGTAGGTACCTTTGAAGATTTACCTACACTACCGCTCACAATTATTTGAACGATTCATATCAAGCTGTAAGTCCTTACAAGTAAAGAAGACCTCTGGACAAAACTTCTTCAATGTTGGAACGAGGTTAGACCAGAAATTTTGAAGAAATTGCAAGAGACAATGCTAAGAATTTTTAAGTTTATGTTTTAAAAAATAACCATTCATAATTGCAAACATATGAATTGTTCGAATAATTATGAGCGGTATTGTATATCAATTAAATATTTGTTTATATTCTCTATTACATTATTATAAGTACTAAAAAATGCTCAATTACTATTTCAAATGTACACTAAATAATTCAATACACTTTAATGCGCGACATAAAGATTTAAAAGTTCAGTCAATTATTTTTCAATTCGAAGTTAAAGACATAAGTTTTTGAATGTTTCTACCTGAAAGCCGCAATCGTTAAAAAATATATCAGAAATTTTTTAATTTTTTATATATTTTGTACTTTGTACTTAGTTGTTATTATTGGAACCTACTTAATTAAACCGAAAACAATTGAAATTCGTTGTTTGTACTAAATTCGTCAGTCCTCTGTCGTCACTGTTGCTGCATTTTGCATGCATTTATTTTCTCACTTCAGTTCAGTTCAGAAATAACGAAATGTCTTCAAAAATTTTGAATAAAATGACTGTCCTCGTCTGGAATATTATAATTATTATATTATCCACCAATTATAGAAAACACATTTGAATTTAATTTGCATTGATGTAGTTAGCACAATATTTCCTTTAAAGTTATCCGATTTTCGTGGAACTATCAATTTCAATTTAACGTTTTCTCACGCAAATTTATAAAAATCCATTGTAATTTGCAAAGGTACCCTACTGTATTTTATTTCGTAAGTTTAAATTCCAAAACATTAAATATAAATACATGTATTGCAAAGCATTTAAGTATGTATTACGTAAGCAGACTTAGACATTAAACGGTCTAAGTAGGTCTTTAAGTACGAAGAGCGATGTTTTCAATGCGAAATGGAAGTGAACGCAAACCGAAGAGGAGTGCTGAAAACGGCTTCGTCTACTGCGCAAAGGCTTAAAGGGCTACACATATTTAGAACATTGAACAACTTGGAAAAAATTATATCTTTTTAACTATAGTTCACTGCGGAATTTATTTTTAAAAGTGCCTCACGAAGTGTGTAATTAATTAGCATTAAGCAATGACTCCTATAACTACACGTCGAACGCTGTTGATGGTCAATTAAGACTTTGTGGATTGCGATTTTATAATTGAATTAAAGGCCAATATGTTTATTATACTTTTGCATAGAAAAGTAATCTTTGAATGCCATCATATTGATGACACCATCAGTTGTTTAACACTAGATAACTAACCATTCGTCTACTAGACTACCGGTCTCTGCCAGGTTTGCGAATTTGAGACGTTCCCGAACACTTTTAACATCTGCCAAGATTGCAAACGCTAACTTTTACCACTTTTCTATTTTTTAATTAAAATATTATAATACTTCTCTTAAGTTGCGGCGCTAATTTGTTTGATATATGTAAATAAACGACATATAAAAAATATACATGTTTTTATTTCGTTAGACTATGAGTCGAATAATTAGTTACAGAGTAATAAATACTGATTTAAGTTTAGTTATCTAGGGTTAAAGACCACTGTTTTGTGTTATACCCAGAATTCGTTGAGAATCACTGAATCGATTTACTTGAAATTTTAGTTACGAACAGAATCTTGACATTGTGGTCTTTTTAAATTCGTTCTCTGATAAAAACAACAAAGCAGTTTTTTTAAAGTGTGCAAGTTTTCCTATGTTCTAGGTGTATATAGCCCCTGAAGCCACAAATACTAAGGTCGAAAAATAATGTTAGTTTATTAGGTATATCTAATAAAAAATTTGGCTTTTATTTTAATGTTCTTAACACAAAATATGTATTTTCACACTTCATAATACCATCTTTCTTTAGATTATAGTACAAATACAATAAGTTTGTTATAATAGATATCCTTATTTCAAATTAGGTACCTATAATATAAATCACACCACAAATTCGATTTAAACGAAATTTTGAAGTAGTTTATATCTCTTAATTTACACTGGTTAGAGGCCAGAAAAAGAATGATTCGAAATGACAATTTTTTGGCGGGTCTTAGAATAACGAAAATAGCAAAATGTTGCTTTAGTTTAGGTATACGTATGTAAAATGTTATATAAACATTTCAAATCGATTAATAACATATTATTTTTTTTTTAAATAGCAAGAAAATTTTGTTTTTGGAAATACATACGTGTTTAAACCTTTTTGTATCGCTTCTTTTCAAAGATTTGGGAACACAATCTTCTAAGAACCTTTACATAATATAAATAGATTTTTTAAATTCCAGTAGAAACTCCTCTTAAAACTTATTCCCCTACTTATCTTTGATTAATTTGTTTTGCTTTTTGGCTTAGTATTAAAAAATAAGCTAACATTCAAAGGTTGCACTACCTCTAATTATTTGTTGGCTTATATGTAAATAAATATTTCTCGACCTTTGCTGGTTGAGTCTTTAACTAATACCTTGACAAAAAGAAAGTTTTTTGTTTGCTCCAATGAAAGATTTTTCTTGTTGGACAAATCCAGATGGCTTTATAACGTTCACTTCGTAAATCTGGCCC
Source organism: Eutolmus rufibarbis (assembly GCA_963920795.1). Taxonomy (NCBI): domain Eukaryota; kingdom Metazoa; phylum Arthropoda; class Insecta; order Diptera; family Asilidae; genus Eutolmus; species Eutolmus rufibarbis. Next base: position 39,606,083 of record OY987205.1, read on the forward strand.
AATGCAAGTTTTCGCCCATAAAAAATAAGAGAACGTCTCAATTGGTTGGGACAAAGCCGTCCAAATCCCGCGAAGACGTGCACTTAAAGGTCCACGTCTAATGGCGCCGAATCGTGGGTATCCTTCTGAGTCCAGAGCATCCGAAAAATCTCGCACAGTTGATTTATGGAGAGATTTCGCGCAGTTTATTTTCCATAAAGGATTTGTGATATTGAGTCAATCGTCCTGACGACAAGAGCCCGGGCGGGGGCGGCACGGTGGAGTTGCTCCCCCATGTGCTGGAGCTCCACAGAGGATACTGCGACGGGAAGAACGCCATCATCGCTAGATCTAAGGACTTTCGTGTGACGCGTTAAGGCTTTAACTTTTTCGCTGTCTTACGCCCGTTCCGCTGTCGAATTTAAGAAAGTGATTTATGGCGGCCTCATGGGATATATGTGAATGAGTTTTCACTTACTGAGCTTTTAATCTCGTTCAACTTCGATGAGAGCTGCTTTGGTATTCAGATTCAGATGCGCGGCGATTTCGTCGCTGTTTAGCCGTCCGCTAAAACTCTAATTCGGTCCTCGTCGGATAAATTGAGATCCTCCTCTGGTCGGAGGATGCATGCGATCCGCCCCATAAATGGATATTTAGGGTGTTTTTGGGGTGCTTACTTTATTTTTATGTTGGAACTTAGACATGGGACTCCCAGGCAAGACATTGAATTTATATTGGTGCATTAAAATCGATTCGTTCGTCGGACTCGAAAATGGCGCGCAAAGACACTTCGATTTGAACAAAGGACGAAGGAGCTGGCGCACGGGGTGGCAGCATTATAAAATCACGTCGACGAAACGTTTTTAGGATAATAGTCTTTGGAATAAATGACTTTCGAGCGATAACGATAAAATTCTTTTTCGATTTATTGCCTTTACTATCGATACGTGTTTTACCTTTTTGGAAACCTTTTCGATCTCGCGTATTTTATGCTTAATATCCCTTCCAAGCAGTTGTTTCTGGCCTTAAAAGCTTTGCTTAGTAGCTGACGATTTTTTCTTTATTCCATTAGTTAGTGTTTTATGTTTTCATTAAAAATAAGCTCACTTTGCTGTACACTCTTCACCATTTTGAGCGAATGTTGATTTAAAATAGGCCAATACTTTTTTAGAAGCTGAAAATCAATCCACTAATTTACACTAATTAATTTATTCTAATATAAATTTATCTTCTTAAGGACGTTTTCAACATATGTTAACTTATTAAAATCCTTTCTTAATCATATAAATAAAAGAGTATTTAAGAAAAGTACATATTTGAAGAAGTGTAATTACTTTCGGAAGAGATTAACTTGTAAAAGGGAAACAATTTTGAAAATGGTAGGTACAAGTCCAAAAAATTCATAAGACCGATTTTTCTGTATTCTTCTAAAGTAAATTCGACCTTATCACATTTTGGACTTGTGCCACTCTCAAAATAAACGGCTCATTTGTTTATGAATTCTCAAATTCTGTGGTGGTCGAGAGAAGTAACAAAATGAGTACCTAAATTAAATTCCAAGAATATCTGGTTTTTGTTATCTATAATAAGTGTTGGTACATTTTCTTGTAAATTATAATTAAGTGTTTTCATATCTTTCCTTGCCAATTTAATATTACGAATGAGATCAATAAATCTTTAAGACTTACTCAAATACTGAGTTAACTAAAGTTATACAATACAATTTAATATAATAGTAAAAGCAATGATCCTTGAGATTCTCGTTACTTCTGGAGATTATTAAGATTTAAGTGTTTTAGTTTTAGCTTAAAACAAACTAATGTACCATTTCTTGTAACTGTTGGGACACGACATACTTATATGTATAAACTTCTTCGAAACGCAGTAAATCAAATATCTAATATCAATCAATATAATAGAATAGATGCAACAAATATTGCTAATTTATAGAATAAAATCCAGCCATTTAGTGTCAAACATATGTCAGTGTTTGACCTAGAAAAAAACAATACAAAATGGTACTGTTTTATAAAATTCGTGAATATCTTTTGGTTTCAAGTGATGTGGTACTATTACCATGGAATGACCCATCAGTAGAGTTGGAAAATTGTTTGCAGTAAACATTTCCAAACAACATACATATATACTGTATATAATACATTTTGAATGAAGAACGAATAACTCTTGCTTTCCTCTCCGAATAATAGAAATTAATATGAAAGATCATGTTATCCTTGGCTGGAGGAAGTTAGTTAAATCCGTAAACGAAAAACTCTTGTTCCTTCCTGGAATAAGCAGAATTATTATTTTTGCGGATGGAGCCCGTTTGAAATAAGCAAACTGCGAAAAATAAATGAGCGAAATGCTTAAATCGGGACAACCAAGCCGATCTCATCAGTGAGGTTATGACCTGGCGTCCCTGCCACAAACAGCTCAAGCGTAACTTGATTTTTCAAAGGTCTTTCGCTGGACACGGCATATATCGTATAGAGTTTTGCATAAAGTTTGCTCCCATAAAATTCGTACTTGTTATTTAAAAAATAAGTTATAAGTACAATTGTTTGTTTCTGTCCTTTCGAGTGTTTTGATGAGATCAGCCTGGTCGTCTCGTCTCGATCAAAATATTCCACTCATCTGAAACTAATTACATGAAATTTGCACAGCAAGTTTCTTTTGTGACGTAAGCACCTACTAAGAATAGATTTTACTAAATTCTTGCCCTAAGGGCGTTACATAGAGGATGTAAATTTGTATGAAAACCCGTCATTTTTGAAGTTCAATCCATGAAAATTGGTATTTAGCCTTTAGGTTACAAATTAAGAAAGACGTATTTCAGGATTTTTGGAAATTAATTCTTTAAAGGAGTAAAATAGGGGATGCAAGTTTGTATGGGAGTATACTGTTTTGTAGTTAAATCCATGAAAATTAGTATTTAGCCTTTTGGTTGGAAATTAAGAATGACGTGTTTAAGCGATTTTGGAAAATCATCCCCTAAGGTTAGCCCCTAGGGGATGAAAGTTCGTATGGGAGTCATTTCTAAGGTTAAAACCGTACAAATTGGTATTGGTTAACGGTTGATTTTCCTAAAACTCTACAACATGTTCAAACCAATTATTTTAATACCAAATAAAAAGTCTCCAACTTTTAAAATAAAGCTTACATACAAACGTTTATCCCCCAGTTCATCTTTATTATATTTGTATTTATTTTGAAATCCACGCAGATGAAGTCGCGGGGTCATAGCTATAGTTATACATATACAATAACTGGTTACTTTGTAAGCAAATTTAATATAATAATAATAATAGTAAAACTACACTGTGATTTGACCCTATTAAGATAAAAATACAATAAAAATTCAAAATTCCAAAATTAGGGAATATACATGTACCTACTTATTTACTATTTTCTACGATTTAATAACATTAATCTCAGGAAAATGCATATACCATTAACAGTAGGCTTACGTGACAATAAAAATTTATTTTCAACCCAGACCAAATGTAGGTATATAACATTTTCAGTTATTAAATACTGACAAAATTCAGATTCTAATTATGATAATATGGGTTTTAATAGAAAACTTATTTAGCTATTGATTACGCAGAAAAAGAGTAAAGTTATACCGTAGGGCATAATTCCTAGGGGTAATCATGTTTTATTGCAAATAGTTTAAGCATTGTTGCAAATGGCGTAAAATATGTACAATCTTATAACAACAACGTAAAAGAAGAAAATAGTGCAACACCTATGTACTTTTACGAGACTTAAAACCATTGCAAAACAGCGTTGCAAATGTGCAAAAGTGAAATTTCAAACATCTTACAGTTATTATTTTTCATATCTCTACTTTTCTTGTTGAGAGAACTTTTCTTGTCCCGATTGTGGATTAATTAAAATTCCACGTTTACTTATTAAGGGGGGAAACCAGTTTAGGAGGCCGAAATTTTAGTGTTTTTCGTGAATTTTTTTAACACGGAAGGAACAATCAGAATTTGTTTAAACTTGGAGGATATTTTACTAATGTTTTGAAGTACACATTGCAATTTTTTCAAGTAATTTCCGCTGGAAATATTGGAGTCCGAAGCTGTTGTCCATGGACGGTCGTCATCAGAGTTTGCTGCTCGTAGGAAATCCGGAAGTCACAATTTTTATCTGGAATCATTTCAAATTTTTTTTTCGTTAGCATCACATTTTCTAAGAATATGAACTAAACTCTGATCGAAAAAGTTGAAAATTGCATGTTTTTGAGGTGTTTGAACAAAATGTCATGTTTTTATACCACGTTTTTTCACCTTTTTTGCAAAAAAAAAAAATTTTAGATAATAATATCATCCCAGAGTTTAGTTCATATGGATTGTTATAATAAAGAATATTCACACAAATTTTCAGTCGAGCTAGAATTTCTACGAGTTGAAAAAAGTCGTTTTGAGAAAAACTCATTTGAAAAAAATAGTACCGCGGAAAAGACTTCAAAAAATTACAATGTGTACTTCAAAACATTAGTAAAATATCCTCCAAGTTTAAACAAATTCTGATTATCCCTTCCGTGTTAAAAAAATTCACGAAAAACACTAAAATTTCGGCCTCCTAAACTGGTTTCCCCCCTTAAATTTACTAAAATGCAAATGTTGTTATCACAAACTTTACCCTTATAACAGAATTCTGATAATTGCGGGAGAAAAATGTTTCCGCAAATTTTATTTCGTTTACGCCAACTTAATTGGCAGTATCTACCTATAATAGTATAGTATATTATATATATCTATACTTATTTAAAATTGTGAGATGTATTTGCAACATACACACATACATATGTTGGAACTCAGGCGTTCAATTGTACAACTCGAATGTGTGTTAATGTGAAGTGAAATAACTATAAAAACTAAAAAATGTGGATATTAAAGAGCAATATTTACATATTGTATGTACGTGACCAGGCCAAAAACACCCCCGCTGGAATTTTTTTAATTGAATTGAAACAGTTCCCGGATGAGGAGCGGATTGGCAAACGGGCTCTTGTCCAGCTGATGACCAATTCCCAGAAAACTGGGCTAAAACTCCTCGTCCTCGTCAGTTCAAATCAAATTAAAAACGCATTAACGAACGGATAAGCGGGCAGGGTACGGGGACTCCGACTAAAAGCTCCTGGACGCTATCCCGGCGCCCGCATCGTTCTGCGAGTGGAGCTGCGGGGAATAAAAGCGTTTCTAGAGGCCGAGCCACTCGGGCAGGGAACCGCGAAATTTCTGGATACAAAAACCTGAAGAGGGCACAAGTGAATTTTTGTAATAACAATTCCCTTAAAAAAATTTCATATTACCCCAAAGGAATAAAGCGGGTCTCGCAATGAATGGAGGATGGGGCGCATTATTAAAACTGGAAAAGTGGCAACTGAAGCGAGGGCAGGTCGGAGGGCGCGTCAAGCGCATCCCACAAGTCGTCGGAAAAGTAACGAAAAAGTGACGTGCGGAATGAACTTGGCTCCTTCCAGGAGGAAAAGGGATAATTTAATCAGCTCTTTATTTGGTGCTTCATCCTCGGCGAATTTCAATATGCCGCCACACCGCCGCATTCCAGGCCGGGGGCGAATGGCTGTGGCGGGGCACCCGGAGTCTCAAGTAGGGCCAGGTAGGCTCACGCGTGCAGCGGAGCCTCCAACGGTGCACCTGCCCGCCGGAGCGGCCACCAAAGCTCTTCCAGCGGCGCGACGCGCATGCCGGCGACCAATGGAAGTGAGAGTGCCTTCCGCGCACCGGCGAGGGGCCCTCAGGGCGCAGCCACTGACGAGCCCCACGGAGGCACCGCCCAGGCTGTTGCCATATTTGCCAGCTCCGAGGGAGGGGCCCAGCGCTTGTTTACACTCGATGACTGCAGAGCGATTCAGGGCGACTTCTTTGCCGGCCAGGAATTTTTAATCTTCGATCCTGCGAAGGCCTGAATTCTTGAGATTAATTGAAAAAATCGCGAGCCTTCTCGACTTGTTGCCCCGCGCTAACGGGCAACGAGCTCCGGAGCCGTCAGCCGGGAGCCCTCCCCCTGCACGGCCGAGGTGCAGCCATGGCGGCGCTCGGCTCGGCGCTGCAAATCACGCCGCCAGCCAATCCCACGCAGTTCCTTCTTATCTCTGTCTTTATCACCGGCGGGGGGCGCTCTGAGCGGCAAGTGCGGCTCGTCGGTTCGTCTTCTGGCGAGTTGTTCGTGGCGTGGAGCTCGAGGAGGTCGCTGCTTCCGTCGTTTTGGTTAGTGCGTCTAGAGATTTCGGTGGGATCGTGAGCGTTGTACGCGACAGTGCCAGACGCCGTGACTGCTGCTTCCGGTGGCCTTAAGTGCAAATTACCCGTCGTCTTGTAATAAAAGATGGAAACGCTTATTAAATCAAATTAATTACGCCAATTGTGCGCTAAGCCCGGCAGGATCTCTAGTGGCCGAAGTGCTCGCAACGCAACACCTGTCGAACAGGCGTGCGTGTGTTTGTTGTATGTGTGCGGCGGGGCCACCCGCGCTTCAGACCTTCTGGGAGCTGCCCCCGGTCACCAACACCGTGACAGGGTCAACCGGGGCACGTATGTGTGGGGCTTTTTTCGTACCCCTAATAAATTAAATTTGTTAGTTACTTATTAAATTAATAAACTTAACAAGTGCCGAGGGCCCGGCCCGGCGCAAGTTAAAGGTTAATCCGTTGACGCCTCTGGAGCAATTTAATTAGGCGGTTTCACTTTTCTTCACCGTCGCCTGGAGGTGCGAACTGGGGCCTTGTCGTGCTTATGAAAAATCGATTTCAATTGATCGGATTCCAGTAATTATGTCACTCTAATGTTTACCAAACTCATTAATTACTTGTAACAGTTTGTAGTAGATCCCTAGATTTTGGCAATATTATTTAAATATTATTTTGGAGTTGAATTGTTCAAATTTTATGTAAAATTTTTTGGTCACACTCAATTTTGTTTTTATTAATTTATATGCTTTGCCTTTAGTTTTAGTTTTTAGTTAGTCTGTGACATTCTGTGAATAAACTGGCATTGAATTTCTCAAACTAATTTAAAGTTTTGTTGAAATTTTATTGTTTTTTGGATATTGTTGATATTTCTTTTATTATATCTTATCATTTATTAGTGAGAAATTCGAGTCATTTTCCATACAACAATAATTAAAAGTATAACGGCCGGTTTCACAGTGGGAGCTTAACTTCTCACTCAGCTAAGCGCGAGGCGAAACTTAAGTGACGGCTTAAGTATTTTCGGTTTCATAGTCCGTTTTTATTTCACTCTTAGCTGAGTGGGAGCTTATGCATTTTGCTCCTTTATATAGGACACTGTGGACCTTGATCTAACTTTTGTATCGAAAATAGTTTACAAAAGCCCCTTTTGGATAAAAATTCCTTAATAAGGTTATAATATATTTATAATATTAGTTTTTCCGCATAAAGCATCAAGATTGGATTTTTCTACCGAATTGGTTTAACCACTTTTAATGAAAAAATTAATCAATTTCACAACTATTATATTGCTTTGAAATTAAAGTGAAATTAATGTCGAAATCTACTTATATTTGAAGGAATTTTTGCCTCAAGTTTTTTAAGAAATTCAAAGCTAATACGATCTTTCTGAAATTGAGAATACACGAAATTCTGAATTTCATTTATAGTCTGCACAGAGTATTATGGAAGTTATTGAATTTTCCATATGAAATGTCAAAACAAATCTCTAAGTAAGGCTTAAGTGGCCAACTTTGGCGGTTTAAGTATAATAACTACTTAAGCCGTAATCTACACTTAATTTAGCACTGTGCAACCAAAAAATTAGTAAACGGGAGCTTAAGTGACGATCAGAACACTCGTGAAATCGGGCATAAGTGAACAAAATATCGGAAAGTCGATATTTGAAATGAATCTGATTTTAATTGATCCGGGGAAACTCATTTAAGGTTGAAAATCAGCGAATTTTTAAAATGTTTTTGTGTTGAAGCTATTCATTTTGCATAATTAAAATTTATATTTTTTAATATGTTTTACCTTGCACAACAACTTATTTGTTTGTTTAAATATTTAAATATGGGGGAAAGCAAATGTTCGATTTTCATGATATTTTTACTAATTTGTTAATGAAATACATAGGTTTTTTTTTCTATAATTTTTAAGCAATTAAAGGTTTATATGGAAGATAATCGTGTTATATAAAAGTGTGTCAAATTTAAATCGATCGATCAACTAGTTTATGATTTATCTTGTACAACTTATGAGGCTAACGAAACAGTGGTTTTGAGAAAAACGCGTTTTAACTCTATAATTGAACAGGCAATAACTTCGGAACATGTGCAAATTTTGTTCTAGAATTTTAAAAGTTTGATGTAGACTTTACAAAAGTTTACACAATCAAGAGAATAAAGCAGTAAGAATTTACTTAAAATCTAATATTGAAATGTTTTAGGATTCGAATATTTTTGCGAACAAGAAAACTTTCCGAAGTGTGATTTTGTTCTTTTAATATGTTATTCGTCACGGGCATTTAAGCGATATGATTTTCTTTTTGGCATATAAACGTTTCGGAGTATAAGGACATTCTATGTAATTCAATCACAAATCGACAGAACATAATATTTTTATAAAAACCAAGTTTAGATATTTTTAGTGAACCATTTTTCATTTTAGTTCATTACGAAACAGGTTAACGAAAACAATGAAATTAATAATGGTATAACAATTTCCTCATTTTTGTTTTTTTTAAATAGAGTTTTTTTTCAAATACGATAGGTATTAATAGGTATTAATATAAAAAATATAAAGTTGCAATGAGAACAAGTCAATTTATTAAAAACCAATGGTAACAACTCTATAGTGGTTAATATCACAATTTCAAGTTGATTATCTTAATTGAATTTAAAAATAAAAAGGAAATTCATAAGCTAATTATTAATTTTCAACTATTCTATTTTTTAAATCAGATTTTGACGACGGCTAACTTGCTTATTTGCAAAATAATCAATTATATCATTAAATTAACCGATTTTTGTTGTCGTGCTCCCGAATCGACCTATCCACTGGTGTTTTGTTAGTGTTGTCTTGAAGTACAGAGATCTCGAATGCTTTGTTCTTACCCCATAATAATTTTCGGATAATAAGAAAAGTAGAAATGGATAATTCAGCAGCTCCAGCGCATGGAGTTGGCCATCCCATGTGTGCCATGTGGAAAATTCGGTCTTATCGAAGATTCTAAATCCAAAAATAAAACAGATATATAGTTAGCTTCTAAATTTTTATTTAACATAACATAAGAAGATTAAATGAGCGCAAGGGGCATTTAAGCCGGGTTCCTAGTATGATAGAACGATATTTTATTTAACTTGCATTCAATCATCTGATTTAGAATTTGTAGCTAAAGTCCATGTATTCCAACAGTGTAGTATTTTTCCAAAAAAATACATGCGTATAATATACTTCCACAGCCGTTCTACACTATGAATATTGAACTTTGATAAAAGTATTTTCTGACAATTCTATTTCTGGTTTTATTGTCTTCTTTTGAATGCCCATTTCGCACTCTTCATAATTATCCTGATCCATCACTTGTAAGATGCTGTTCGTAAGCGACAAACCTTCGTTTTTATACAGTGGAAACCTTAGATTAAACTTGAAAGTACATATTTTTATTACTGATTGAGATATAGATTTTTAAAAGAAATTTAGTTATGCCGGCTTTCTTGGTTTTAGACATTATCTAATAAACTTTAAGAGGTTTTCGAACAATGTCTATATATGCTTGTTTTTCGGAGGAATTAAATTAGTAGTTACTGTTAAAAATATTAGTTTGCTTTTACTTATCCAATGTATCTAATAACCTAAAAGATAATAAAAAATTCTCTTACATCATCGAAAACGACCCATAAGTATTATACATATGTAAAATGCTAAGGATTTATGATCAGTAAGTTAAATTAATGTTACTTTAAACTAAATTCGATTCTTCGATCCCCTTTTTTATTATTCATTAAGAGAAATGTGGTGTTTCATTTATTTAAACTTTTACTCGTTTTCGAAATAAGCTATAAACAAATGATATCAGTTCCAGGCTGAGAAGAGAGAAACATAAATTCTTTATTTTTCCTTCATTCTTTTCACAGTTGTGAAAGGTGTTTTAACATATAAATAATCTTAAAGTAGGTCCCCTTTTAAGAAAACACCAAGAAGCTTTTTCGATAATCATCCCTTGTGTGCGATTCTAAAGTGTAACCTTTGCTACAAACCAATCCAAATTGGTGTTTAGAATGTCTTTTTGTAAAATAGTGAAGTATAATTTGATGAATTTTGAAACTTAGAATATTGAACATGTATTCGTACATTTTTCTTGATATTTATTGTTAATTCGCTGAATGCCAACTCGTTAAACTTTATTGTTATCCTTTTTTCCGAAGAACCAGAATTAAGAAATATTCGGAGATACCAGTGAAGATTCTATATATAAGTGCTGAACTCTTAACCAAAAATCCTTCATCCAGAATAATTATTTCTCACAAATTTAAATATATGTTAAGTGATTTTTGGCACGAGTTTGGCATGGCAGTGTGAAATATTTCAAAGTTGTTTAAAGTGTAAATAAAAAACTGTAGTGATTTAACTTAAACTCTTAGGAAACGAATCCGATATGTATGTTTTTAAAACTTTAACATACATATTTTTTTGATGTCATATTTATTTCCAATATAATTTAACTTTCAGCTATTTTGCCATTTCAAAATTAGATCTAAAGCATAAATTAATATTTATTAGAAAGCAACTAAAACGAGGAAATCAAAATAGGAAAATACATACAAACGACTATAAACATAAGATATTAAAGAATTTCAATAAAGTTAGACTATTATTTATAAGGAAATTAATATAAAGACAGAAAGAAGAGAACGAAGGACGAAATAGAGGGAAATATATTTCAAGAGTTGTGTATGTCTGCATGGTACAAAAATCAATAATTGAATTCATAATTGTATAACGAAATTTAGGTTTGGCCATAAATTGGATTTTAAGTCTCTTAAAGGATTTTGATGAAAACGCGGTGTTCATTTGAGATCAAAAGCGACACATATGCAAACAACTTTTGACGAACACTAAATTTATGTTGCCGCAATTTTCTGAGTATTCCCACAAAGTTAAGGTCAAATATTACGAAACACCTTACATCTTTTGGTATTCCAATCCCTTGTAAGCAAAAAACACGGAATGATTCCTAAAATTGTCAATAAGTCGAATAAGTAAATACATATAATTTTTCGAAACTCTAAAATTTATAATCTCGGGAAGTACGAGCGATTGAACAACTTTGTTTACATATTTGTTATTTTTGAGTACATAACGTTTCGTCAAAATCCGCTAGGGGATCTCAAGCTTAATGGAAACATAATGGAGTCTACAAAATCGTCTTTTTCGCGGACTTTTTTTTTTTTTGAATATAGGGATTTTTCAATTACTAATATTAGCAAACTTGCATTTTATTTTATTAAACTAGAGGAAAGAGAGATTTTTACAGTCTAGAATGTTATAATTCTTGAATGTAAATACTGCAGGGAATAGTAAACTTATTTGAACATTTTGAGTTTCCCATTTAAATATTAATTAAATAACGTTTTTATTTTATTTTATATAAGTATATATTTTTTTAAGTCCCCCCTCTTAAATCTCCATATTTTTATGATATGTGGACTAGTCACACAAAACCATTAAATGTTAACTTTTTCGAGCCCTTTCATATGACTTATTATACAAAATGTAACACCACTTCAAGAAACGCTCTTTCTCCTTTGGATCTATTTTCCGAAAGCTAAAATAAATGTGAAATAAAGGTGAACAAACTTGCAGACTTTGATGTTTGTTTGTCTAAATTAGCCGTTAATAAAGTGCTAAGTATAGTAAATCGTACTGTTAATTAATTAATTAACCTTGAGAAAGAATTTACTACCGTACGCGTGGAAAGCGCTTCCAGGCCCCAATTTACATCTTCCACAATCATTTACTACGAAAGCGTTAAAGAATTTCATTAAAATTTAATAAAACCATTGAAATCTTAGGTATAGCGAAAGAAAGTGAAATAAGAAGCGGGCAGTAACTATGTAGTGATGGTGAAACTAACAGACAGAAATCAGTTTGCAAAACTTTAAGTGGTGACATATTAGAAGTGCTGTAAAATGGATTAAAAGTCCTCCCCCCCAAAATCTTTGGAAGTGCTCCAGTTTTCGCCAGTGCAAGGAGTCAAAACAAGCAAACTGTCGACTTTATCGATCCGAAATTTTTCAGCTAATATGCTGAATAACCTCAATTCATCCACTTTAGGAGGTAAGTAGAGAGCACCTGAGCAGACTATTTGCAGCCGTCGAAATTTCGTTTTATCCGGTATCAATAGTGCGGAAAATTAGCCGAACGAGGGGATATTTGCCGACATTCCCTTAAGTCCTGTAATGAAAAGTAACTGTTCGTTCGCTATCCCTGCCGGCGACCAGGAACACTCAGTGCCGCTTTTAATGAAATTATTTCGGCCACTGCGAGGCGTTACTTTATCTGAATAAATTTCCATATTTAAAGAATCTCGGGCTCCGCCGGATGGGGATTGCTTCCAGTCCAATTGTTAAGCCCCGGCCCTGCATTGTCGCGGCCCGGGCACTAATCCGGACCGGGTCCTGTAGGATCGCAAAAACTAAAACTAAAGCTCCCGCGAACTGGGAATTGTGGGATTTCGCGAAACATAAAGCGGACTATACGCGAAAACGCGCAATAATCACGTTATGATGGTAAAAGTACGAACGCAATCCCCGACAGTTAATTCATTCAATTTGAATCCGCATCGACTTAATTGTTGGCATTTAATTACGCGCCCCCATTAATTCATACTTTAATTAATTAATTGCTGCTGCTCGATTTATTAAATAAGTTTGCACTCGTTTAATTGTTATGAATGGTACTAAATCTGAGTGTGCAACAACTTGCTGTAATTGAATGGGACTCTTCGCCACTCATAATTTATAATAGCGCGACACTTTCGTAGCCCCGTGCACCTGCTCCAACTATCGGCGGACAGTAGTTGCTCGATAGGTGTAAAAGGCCGCAATTGCAGCTTTGCAGGTGCCATTAAAACCGAAATTTATGTTTGTTTCAAATGTTAACAAAATGCACAATCCTAGGAAAAGTTTTTAGTTTCATATAACACACTAAAGTCAACAAAACTTTTGCTGTGTCTACAAATGGCAATAATTTCTATAGACATTTTTCCGTAGGCTACGATTTCACAAATCAAAGCTATCAAATCTTTTTTCAAGAAAAATAAAGTTCAAAAGTATAACAGATTGTCTTAGGAGTTGATAAAGTACCTAAAATTAACGCTTGAACATTAAACTTTTATAAATATTACAACGAGAGTTTTCAAAATTTTTTAAATATACACTTCGAAATTTACTATTTTTGCATAACCCGATTATTTCATACAAATGATGTTGTTTTTAACTATAAATCTTACTCAAAGTCAACTAGGAAAATCAGAATTTCTAAATTTTCTCATTCAAACGTTTAGTTTAAAGTTAATTACTGGAAATCTAGATCAACATATTTTAACAATTTTCGATTCTTCGACTCAATTGTATTAAAAAAATGTATTTATTTGGATTTTAGATTGTTGTCTAATTAATAAACTTTTGTATAACCGGAAAATCAGTGAACACAAAACTTATTATATCAATTAAACATAATTATTTCATCAAGGTCGTCTTAAGGTAGTAGTCTGGTGTTTTGTGTTTGAAAAATCGATTTTTTTTTTTTTAATTAATTCGAAAGTAAAATATATTGAGAATATAGGTACTGTATAAATTTTAGACCGAAATTCGAAATACGAACGGAGTTATAATGAATTTTCGAGAGCGCCTCGTGGTTGCACGGTGTGGTAAAATCGATTCTTGAAACTTTACACGCGTTTTTCTCAAAACAACGTTTTTCCGGTCGGCCCAGGTGATAACTTTTTTTCTATACAACCGATTGGTCTGAAATTTTAACTGGTTATTCTACACACCTGTAGTTCTCGCCGGAACTAGAATAGATTTTTTTCACCCCTAACTTTCCATTTTACAACCCCTTTTGTGCTTCAAAAACATGACCCCCAAATATCAGAGCTATTTTCGAAAAACCAAAAACCTATACAGAAAAGCATTAAACCACAAAACAATTTGTGTATAATTTAATTAATTAATGATTGTGTTAGGTAAGGTTAGATTTTTGCGATTTCACTGATAGAAGGACTAAGTGAACTTTCAAGAATTAGACATTGCAAAATAGGGGTGTTATAAGTTTGAAGACTTTGTTTATTTTTTTAAAAGTTGGCATTTGCGAGATGGTTCTTAGCTTTGTCTGATGGACTAGTTATAGTGTGCATATGCAAGAATGACTACATTGGCTAAGTTAGAATAAAACTAAACACTGACTACAAAAGCATATGCAAACTTAAAAATATGTCATGTGGCGGCATACTCTCCAACTTCAGTTTTGGCAATTAATCCTATTAAATAAATCAGACATGAATTCAATTAGAAAATTGATTTTCCTGGCATTTTTTTAACTCGTTTTACCAACTGTTATGCAGCACTTTGAAATATATTTATTAAATAAAACATTTTGAGTGAATTTATGTTTATATTTTTATTTAAAATTATTAACATTACTGTGGAATCAGAAAGCAGTGATTTCTCAGTAATTCAGCGAAGGAGGTATTCTATACTATTTCCCAAATCTTGCAATGTTCTTGACAATCGCGTTTCGATTAGCTTTACTAAGCAAGCATAAGTTTGTTTCAGCATAAATTCGAACTAGTTATGTAGATTTGTAGTCGATTTACATAATTGAAATGAGGTACCTAAATACATATCTGTGAAGATTTAGTAAGATGCTTTAAAATGACATACAATCTCGCAGCTTATTTACTTTGGTAATTTTTTAAGATATAATGTTTTCAATGTAGATATAAGATTAAAAAGGTCAGTCGAAAATTACTATGAGATCTATACTAGTCTTTTTTGTGAAGCATCACTAAATAATAGAATTTAAAATTTTAGGTTGACTTGTTTAAATTTGTTAAATTAATTGAATAGGTTATTTATTTTAATACATAATATTGCTGGTCATTTTTGCCCAATATAGAGCTTTAGAGAGCATATCTCTTTATTTTAAAAATTTTAAATTTGTATCAATGCAATACAAGATTTAAAATTTGTTGTCTAACAGAAAATGCGCAATTGAATAAAATCCGAATCGTTTTGCATTTCTAAAAGTGGCCGATAGCAAACAGAAGTTGTTGTAGCAGCTTTCCTGGCAAACAGAGAAATGTTACACCATCATGAAATCACACACGGTAGAATCCGAAGTAATGTGTGAATCACGACCTCAAAAAATTCTCAAGATCAAAACCTCGCGGCCAGTTAATGCTGGGCATCGATTGGAACCTGAGCTGCTCCTTTTCCATAAATAACGTCGGTTTTTTAATTGAGGATCTTCCAGCGTCGCGGACAGTAGCTCGGTCTAGATAAACGTGTCAAAATTAGCACTTCGGAAAACGTGGAGATTTTTTTAATGGGAGGTACGCCGGCCAGTGATGTTCAAAGTTAAATGATATTTTTGCTATAAAAATGATATCCATCGATTTCGGAGGTAAGAGCAGGTTAATTGCAAAAAGGAAAGTTTTACTTTCAGATCAGTGCAAATTTGTGGCCACCACAATAAAGTTTTTACTTTCGCGAACTCAACTGCGTGTTTTAAGTGATGTTATATTGCGTGTGAAACGTTTCGGTTTAAAAGCAATTATTGACTATTAAAGTTTTGCGTTAACGGAGAAATTGAAATAAAAAACAATCTGCGAATATGTGCTAAGAAATTGTATTGGATAACAAATTCTACTAAAATAAAGACAAAATTTTTAACTTTTTCCCTTCCGTCATCGGTATCAATTATAAACAAGTTTCGAGTCCAGCTAAGATCCAAATATCATGGGTTCGATTACATTGTCAATTTTCGTTAATATGTATACTTGAATCTAGTTTGGCAAGTTGAATTTTAAGCTGGAGTGAAAATCGTTACTTGAACAATTTCAACTTGATTCGAAAATATCTGGATAGGTTGAACCTGGAATCCGATTCGGTACTTTTGTCAGATCCGTGGTTTCGAAGCTATCAGAATTGGGCGAATTTCCGATCCTGATTCTGAAATTATTTCGTATATCCGGTTATAGCCGGCTGAAATATTCAAACACAAATCTATATTATAATCAAGTTTTGTATCCTGATACTTTCCCTCTTCTTTAGATTATGATTGCCTACTAATACGCTAATGACGCCAATAATTTTAGAGCTAAATAAACCCTAAACTATTGATTTATTGGCTGGCGCGGGTATAAGACATTAGTGTAAGTAATACATACTTTATTTAGAATTTTATGTAAAGAAACATCGAGTTATAACCTACACCTGACAGTAGTAATCTGTAAAGTCTCATTTACATATAATTTAGAATTAATACTTAAAACTTAAGATTCCGTGAACTTAATGACCTGGGAGGAGTATTTAACAGAGAATTGCTTTTCATTGCACATTAATTTCTTGACTTGTAAGGTTCGCGCTGTCTACTTGGGTAACGAAATCCTTCTGCTGCGTGTCAGTCTACTATACCTACTTACTTGAATTATGATTTTTAATATATACATAGTTTAATATCCTCTACCAGAGTCCAATTTGAGGGCATCAGCGCCCGGGGCAGTGAAGGAAGTGGAGGCTTATTGAATTGAAAATATCTCTTAATAGTTTTATTTTTAAAATTCAAAAACAAATGGTTATTATTAAAAATCATACAAATCTTCATAATTATACTATAGTATATGCAAGACATTCTTCCTTAATTGCCTTGCGCAGTTTAATTTTAATAATTTTCATTTTAGATAGATTACTTTTTCGTAATCTCTTGGTCATAGAAAGTTGATCATAGGCTTACTATCTTCTCTAAGGGATTTATTTAACGAATAAAGCGAGTTTACGAGATATTTCAAGAAAGAGTCGACAAAATTGAAAAAATGATCAGAGATAGTTTAAACTTTTACTATGCCTGATACTTTTGCTAAGACATAAGAAAGTTTTAACTGTTCAACATGCATATTAACCATATTTTTGTTTAATTTCTCAATAAATATTCACTTTTGTCTCCGATTGTATTTCCTGAACTATCTTAAAAAAAATCGATATTAATTAAATATGAGATTTGACATTGGATGGTATTATTCTTCAGTTCAATGTATGTTATTATTTTCGTAATCATAAATTAAAATTTTTATACTGCCCCGTGTTAAATCCGGCTCTGTACTCTACAAATAATAATCAAACACGATTATCGATTGGCAAAACTCAAGCCGTTGAGGTTAATCGATCGCAGTTTTATATAAAAAAATAAAGGGAATACTTTTTCAATATATAGAAAGCCTGAAGATATTTAGGTGCTATTCAGGAAATATTAATATTTTTTAGAGAACCATGTGGCATTTGAGAGCTCGTTTTAATTGCTAATATGATTAATTGGTCTATCTAATTTATCTTGTTTTACCTGCCAAATTATTATATTATTTGTGTTAGAATACCTGAATTTTAAAATAAAATTTGACTGCTGGTAAATTGAGTTTTGCGTGGTATTTATTAAAATAAAAATCAATACGAATAAAATCGAGCTGGGAAAAGAAAAGAAAATAATCTACCGTGCGGAAATGAATTTCTCACATAAATTTTTTCTATGCCACATTCCAAGTGAAATAAATAATAAGAAAGTAATTAACATATTCAAAGTGAGGTAGCGAGCCGACATTATTCGTGTATCTTTTATATTCATTTTCTCTTGAAATTCATTCAAAAGTTACAACTATGTGTTGAAATTAAAATAGCATGCTTCCTCCTCGTTTCAAGAATGGTCCCAACTCCCTTCACTCCCATTCAAGTAATTTCGAATGAGTAGCGCTTCGTTAAGTGTTTTAAAGGAGTTATTAACTCTCAATCCTTGAGTCACCCTAAAAGAACAAAATAATGCTTTATGCCTTGTTTATCTACTTCCGACAGAATGAGAGTTATTTTCGTCTTAAAGATCGCCAAAGGTTTTTATGGCAACAGTAATAAATTTTTGACCTCCCATACCTTAAATTTTTATTTACTTGCCGCTGGTAACAGTTCAAGATTTTCTTGTTGTCTATACTCCGCTTACCTGAGGAGTTCCTGGATGAAATTGTGTTGAATTGTAAGATCACAGCTACCACAGCACACTCCGAGGTTTGCACTTAAGTACAAATGTTGTTTCTTGCCTCTCCGAAGAGCAAATGTTTGACTAGCCGTCGTCGCTACAAAAAAATAATGTTAAAACGAAGAAAAAACGAAGTAAAACGCGTCTATCGCACGTATGTGTTAAAATATTTTTTAAAAGTCGCGTTCACATCATGTTTCGACAGTATCATGCAAGAAAAAATGAGAAAAAGTTATGTTCATTTCGTTTGACTACAGGAAGGCAAATGATATTTTATTTGTACGTCGTGCTGTTTGGAATCGTGTACCAGATGAAATTTCTGTTTGAAAGAGTTGAAATGTCCTCGCAGTCAATATGAAAAACTTTTACGTGTTAAGAAAGCAGCTTCGCCCTCAGTCCGAACAAAAAATAAATTACTATCAATTATAATAAAATAAAATAAACTAGATAAAAATGTTCGAATTTTGAAAAATTACATAAACATTAGTAAATAGTATATGACTCATCTGTTAAAAGAACAATATATTTTTTAGCAACTTACCACGCATTTCACTGAAATATAATAAACCAAAAAATGAGATTTTAAATCTTTTCCTTTTCAGGTCCAAAGGAGTGCGATTTGCCGAAGTCAGCATTAGCTTCTCTTCATAGTGGAAACAATTTCGGACAAGTTCCAACAACACCAAACTCGGATTCAAATGGTGGGTCTGGGAGATTACACGTATCCGGAGGCTTGTGCGATCCTCCCAATATGCAACAGGACCAAGTAATTACAATTTATATAATATTCATTACAATATCGATACAAAATCCATTAAATGGTATTAATTAAAAATAATAATCGTTTTTGGGCTATTCAAGAAAAACCTGTTTAAAACCTTAAAAAACAGTGCAGTAGGTACTCTTTATTGCGAAAAATATGCCTGTATCATAATATTTTCATAATTTCCAAATTTAAAGCTTACTTTATTGAGTAGATATTAAATTAATAATGCGGATTTTGGTTTAGCTCATTAGTTTATTTAAATCTATAATAAACAACTATAGTAACTCAAATGATACATCAGTTTTCGAAACATTATTTAGGGCTTAAATTTAATTTTAAATTGTTTGAAGAATTAAATGAAAGCGGATAGTTGCTCAAAAACGCGATATTAATATGGTATATGTATAGTTAAAACTTTACATTTCCACATTCCAATCCTTTCTTAGTTTAGTTGAATAAGCTACATATCATCAGTAGTTTTAGATATGTTACAAGTTTAATACTTCTTTATCTGATAGTGCTTCATAATTAGTAATTATTTATATTGAATATGTTGCAGAACTCAGAAAAGTCCGGCAAGCAAAAGCGACACAGGACGAGATTCACACCAGCGCAGCTAAATGAACTTGAAAGGTGTTTCTCCAAGACTCACTATCCAGATATTTTTATGCGGGAGGAGATTGCAATGCGGATCGGTCTTACGGAATCACGGGTGCAAGTAAGTCACTTCCAATTTCCATATGTCAATAAAACTAGTCATAAACCTCTTCCCTTTGTCATTATAATTGGGCAAAAACCTCTTTCCCTCGAAATAGCCCACAATCGGTGAACCTCCATCCACAAAATATATGTTCGCACAATTCTCTAACTTAGGCATAATCGATAATTTGAACAGACCATGCAACATAGTTCTGCCGATACCTCTGAATATTTCAGTCATTAGGGTTCGAAAGGTGTGACCCGGGCATTTATCTGGTTTGGTTTAGGGGTTGAAGTAAATATTGATGATTTTTACTGACACGACGGGCTAGTCTGAACGCCGAAGAAAAATCAAACCAAATCATTTCCCTTTAGGGATTTGCAGGAATAATAAAAACGGCTTACTTTATTTTTGTTATAAAGTCAATCTTTGAGTTGTTCGCTGGATCATCGGTCTATCCACATTTTAAATCTCCACGTATATGTGCGTGAGAATTGCCTCATTTTTTATGCATCATACATCTTTCACGTTGAGCCGAGCACATGAAAAGAGGATTTAGGTTGCAAACCCTTGAGGGATTTCTCTCGAAGTGTTGTAAATTGATATAAGTGATTTTTTCCATTAAATCTAAATTGCTTCGCCATTTGATACATTTGCGATTGTTTAATATTTCGTACCTGTCAGTTGTTTAAAATGTTAGTCAATAACCTTAGAGTCGAAGGTAGGGTTTTATGCGTATCGTTTTTTTAATTTATTTTTCAACAATTTTCAACAGGTTTTATATATAGCTATAAATACAAATCAAAGTAACTAAAAATTCAAAGACACATGTCCGATTTTACTAAAACTGCCAGTCACATCGTCGCTCGATGCGTACCTATATAGAATGAATATATAAAAGAAACGAGAAACTTAAAGCTCACGTCATTTAGTAAATCCCATTTTGTTGGACAGAGTATTTAAATATTTAGTGATTCAGTGCTTCATTACTTATGATGACACTTTTTTTATGTTCTAATTAAAACTACAATAAAATTATAAAAGTTTGGATGCGTACTTTAAATGTTTGTTTAAAAATTTGACTATTTTCCAAGAACATTTAAAATGAAAATCCTTTTGATGAAAACCAATCTTAATCAATGCAAAAGGAATTCATTTTAAAAATTTAAATTTAAAGTGAACTCTGTGTGGAATAGGTTGTACACTGTTATTTATAATATAAAACCTTCTTCAAACAAGCAAATTTGAAAGTAAATAGTTTGAGAAACGAAAATGAGACTTCCCAAATTTAAGACAATTTTCCCTAATCTTTATTTTGTTTTCCACTTAGGAATATTCGATTAACCTGGGAGATCGGACTTGCGTCTTTTGGAATCTATTGTTCTAAATACAACGTGCTCTTCCGTCAGCCACAGAGACCCATTAGGTTGACCTTATTAATTTGTCTTAATGACGTGACGTGGCTATACTCAAAGATATTAGCCTCACGTTGATAGATGCGATGCCTTCTTGCTTTTAAAAGCATTTTACTCGTCAGTAAATCATTTCGTTTTAAGGAGACATTCAGGGATTTTTTATATGTGTTACTTTCCAATTAAATCATATTAAATTTTGAGTTGATAATTTTAATGTTAGTTTTAAAACAGTATATACATATAGGTATACATATATGTGTAAGTACTTATTATTTGAAAAAAAAGTAATATTCCTTGCTGTGTACCTACCGCGAATTAAATTCGATAGTCCGCACAAGATTTTCGAACTACACAGGAAACGCCTTTTTTCAATAAATTCAATAGATTAATTCTAGTATAATATTTTACTACTTTTCTAAGGAAATAAAAAATGTAGCATTTAGCTGAAGTTAGTATAGAACAAAACATAAACTTTTAATAATGTTGAATTTTGCTGATTACCGGAAACATTTTAAAATATAATACAACTAGAATTAGTGTAGCATTTCACTAGAAAATAAGGAAGTTGACATAAAATAAGAAGAAATTAAAAACAATTTTATCTTCCTCTGACATTGACACTCAATTTGAAAGCTGAAAATTGCTTGGACGACGATTTAGATTTAATGTACCTGATTTTTTTGCGTGATTTGCATGGAAGAGTCGAGCATAAAATAAGACAAATTTATAATTTTTGATCCCTATTCGGAAATTTCTCACCTAGATATCTAGAAATTTTCAGTTCGCTAGTCTTTTAACTCAAAAAGCTAGAAGCTCAAATCTGTGTGCATTTTACTGTGTTCTAGTTGAGAAAAGTTTACAGGGTATTTAGCAAATTTAGTCAAATGTTTACAGAGATAGTTTTAAATGAAAATTCCTACAGAAAAGTGCTTAACGTTATTAAAACTTTCCAATATATGTTTCAAATACATTGTGCGTAATTTGCGCATTGTATTAAAGAAAGAATGTAAAAATTGGGATGTATTCTTACAGATCTGTTGTCGAAATCTGCATTTATCCTCAACAGCCGACTGACACGTGGCGTAAAAATCTATTAGCGGCGGACGCGTGCACAAATTTGTAATCAACGTCAGAATAATTTGTCCTGGGAGGCTTGGCACTCGTGAAAATGAAAAGCGTTTTATTTTCCCAGCAGGTGTAAATTGAAAGAGAGATGCTCTGCAGTTGTGCTTTTGTGCCATTTTTACATTGGCTTGAGACTCAGCCCGTCGGCGGCGGCGTCACCGTCATCCCCCAGAGCCGCTCCACAAACACATAAATCAGTGGAACACAATAAAATTCCGATTGAAGCTCCCAAAATAAATTCTCTTGCCATTTTCCAGGGTGTTATCCCTAGCAAACAGGGGATAACTACCGATTCGATTGTTGTTTGTTATTTTCCGCACCCGTCTTCCACCGCCCTGGGGTCCTCGCCAGTTCTCCTCGGCCTCGGCAAAGGTATAAATCTTCCCCCGAATATATTCGAGGATTATCAGACATTACAGACAAAACTATTTATCAAGTTGGAAATCCAACCACGCAGTAACTTCTGCATGAGGTCATGATTAAAAGTCGCTAAGCTGAGAAAAGACAGACATCTTCCGAGACGAACTTTTGTTCATCGCCGGACAGGTGAATAATTGATTTTGATGCCCTCTATCTCGCCTGAGAAGTGCATTAAAAGCTATGACTGTTGGCCCTACATTCGGAGCACGCCCTTCCATTCAAGCATTGGATTGATATAAACAATTCAAGGCAATTTGGTTTGCAGTATGGTTGAGTTTGAAAACTTGTTTAAAATTTGAATTCTATTGCCTCCATGGAAAGCTTCCCTTCTGCGGTGCTCCAGGCCCCAGCCCCCGTACATTTGCAGAAGCTCCGACTGTCGTCTCAGGGCTTATGGCATTATCTTTTATGTCTCATTTTGTGGCTTTTCATTTAAAATTAAATTAAAATACGATCCTTTATTACTTCTTTGTTCTCCGGATTAGTGATGTCTGCTCCCGGGACTCTTCAGGGGGCGACACACAGGTTCTGTGTCGCTTTGCATTTTTTACATTGTTTTGATTAAATTTTACTTTTTCCTGGAACAGGCCTAATATGACAGCTTTGGGTAATGTTTAAGTCGTTAATATATATTGTTGGGAAATACATATATACTTATTATGTTCCAACACATTTTTATGTATATAATTAGAGAGAAAAAAAAAACGAATTATAAAATTATTTTATAAGCGGATTTAGAAATTTATAATATTCAATTTACAAAAAATATTTTAGTAGTATTCATTAAAATAAACCTTTTGAATATTCCCATTTTTACCAACTTCAAAAAGAATATTTTGTGCCGAAAAACGCATTTTTTCAAAATTGACTAAATGAGGAACATAAATGAAAAAGCTAAAATAGAACAAAAATTTAAAAATATAAAAAGCCGGCCATATATAGAAGAAAGTGAACTTACTTAGTAGAAGATAGAAACGGCCACGATCTTCAGGAGGCGGTTGGAAGGGGATAGAAAATATCGTGGGCTCTAAAATTCATGCTATCAAACGATGACATGTAATCGGAGCAACCACAGGTTGAGCAGTAGAATCTAATGCCTGAATATCACACTTAGAATCAAGACGTATAGCATCCACTAAGAAAAGAGTTTTTGAAATTCACACTCTAACAGGGTGAGAATGATTGTTGGGGAAGAAATTTTAAAGAAAGCCTAAATATTCTACTAAACAAACAAACTGGTATTTTCAGATTAGTGAAATTCAACGCATGAATGTGTATCAAAACTGTTGTGTCTTTGATGAAATGTTGAACAAATAGTCTTTTTTATATGTTTTAAGTAATGTTTCTACCTGACGTTTATTACACCTCTAATTGCTTCCTGACGCGTGCCGCCAGCAAATATCAAAGAATATTGTGGTGTTGCTTCACAACCAGTTCTAAACCCTAGTTTCCCAGTCGTCCTCCTCCTTCGACTTCCATGCGTTCAATATGTTTTGAAGCAAAAATCTGGGCATCACCTTACAAAATCAGGGGTGAGCCTCCTTCGCACAAAAATATGTATTCACGTATATCTCGGGATTAAGGGATTACATTCAGGAGTCAATTCTTGGCAGACGGCGAGCCTCCCCCAGCGCAGTCTCGACTCCCTGGCGTTTATTTGCTTTCCGACTTAGTCGAACATTTGTTCGTTCGTGTCGTACCCACCCAGAATTTAATTCGATTGTTTATCTCTGGTTGATCGAATTTACTGCTTCATTAAATGCTGACACCCTGCGTCGTTGGCTCGGACACTAGGCGACGAGGCCTGGAAAGTTTTCTAAAGCAGTTGAGGCCAACGAGGCAACTACTTAAAGGACCACTAACAAACAATTACCTGCTGTTAAGGTAAATTTTATAGCGCCATCACACCTTCAAGGAAACTTCGATCTTTTGAAATAGACGGTATCTGGGGCAATTTAGAGCCACTGACGCCCTCAAAATTTGCTCGAACGATTGCTAGTGTACACTTTAAAAAATGTGTGTATATTTTTTACTCACTTTCTCTACTGTTCCATCGCCTTTGTAATCCCACATTCTGTGCCGTATAAAAATGTCACATAAACAGCAGGGTGATGAATTTTTAATCCGCTATAAGGTCCTCACTCTGCTGGAGTTAGCTCCCCTCCGCACTGCTCTAATATATGGCGCTGCTGGAAAATCGTTCGTCTATGTTGGGATTTGCACATCAAATTACCCTTAGGGTAATTTTCATATAAATTAGAGGTTTATGTCGTGTGGTGTGATTGAGAAGATTGGATAAAAAGGATAGTCCGCGCGTTGAATTTTTCGGATACAATTTGATCTAATGCAGCTATGTAGGGTAACATCCGTATATTACCTACAAATATGAATTTACGTTGATGTAAAACAAATTTTTGAATATGTTCGTAACGAAATACATCATAACTACATACGTTAACTAAAATTTGGAAAATTTGCAATGGATTTCATATTAGTTCTACTTCTATAGAAGCGTTGATTTAAATTTTTTAAATTCGCATAATTGCGTAAAGTAATCAATGTAGTAGCTAATTGTAGTACAATTCTGTTTAAATGAAATATTATCAAAATTCAAAAGCTATATTAGATCTTACTTTCTATCAGATATGTATTGAATCTTTTGTAATAGTGCACTATAGTGCATAATTATAGGTACAAAAATCAGAACAAATACCAGACAAAAGAGAATGTACTTATAACAATGAATCACAAATATTTGGACTCAAAATGTCTTTAATCAATTTTATTATTTTTTTAAAAATGCATCTACATAGAAAAATAGTGTAATGAAAAGAATATAAAATAAAAAAACTGTCAGTTTCTGTTCGTTTTTAAATGCAGATAGTGACAAATCAAACAAAATTAGCTTCTCGAATAATAAAATGATTTTCACTTCAGCGAGTTTATTCGATTTAAGCACAGTTTCTTTTCTATATTTAATAAAAATGGCTTTTTCGTTTATATATTTATAATAATTTTAAATAACTACAGTTTGTGCCGTTTGTTACAATTTAAATTAAAGCAATTATGATTGATTACTTCCTGTAAAACTTATTAAAGATAGTTGAAAAATGGTACCTACCTTGTTCTATCAGAAATGATACATAATATATATATACATATATATATATATATATATTTATATATATATATATATATATATATATATATACATATATATATATATATATACATATATATATATATATATATATATATATATATATATATATATATATATATATATATTACGACATTATGTACTTTATAGGTTTGCCATATTTTAAACTAAAATACTTTAAGAAGTCCAAATTTTTGATTTTATTGTGTTATGCAATATTAATTTACATAAAATAATGCATACGAATAATTTGGTATAAAAAATGTTCAATGATCAAATTCGTCTACATTATGAATTTAATTACTTTCAGAGAATAGAGACAACATAATAAAGTAAATAACCCATTGTTCGGTTTTCCAATAATATTTAACTATTGCAGGCAAATTTAAGTAATTTTAAATTTGTTCATTTTATTATATATCTTTAGTTGTTGAATAACTATATTTTTTTGAAATTCAAGTAATTCTTCGGATATATTTATTCTTTTACGCCGCTTTTTGAAACATTTGTTAACTAGATACCTAAATTCGTTAAACATGAAATCAAAAGTAGTTTTCAGCATTAATTTCGATTATTTAAATTATTTTAAAGCTGAACTCATTTGAGCATCTCAATCCAATAAATTACTTATAATTAAAACAAGGAGTGAAACATTGACAATTTGTTTTTTTTTGTTAATTCATACCTATTTTTATGAGGCTGTCAACAGTTCTGTCCGTATATTGTAAGCATTTAAATTAACACTAGCCAAACACTACAATAAATTCAAAAACATTTGTTGAAGGTAAATTTTATAATATAGAGATTTTAAACTTTAAAATGTTGTAAGATAAATAGAAGTGCCACCATCATTACATTCGTCAACTCTCTTTTTCTAAATAGTGAACGTGTTGAAATTTTAAAATTGTTTCTCTCTTCGATGTAATTAAACAAATTGAAATCTTTAAATCTGATGATTTGAGTTCATTCATTTGTGAACGTAAAAATTTAAGACACGCATCTTTAGTTTTCGATCAATGAAAATATTGGTTCTTTACTCAGTAAGCAGAATTATAATTTTTGCGGATGGAACTCGCTGGAAAAAAGCAAGCTGCGTAGTTTTATGGTGTGTGAATTTAAAAGCGACTGATGGAGAATAACGACGAATTGTAGTGGAGTTACATACACCAAACCTTTTTGATTATATTGTTTAGATTCGTAAAATTTCATTCCTTGCTAGAACAATTGAGTACATTAAAGAAATACCAAAACAAAAGTTAATAATACATAGTACAAGCTAAAATGCATTATTAGTCCCATATTATAAGTATAATTTTTAATTATATTCAAATGTATTTACAAGTATGTTCCAGCGTTTAAGTTTGCATGAGTAAAGGTGAACGAAGTTTTAGTTAACAATTCTTAAAACTTAATGATTTTTGAGCAATCATATCTGATATCACTGAAATAAAATTTTAAAAATGTATGCATCGTATATTACCTGCTCCGATTTGTATTCAAGATTTCTTTTAATTAAAAAGCGCTATTTGAGGAGATCTCTTTTAATCAAGACTAATTATTTCGACGTCGTTGTTAGGAAGCTTCCATGAAACGAATTGAAAATTCATAAAACAGTTTTGCATTTTGCGACATGTGGCTTTTATCAAAATATATAAAATATCTCAAATCCTGTCATTCTATTATCACGCTCTTCAAATCAAATATAATATTGATATGATGGAGGTCCTCGACGAGATATGGAAATCCACTTTTGTCATATGTACGGATCAAAAAGAGCTTAAAATAAACCCGGCTCGGGCGGAGGCGTTCAATTCTGCCGCTGTCTGCAAAGTAAAAGGGTTTTCCAATCCGAAATTCCAATAATCGCTCGACAACCTCGCTCTCGTTGCAGACCGTTTTTTTATAGTCACTGATGCGAGGAAAGTCATTTCCACTTGCTATTAAAGCAATAAAGAAAATCTTTCACGCTCTCACTTTATTACGTGGAGGGCAATTTAGAGCGCAATTTCCTTGATACCCGGCGCTGGCTTTATACGACGCTATTTCCTCGAATGTCCCTGAAATGGCACCGTGAAGCTTTCATGCGGGA
The DNA here is from genome assembly GCA_963920795.1 of Eutolmus rufibarbis. Taxonomy (NCBI): domain Eukaryota; kingdom Metazoa; phylum Arthropoda; class Insecta; order Diptera; family Asilidae; genus Eutolmus; species Eutolmus rufibarbis. The sequence goes on from OY987205.1 coordinate 39,634,026, forward strand.
AATATAGTTGAAATATTTTAAATTACAGCGCTTTTTATGAGAATCTAATTAAATTCGTACATTGCATTTTGGGGCCACGGGGCTGCGGCGGTCAATTAAAGCTGCTGGCTGTTTTACACTACTCCCGGTTGAAGTGTTCGGGAACGTAAAAATCAATAGATGCTTAAATCCCCATCCCGAGTTGTGCCATGATTCCAATTTATTAATTGGGAGGATATTTCACTTGTGGCTAAGATATCCGGGATATTTCTGCAGCTCCTGCTGGGCACCGACGGCCGAAGCGGAGCGCGCCTGGAAAGCCATGTAAGCCATAACTAAGAATTAACTGGAAGCTTATATTGTTGCATCAATCACAACAAGAAAGACCGGTGCAGAGCCGGGAGGGCAGGGAAAAAGGAGCAGGGAAAACCGGGAAAGCCAATCCAGAACACAATCGCGCCGTGGGATGTACCCCCGGATTCTCCAAGTGGGTGGTGATTTGAAGGCGCATGCCCAGGAATCGAAAGTATTTCAAGAATTTCACTTCCTAAAATGCAATGGGGGAGCACTGGAGCTATTGTCAGAGGAGTTTCCATAGCTACAGCTTCGAATACCCTGGATACTAATTTTCCGGGCAGAATCACAGCGCAATGCCACAGCGACGTACATGCGAACATACACACACATCTACATCGTTTCTGGATGCGGGATTCTCCCGGTGTATCCCCATAAATTCCTTCCTTAAGGTAAAAACATTTTTGAGTTATTTTCTTTGGAGCCCCGGCTCCCTTGTGGAGTTTTTCAATAAAATAAATTTTCGGAATTTTGACTAACTCCACCTCCGCCGACTGCAAATTCAAAGGGAAATAATTGAATTTTCGGAATTTTCACGATGCTCATGGAAGTTGCCTTAATTACATCAGAGACGACTTTTCTGAAGAATGTTTAGATGTTTAAAGTTTAGGAGTTGACATTTAAACTGGTACTAAGGCATGGCAACTGGGTACGATTAGAGTTTCAGAGGCTCTTAGAAACTCTCTTGGCTTTTGATGTGAAATTTACTGCTGGTACCTTACTACACCATATTAAAGCAATTCCTTAAAGAGAAAACTTCAAAAGCTTCAACGTTTATTAAGGTGTTACATCTACCTGAACACATTGAAAATGAAATTTTTTTAGGAATTTTTTAGAATATACAAATTCAACAATTACATTAAATATAAACGGCATCCAATTTATTGACCATTGATGTTAAAACAAGCAAACATTTTTATAAGAGAATATAATATTTACATGAGAATTTGAAATGCCCTCTCCTGTCTTCATGATAACTCCTAGAAATATAGATGTATTTGAAAATTTTTAAAAGAATATAGTAAAGCACGCAATTGTCATTATGGACCTAAATAACCTAGTTTTTATAAAAATGATTGTTTACTTATTATTTTAAACATCATTGACCCATAAATAACAAGCCATTTTAATTTTATTTAATAGTTAACCTTAAATTAATTCCTAAAAAGTTTTCATTTCCCATGCTTTCATGTAAAGGTCCTCTTAACTAATACCGCAAACTTTTTAATTGTATTTCCTAGTATTCTTATTATGTTATTTCATGAGCTTCAAAGGTCTACGACCATAAAATAAAACATCAAAATGAATAATAATTGCGTCTGAAAACCAACGATGGTAGTATTTACGAGACAAAATGCGGTAATACGCGGCGGATATTATAATAGTTTGATCCTGATTTATACTTAGTACTTTAATCGATATTTGTTTGGACTACTCAAATCGACGCTATACCCAAACAATCGGACAAAACACAATCATCATCCAAAAAGGTAATAATATAGTAGCTTTATATCTTATTTATAAAAATTTTTAATTTAAATAATTTGTATGAAAATGGGCTTTTTAGATTTTGTATTTAGCTTTGCGGCTTTTAAAATGACAGACCATAATTAAAAAGTGTGCATCAATTAGTAGACCATTTCTTAAATTCTTTAAGATTTTCCTGTAGGTATCTATTTAAAAAAAAAAAAAAAAATATTTGTGCAAAACTTAACTTGAATTTTTTTGAATCCAATATTACATACATATGTATATTATACATATGTTGGAATTATATAAAAATTGCTGAAAAATCTGAAAATATTTAGTTTTCCATTTTGCATTTTCATCAATTGCTACACTCAGACAAAAATGGCAACGTAAAATTAAAAAAAAACAATGTTAATTTTAAAACTGCGCTTCAAGTGGCGTCGTTTTTATTTCAATGTTGAAAAGTTTTCCATTCATAACGATCATGTATAAATTAAAAACGAATATTTTTGTATTAAAATTGATCACAGGTTTATACATATCTGGCTTTTAATTTAACATTATTCAACGTACATTTAAAAACAAAACGTTTTAAAGTTAATAAATTTTGTTTATAAAACGAACAATGTGTAACTAATTCCATTGTTAATTTCAAAATGTCAATTTTAAATTAAAAACACACAGCTATGGCGCGATTTCATAGCGGAAAATTGTAAAATTAAAATGGTTTTTCAATAAATTTACGTTGTTTTTCTCTGAGTGTACTGAAAAAAATCTGAACAAAATAGACTTTTTCTTGGAACGAGTTTAAAATAGTTTCATCAATTATTGTATGTGTTAAAAATATGTCGGGAATGGATTTTAAAATATCTATAGCAGTAATTTTCGATTTACAATTTCCACTACATTTGTTTTATTAATTTAAACAAATTTAAAGGATCCACGAAAATAAACACAAAATAATTTTGTCACTGATACTTAATTTTGAAATTAAATACTCAATTTCAAGGAGTTTATAATTTTATTGAAGTTATACAGGATCGGATATTTTAGAAACTTTGTAGTATAATTCTTTGATTGTGAATTGATGAATACAACGATTATAAACATATGTCTTGAAAATGGTAATTATTACAAATACACAAATCTATGTCATGCATAAAAATTACCTAGAATTTTTAACCATTTTGATTTTGATTCACTGAAATCATTATTATTATTTTTAGAAAGATAAACGATTAAATTGAAAAAATAGTTAAAGCAATAAATATATTACTGAGATAAATGTTATACCGCATATCAGAAACGAAATATTTCAAAATTACAACTAAACATTTTAGGGAAAGAAAAAGAACGAATAAAAAAGTAAGGATGCATATAAATAATAAAAATATTTCATTGAACAATTAGTTTTTCGCATTCGCTTGGTGATTTCTAACAGTCTGAGAACAACAACTCACTGTCAACCTTGCGAAATATTACCCCATTAGACCAAATATGTCGATAAATGTTAGGTATCCACAGAATTTATGCATCTGCCCCTCATGAATATTTAGAAGGCGGGCATTTGCAAACGATGCAGCATTTCTCCATAATGTTTACCCTAATTGCTTAACAAGGCTGCAGATATTATCTCAAGATGTTTACAGAGCCAAGGTGTGTCGTACACAAATCTCCTCCCACACGACTTCGCCGATTATTAATGGACACTTCTAGACAACTCATGAGTAATGTCCTCTATGAATTTTGATTAATTGGTTATCATCAATACACAGTTAATGCATAAATACGACTATAACTTGCCATATGGGAACAAGCAAAATGTGTTTCTACTTGGTGCCCTTTCCTGCGTTTATCTCATAAACTTTCGGTCTCAATATGTGTTGCGCTCTATTGACTATTTTCCCCCATTCGGCCAAGGATATCTGCTAAACTCCCATAGGATTCAATAAAATAAATGGGCGGCCTTATTTCCAAGACATTTCAGCAAATGGATTTTGTATTTTAGCATTTGGTGTTTGATGGGGCCACCCTTGTGAGCTTATTTACTGGGATGAATCTTTAATGGAAGTGTCCAGTAGAAAATAGTGAAAACTTCTGCCAGTGATTAATGCTACTATTGCGTATCTGCTTTTCTCTTTTTCTGAGATTTAGGAGCAATAACAGACTTAACAGAGTGAATACGGATTTAATAGTCTTAGCAGTACCTAGTGGTTTTATATATTAAAGAAATATTATATTTTTGATATTGTTGTGGTTTAAAAAACTATGTTTAATACAATACACAATCAAATTGATGGTCTCTAATTCCTTAAATAGGATTCCTTTTTTTCTTTAGTTAATTTGAAATAGGAAAGCCTATATTTTTAATCCGTCATTTTGAGTTCTTAATATTGGGCACCAAGTTTGAAATTATAATAATATCAAAATCTTAATTTTATGTACAAATAATTTTTGTTAGAGTTTAATAACAAACATTTTTATTCGCATAAAAAATTGAAATTCCCAAAATATATTCATTTTTACCAGCATACAATTCGCAAAAGCGCAGCATCTAGTACAAAGTATTGATCTACGCTCATACTAAAATAGTGATATTACTAACGAAAAATTTCGTGTTAAGACTGAACCATTTTCCCTGAAAAAAAATAATATACATATGTATAACAATGTTTTGCATAGGAGTAAATTGTACGGTCATTTTAAAAAGCATAGTTATCAACGAAATCTCTTTTAATTCCTATTAGTAGGAGAATAAAAAGTGTTAGTTTTGATCGAACTTTTACATAAAGTTCTAAGTTATATTCAGAAGAAATAATTTTGATCAGGGTTCATTAATATTAGAAAGCTAAAAAAGAAAGCATAGTTTATTGTCCAAAACTGCTTTCTTAGTTCGAAAGGTAATTAAAGAATTCAAAAAATGTTCAGGTAGTCGCAAAAGTCATTGTTTCTATTTTACTTTTAAAACTCGTTTCTGGTCGGTCAGCGTTGTTAGGTTTCTACCGAGCAATTGTGTTAAAGTTAACAAATAGCTATTACAAAGTTAACCATTCCTTTTGATGAGTTATTAGTTTTTCCTTAATAATAATGTTTATAGCTGAGATTCAGCATAATGCCCATTATAACAATATTTATAATATACTCTCCAAAAGTTATCGAAATTCGAATGACCCTAATATAATATCATTATAATCGCAGAACATTTATTAGTTTTCTTCCCTTTTCTTTTTTAGAAAAGGAAATCAACAAAGCGAAGCCTTCGAAGAGGTCAAATGAATTAAAGTCACGGAGAAAGTTAATTCTAATAAATTCATAACAATGTCAGTTACGCAAGATTTTTAAAAAGGTCAACTCATTCCTTCGGTTGTACTAATGTAGTTTAATACGAATAATTATGTGCAAATACATAGGACAAATACCTTTGTATTATGAATAAGTAAAATTTAAAAATATGATCACAAAGCTCTTTAAAAATACCCAAGTAAATATGTATAAAAAGCGGATTTATCATAGTCAAAGGAACTTTTCAAATATTTACCGCAAAATATTTTTTTATTTTTGACAACTTCTTTGTGCTACTTTGCTTACAATCTCAGGAAAAAATGTTTTAAAATGGCTAATCGATAAAGGTAACTAAGAAAAAAGTACAAACATTTATTAGCTTCCACCCACACGCCCACGCTCTCTACCACCACACAGACATCATCCTTCTCGAGCGAAGGCTGACAATATCAAAGTTTACTTTGGGGTAGTGCGCCGGGGGAGGGTTTTCGTTTTAAGGCTGAAGCAAAACCTTCAGTCTTCCCGTTTTTAGGTGTGTTGCGTCTGTGTGCTTATCCTTTGCCGGAGGTTCGCCATGTGGCAGGACACGGGAGCACGAGACGGGATTGGGAATGTCTACAGCGACTCTCCCGGGAGGCCCATGGTACAAGCAAAATTACTTTAGTTGCATCGTATTTTATTTGAATGACAGTTGGACCGAAGACACTTTTTTCCTGTCGGAGAAAAATTGCTAGCAGTCAGCAAGGACGGAAAGAGCTCTATGCTAACACAACCTTAGCAGATTGATACAATTTCGAAATCAATCTTGCCATAAACTGCTACCACACAAATTTTTCGTTGAATTGATTTTGCATATTATTGTATAGGTGTCAAACAAAGTAAAATAATTGAAGGATTTTCACGAAAAGCCATACCTAGTGCATTTCAATATCTGCAGACAAAAACATTGGGGATGAAAATGGAATCATAACAAAACGAATTGACGAATTGATAGAGGCATATTTGCATTGCAAGGCTTAAATGATAGACAGGTTACATTTTAGAAGCTTGTTAAATTTCTATCAAATATTCCTGGAGCAAATCAAAAGGCAAAAAATATGTACTAGTAGCTACAGTGCTAATGAAGATGAATGTGTTCATGAAAAAATAAGCAAATATTCCAGATTCTTCCAAAATTTTGCTGAATAGATACTCTTTACATTAATGTTTGTTGTAGAAATATACTAACGAACATAGTAATATTTCGCCCATCAAAAATTGATATTGTTAATCCTATCTGTTTTTTCACTTCGCTTTGTAATAATTATCAAAACTTTCAGAATCAAAAGTCATCATTCATTTTCGTCACGGTTCAACATTAAAATCAAACATGTTTTTTATTTATTTTTTATCCAGATAGCATTAAAAATGGTTGATGCTATTACTGTTTGTGCAGTACATACATATATTAATTTACTAAATGGATACTAGCTATTTCTAAATAAGAAATCTTAGTTTTGTTAAATACTACTTTCTTAAGTAATTTTTTTTAAAATCCTTTTGTTCAAGAGGAAGATTGTTTCTTACATAAACATATTTTTTCCTTTCTTCCTGTCTTTGTGACACGGCAAATACCGCCATTTATTGTTTTTGTTTAAATATTTACAAAAAACAAAAAATAAAGTACTACGCTTATTTTAACCTCCATAATATACACTTTCACGTCCGATGACACCCAACGTGGTGTCATATGTAGTCGGTAGTGAGTTGTTAAAAGCTTTTCTAATTTTTGGTTTGTAAGTTCATTTACTACATTAAAATTAAAAACAGTTGAGTTAACTTTGTCGTAATGATTTTTGTGCTTCACTCTCTTTAATTTCACTACGATCGACTTTGCAATTAAATTCCAGCGACAGATGAAATCTAACCGCGAAGTACCGACGGTAGAGAGGAAAACTTTTGTTAAGCATGCGAACATCAGAGTGTGAAAGGGTTATACCTTAACTAATGTAAAATGGTTGAATCGCTTTAAGTTATCGTGTTATGAGCAAAGACTAAAAGTAATATTATAAATTTACAGACATTGGAATGTCTTCAAGAGCTCTTTAAGACCGTTTTTGCATATTCGATGTTAACTAAGGAGATAAACTATCCAAAGACTTTATGTATACAAAGAATATTAACTTTCTAGTAAAAAGTCTTAGAAATTAGAATTTTTTAAAAACTGAAACTGGCCGAATCTGCGCATGCGATTTTAAATATTCAATATAATACATCTTAATTTAAAGAGTAAATCAATTGAAACATAGGGTTAGTAGAATTATATTTACCATAGGCTAGTTTTGTTAATATATGATATATTTTTTCAATTTAAATTAAAAAATATATGTAATAAACACATGTCTGTACATACGAGTATACTTTTAATATGCATATATGGAACTTTTTGCCAAGGCTCATATTTAACTAACAGTTTTTGCTAAAATTATTCTGGTTGGCTAAAAAATATTCTTCTAGCTCTCATAAAAATAACTTTTGTTGCCTGCCGAGCAACTGAAGTCGTACATATCGCCACACTCCATTAAAAAGTCTCAAAAGTTTACATTAAGCCCCTCACAGTTCGGGGAAACAAAAACAAATTATTGTATGCATAAGTCTTCCCACCAGAAAGTTAGCTGCTAAAATTGCCCTCTAGAAAGATTTGTGGTGTCATCATAAATAATTGATTAACTGGGATATGACTTTTTAATGTAGTCTGCTTTAGGGAGAAGTCAGGGGGAGAAAATGGAACAGGTCTGGCAGAGTGCAGAGTGCTAAAAGTCGGTTCGACCACCCCTGCCCCTGCAGCCCTCAGTCGAACCGATGCAATTCTTCGCGAGGCAATGCCCGCCCTAGTTTATGAGATAACGACATGTGAATTCATTACCACCCCCGGCGCATCAATCCTCCGGTAATGTCTGTTCTGTGTTCGGAATAAGAAAATCACGGCCCTCTGCGGCGCATTACGGGCCGGATCAGGTCCCCGCCACAGAAAAATAGGCGTTAAAAAGTCGGTTAGGAAAATATTTGGGTGTTGAGGGTGCGCCCGATTCGCCCCATGAATAAATTATTATCACCCGATTAATGCCCGTCTCGTGCCGGCTAACCCTCCCCTCCCTTAGGTGCGGGGGTGGAAGAAACGCTAAAAAGGCCTACCTTTGTTTCCCACTTTCGGTCTGATTTGACAGTTTGATTGAATGTTTTTGGCACAGTAATTTTCAGCCCTAAGACACCACCTGGATCGCGCGAAGATGTGCTGCTTGAGCTGGGGGTCAATTACGACAAGGGTTAATTTAGGCAAATTCATCATTATTCAGCCTAGCCCTTAGATATCTTAAAAAAAAAGGAACTTTGCTTTCCGCGAGCGGCAAAAGCTAAAAGTCACCCTCTTTTGCAAACTCTACCCCTCACTGCACTTTGCAGGCATATAATGCGGTTGCACCACTTTATTACTCCCGCGGGATTTTCTGGGTGTTCATTGTGCCCTAAGATGAACCAGCAAAACACATGTTGCCTCAGCATCTTGTCACCCTTACTTAGTTTTTGAACTTTTGTGGTTGAACCATAAAATTGAATATATATTAAGATCGACCGCAGCTGGGATATCGGTGTATAAAAAATACTTATATTTAGGCTGTAGTTCGATTTTATTTCTGCTAGAAATTGTTTCACTCAATTGGAAGCTTTGGCATAAATAATAATTTTTGTTTGAAGCATATAAGTTTGTCACTAAATAACGAGTTTTAAAATATTTATTTATTTTACTTTCACAGTCATGTTACTTTCGAAAGCGAAATTTTAATTTTGAGAAATACATAATTAAATATGAGTAGGCTACTTCTTTCGAAATCCTATATAAAATTCCATTTCCAACCGCCATTTTGAGCCGCACCTTTGAATGAAGTTTCAAATTTTAGTTGTTGAAATGAAATCACTGGATACTATTAGTTTTACCACTTAAATAATGCATATGTAATCATATAAATGAAGAATCATAATACATTAATGAGTAAAAATTAAATTAAATTAAAACAAAATTGAATCCAGAGCCTTGATCTTGAACTTCAATACTTTGAAACTAAATTCAAAAGTAGCGTGGTTGAAAACGTTTAAGTATCAACTTGCAACAGTTCCCCAAAATTTGAAGGTTTTGTTCACCATATTAGTTCCCATCAGAATAAAATGATTTGAAAATGGTAATTTGAAATAGGTAGCTATTAATAGCTTTAGCTTTTTATTTGTATTATATTTAATTTCTTAAGATTATAACCATAAAAGAACATAATTTGCAGTGGAAAGAAAAATTCTTAATTTCAAAATGTAATTTTTTCTTATTTATTCAAAATTCGAAATCCAAAACTTTGAATTGAAACCTATGATTTTGAAAATTTGAAAAAGCGAAGAATTTTATAAACCCACATATTGGATTCTTAATTTTGAATGTTTAATATTTAATCCTGATTGATTGAGTCTATCCGTTTAAATTTTTTAGTTTTAACATTGGTAATTTTCGGTTAAATCCACTCCTAGTTCTAATATATAAAACATCAGCGCTCAGTCTTCTTTGAAAATGGTATGAACTCGGTAAATGAAAGATTGTCGTAAGGTTGTCTGAAAATCAACTCTAGGTAAAAGTTTTGCTTTGAACTTAAACTAAGCAAATTATTTTGCAAATCTGAATTCTCTGTAATTTTCAAATTTGGTATACCTACATTGTATTTAGACAACATCTAAAGTGAACAATTTTATTTTTTAGGTATGGTTTCAGAACCGCCGAGCCAAATGGAAGAAGCGAAAGAAGACGACGAACGTGTTTCGAACACCAGGTGCTCTACTGCCCTCGCACGGATTGCCGCCGTTCGGAACGAACATTACGAACATTGCGATGGGCGAGAGTTTGTGCGGCACGTCAATGTTCAGCAGTGATCGATGGAGTGTTGGAGTCAATCCAATGACGGCAGGTGGGCTTATCTTTTATAGAGCGTCTTCGCATGACTGAACATTTAATTACTACTTAAAGGTTTTGGCCAACTTAATCAATCGTCTACACTTTCGTCTACGTTAAATAGTGGTCTTAATTCAAGTATTAATATTAGTTCGGCTATGGGTGCTAGCGGCTACCAGCATTATGGACTTAACGCTTTGGGTGAGCATTTTAATTAATTATTTTAATTCAACTAAGCTATTACATACATTTTTTTAATCCAACTGTCGATTTAACTCCAAAACCCCTTTTATACTTGTGTAAATTTAGTTCTGTCTAAAAAAGAGCATGAAATCAAATTACTCACATTAAATATTAATATTCTAACTTCGCAAGTTGTCTGTCATTTATTTCTGTATTATTATTATGTACGTAAATTATCATGTAAACCGTACTAAATAAAATAGAGGTGGTAATACGTTTCCGAACGAACTATGTAGGTACTTAATAATTCCTGTTTCACTTTTTTAAAATTCACGGAGGTAAAAGGATTTCATATTCGGATAAAATGAGTGAAAATAAGTTCAGCGTTTCTTACGCTTATCCAAATTTGAAAAATTTGCTCTCTGGTATTCAGAGTCTTGGTTTCATAGAATTTCTATTCGTAGTAATTTGCTTCGCATACCTATATACTATATACCTTACATAATTTACATACACGTATTCAAGTAATGATAAATAATGTATTTGGTTATTACTTTGTAGGATTTTTTGATAATACTACATATTTTTCGGAACAGAATGCGTAAAGTTAAACAAAGTCTCAGGCAGACAAGATTATGCAGATGTTTTTTAGTATCTTTCCTATCGGAAGAATCTGAAAATTTAAGTAAATATTTCGTGACCGACTAATTTTGGTGTTATGAAAAGCGAAATAAATTATCAATTTTATATTTACCCAAGAAGCTTTTCGTCTTATGGGCATTGCCCATTTACCATTGAAAGCAATTCTTGAAATTTGCAATGTACGCCGCAATGGCACATCCTTTTAAAAGATTAGTTTTGAAATCGAAAGTCGATGTGCTAATTTCAATTAAAAAATCACATTCTCCAATAAATCTATAATATATATATAATTCAAATACTAACTTAAAAAGCAATAATTTTCTACTATTTATTTATGAGTGCAAATATATTTATTCAGTAATGTATTCACGTGCATCAAAGTTCGGCATGTCTTAGGAATTTTTGATTTTTTGGCTTCAAGAATAATTTTAAATGTTGTTAATAAAATATCATATAAAAGTAGATACTATAATGTTTCTTTTTAATTTTAGGCGATTCTATGATGTACCAACATTCCGTTGGTGGAGTAGGATGCACAGGAGGCTCACCGACAGCCACACCGCCCAATATAAATTCGTGCTCGTCCGCAACACCACCTCTGTCAAATAATCAACAAAACACTAGTCAAAGTGAAGTTAATGGAGACCAAATGGTAAGTGCCATTTTGGTAGAAACTGGTTTCAAATTCGGGTTTTCTTGTTACATTAGCCTTAAGTTAAGCATCTTAAACCTTTCGCGAAGAACAATGAGTTAGACTTATAAAATATACAAAGTTATTGTCGTGCGAATGGGTTAAAAATATCATAATGTGGGATCGGTGGTTCTTAGTAAGTAAAACTCAAAATTAATCAAAGGCATCGGTAACTGGCCGCGGTTGCCCAGCGGTCAGAGTCAAAATATCGGAGCACAAATTCCAAAGTATGTTCGATTCTTGCCTATAGTCAAAACCTTTATTTTTCGAGAAAATATTTACATATTAAAATTCTGTGAATCTGTATCGTAACTTTAATCGTGCGTCAACAATTGTTTTGAACTAGTAACTTATTTTAAAATTATTCATTTCGCCTTGCCGTATTTTAAATCAAGGTGCTACATTCGTATAGGCGCCTTTAGTTGTTGAGATTTTTCGTCTTTTATGTAGAACTTTCATTATTACGGTTAATTAGATTAACTTTTATTTATAATCATAACATTTTTAGGATTCACAGAGTAATTGTTAAATTTTAAGGGTTAAGAATTTCTCGAATTATTCTTTACAGCTTAGATTTTTATACATGGTTTTCACAAAATACATTATATTGAGTGGGTGAAATTAAAGTTACATATGGAGGAAAAGTTTAATAAAAACCTCATCAAAAACAACTTTCATTATATCGTTGATAAAATAGAAAATAGGTAAAAATAAAATAGAACCAATATCTACATAAGTTTGAAGAAAATAGGGTCTGTTAAATTCTATTGTTTAATGAAGATTGTTAAAATAATGAATGCAAGTAAGTTCTACACTTTTTAGAGCGTATTTCCCCAAAATTTCTATTCTTCTGGGAAGTATCATACTTGAATATAATTTGTAATTAAGAATATTATAACAGTTTTTATTTGAATTGTGGTGTTAACTACAAAGAGTATCATTAGAAATTATGTTTGAAATCATTATATTTTCAATATTCTCAAATTGTGTTGTCCTTTCAGAATAACCAGCAGCAGCAACAACCGCAACAGCAGCAGCAGCAGCACCAGGAGCCAGCCAATCATCACGTTTCGAATTGTCAAGCCCTGCAGTCGAACCCCGACGGGGACGAGGAGGTCTGGCGGGGCCACAGCATAGCCGCCCTCCGACGCCGAGCGTCTGAACTGAACGCAACTTCGATCCCTTCTTATTTGCATGCACACAGCTACGAGCACCACAACTCGGTCTACTGAAACTTAATGAAAAGCTTCGAAAGCTTCCAAGGATATTGAGTCCTCGCTAGTGGTTGCAGGAATCTTTCGTTGAGTTCTCTCCTTCGCTCTGTGGGGAAAAGCTCTTACTTCTGGAGTAGAAAGTTCGTTCAAATGGTTCGAAGACGAGTGGAACAAAGGTTTAGGATTTAGATAAATTCCACATAATAGGGTACTTATACACAGGATGGCGATATGAAACTAATAGGGTGGACATTAATATATTTTTCTTCGTTATGCTCAATTTTTATCTGAATCTTTGGTACATATGTTTAACATATGTATTTACGAAGGAATCATGTCGAGTTCCTAATTATAAAACAGCTTTATAAATTTATATGAAGTCGATTATCTCGAAGATACTGTTAAAACTTTAAGTTGATTTGATGAAAACTGGCGAAATTATAAGCTTTTGAAATGTACCCACCCTCTGTACGCAAAGTGCAGGACTTCGAAAATTTCAACCACATTTTACTGGAAGCAATATTCCTCACTCAATTTTTCAATTGAATTGATTTTCGTTTATTGATCGTATGCTGAATATTTGTTTAATTTAATATTATGATTTGTTTTATTTTTTTACTTTGAATATTAATAACTTTTCAACATCACTATATGCCCGGAAATCAAGCAAACTCATCAGAGTGGCAACATTTATTTAGATTAAGTATTAAAATTTTTTATTTCATATGTGGATGTATCAATTTTTAAAGAAATGCCACGAATTTTAAAAAACAACAATTTTGATCTAAAACTTTCGTCTATAATTTTCTTTTTACTACTGTACTTACTGCACGTCTTTTGGAAAATTCTGAAGCTTTAAAACAAAAGTTAATTGATATTTCTGAATCTCTAGAAGAAAATTCAGAAATATTAAAACACTATTTTCTTTTAAATTTTCCATCGAAAAATAGTTGAAATGATACCTAACCAAACAAATATTAATAATATAACTTCGTGGCATATTTACACACAATTTTGTATACGAATTTTGTTTTGAATATTTAATTACAGAATATAAAGAATTAAGTTCCTTAAACATGCCAGAAGTAAAAGACTTTTCCTTCCTAGTCTGAATGTTTCCAATTTTATGTACAAAACAAACGAAAAAAAAAAAAATTAAAACTTTCAAACAAACTCTATTTAATGTAACTGCTAAAAATCTAACTGTTAGAAATTTCATCTTAACTTTAAATCATGTCAAGAGGTAGCAGTGTATGCTCGTAAATGTGGAGGAAACTTCTTGATTCCACAAAAAAGAATAACGCAGTGTATTTTAAATCAAGTTGCAATATCAACTGATGAAACGAGACAAGACTAATTAATGTATACGAAGTTTTCAAAAACAATATTCATTAAGCTCTTCAATAGATTTTAATAAGCATGCTAAACGCCATAACTAATGGAAGGTAAACTTTATTGGCTACTCGATATAAGTATCCTAGTGATGTATACAATTGTATTTAGCGTAACCCTAAGCCTAGCGAATATTGAACTAGTTAGTTTTTACTCTAAGAAACGTATAACTTAGAACTGTACAGACATCTAATAAAAATTCATTCCGTATACGATTAAAAGCAGTGGAATAAAACAATTATAAATTATGGAGATATATATATATATTAAATGTAGAATATGATAACGAATCTCTTTAGAGTTTTATTCATTGATTTATAAGCGCTTCCGCTGTAGAACAGTGATTAAAATAGTTACGAGCTATTTATTATATTGCTCAACCCGTCTTTACCTTGTCCAAATTTTACTTATTTTAAGTATTTGGCTTTTCTTTTTGGGAACTATGTATATTGGAAAATTAGTACTACACATTCTTCCAAAAACCAAAAATTGGAACGGTGGTGTAGTATCTACATAATGTGTATATAAAGAAACGTTATTCATTAAAACAAGTTTAGTTAAGTTATTTAATAAAATAAATTTTGAAATCGGTTAAAATTAAGCCATAGTGGCCATGGATTAAACAGAGCTACTTCAGCTTTACTAAATTTCAGCAAAAGTTATGAAATTAGGAATTTGAATTTAGTGGTTTTTAACTCTTAGCTGGCTGGTACTGTAGAGTGTAGGGTACCAGATGACCCACCCTTTTTTTATCATTTTAAAAGCGTGGATTTTGAATAAACTTTGTGTATGAATTTATCATCTCGATATCTAGGTCATATTTCACCTCGTTATATATTTTAATTTGTTGCCGTGATTTTTATTAAACTTGACTATGTTCGCAAATGGAGTGAATCGATTAAGAGGGTGGCGAGTTAGAGACATCATTCCCTTATATAATTAAATTAAGAACACTTGGATCAGCAAACACATTTTGTGATAATTTTTAGAGTTCCGTACCTCAAAAATAAAATTGTTCGTTCGTCTGTTACAGCTGATTATGCGAAATTGAAATAGGAGCCGACATGGTCAAATGCTTACACATTCTAAAATCGTTCTTTTTTAATTATAGACCATATAGTTTTTAAGTTGTGAGTCGGGTTATTTCTTAACAATGTGGCGCTATTCACACATTTTTTAACTGCTATAAACAAATGTAGATTTGGCTAAGTTTGGTTTAAAACAACAGTTATAAATTACAGCAGAATTTGTTCCATGTCACCATATATCCGTAATATAATCGATTTAAAGATGAAGTTTATAAAGTTTATGTTCCGATGCGGCATCATCAGTGCAAATCGTACTCGAACTTGTCGGGTTTTTTCAAATTAAAAGCCGCAATAAGCATTTAAGTCCCAGTGTGATTAATAGTTCTAATTTTTGTGCTATAATTTGACCTACATTCATATTTTCGACTTTTTTTTGATGATCTGTTATTATATTTAATTTGCCCGCAATTTTCTTTAGATAGTAAATCATTGCTCAATCGTTGGTTATTCAATTTTATGAAAAGTAAACAAATTAGGTTTAAAACTAAATTTTATTTTAATTATTAACTTTTTTATATGTTATATATAAACAAATATCTCATATGCATATTAGCCTAACTTAGATTAAAACTGGATTATTACCTAAAATACATGCAATTTCAGATTCTAATATAATATAATTTTGTAGATGCTCGTCACGCGTAATGAGTTCCAATTGACCCTAATAAAGAAAGCAGTGGTC
The DNA here is from genome assembly GCA_963920795.1 of Eutolmus rufibarbis. NCBI lineage: Eukaryota > Metazoa > Arthropoda > Insecta > Diptera > Asilidae > Eutolmus > Eutolmus rufibarbis. The sequence goes on from OY987205.1 coordinate 39,649,966, forward strand.
CTACGTACGAAACTTCGGGATTCAGAACGTTACAATGCAGATATCGTTTTAAAGTGTAATTTCCTCCGAAAGGAACTCAATCGTGAGGAGCCACAGCAGTTGATGGCACAGCGGAGCCCCCAAACTGGAGTCGGTAGCCCGGCTCCTCCGATTTGAGTGGAATCAATTTTCATTTGCAATTTGTCCCGGCGAAACGACATTGTCTTGCATCGGGGAGCTTCTCAGAAGTCGGTCGCACTGGAGGAATCACACGCTCGATTGGCCCCATTCGTCTAGATTCGGATGTGGAAAGTGGACAAGAAGTCGGGGGCGCGGAGGATCACGTGCTCGAATTCAATGAAGGACAGCTGTCCGTCCCCGTCGATGTCGGCCTCCTCGATGACCTTCTCGGCGATCTGTTGCTGCTCCTCGGGGGTGAGATCGTTCTTCGTCATGGTCGTGAGGACCGCCCTCAGGTCCGCTTGACCGATGAAGCCGTCTTGATCGAAATCTGCCCGGGGACACTCACTCAGTTCATTTGCCATAGAAGAAGTATGGGGCGGCGCACTTACCGTAAATTTTGAAGGCATAGAAAACTTTGATGTCCCTGGGAGCCTGCTCGCTGAACACCGAGAGGAGGTCGAGGAAGTCCTCGAAGGACAAGTTGCCCTGCCCGTCCCGGGAGAACGCCTTGCAGATCCTCGTCCGGAACGGATTTTCACGTAGTTCTGGCAATCTTTCGATGCACTCACGTGGAACTTTAACACTTGATGCTTGTCCCTCGGTCATTTGGCGCGGCACCAAGTCCGGCCGCACCTCCCGGAAGCGTTTGTGCACCCTGCAGGAGGATAGGGAGGTCCCAGTTCAAAATAATGGTTAAATCCCAGAAATCCCCGAAAACAAGGGCGATTAAGTGGAAATCGTGAACGTCGCCAGATTAAAAGGTATAAGATTTTGGGCCTAGGTGAAAACAGCCCAAAGGACACTTACCGCAAAATCTCCTTCCTCGTGAAAAAGGTGCAGTCCTGACGAATTCGAATTAAATCTTTTCTGGGAATAAATTAAAATTAGTATTTACCTGATAGTCGTCCAGCTGCTGCTCCGTGAAAGTCACAATTTTGTTCCCCATTTCCCAGGTGATTCTCCAGCGAAGGTGCTAAATCCTCGGACTCAGGCTGCGAACTGGCGAGCGGACTTCTTCTTTTCCTAGAAATCGGTCGCTCTGTTTGCGGTCTAAGGAGTGTCCGTCGAGGCGGCGTCCTGACGTGGGGCACTATCAGCAGCACCGCGGGGGAGTCGAAGGGCGCTAATCACACAGCACGAGTCCTGAGGGTGTGTTCCTGGATTATGCTGAACGCTGATATCCTCGTGGTTTTATGGAACCGTCGATTCCGGCGGCGAAACACGAAAATATTCCAAATGATGCGCTCAGCAGAGTGTGCCATTTTTAGTTATGCAAGTTGTTTTAATATGCGAATCGATTATTTTCGTATTGGGTGCCGCTTTCCAATGTGTAATGCTATTTTCATTCGGTGATTTCATAATTTTTCGTTGATTTACATAATTAATCTCAATATGCAGTAAACGAACATTCTAGGCTAGAAGCTAGTGACAAAAAATCCTTTTGATTTAGAGCCGATTTTTCAATAGTTAATAACAATCAAATTAAAAGAACTTGTGTTTTTTTAATTATTAGATATAATAGGATTTTATATCCAACCTACTAATTATAGTAGATAAAATATAGCATTGCTTTCCATTTAAAATTTGACTTATAAGTTTAATTTTTGGACAGTAGAAGTAGGTGAAGTTACGTTTTCGTCAATAAATTCATATTAGGAAAAAACTACGCATTCAGGTCAAGGGCTATCTATACTCATTTTTCCGAATAAAAAAATTATAAGTCCATTAAACAATTTTTGAAAAATTCGAAGAAACCTCAGCTAAACTGTGCGTCCAGTGCAAAACCTTTGGTGCAGCCGCTAAAACTTTAAATGAGTTTTTCTCAAAAGCTTCTTTTTCAGACTGGAACTAATTGAGCAAATTAATTAAATGAGGGCTTATTGTTTTCAATATTTTGGTTCAAGTACAGCATCTAGTTTTTTATACTGATGAAGAAAAAATAAATCTTTTTTAAAAAGGTTGAACGCTAATAATTATAATGCGGGCTATAAAAACGTCTTTACAAATTGTAAAACCACCTTTCTTTCTTTTAATAATTACTCATCATGGGGAGGTAGAAGTATTTCAGAACGACATATCGGGAAGCATAACTTGCATACTCTGGTACCTATATTTTTTTTAAAACCTAATAATATTTTGGAAATCCTAATTTCACCTATTATTCCTTCTACAAAAACAAAATCCTGAAATCCTTATTCATTCTGAAGGAGAATAGCACCTTAAAAATGTTTCAAAGATTCAAAAAATTCCGAATATTGTAAAAGTAAAAGAGAATTTCCTGAATCGTCAGAATAGTTTATACGGGTATTTCTCAAAACTAAATACCAACATGTTTTTATAATTGGTTCCCGTGATGTTTCAAAAACAACTGGACTGATTTAGCTTTTTGAAGGCAGACGTTTTTCGTCTTTAAAGCCTTTATCGCGTGAACTAGAAGCCAATTGTTTTAAAGTTTTAATTAAGAATATCCCCGGGGCATATCAGAGTTAAAATCTTCAAAATATCGATTTTTTTATTGATTTAAAAAATTCTTTTATTTTTTTCCGGAGTACTAAGTTGCCAACTGTTTGTCGAAATTCAAATCCTGCCGTGCGCAATGAGCCTAGAGGATTTTATTAATCAAGGTATGATTGATGCATACTTTCAAAACTTTAAAGCCAATTTCCCACAGATTTTGTTTTTTGGTATCGTATAAATAGAGCTCAGAGCTTTCAAAAGCGATAAAAATAAAATTTTGGGAGTACTTTAGTTGCATACTAAACTACTCGGAGGACTAACAATATATCATACGTATTTTTTGGGTTAAATTCGTTAAAACCAAAGCCATGAATGTGAAGATACAAAATCAATTTTTTCTACATTTGTCACTTTTTTGTGCTAGGTAAACAAATGTTCATTGATTGCATTTATAATTTTTATTTTTAATTTTTAGGTCTTCAAACTTGAGGCAACTTTAATTATTTATTATTTAATTAAGGTTGTAAGTGAAATTAATATTTTTGAATTTTTTATTTTTAAACTCTGAATACAACATGCATATGAAATTCAAAGGGACGTTAACCACCGTCCATTTAGGATTTGGGGAAAAAAGTATGATATTAAGCACGCATTAAAATTAATATAATGGTTTTACATATATTGAATTGAAACGGAGCGTCTGTACAAAAAAAAAGGTGTAACTAGAGTTATTCAACCCGTCAGATCGACAAAAGTCGTTTCGACAAAAAGCGATTGATGAAATTGTTCAAATGCATGAAGAAAAGTATTACACTTATTTGGGATAGATATAATAGTTATTGAATTTGAAAAAGTAGCTAGTTACATATTTTAAAAAATTGGCTTTAATTCTGATTTGGTTGGTCCTGTTTTTTGTTTGGTCTTGTATCAACATTTATAAATTTAAGACGATTCATTTTTATTGACTCTCCATTGAAAATCGCTTAATTTTTTTATACCCTATTAGATTTTTAACATCGATCTAAGGTATAAATTTTATCATTAAAGGCATATTTTATGGACAATTTATTTGTTTAAATTTTGTCTGGAATAAGTTACTAAATTCGTGCTACTTTTGGTTTAATTTTTTCCTAACATTTATTCTTGTGTAACCTAGAATGTTGAATATTAACTCTATAGTTTACGAAATATTTGAATGTGACTTACAGATAGACGCACGGATGACAAATTTATAGCAATAGGTTTCTCGTTTTGGACTTAAAAAATGAATGAAAATAAAAAATAATAACATTTTAGAGTAGTTTATTTTAACAAAAATTTCAGTATAAAAATTTCTCTTATATTAACAGTTTCAACATTTTGTAGTGATATTCAGGAGGTTTTTATATATGTTACATTATTGCAAAACATATAAACATCTCCCTAAAAATTCTTCAGTAGCCGCATAAGCTTCATTAGTTTGTTTTACAAATTTCGCAAAATGGTTGTCGGATTTAGGATCCAAGTCGACAGCAGTTACTTTGGTTACAAAAGTCCTTCCATCGTGTTTTATCAAAAGCCGTTTGTATAAATTTCTGTGATATGATAAACAGAACTGAAAATCCGAAAAACACAATAAAAACGAAATTACCTCAATTTGTAACTGTCGTTGACTTCGTGGAAGGTTACCATTATTGAGCAGTCCATCGCGGTTGCCCCGATCATGTACTGCTCCTTTGGTGATAAATCACCAGAAGAGGTAATTTGTTTTGAGAGTAGATCCCTGAGGTAAAAATACGATTTTTCTGTTTTGTAAGTTCCAGTGGCCATATGTGGAAGGTTTCTCTGAAATGAGTTGTTGCCGTTAAAATGTAATTTTTTTAATAAAAATAAGTAAAGCATACTTTGGCCAGGAGTTGAAGGTTAAGAACTTTTCTCAGGATGGAGCCTGCGGGTAATTTGGCACTTAAGTTCGGTTCATCTTGCAGAGCTACGTGTGCAAGCGATGGGTCGCAGTAGTTTTTCAGAAGGCATTTGATAACCAGATCGTACAAAAAGGAAATGTTCCTAAAATTCAATCTATAAAATCTGCTTGGAGTGCAAGAAATGCATCGAACCCATCTGGGGAAATAGTTGCAAAGTCATCCTGCCGGAAGCCATTCTCGCGGTCGTTGCTATGCATCAAAGCTCCATTTTTAAAAACCCTCAGGTTATTCTGTGGAGCCTTGAATAGCTCCTGCAGGGCTCTCTTCATTCGAGCTGTTTGCCTGAAAAGGGGGTGATTTTTATGAGCTGTAAAAGGCCATTGGGCATTTTACCCCGAAAATAAATCCAGAGGACAGAAGGAGCTCAATTTCGACACTTTATGGTGCTTCAGCTGAAAAAGTTCAACTCAATTAGCTAATTGACCGCAATTGACCCCGCCACACCGCTCACCTTCAGGTACTGCATGCAACAGAAGCGGCACTCTTCCAAGCCGCGCAATTGGAACAAATCCGGGAGCGAGGCGCCCTGGAGCCTCCAGCCCTGCTTCGGTTTTATCTCAATCGAATATGTGTCTCCTGACGATCCCTAAATGTGCGAAAGTGAATGGGAAGGCCCAATTTGAAGCTTTGCATGCATAATACATGGCTCCTACTCTACCTCCGGCCCTAGCCCTAGATCGTCCGGCAGCAGGGTAGCATCTGGAAGCAGGAGCCCAAATTGCCCACAAAATTCTTTGTCCAGTCTCTCGGCTATAAATTTTGCGAAATGGACGACAGTAAGTTTGAAAGGATTGGCAATCAATTTATTTGAGGATTACCTGGGCGATAGGACATGGAAAATCTATTGAGTCTATCACGCTCCGTGGATGATATACCGACTGTTTCGGGCCGGTAGGCGTACTCCTCACCCAGTAGACGTGTCATGAGCCCCATGTAAGCCACATGGTCCTTCGCATCCACGGTCTGCTCATCTGCGAGACACAAAACCAATAAATCTAAAAAATCCCTTCTGGAAACACTCGTATTAATGTCCATTAAAGCTACCGTACTTTTCAGACCGTCTAGGGTGGCTTTTGGCAGCCGAAGGACTTTTTTGTGTTGCGGCAGGGCCAGCACTAAATTTGCATTGCCCTCGGCTCTATATATCAACTGAATTTGGCTAAAATCCATTTTCCCGTGTTCAGATATTCTGCTGGCACATAATTCCTGAAAATAACCAAAATGTCCCAACTTGTAGTACTCTGCTTATCCGGTCAGGATTAAATTTTTGAAGGGGGCGGCTCGCATTGTAAGGCATATGCACGGCTCTGAATTTGTAAAATAAAGCTGATAAGTGCTGGACTAATTTTGGTATTCTCTCGTGGCATCACCAAAGTTATGGCACTTTTTCTCGCCATCGTCATATTGTTAATTGTGCGGGATGACCGTGGTCATCGAGTTCCAGCGACAAGTTTTAATCTATGCCAATTTGCTTCCTAGCAGCTTTGCGTTTCGGTGAATCGTTACAATTGCATTCGAGGAGGAAAAGGGGAAGCATTTTCACTATGAAAATGTAAAACTATCCAATTTGGAGTAAAAATCTGTCCAAAAGCACCAATGGATTTTTAAACTCTTTGCAAATATAAAAGTTTACCCTAGTTTTAAACGCTTACCCGTGCAATTTATAAATGAAATTTTTATTTAACAGATAATCTTTCGAAATTGACATAAAATAACCAACTTTTCCTCAAACTTTTAACAAGCCAATTGAACTAATTAACGCTACGAATGTGAAAACAGTTTTGTCGGTCGCTTTACTTCCACAGATACTTAACTTTTAAAATAGAATTTTTTTCGCAACACTATTTCAATACATTTCCACAAAAGTTCATTGAAAGTTGCCCGAATACCCATAGCTATTAATCGTGGAAATAAAAGAATAAAAAGAAAATATATAATTGAATTTATCGAGGGTGACAAGAACGAATTTTTTTCTTAAATGCGATTAAACTTTTCTTTTAATACACTTATTTTTAGAATTTTTGAAGATGGAAGGATGGAAACATTCTTATCTTAGTTTAAAGATTTTAATCTAAAATTCAAGGGAATATGGAGAAAACCACGGCAAAAATATGTCGGAACATATTTCTTAGAATTTGTTAAGATCTCAGAGAAATTGGTCTTCTCAATAAACTACTGACTATTTAATCGTCTTTAAATAGCACATTGTGCAAAAACCATTATTCAAATATTCTAGGCGTGGTTTTTTAACAATAAAAACATAAATCTGATAACGACTAAAGCATTTTAAGAATTGGTAATGATAGCACAAAAGTGTTTTTATGGGAATTACCACCTAAAGTACTTTTTTTGCCTGTCCAAACTCACAATCGTTAAGTTAAGTTGATGCAAATGTAATTATATAATTATATATACATTAATTATACTTTTATGCTGCCGTATTTTATATAAAAAATGTGCTTGGGATACTGAAAACACGAATTGAATAATTAGTTATCAGGGAGGTATTACACTTTTCTGGTAAAAGAAATTGACGATTTTCGAAAAGTAATTTAATAAAGAAACAGTGGACCAATCATGTTCAACTTTTGAGGCATTTTAATTAAAGTTCTTTGCTAATTAAGTATATACTATATATTTTTTTAAATTCAAAATGGTGGCTCTCAGCGCGGTTTTCTTTGTACATAAAAGGTCCATTTTGTCCAAGCTAACGCTGCCTTCAATATAAATGGAAAAATAATATTGGTCGATTATTTTGTAAACTACAAGAAATAAATGTTGAGATCTTTGTTTTGCATAAACAATTTATTGCAAAACCCAATAAAAACCTTTTCAGGGTATGTTCTCAACACTTTAGAGAATAATTTTCTGTAAAAATTTTTCAACCCGGAAGTGTAATGCCCCTTTAATGATTTGAAAATACCTTGGTTTTATGAGAATATCTACCACTTGTCGAAGCAAATCTTGAGACGGTTTTGTGGTTTGCCGTTAATAGTCAATGCTTCCCAAGTATGTATAGACTATTTTTTTATATCTCGAGAAAGATTCCAGATGAATTTTTTTTGTATTATTTTTCGATTAAAGCAAATACTACAAAACAACGCGTGAAAGCATCTGCCCATTCGGTTGAGTAAAAGTTTAAATATGTATGGAGCTAGGTATGTTAGAAACCAGAAATTGCAGCTACGATCTGACCGCGTCGGCCGCAGGATTGATGATCAGCTTCCGTAATTCTAGCCAAAGCACTTACTGAATAACCAATTAACTTACTTACAAACTAAATTCCAATAAAAAGTTCTTTAGCATAGACTAAACTTAAGACAAGTTATTGGTGAATACATAAGCAATGCAACAAGGCGCTCCGTTCTATCAAGCGCCACCGCCGCAATACGTGCTGCTGCAAAATCAATTAACCAGCAAATAATATGATAATTTACCTAGTTTTATTTTTAAAGAACAATTAAACGTATATGTAAATTTTTATTACAATAACATGATTTTTCGTCAGTGTCCCTCCCGGAAAACATATTTCAAATTACTTTTCCGTAATATTTATTGCTATTTACTGGAGAAAAGAATCGGTTTTATGACATTTTTGATGCAACAAGAGCGTGCGATTACCAATACTTAACCTAAACCTGAAAATTAATAAAATTAGTACAACTTATTTAAAGGTATTTTAAAATTTTGTAAATATTTGTCTCGAACTATAAAGTGGGGCGCACCGCGGTTCATCTGCAAATTAAGCTTTTGGCTTTAAATAAATTCGGTCGTTTCCACATAGAAAAGTTAATTCTAATAATATTTAAGTTGATGATAAATTTTCCTATGCACTTTATTAGTTTTGAATCGTTTTAGAGCCTGTTACAAGGCAATTAACGAAGGAAACCAACACAAAAAGTCTGCGTCCAAATGTGCGACGAAACTTTTCACGACATCCAGAGAAGACCGAAAAATGGCTGAATTCACTTTAAGGCTATCTTAATTAAACCCTTGCTGGATAAAATTTACTTTGTTTCTCTCACCTTTTAAATAAAACAGAATTCACACGTTAGAGCAAACACGACACATGCCAAAACTTCGACTTGACGTTTTGTAAGAACACGGAACAGCTGTTTCAATAAATAGGAGTGAAGTTTGGAGCGATGCAAAGCTTTTACACTGTTATTTCAAATAGACATTTTTGGAAATTTGAATTCAACTTTCGAATTAGATAATTCATTTCTAATGTATCAGGTGTTTTAATACAACGACACCGATAATTATTAAATAATTTGTTTTAAATCTTAAGTCATTTAAAGGAAATGCAAATTTATAAATATGCCAATTTGAGATGCATTTGAATTTAATACAATTTCAAAATTTGTACACAGAAATTAGGTTTCTTAGTGTCTTATATTCAAAATTCTTCTTACTTTATGCCTTTATGCCTACCTTGAGATGAAAAATATTCACCCTTTAATAATACAAATAATATCATTCCTAAGAATTTTATTTCTTCATATTTTTGCGTATCTAGCAACAAGAATATTTATTTAAACGGTGAATGCTGACTTAATTTAACTTCACTTATGAATTTATAAACGATAGTAAGTGTAAATGAAAAGTCAAATATGTATACATATAATATATCATTTTTATTTTATTACTAATGCCCTTATTTACTGGGTTCTTAATGCAGTTGATTACTTCTTATTTTACAGCTTGGGGCGGCAAAGTTCAAAAAAAATTATTAGTTAGAATATATTACAGGAATAAAACATTTAGCTTTAGTGGTTCATAAACTGAAAATAGCGAAATGAAGTCCGTTTTGAGATGGTTTGCAATTATTTTTTGAATATGCTGGTCTGCTGAGCAAACCGCATGCATATTATTTTCAAAATAACAATAAAGAATTTTATTTTATGGCTTTAAGATGAATTTGATTCTAAACTAGCTTTTATGACTTCTTAGGATGAAAGGATTGCGAAGTGGAATTTTCTGCTGGAAATATTATCGTTAAATTCAATTAACAACGCCGAATAAAACGGGTTTATTGTGTTCCGTATTCAAAGCGCATAACACTTCCGTGGAAAAATCTCCCAGACCAAGTTTAGAAAAGGAGTCGTTCAGTAAATCACAGGAGCGCTTCTGAGAGTTTTCGACCGTTTCATGAAGACATCGAGTGACACGTTATCATGGAGCCGTCTATAAAGAAGACGTGTAATATCCGTGCGAAATAGTTTTCCCCTGTCCCGTCCCGTCGTAAAAAGTCGGTTACGTCACATCGACCACCTTCCAGGTACCTCGTCCGGGTTTTGATTCCTCCTTTCATTTAGTGGACGGGAGCGGGGTTAATACGAAATGAAATGGACCCGGAGTGGCTTCCGCTATAATTTTCATTATCTGGGATTCCTGCATAGAGCCGTTGGGAGGAAAACGTGACCAGACTCCGATTTCCTTACTCTGGTCCGATCAAATCCCAGAATTCATCGGAGGAGAGTGCGCCGTTCGAAGCTTTTAAACAATTAAATTTGTTTATCCGCCACCGACTGTCGTCCGACGGAGCATTTTCTGGGGCTGGTCCAGATTTTTAAAAATCCTTTCCATCCTCCCGGCGCCAGGTGCAGCGCAGCGGAGAGTGCTCCTCAGGTGTGTGCAGTGATTTAAGAGCCATCCGCAGCCCGTCCACTGCAAATTTTATGAGGGGATAAAGTGCAGAACTGATCAAAGTGCTCCCCTGCAAATCTGTCGCGAATCTCCAAAGATAATAAACATCATCCTGCAAGTCGTGCTGAGCTCATTTTAAATTAATGTTTGATTCAATCCCTGCGCCGGGTCTTAACACTTTCCGCTGCAAGGATTTGTTAATTAAGGTTTTCATTTGAACCCCTTTTAAGTAGGTGGAAGAGGTTTTAATTTTTTTAGATTTGCTTCCTTAAAAATTCTCTCAAAGAGATCTCCACTTAAAATGTTTCAAAACTAGATAGTAATGCTTAAATTTTATGATTTAAAAACAAAAAGATCTTCCATGTTGTAAAACGCATTTCAAGCATTCAGTGCACTAATAAATAAATAAATAAATAAGTTATTTTTAATTTCCTTCTTCTGCGTCGTCGATTCACTTTTATGAAGCGTTAAAGGATAACCGCATGCAATCTAAGATATAGGGCCATTTAAATTCAACAAAATGTATAAAAAGATTATATTTTTAATTAGTTTTTTATTTATCAACAAATTTTATTTACATTACTAGCTTCATCAAAGAATAAAAATAAATGCAATAAGTTAAGGTCGGAGATCCAAAAGAAACAATATTCTAAATATGAGTTTGAAAATTTAAATTAAATTAAATTAAATTATTATTTAAAATAATTATTGAGACCTACCATCCTATTACGATCAGTTAAGTGTAATATTGTATTTTTAAAGCATATGCTTTGAGATTTGAAATTTTACCTAGTTAAAAAGAAGTCACCAACATAATTGAACTAATTGAATTTAAAAATAACTTCCTAAGACCCGAATGATTGGGATTAAATTTTAACACTTTATTTTGTGGACCATTAGTAGGGACTATAAAGTCATCATTATTTTGAAAATTTAATATAATAGATACTTTTTACTATGTTTGAAATAAAAAATGATAAGCCAAGAGATTGATTTACCATATCTTTATTAAAAATGAATTATTATAAATTATTATTCAAAACTTCTAAATCTGCCAGAGAATCATCAATAAGTACAATTTTAAAAAACAGTAGATTTTCTTTAAACATTAGTACTTGGCGATAAAAGTCCTTTTGAGATAAATGCGTTAAAAGTTTTAAAATTCTCTTTTATAGCTATTAACCGCTCGAGTCTTATTCTTGATAGAATTGTAAAATCTTTGGAATTTTTAAACAACATTTTAATAGAATATTCTTAAAAGTAAACTTCCAAAAGAGCAAAAAAAAAACAAATTTATTTTTTGAGATTTTTACAATAGAATACTTTCTTAAAATTGTATCTTTAAACTATCTGTATCGCGCAGGACAGGACAAATATTCGTAATCTTTTACAGAAAATAATTCCAAACGTAAATCTTTGTTTTATATTATTCCTTTATTCCGATCAACTTATCTTTTACGCATTATATATAATAACATTTTAGTAAATATTGAACAATCTTGCCCAAATTTAGGAACTTTTCTGAATAAATCAATACAAAATAAATAATACAGATGAAATGAAAGCCAATAGAGATCCGGAAAATAAATTATTGACGCAAATCATGTTCTTCAACTTGAGTCCCATAAAAAGTTCGACCAAATTCCCTGCTCAGTAATTACAATCAATTTGTTAATTTACTCATTAGAAGCGAATAACCAGATTTATAGTCCCTTTGGAGATTCAGTGGAAATGGCAAGGGTTCGAAAGGCGATTGTAATTCTCTTATACGATTACGATGATTTGGCTCGAGGCCGCGGTGTAAGAGAAGCTCAACCCGGATTGAGAAATTTTTTGAGACAAACTTTTCCGGACCCTTGAAGAACGTTAAATGACTTATCTTATTTTAGCAAAGTCGCGGAACCAGCTGTCATTTAATCATTTTAGTGATGAAGAAGTTTCGTTAACTCGATTTCAGCCTGACTGATTTTCTTTTCAAGTAAAATTGACCCATTTTTAGGCTGCTTTCAGTACAAATTTACGCTGAGTTTGAGAGGATGATTCAAGTCGGTAGATTACATTATTTTTGATACTGAAAATGTTCTCGTAAAAAATTGTCTAAATTTTAAAAAGGTAGGTAAATTAAACTTTTAAAGTCTTCTTTACCACAATTTGTCCTGTAAGTGGTTTACCACTAATTCAAATCATTTGAAAGCCAATGAGCCGATTGAGTTCCACTAAGAGCGGCTAAGACAATTCGAAACAGAGGCGATCATTGCTGTCGTACTCAAATAAATAACTAACCGCAGAGGTCTGCTGCATTAGCAATGATTGCCATTGCTGTGAACTGGCTTTGTGACGTGCAACAGGTGCGGAACTGTTCTTAGCAGATACTCGGCGGTTCTCATCATAAAATGTTTATTTGAATTTAAATTTTCCACAACATTTACATGCACCTTGGGGCTATTCAGCCTTCTGAAAAAACATTTATGTGCAAATTTCGAGTATCCTCGTAAACGAGTGACGCTTTCGTTCGAAGTGCTATTGGTAGTTAAGTACATTGTAAACTGTGGCAAAATGCAGTAATTTGGTAATTTAAAATTTCATTTAACGATCGTTTAATAGACATTTCCTTGATGGAAAACCACAAAATAGAAATACATTTTAAAGCTTACAAATTAGGCATATAATAATAAAAGTTGATGTTGAATGCTTAATAAAACAATGATATCTGAAACTGATGGCAAATGTATGTTTTTACAAATTTTGTTCCTACAACATAATTCGTTTCATTTAAATAATTTTGTTCGAACTGGTACATACGCGGAGAAAATGTTCTACGAGCCCACTAGTTATTGAATTACTGAGAATTCGCAACAATATTATCTCACAAAAATTAAAGCTAATAATTTTTGATTGACTTTACATGAGCCACTTGCCAAATCGATTAATACCATTAGCAAAAAGTGGAAAATACTAAATACTAAAAATTAGGTACACACGTTTGGTTTAAAAACTCTTTTTAAAATAAAAATTCAAATACACATCTAAACTTTTACGTAAAATTAATAAAATAATTCATTTCCAAAATTAAACGATATGATTAGGACACTTTATAGAATCAATTGGTATATGAGTTGAGTATGTTGGAAGACGTCTTTACTTGTCAAATTCCAACTAGAAATTTATTAAGAGGCACAAACCAGGTATTTTTTAATAGACTAAAATTTCTTTTTTTTTTTTTTAAATTTTTGAGAATTATTAGCTCAGATTTTGAAAGTTTGTTAAGTTATTTGTCTAAAACATGATAACTTTTTTAAGGATAAAAGGAATAAGACAAGAAAAAGTCCAATCAAATAATTAAGAGCAACTATTCCACTTTTGTTTAGACCTTTTGAATCAAATGAAATTACTGTGTTATTTGACTGGTAATTGTGTTAACAAAAGTTTGGAAGGTTGCCGGAGTTCAAAAAATTTATATCTTCTGACTCCAAAGTGATGATTAAAAAGAGATCAACATTATGATATACGTAATAGTATGTATATGTATGTATATAATAAGATAAATAAATATACCCTTGAGGTTCAGCGCCTTTTTCAAGCTTTATTCCTTAAATTGTTTTAAGAGGATTTTCGAAGTTGAATGAACATTTCAACAGATTTTAGTGATCAAAATGTTCTCTGGGTATTTTTGGTTTGGAGAATTTAAAATTTTCTCAGGTTTTGAGATATTTTAGAGGAAGTCAGTTTGTAAAAGCAGCGCCCTACAATTGCATGAGCCCACTCCGGACCCAGTAAAGAAAGAGCTGCTTTTTCAAAGACGAACTTTAAAATTGATTCAGATCGATATACGGAGTGCTAAGAAATCTTTCCTCTCCGCGACTTCCATTTATATGGAAATTTTGAATACCCACTTAACCTGGTTGCGTCAAGTATTGAAATCGGTTACTAAAGCAATTCGCAGCATTTTCAAGGAAGGTCCCTGCGGATGACAAGAACGTGCGCGGAATCAGAAATGACTCGAATACCAACTGGGTAACTTGTTGAATTTTTTAACGAATTCCTCTTGAAGGTCCGCTCTGTCCCTGTGCGATTGTACTTCCTGCGAAGGTGTCTTACTCCTTTTCGCTGGGACTTTTTTAACCAGATTCTGCCAGTAGAGAGATAAACCAAAGTGACTGCAGCTGCACCTGAACCGCGCAACACTTTCCTAACCGTGATTCTATCCACCAGCGAGAAATTCCTGGAAAATTGAAATTCAGGGAATGTTGCGCCAATTATTAAAGCTCGGCTTACAAAGGTTATATCGAGTGACTTATGCCCCGAATTCGGCAGTTTTGGTAGTATCGAAGGAAAATCGTTTCGGAAAAATTTGTCACGGCTGCAGCATCATAAAAACTTTAATATGACCCAGAAAGCAGAGACTCGATTTGAACCCATAAATCGAAAGTTGTGTACGTTCGTAAACAAAGCGGCGCATATTTTATGGGAATTGCCAAAAAAGCAAGATTGTAAAACTCCACATGTTGTACACATTCGAAACTCGAGCAACGAGGGGAATTAATTAGGATTATGAATAAATGAAATTCAGTTTAAACTCGTTTTAATTGAGTTCTCGGAAACTGGCTGGAAGCATAACTCGGGAACGCCACACCAATTCCAACTCCGTTCTGCAAATAAGAAAAGTTTACATTTCCACAATCCATCACTCATTACGAGTCAAATCCGAAATATAAATAAATGAAGTTCATTGGGAAAATAAGTCTAATTGTGAGCCTCCTTGGGCGCGTCGCAATTTTCATTACTCAGTTAAAATGCCATTAGATTGGCCCTGTACTTAGACAGAAAGGCAAAAGACCAGCGACGTCATTAGAGTGATTAAACATTTTTCGAGGGCCTGGACAGGACTAGCCTAATCTCGGTCCGGAGGCCGAACGCAGATTCATCAGCGCTCGGGTGGGATTAATCACATGATTGCTAATTAATTACTACCGAAGATAAGTAGTCAAAATTTTAAGGGATATAATGGGGTTCAGCCGGTGGTAAGTTTCTTCTTCTCTAATTTCTTCAATTTTAAGGACATGGACCCTGACTCGCCTGCTTCCGGCCAATTTTCTAAAGCTAAATAGAGCCTTAAATTGCTCCATCCTTCGCAGTCTTTGCGTGGGCAATCTTCTTAGAGAATCTACGACATAGTATATGCTGTATGTAGGCCTGTAATGTGTGCTTATTTGATTTAGACCGGGCTTAACACAGGAAGCTGCGAGGGATAAATCCACCGTAGTCTCTTTTTTTGGGTCTCGTGAAATATCGTGGCTTGCGGCGGTCCCACTCTCAAAGTTATACGAAACGAGGACCAAAGTAAGTATAAAGTTGTTTGTTGGAATGAATTGAATTACGAGAAACACTGCAGCACAATTGAGACAAAATACAATAGATATACCTACCTAGACAGCTACAAAAGCGAGCTCAGACGAGTTTAATTTGTAATTCTGTTTGATGTTCGACTTAGAAACTTGTGGCATGGCCCTAAATAAGGACAGCACGGGGTCGACATCCTTGAGTAATCTAATTAAAGTTTGTACCGAAATTATTTCTCAACGTTTCAGTAAAGGTTTAATCCTCAGGTTTTAAAGGTATCTACTTACAAGTATAATTAAGGATTTTCCAAAAAAAAGTCAACAATGTATACTCTTACGTATTCTGTGCAAATGTAATAAAACTCATTTGCCCAAAGGTTTTTTGAAAATTAAGGGGACCCTCTCATGCTAAATTGAAAAATATTACTCTTTTTAAATTGTTTTTTTGTGGAGAAACTACTTTATTTAGATACATAAATCTCTTTTTGTATATTGTAGGGAATAGTTTGAAATACATAAAAAATTGTTTATTGGCATTTTAGTTCACCACCACCACTGTAGAGAGCATCTTGCAAAAGGCTCATTTTAAAAACTGGTGCGACACCTTCTGGGCTTCCTGTAACAGATAGAGTAAAAATTTAAACGAGGTTCTATTCGTGAGACTCAAAACTAGACTACCTTCCCCTCCCTTTCTAAATTCGGGTAAACTACCCCAAAAAAAAGTTGTTTTCTTACTTTTTTGGAAAAATGTTTATAAAATAAGGAAAATATAAAAAATAAAATATTTTAAAGGTTTATTGTCTAGTTTTGAGTCTCAGGAATAGAACCTTGTTTGAATTTTTACTCTATCTGTTACAGGAAGCCCAGAAAGTGTCGCACCAGTTAAAATGAGTCTTTTGCAAAACGCCCTCTACAGTGGTAGTGGTGAACTAAAATGGCCAATAACATTTTTTTTTTAATGTATTTCAAACTATACTCTACAATATACAAAAAGAATTATGTATCTAAATAAAGTAGTTTTTCCACAAAAAAAAATTGAAAAAGAGTAATTTTTTTCAATTTAGCATGAGAGGGTCCCCTTAAGTTCAAACCTAAAATTAAGCCTGCTTGATAAATAGATGCCACAAAAACTTTGAATTATCGGGATTGAAAATATTTGCCGGATGAAGACTATCCAACCTCTTACAGGATCAAAACCGTTTCTGAGTTTTTTGCTAATTAAAAATTATTTACATAGAAATTTATATAGTATAATAATTAATTGATAAAACAATTGAAAACTTGCCAGAGCGTTCATATTTTGTTCTTAATTTTAGTATCATATTATAAATCAGAGTATTTGAAAATATATATAACTATATATTTTTACGATTTGTTGTATACTGTATATTAATTTTTAGGAATGTTAGAATTAAGGTATAAATTACTTTATTTTAAAAATTGCTGTAATTAGTCGGGCAGGTATGTCTAAGTAAGCTAATAAGAACATCGCAGTAGATGTCCTAAATTTTAATTTGAGTATTAAAATACTCCTCTAAACCTATTTTACACAGGATTGCGTAAAGATTCGTTGGATATAACTTTTGCTCAACTATCACAGAAAGGTTATGAATTAAACCCTCTGTGGATGTATGTTTTCTTGTAGCGTTAGCCTTATTACACTGTTTTGAGTGAATAAGATATCAATCAATTCTTCCTGATTGTATCGGATGGCATAAGCTATATTATTCCAAAAAAAAAAAAGATTACAACAGCAATCATTTTCAAGTAAGTGTGAGCTCGCACAAAAGTATAAAAGCTAGTGATCTCGGTAGTAATAAGACAGACAATAAAAGCATAAAGGGATCTAAAAATAAAATAATAGTTAAATTAAATTAAAAAAATATAAAATCGTATCTATTTGTTATTAATAGTAGTTGGAGAAACTAAAGAAAGAGTTTTCGATATTCAAGTATCCGACTACTGATAATGATTGTTTCCTTGTTTTATGTAGTCGAATTGTGGTTTTATATTTACTTTTATTCTTTAGTAATTGTTTTTTGATACGAACATTTGTAGCTATTCAAGATCAATCAGCGATTCTACATACAACCTCTTAACAATTCATTGCTATATTTCAGAACGCCGATCTTACTCGGTATGCGTTACCTAGAATCATTTCTTGAGTTATGTTTGCTTGCATTCATTTTTATAGGAACATAAAAATGTGATATGAAACACTCAAAGAAAAATACTGAAATCGCTTTGCTAAAATGAAAATTTCTTTGGCAATAAAACCTCCTTCAGAGTGAATTCTTTGGAATGAAATATTACTCCCTTTGCCGTTAACTTTATATCCCGCATGCATGTGGGAAAACACTCAATATAACACATAAAAGGAAGTGTCAACTTATTCCCCATAAAACATGATTCTTTCAACACACTGGTGAAAAACGAAAGAAAATGCTGTGGAACCCATTTTTACCACTCTTGAGGTTCACCCGAAGGCAGTGAAGAGCAACATTTGAAACAAAATTTTAATGGGGCAGAAATCCTATTTCTGAAAGGGAAGTACAAAATCAGTTCACTTAAAATACATATTAGAATGAAATGGGTAATCCCCCCAGCAATAAATCATTCTGAAATTTGGGGACTAACATTCCGTAAATTGTCAGACGCATTATTATCTGAACTGGTGGCTTGCAGATTTTTGAAATATTGCTACGTTTAAATTTATATAATACTTATTTAATTGCTTAATAATGAAGAGCAATTAACAATGTTGACAGACAGGGTTTTAATTTGGAAAATTGATTGTCGTATTATAAAAGGAATTCGATGACTTTGAGATGTTTAAGAAATTTCTCAATAAAGATAATAAAAACTGTGTACTTCAAAATCCCACTTATATATTTTTCGCTACAAGACATACACCAAATTAAGAAATTATAAATTTGCCATGAAAATGGTTTATTATTAATGTATAATTTAGTCTTTTAATTTCAACTTGACAGTGCGGAAATCTTGAAATTTAGCTTTTAAATATTATATTTCAGAATCCATTATTCAAATTTTGACACAACCAAAAGGAAGAAGACAGGTGGAAAATAGGCAAGTGAACTAATTAAACGTTCCGGGAAATAAATTTCATGTGGCAATTCAAAGTATGAAGGCGTTCCTCAACATACGCGGATTAGTTCAGGCCTAAATTAAAATTATAATTTGTTTAATGTGAAAACATACATTACTGCGATGATTACGCACTATCTTGAGCAAAATGTACGAAGCTTGTGAAGCTGTGTCATTCAGTGTTTTGGGTAAACGAAAATGATTTATGCTAGAAACGTTGCTTTAGCTAAGTAAGACATGGGGAATGATTGATGCTACGCAGGCAAGTGAAGAAGTGAAAAATTATTAAGGTGCTTTCAAATCGTGGAGTTAGTTACAAGACTTTAAACTAGCAACCTTTAAGGTAGAGGTTTTATAAATGTATAAATTTATCTTCATAGTATTCTACTTACATAAATAATTTAATGGGATAAATCAGAGTTAAGCACAGATAGTGTGGAACAACTGAAAAAAGTTTGGAATGAAAACAAAAGTTCGAAGCCAATTCAAAGTTGATACATACCAAAAGTTCGATTTGACTATCTCTATTTCGAACTTTTAATCGCATGCCTTCTTACACATAAAAGATAAAAAAAATCTCTCAAAAAAACTCAAACTTTACGTCCGCACTTTAGTTCTAATAAATAATTCACTCAATCGTGTAGAACTGGAGGGAACTAGTCGATAAATCATTTGCACCTCTCCTCTACAACTAGTGTCACAAAAGTTGTGCATTCGAGTGAAGGGTTCCCGGGTATACCCGAAATGCATAAAATAAACTATTTACACTTTACTGCACTATATTTCTTCGAAATAGCACGTCCGAGTATTGCAGGGTTCAGAAAATTGAAGTGGTTTGCGGAGCACAGATATCTCTTCATTGCATAACATTCTTGATACCCTTTTTAAGCACTTGAAAGTTTTCGTCGGACGATGGAACAATTTACATTCTCTGAACTCCACCTACCTCCTGTCATCCACGTATTTAAGTGAAGGAAATTTCAGAAAGTGCTCCTTATTCGAATTAATTTAGGAACGATAGAGACGTAGTAAATATGGTCGTAGCTTACTTGTAGCTCATTAAAAGTTCTACGATGATGCTCAATACATGAAACCGTACAATGTATATAGATGTTCGCAATTAAATACATTGAGGTTTTTAGGACAGAAATAGCCTGTTTTTGTAAAACATCTTTACCTACATACATATGTATTATAAAAGTTTTAGCTTACTTAATAACTTTAATCCTGAAAATTACGGAACAAAGGGGACATATTCGATAACAATTTTTTGTACTTAAATCCTATTAAAAATTAAACGAGTTAAAACTGGTTATTATGAATTTGTTCTCAGAAACGGCAATAATTTTGATAAAGTTTATAGAGAGCAACGGTTTTCGGTAGAAGTCGATCTAGCTTCATTACTGCGGATAATTTGTTTAGCCAAGTATTAACCAAGCTAAGCTCGGATGTTCAACGCGAAGTTTCGCTGAGGAAAGTTATTGAAATTGTATATATACAATTTAATTTTAGTACTTTTCTATAAAATGTCATTTATTATAATTTATTTATTTTTTAATTAATTTATGTATTTTCTGTTAGAAGATTTTTTTGTTCATAGTGATTTCAATAATTGAGATAAGGGTTTGATATTTTTTTCCAATTTACCTGAATAATAGGCTTAACCAACGCAAAAAGATTTGATTTCATAGCTTATACCATTCCGCCAAAAACCTTTTTTGAAGTCTAATTAAATTAAATCGTTCAAATATTGCAATTTTTGAAGAAATTAACTGTGTTGGTTTAAAATTATACTAGCCGGTCACATTAAAAAGGCGCACAAATTGTGTGCGACGTCATACTATTGTAATCGAATAGTAGTAACGTAATGCGCCAAACCCGTTTTTGTTCAAAATAATCCTGACTTGGCGCAAGGATCTAATTATTAATTTCCAAGAGCAATTTAGTGTTAACCTCTGGAATAGCGAACGGATAATTTATTGGTCCTTTTCAGCTTCCAGATCGCTTGAACGTGTCTTATTTGAATATTTTAACGAAAGAGCTCATCAATTGTTAGAAAAAATCGGTTTAGAGACGCGCAGAAACATGATATTTCAAAACGATGACACGAACGATTTTTTAATCTGGAGTTATTACAAATAGCTCGTAAATGCAAAGTGCCCGACGTGACCAACACATATCTGAAATTAAAGTAACCCCCAAATATAAAAGGGTTAGATCTATCTGAAAGCAATTTCTTTTAATTTCCCAGAAGCACAAACTGCTCATTACTTGGAGGTCTTATGTTACCCTATTATTATTTTTCTCCTAATTTGAAATATGTATAACACAAGCTAATCAAGTCTGTTTACGAAATGCCCTAAAAATGAATTGAAAGGCTCAGTTGAACGTTGAACATTTTCAGTTAGTGACTAATTGCTGTGGAATTTTATTAAATCCGGGGACTTTTTAATTACTCTTCAGTAAAGAGTATTTTTGTTTTCGCTAACGAAATTGAAAAGAAAATTTTCATTGGAGGCCAAACCTTAAGCACTAACTCAATGTGAAAAAGCTAGCTAATTAAAAATTAATTGATTTTCTAATTTCATTTAACTTTTACTTACTGACCACCCACAACAGATCCCGTTCGGGTGCTGGACCGCGGATGACGTCACTCGCAGCAAATGCGGGTAGCGATACCATCCGAACTGAAGGGTGTTTCCAGATGGGAAGGATACCACAAAATTAAATATAATTTTTGGGGTGCTCGAGCAGAGCTGACACGCACCAGATCCCCGCAGATCCGGGCCCGTGCCAAGGACCAAGGTGTCCCGGAAAAACATCTGCTCGCACCCTCGCAGGACTGCTGGTAGCGACCGACGCGACGATGTCGCGTGCCGCACTCATCCCGTTCGAAGGCATTTCGACAGGGCTCAGTTGCTGGGCTGTGCCTGTGTTTTTGTGTGGAAATCGAATTTTTTGGAGTTGGACCTAAGTTGCTTTTCCGTGCGGCACCGGGGTACTCATCCGGGCGGAACATGCTTTAAGAAATGTGAAATATGCGAACCGCGCTCCCTGAATCCTGCGACGAAACGAGGCAAGTCTGGAGCTCTGGAGACGAGCTCAACTAATTTTTTTTAACAGGCGACGAATTGTAACGGTTTTCACATATGTGCCTCTTCAATTTTGTTCCTCGCCCTAAGGTGAGTACCCTCGACAGGGACGGTACCGATCCGCGGCGGCAGATGTCCCGAAAATCCCGTCCACCCCTGGGCCGTTTCATGTGAGTTTTCCCTCACAATTGCGAAGGGAGTGAATTTTGATGCAGTCACCTTTTGAATGCCCGCGACGTTTTGATTTTTGGGATAATGGAATACGGCGGGAAACGAAGGGCTCTGCTTTGCGGCTGGCGAAGGAGCGCCCCATGTGCGCCTGCTGGAAAAAAGTAAAAGTAAATCAGTGGTAGTGTGTAACTCCCCGAAGAAGTGTAAATTATTCAGTTGAAAAATTTAGCAAGTAAAATGTGGGCTGGAATTCTGTTTGGCAACGAAGTATCAGGCTCCGCCCCTGAGAAGCGCTCGACCTTCCGTATGCAAATCTGTTGCGAAATTGATTCGTTCGGATCAGGATTTGGAAAAGATTTTCAATTGGGAACCGAAACCATCCTCTGACGCACGCATTTTCCGCCCGAACAATCCCGGACTCAAAAGGACCCACACCATCGAGGGTATGCCTCTACCCATTTTGGCGTGTATAAACAAAAGGCCCGATATCACCGCGTGGTCTTTGGGCACCGACACAACAGAACCACCCCCTCCTTTTCCCTGGGCCGTAATGAAGTACAGAAATTGGTCCCGGATAATCCCCAAACGAGATGTTTTTATATCGCAACCGAGAGGGATAAGCGCGTTAGTTTGTTTGCTCTGGGCAGGATTCCTTTGGTCCTGTCCAAAAACAGATGTGGAACGCATGATTAGGCAACTTCATTGTCGCCCGCCGCCACAAGTTGCAACTTATTTGCATGCCGACAGCCCCATTCATGCCGGTTGCATCCGCAACAATGGACCGAGGTCCGAGGTGCGAGTCCGCCTTAAAGGATTTCTTTAATCGCCTCCGAAAGAGGTGCGGTCCAAGGTCTAATCGGAGATTCGAAACGCATGAATGAAGCCAGTCTACGCGTCGAAGGCAAGATTAAAGAGTTTAGGAATATATTTAGATTAAGCTAATCCCTACAATGCGATTAGGATTAAATTTTTTAAAAAACAACTTATTAGAACTGTTTTCAACACACGACTTCCCACTGTGCCATTCATACACCGATAACAATTTGAAAAACTTCGTTATTTTAACTTGAGAATTTACTCATTCGAAATTTAATTCATCCCAAGAGCTTTTCAAGCCGCTTTAACTTTGAAATTATTTAGCTAAGGAACAAATTTAATTAAAAGTTGTAGTAATGATAGTAATATATATAAATTAAATATATTTCGAGTTTGTGCATATATGTATATCTTACTTTATTATGTAAATTGCAATGAAAAGGCAATAGCATTGAATGTTAGAAATTGTTACCTATAGCAAAGTTTTTAAAATGCACAAAAATACCATCAAATTGCATGTATTTTTGAACATCCAAATATCAAATCGCGAACTGAAAAAACTATTGGATCTAGTTTTTGATGTAAAGATAGTGTAGAAGCCGACGAAGAACTAAAGTTTCATAGGATGCTTTTCTTAATTAATGAATCACTTCATCTGTAGAGTGAAATGACGAAATCCCCACAGAGAGCATAGCATAAGTCAATGCACTTTAATGGTGTTTTCACAAAATTAAAAAGTTTTGCCGGGAGACACTATTCGAAAATTTCAATTCAATACAAAATTTCCTGCGAAATCTGATTCGGATCAGATTATCAAAAAAAACATAGCAAATGCTTTAACGAAAACTGTAGAAAGAGGCTTAAATTAAAAAAGCTTCACTTTGTTTCTTTATATATTCGTAGGTCTACACGAGTCTTGAAAATAATCTACTACTACTACTTAACATATTTACCTTTATTTTGTAAACTTATAGTACCTATACATTTAATAATTTTCTAGTATTCATAATTAAATTAAATTAAGCCTTCTAAATCAGCTGATTAGATTATATCACATTAAAAGTAATTAGAAACAATGATATCAAAGTTATAAGAAAAAATATTAATTGTATTAAAGAATATTTTATTGCATAATATATATATATGACTACACTAATTGATTCTTAAAAAGTTTTTTAATTTTATACAGAAAACAAAAATACTATATTTTCATATCGGTGTCAACTTTCAAATTAAGATTACCCTTAAATTATTGAATTCGTATCAGAGATGTTATGCAATTTGATATTTCGTTCTTCTGCAGCTAACGACTAGGTAATTATATTATATTATATTTATAAAAATTTGGTTGAAGTAGTACATATTAAATAACCTTTTATCAATAAGTGATATCATCGTGTTTTGTATTAATCTAGCCTAACTAGCTTAAAAGATCAATTATAATTTAATTTTAAATTTTGAATCTAAAGTTCATTCGTCTTTTCATTCTTCCATTTAATTTTTGTAAATAAATTGATTCTACTGTTTTTTTTTCATATAGCCCGTTACTCTTTGCAGCTAAGTAAATAAAAATACAGTAAACGGCTTTTCTAAACCTTATCCGACGATGAACAGTTCAACTGTGTAATCATTCCAATTTTTTAACCTGCATGCAGACAACACTTTACTTTAAAATGGTCTTTCTTGACCCAAAATATCGTAAAAATGCGTGAAATCAGTTTTCTCTGGTAAAATCAATTTGTAGAGGAGCCCATCGCTCGACCAGAAAGTTAATTCATATTCATAGAGAAAAAGCGTGGATTAAGTCGAAGAGGGGTTTGCCGAACGCAATTTACCTTAAAACGATGGCTCGTTGGTTCAAGGTCTATTCAAAATTCTTAGAATATTATGATGACTTCTTTTGAGCCATTTGAAGTTAGTGCACAGTGGCAATTATCCAGTCATCAAATGATATATAAATCAACCTCCTCACTTCCTGAGATGAATGAATTAATCGCCTCGGCATGTTACCTGAGCTCACTTCTGAGTCACGGTCGTTGGCTGGCCAAAGGCAAAAAGTTGTGACTTTGTGAGTAAACCTGAAGATGCTGACTGAAATTTTCTGTCCTAAGATTCAATCTCATGGATGCTGGGAACGAGCGCATCTGGGGAAGTTACGCTGATCGCGCAACTCGACTCTGGTGATAGTAGAAAAATGATGACTCAAGCAGCTGCTTCTTTTCGCTTTCTTCAGGGGCAAAACAGAATTTGTGTAGACGGGGTACGGTGCGGTACCCTGAGCATAACGCCGATGTTTATGAGATCGTAGCCGAGCATAGATCGCACTATGCTTCGTCACAGAACAACTGAAACCGAGCAGCTTACATAGTGCGCCACCACAGCGTGCCGTGCAGGGGTGACGAACAATTCGCCTGATCGCGATCGTCACAACCGGGGTCCAAGCAGACCTTACCTTCGACGTCTGTTCAAACGTGAAGCGACTTCTCGTGAGGTTGGCGGTTTTCGTTTTGCGTGCTGTGCTTTACATTTACCTCGCGGACACGACGGTTCTTGGCGTTTTGTTTTGCTTTTGTTTGCACCTATTGTGCGGCTAAAGTTTGTGCACGCATCGGTGATCTCGCAGACGTTCGTCGGTAGTAAGACAAAATAAGTAAGACAATAAAAGTAGCTTTGGATTAGCAGGAATTTACCTGGTTCCCTATGTACCGAAGGTGACGGGCTGTGTGACTAAGATTCCCTGAATTGGTGATTAAGCGTTTGTGGAATGCTCATGAATTGCATCGATTGATTGGCGACAATAAACAACTCAACTGTGGATTCAGTGATAAGTGCGGGACGCTATCTGTTTGCTAACGATATTTTCACTCAATTTGTATGGAGTAATATCGCCAACTGGCGAGGAGTTTTTACCTATTACAGGTAAGTGCCCCGCGTTATCTTCGCCGCGTACTATGGGGGTAGTAACATCTGCCCAGGTCCGTTGGCCGCGGTGTCTTCTTCTTTTCGGATTGTTTGGCGGATTTTCTATTTCTCACGGCTCGTTAAGGTGGAGCGCGTGTTTACCTCCTAAGGTATGAAGTAGAAAACGCGTCAGCTGATAAGACGTTGCTGTCATTCTTTCGGCTTGAACTTGGATTTAAGGTTGAGTGCTTTAATTGGCCAGTTTATTTGTGAGTGATATGGGCGCGTTTTGCAGAACTTATTTATTTATTATTATTTTTTACTTAACTACTTTGCAAGTTACATTTTAAATTAGTGTCGAGATATTGAATAATTATTATTGGGGTGATTGATTTGAATTTCGAAACTATCTAATCGTAATAATTGTTCATTGTTAAAGTCAATTAACCTTGTTGTTATAAATTAAATTACGAGCAGAGGCGTTTATCATTATCCTTGAATATCGTGTAAAAATATCTTGAATTTTTAAGTCATTTTCTAATTCTTTTCAATTAGTTTTACGCAATTTTTATGTGAGTACATAGTACCTAAATATTTACACATCTTAGTACATACGTATAGTTAAAGAAACTCTGAATTTTTCTAATTATAATAAGTCAAATTCAAGTAAACTATATACAATATTTACTATTTATTCTTTAAAAGTTCCTTCGTAAGAACTAAAACTTTGTTCTTTAATTTTATATTTGTATAGTCAATGAGTTTTATTTCTTTGCTTAGTTAAAGTTTTTGTATTTAGATTGTTCATAATATTTCTTATTGTTATTAACCAAAACAAACTGACTTGTTCAAACAAACAGTGGTTGCTAATCAACTTTAGGCAGCTCTATTCTTGAATCCGACGGAATTCAAATCCGTTCGTAATGAAGAAGTTTTAAAAGCTGGCTGGAAAGTTTAGAAAATTCAGCAAGTGTCGAACGCTCTGATAGTTTCAAATTGTTTATAAATATCCTACATTCCAAATAAACTTGTACAGGATTGTAAATTTTGCATACGTTTCAAAATTTTCTCAATTAGGTACTAGTTATAGAAATTTTACAAATATTGATTGAATTCGTTTACTTCATTTACAAAGCCAGTATTTTATTTTAAGAGTTCATTTACAATATTGAAAATTAAAATTATTAGTGAAATTTTTATTTATCAGAGGAAAAATAATTGCACTTTCGATTAAAAAAGTAAATTGAAATTTGTTGTCGGGTAAAGTTGGTTTCCCCTTAAATAATTCCTATAAATTAGTCTTTAAAATTGAAAGGTTAACGCTCGTAAGTTTGTATTTGAAGTTGTGAATTTATTCTTTAAGACAAATATACCCGAATGATTCTCGTAAAGCTTTCTATCGATTTTCGACAAATTGTTGCTTTTTACATTCTTATTTCTGAACACTTCTAATTCATACCAAAAAACCAGTTTTAGGAGATTTTCCTGGCGCGAAATAAAAAATAGCTTTAAACTTTTATTTTGTCTTTGCAGTGTAAATTGGTAAATATGCATATAACCATTTTATTTATTCATCTTTCTGTCTTAGAGTGCTTGGAAAGGTTTGAAAACGTTTATGCAAAGGTTTGAAATATGTATGAAAGCGCCTTTAATTTTTGCCAAAAAACCGTTTAAGTTGCTTTTGCAATTTTTAAATTTACCGACGAACAATAACATATATGTTTTGTTACTTCCGAGATTTTTCATCCTCTGCATTAATATCACATAGTACAACATAAACGCTGGAAAAAATTACATAGAATAGCGGAAATAAACAGAAGAAAATCTTCATATTTACCCTAATACCATAATTTTAGTCCTTCATAAAACCTAGGAAAAGTTGGCGGGTAGTTCTTCCCACTCTGTTGAAATTAAAGAAATAATACCGAAAGGAATGTCTGTTTTATACGAAATACTCGTAAAATTCATAAGACTTCCACGAAAATTCGTGTGCAAATATAGTTTGATAATTTTATTACGGAGTGAATTAGTAATTTAAGCCGTTCCTCCGACGAGTACAGGAAGAGTTATAGTCAACGAATGTTTAACACAGCAGCGTGATGATGTAAAAGCAAAAATTTTGGCGTATCCCCGCAGTCCTTACAGAGCAAAATTTTATTTCGTCATGAAAATGCACTAATGATTCCGGAATCTTTCTGGCACTAGGAGTTCCAGGGCCCCCGGCATCCCTGCATCTAATGTTCTTGTAGATTCCTCCATCAAAGTGCTCTTGTGAGGAACTGAAGGTGTAGGTAGCTTAAGGAAACAGGAATTCTTTAATTATTAATCGTGGAACAATTGGCGTTCACGTGTAATTAGCAGGGCACCTTTTGTGAAACTCGAAAGTGGTAATTAGAAGATAAAACAGCAGCTCGTTGCGCCCGCACAGTAGGACTGAAATTAATTTCCTAAAAGAAAGTAGTTTCCTGCTGGCTCCAATCAGACTTCAGTGTGGCCTGAAACTGATCGCTTTGATCAAGAACCAAAGACGCTTTCACGTTCTTCTGAATGCGTCGCGCCGCCTTCTGATATTTATTTGCTGACGAAGCAGCTCGCGGGGAAGAAACAAAGAAGCTGCGATATTTCAATCACGGTTAAAGATTACTCTCTTTATACTGAACTGATTCGAAACTGCTTGATTGATCATTGTAAACATACATAAACATACGTATGTAGTACGAAACGCTTTTCTTCGAGATCGATTTGAATTAAATTAGTCACTTACCCTGGAGAAAAATGTACCTACATACATGGGATGATTCAGCTTTTGCTTCGGTGATTTTATTCATTTTAATTGTTTTTGTAGTTAAAAGCAATACGTTTTCTTCTATTTTTTTGAATTCAATCTTTTATTAGAAATGTCTTGTCTTACAGACCGAAGAAACAAGTAGGGAAAACCTTGCAAGTCTGTAATTTAATGCGTTCTTGTAACATTAAAAAACGCGTAATTCTTTCATGGGAAGGTAAGTTTAGATTGGCATGAGTTGTGAGTGTCATTTTATTCTTGTTGTGTTCAGTAAATTTAATATATAGGGTGTTTCGTTAATGTCAATAGAATCATACATGGTCTCCTGATTAACGTTTGTTCGGATACCCTTTTAAAAATGTCATATAAGTTTTTCGAAGCATATAGTAATGCCAGATTTTTTTCTTCAATTGTGGGAACACTGCTTTAGAAGTATGAATCCAGAAAGGGATATATGGGGGTACAAAATAAAAACACAAATTTATAACATTTAGAAAATGATAAAACAGCAAAATATAATACATTTTCTTTTTCCAATTTCACCCAACAAATATTTGTTACTGTTTGTTAATACTTTAATGTGGATTTTGACCTTTTTCAGAAAGCAAAAAGTTTTTTAAGTCAGGTAAAAATCTACAAAGACTTTAATGACTTTGTAGCAACAGCAACGCATTGAAATCCCGAACTCTCGGTAAGAATTCCTGAAGTTTAGGTACACTTAGCAGTCTTAATTATACTTCAAAAGAAACTGATGATTTAGTGTAATGACCTATTTTACATAAACAAATTATAACAAAATAACAAATACTCCTATCCATTTCATGGTTTAACAAACTACAAATATCTACTCAATGACAAAAATAATGTAAAGATCTAGAATTTGGAATCTGGATTAAAGGGGGACAAAAGAGCTACCCTAATTACATTAAATTCGAAATTTTCTTTGTTCAGATTAAACATGAGTTAATGTACTTCCTGTCATAATTTAGTTTTCCTCATTATTTCGTAAAATGTTAATCTTTTTTGTCGGAAACTAAGATTTCAACAGAAACATTCAAATAAGGTTTAGTTTTAAGTTGTTCGAAAATATACAAAAGTTCAAATAACTTCTAAATCGTTGAACTTTGTGAGTTCTGATTGGACCATTGATTATGGAACATTAATTTTATACGTACACATAGATAGCTATTTTTGTGGGTGTTTGCCCATTTTACGGTATTCACTTTTGTTGAATTGAATCGTAAAAGTAAAATCGCATTGTTTTGAAAAATATTAAAATGAATTTATGAGAAGAATGAATGCATTGAGGAATTTTCAGCATTTGGTAAAAGGTCGCGACTGGGTGAGTTATGTGCGTGTTCAATTTCTAATTGCAAAAGTCGTAAGAAGAGACGGATTCCGCTTATCGATATTTCTCGCAAAGAATTTGCCATGGTGCAATCGGTCGCGGCGAAATATCGACGCGATGGACAGCGTTCGGAATTATTACAGAAGCGCACGGCGCGGCGAAGACGTGGTCAGCATGGAAATATGAGAAATTGGGGGGCGTGGTGGGGGTTGCCACGGCAAAGTTTCGTCCGCCGCCACTGCCGACCACAACGTAGCCGCTCCGTGCAGCGGAGGGACAAAAATCGATGGGCGAAAGCAGCGGACGAAAACGAGAAGTTGCACAATGCGACCACCAGAGGGGGCTGCCGGCCAGCGGAATTCCCGCTTATTCAGCAGTGCTGTTATTTATCTGTACCGCAAGGCGGACACTGCCTTGCCGACTTGCTTGAAGTGGCCGGTCGGCAAGGCGCTGCGGCGGGGGTACCGCGGATCTCCCGCTATTTATCCATCATCTGAAGCGGGCTAATCCGCCAGAAGCGGACAAAGAATCGGCTACTGCCGCGCGCGCCATTGTCCATTCACTTCTTGGCAATTTCCCCCGGCGCACGGACAAAACAGTGCACTTGCACCGGGTTCCGCAATTCGCTGCACTTCCACAAAAAGGAGCTTATCAAGTATGAGGACTTATTGTTGCGCTGGGGCCCGCGGGTCCGGAGCGGATCCTCGCCGGGGACTCCCCGGACTCCGGCTGTCTTGTCCGCCCCCGCGGAGGGACAGTAAAGAAGAAATAAAAAATTCCTTTTCTTCGGTCGGGCTGGTCTCCCTGGGAAATGCTACCGACGGCTCGGCCGCCTCTGCCTTCTTGGTATTCAGGGGAGCACGGCCTGGGCGATTTGTTGGAATGTCAAAGTCATACCTTTCTGCGTTTCGTTAAATGAATTTTTAATTAAAATCAGTTCCAAGCAAATTGCCGTTTTATGGAACATTTTTCTTGCAATGATATAATTGTTGGAAGAATTCAATTTTCAGTGAAATTTAATGATCCCCTGGCCTTTTTCCATGAAATATTGCGAAGACTCTTTGTAATTTTTAATGTTGTAGCAAAAAAGTGGGACAATATTTATATTAAAATTTTTAAAATAGAGCTTTCTGTTTTCTGCAGTCAAATATATTAAAAAGCTTTTCATTAGGGGGTTACTTCGATTGTTTTGATAAAAATATGATGTTATTTCAGCTTTGAACGTTATTGGGTACCGCGAAAAAACTTTTAAGTTTGGAAAAGTTTATCTATTTGGCCTAAAGAGGACAACGTAGCGGCCAGTGAGAAATCCGAAAAGTATACGAAAACAAAAAATCATGATAACTTTTTTTTTTTTCTATTAATTTTGGTGGGCGAGAAAATCTTAAAGAATAACACGTATCAAGGTTTTTAATTTTAAGGTCAAAAACAGAAAATCGTTGTACCTGTAAGTATCAAAATAATCCCTTAAAAAGTTGTTAGAAGACTTCGGTAGGCAAAAAATATCCACAACAAATACTTTTGTACGTAGCTGGGATGGTACTAGAACATTTAGCACATAAAAACATGTGTCTTTTGTACTAATAAGTGACAACGGGGGAAGAGGTTTATACCAAGGGGATGTTTTATTTTAGGGTTACTCCACATTGTGAAAAAATTTTATATACCTACTTATATATCTATAGGTCTAATTTTTTTTAATATATGTATTTCCATCAAATTTTTCCACTATTAAGTTTCACAGTTTTGTAATATAACATTTTACATTTACAATTAATGCATTTATAAAACTTTTATACTATATTTTCTTAAGTAAGTTTTTGTAGTAAATAATGTTGTACGCCTTCTACACAACAATGCATGAATAGCCCCGAATTGGAATTATGTATTACACTTATCATTATTCAATGTACGTGCTTTCGTGGAACCAATTACCATCGTAAATGGTGGAAATACTTCATGTAGCTACCGAATGTCTCAGGGGAGATATACGCCTAGGAGCCGGAAAAAAGGGTAATTTTTGTGAATTTTTTCAAGGAAAACTATTTGAAATTTCGGATTGGGGTTTTAATTATCTAATAGTATATATACATTCAAAAATATGTTTAATTTTTTTTTATTTAAAAATAACAAAAATATACAAAGATATAGTATGATCATTGGAGCGTCATAAAAAAATATGCGTTTACGGTACCCACTGGCGTTTCTATAAAAATCATCTGAAAAAAAAAAACAAAAAGATTATTAAATTAGATACTATAATCTAGTACTTGTCATAGCCGAATTTGAAAATAGCGATTTATGACAAAATGGCGGACGTTTGAACATAAAAAGTGCTTTTCGGACCAAACATTTGTTATTATTTTGCCTATAAAAAAAAAGCTAAGTAACGAAAAAAAAAATCCTATGACAAGTTTTAGATAATGTTGTATAGAATAACCACAAAAAACCTCAAGGTAATCGGTTCATTAGTTTTCGAGAAATTTTGGGTACCGATTTGAAAACGTAGTTTTGAGAAAAACGCGTTTGAAAATTTGGAAATGAATAAATCATTACTCGGCGCAGCAAAACACGTTTCACTTTCTCGGCTGTAACTGGCTTATTTATCGAAATATTACCTTGCCGTTTTCACCAGTTATTCTAGAGACCTCAAGCTTCAAGAAAATGGAAAAAAAAAAAATTTTTTTTCGAACATCTAGGGCTAGGTGTATATCTCCCCTTAAGTCACTATTTTCCATCACTCTATTAATTTAGTTTCCATTAGTATCTACATAGTATTTCCCTGTTGACCAGAAGCCTATGAGTTGAGTACTTATTTCTATTTATGGATGATAAATTACAAGTATGCAAAAGAGCAATATAAGCTGTGTTTCTTTTATAATCCGATTTGGGATATATTGAATAGAAAATTTTGCATTTTATTAAATTTTTGAAATCGGTTTAATTATAATAATGAACAAATAATAAAAATAAGCAGGATGTCTAGGAAAGCAGGAAAAGTGGCCGCAAGTTTATATAAACATGTTATACATTTTTATTTCTGTCCCTTAAATTTAGACTATACTAATAGTCCAGTCATTTGGCGCTAAAAAAAGAAGTTACCTGGAAAGTTTTCCGGGAGTTTTGAAAATGGGTAATTTTATAGATTTCGATGTGGTCTTTCCGAATTTCAACTTTGCCACCTCGTATTTTTGCCGCTCGCGCTGCCATATTGGAAAAATGGTGCCTAAAAGCAGTTTTTTGACAATATCTCCTTTCCGACTCATTTCACGATAAAATCATTTATATTAAAAATGAAACTAGAGAAAATTGCCTACAATTTATGTAATAACCTAATGGATTTATTCAATTCAATCTTTAAATTTTCAGTTCAAATAAAATGATTTGTCTTACTTTAGCATACACAAAACCTTTAACCATGCGTATTAAAAAATAATTTTTTCTTGGAAAACTATGCTGATATGATTTTTTCGTTCCTCGTTTCGTTTCGTTTCTCTAAAAGATTTATAGCAGAAAATAAAATACTACAGATATAGAAGAAACAAAAAAACTATTTTATTGATTTAATAAACGTGGAATTAAATATTGCTATCTTTGATCTGCGGACATATTTTACTTCTCTTCTTGATTTGATAGATTGTTAATGCGAAAATATTATACATATGTACAATACCTTTCCGAGATAAGATAGACATGCATAATAATGACTCGCTGCTAAATCGTCTGTTCTCTCATTTTTCTAGTTGAAATCCCACGATTTCAGGCGTAATCCTGCACATTTCGAAAATACGTGAAGCTAATGTCCCTTGAAGGAGTTTCGTCAAAGTACATGGTAATGTTTTTGAAATAAGTTTCGTTGCACCCTTAAGGTTTATGTAGGTATACAAATTTTGTAGTACCCCCCGAGACGTTTTTTAGAGTAAAATAATCCATTATCCTCTAAAAGAGGTTTCTGCACGTTTCAAGCGAATTTTCTTGAGAAGATACACAAAGCGTCAAAGGTCCGAGCCGGAAGAATTTTCAGCACAATTCTGTCCTGCCGCAGAACTACGTGCATTAACCCATTCAATTACATTTCTATCTCTGCATTACAGTGCAATCTATTTTCCATAAGATTTACTCAGCAAATCTTCTCCGACCTGAAGAATGGTTGGAATGGTTCTTCGAATGAAGCACCCTTCCCGTCTTCAAAGCGTCCCCTATTTAAGGGAGAGCCCGAAAAAAGAAAACAATTTCGCCAAGATACGTTGGAGTTGTAATCAGGTCCTACGGAGCAGGGCAAGCACTTCAGATCTAATCTACTTTCAGTGGACCTCGCCGAGGAGTTGGTCCGGGGCTCCAAGAAGCCCGCAGGTCAGAGTTTTTCTATTTTACAGCGTTTGGCATAAATTGAACCTTCGTTTGGGTTCTGCTCGACGGACTTCTTAACGTGATGCAAAAGTTGAGTCCGTGGTTATCTGTGATAAGTTTTTACTCCCTTTTGAGCGGTTCATTTTACCACGTATCCTGGCAGTGGATTCGGTCCGGTGACTGGACAGTGGTCAGCACCCTCGGTCCAAGTTGGCCAAGGCCGGCCCCAAAACACATTCTTGCTTTGATGTTCGTGGGTCCATTTCGATCCGAGCTGTGGATCTGGACCGTGTTTTCCGAATTTCTATCTTGGAACAATATAATTTGCGGGGGTGGAGGAAATTACTGCCCAGTTGCAAAAACCGTCACTCCATTTCCAGCGGAATAGGGCTGCTGTGGCTACTTGCGGGCAGCGGCCCCATCGGCCCTGGTGGGCTCGGCGCAGGGCCGTGGGTGGGGAATATTTAAAACGCCCAATAAATTGGATTAAGGGCATATAAAAGTGAACCGTTGCTGCCCGGATTAGATTATTCACTTTGTGCGGAACTCATTAAATTGTTTTGGCGCTGGAAGCCGGCCAAGTGCGCCCTCGGCGGTGCTGAGGGCGCTCCATAGAGCATCTACGTTATTTTGCTATTTTACCCGCCTCTGTCTAACGACTGAGTGGCCATCGGCTTTCGACTGGAGCACCTTGCCCGAATGCGATTTTGCTGTCCTCAGCGCTTCCAAGTTTGTTTCTTAACGATTTCGATTTTTCAACAGAAAAGTGCGGCACATGCAATAATAAAACGCCGGTGTTTTTTGCATTTCAGATGGCGTTTCAACGCAGCTACAGCAAGGTGTGGTGGGGCAGCAGCTTTCCGGAAAATCAATTTTATAACAATTTTGGCGCCTTCCAATCGCTGGACAGTCACCTAAAGTGGTCCGGCAATTTGTCACGGATACAAGAGGCGGATGAGCCTTCCAAATCGTGGAGCAGCCAAGATAGCCCCGGAAGTCTAAGGAGTCAGGTAAGACATCTAGTTCTATAAGACGTTGCCGAAGTGGACAATTTTAGCTAAGTCAGCTTCTTTAACTGTGCGCTGCTGGAATCAATTTTTCTTTTTAATTTACTTGCTGTGGATCAATGGGAAAAAATTTCAGTTAAATATGCTGTGACTATCAAAAAGAGTTGAAATCAGATTACAATAAGGTAACAAATTACGAAGTGTTGTAGTTTTGAGTTTCATAATTTGTTAATATGTACGTTGATGAATTTGAAACGATTTGACTTTAAATAAAATGAAGCAATTCATTTCATTCTTCTTCAACGAAGTTCTTAATTTCTCGATGTTAGCTCGTCTTTACCAACAACAATAATGCTTAGGTTTCAATATGTAATTGGATTTGCTATTTCCTCTTATACAAATTTTAATTTATTTAAATTTTAAATTGGTTTATTATTGGTTGGTAACAAATCTGTGTTCTAAATTTGTGCCACGGGTACCTAATGTGGGAAAGTAATTAAAATATCAATTTCAGTGTTTTGAAGTAATATTCATAATTCCAATACAATATATTAGTGTTTTGATGATTCGCTTTTTAATTGCGCATTCGGTTAAGTTATAAATTGTTGCATTAAATTGTACGTCTTGCATTTAAGAATGCAAGAATAATTTATGAAAACAAGAATAATTTCAAAACATCAAAATGCAAAAGCAACTATGACAACATAAATTCAATTTTTATCTTGTGTTCTTACGTGTTATTAATTGGATGTACGTGCATTTTATTCTAGAAAATTACACACTTTTTAACGTTTTATAATGTTCAAGGTGATGCTTTTAACTCAGGAAAATGAATGTTGAAAAAAGAGCATTATCATCTTATTCTTGACGAAAACACATTTCATTGAAGGTTAATAATAATATTTTCATAATACTGCAAATTAGCTACTGATTAAAAATAGTACCTACAAAAATACATATAATTACAGCGTTTGATCAAAACCAAAAAATTGATCAATATATCTCAATTGGAAGATAAATAAAATCTAAAAAAGATAAAAGAAACATACATATCTGTGTTTCTTTAAATCATTTAAATACATTAATGTTCTTATATATATGCATAATAAGCATAGATTTATAATTATGTGAGAAAATGCTAGGACCAAAAAGCAGTGAATATGTTTACTTATTAGAGGCCAGCTCTTTGCTATTTAACGATTTATATCTCTTGCTAGTATTTTATCTTATATTTTTAGGATTCCGTACCTCGAAATGAAAAAGCGGAATACTTTTAGAATCACTTCCCTATGTCTGTCCTGTCTGTCTATTCATCAAAACCTTTTTTCTTAGGAACGGCTAGAGGTATCAAGTTGAAATTAATATCGAATATTAACACTTACACCCTACTGTAAAGTTTCAAGTTTCTAATTCAATTCAATAAAAAGATATAGCTTTTTAGAACGTATTTTGTTTTTTTGTATATTACAGTGGGCACAGATTAACAGCACAATAAAAATTACTTTCTTTATTTTAAATAATTTTTTTTTTTTAACTAATTTCTTTTATAAAATTCTATTTTATGAGATAAACAAAATTAACAAATATTCTTTGTTAAT
This sequence comes from Eutolmus rufibarbis, assembly GCA_963920795.1. NCBI lineage: Eukaryota > Metazoa > Arthropoda > Insecta > Diptera > Asilidae > Eutolmus > Eutolmus rufibarbis. The sequence goes on from OY987205.1 coordinate 39,686,713, forward strand.
TGTAGGACTCTGGATTTTCGGATCATGACGAAGCACCTCAAGTTCAGTTGCGACAACCATCTACAAGTAAAGAAGGTCGAAACTCTTCTCTACGAATTGTTCACACTCCACCAATAAGAAGAAAACCTGATTTCAGTCCTGTGAACGACTCTCACCGTAGGTCATTCAGTGCCCCATCGTCACCAGTTCCCAATACCAAAGACAGTGACATAATGTCTAAAATAAATAGAATAAGCATAGTTAATAACACTCCTAGTACAGAACATTTAGACAGGGTGCCTTCCCCATGTCTTTGCTCTTCAAAGAAAGACAAGGCAATCAAGAGGAGGAGAGTGATTAACCAAAAAACACGCCGAAATTTACTTAATATTAGTACGGAATCATCAGATAAAACTATGTCTGAAGAAAGGTTTCAAAACTATAATAATGAAACGATCTACATAGGAGGGGATGAGGATGATAATAACAATGTTACCAATAAATCTTTTGATGATATTTTACGAACTCCCCAAAAAGACATGAATAATTCAAAATTCGTAGCTAGTACTAGTACACCAAAAAATCTAGAATTTTTATCAGAGAACATGCGGAAATTATCCTTTCCTGATCTTGTTCCATCTCGCCATAATTTCAGCGTCTACGATGAAAATCCTTATAGTGGTATTCCACTCCCAGTACAATCTTGGTTGGATGACTTGAGAATGTCTTATAATCACGAAGTTATGTCTACTTTGCAGACGAAATCAATTGCGCAGGAAGCGTTTAGAAATTTAAAAATTACCACAAGTACAGTGGCGAAAATAATTCGACAGCTCCAGACAAGAGCACTGATTCTTCAAGGAGAGTTTGATCGGTTAGAGAAGATTCTTCGAGGTACTTTAAATTTGAGGGAAGCATTAATTTCTTCTCAGGATTTGATTGAAAGTGTACATAATTTTTCGAAGGTTTTGGAAAGGAGAAGTGTCTTCTTTACCGAGTGTAGAATTGACCGAAAGAAGTTTGAAGAAAATATTGAACATATTCAGCTAATTGTCAAAGATCTGCGGATCTCGTTGGGGAAGCAACACTATCTGGATGTAGTGTCTCTTCTAGAAGATATTCTAGTTCTTAAGCGATATGTTTTGATAACTATTCAACTAGTATTTGAGAAGTTAATCAGAATCATTGTCGGTAACATAGAGACCTCTAAATGTGACCTAATCTTGAGGGCGAATTTGAACATGGTTTCCACCCTATCGAACATCGATTACACAGGGTTCGCTTCGCTGAATAATGCTTTTCTTAAGAATGACGCAGTCCGAGTGTTTTTGATAATATGTCTGGACAGCAAATTTTCATCAGTGCGGGCGTTGGCCCTTAGGGCGCTCGCCACAATCTGTTCCTCCGTTGAGGCAATAAAGGAATTCGGAGAAACCGGTGGTATAGAAGTCGTCCGGGACATTTTATCCTGTGATCCAAGCAATAAGAAACGAACGGAGCCCGAGAAGAGGGAAGCAGTCTCACTAGTCACCCAAATTACTGCCCCGTGGCATGGAACCGACCACAGGGTCCCTGGCCTTCGGGACTGCGTCGAAAGCATCGTGGAAGGACTGAGCGGTACGTGACTTATAAATAAATCAATTTTTGCAATGTACGTAATGTTCCCATATTTCCAGATATAATTGAGAAGACGAACTGTTGTCAGACCCTCTTACTTTGTGCCGCATCGCTTAATAATCTTTCCCGTCTAGAGGCGACGTCGATATATTCAATTATGTCGAATGAATCCGTTCTCAAGCTGAAGGAAGCCATTGAGAGTCGAGGGCCGGGCGTATCGATTTTCCTCCACGTAAGTTGCAACCTACTCGGTGAATTCGTTTTTGTACCTGAACCCCTTACTTTGCAGGAGCAAACTGTCGGAATGCTGTTCAACATGTCCGGCAATAAAAAGTGCCATGCTCATTTGGCCAACAAGGCGATTATCGACTTCATCACGTCCATCTTCCAGTCGCAGTTCCATCTGAAGTACGACTCGCGTGCCGAGGGCGACGCTCACCGGAGGACCATAAAGACAATTTTGCATATCTTCACCCGATTGATACACGACTCGGTAGTGGGCCAGGAGGTGCTCCAGCACAGCTTTGTTCCGATATTTTCTAGGCTGGAGAAGGGTCTCGGGGAGGACAGCGAATACGTGCGAGATATTTCCTTCCTGGCCCGAAAGATGAACGAAAGCCTTTCCCACAAGTCGTTCAATAGGTCGACAGAAAGCCGGGGCTCCGGCTCAGGAACAAAATTTAATCTAACTAGACAAGAAAGCTACGTCTGAAATTAGGTCACCATTGTACCTACATTTTGTGTGTGTGTTTGTTCATAGCCCCTGTTCACGTTGTGTGGTTTATTCTGTTTCAATGCGATTTTCTGATAGCCAATGTTTATTTAGTCTGTTAAATTTTATATAAAGAAATATATCTTATTTATCACATTGATGCAATGCGAACTCAATTTCAATTCTAGTCCTAATCCTTGCCTTATATTTATAATTGAAATTACGAAGATATTCGGTTTGAATAACTTTACTAGCTAAAAATGATATGTAGTAGATGCATAGCTAAATACGATTTAGTAGTATGCTTAGTTTGAACATTTTCTGTACACATTCTAAAACAACAACCTACTTATATTTACTGGGATCTATCAGACCCCCGAAAAAGAAAGAATATCTAACATCTAATATCTAATATCTTTCAGTGAAAATAGTTTTTTAAAATAATTTGTTCAAAAGCAGTAAAAAAGTGGAATTAGCAAACTAATATGTATGTAAGAATATCGAAATAATATGAGATAAATATTATATAACTTGATTGCAAAATTATGTACATTAAACTTCAACAAAATAAGAATTCGCAAAAATTAACTATTACAGACTCTTTAGAAAAACCTTTGCTTTAAATTAAACTATATTAAGTATTGTAAAACATCATATGGGAAGAATACGACAAATTAATCATTAAAATATATTCTTGTATTATATTCCTCATCATTTTATTTTAACTACGAAATCCTAAAAGTTAAAATCTTTTTTGAAAAGAATATGAAACTCAGTAAGCTTTATTTAAATGTGATATTGTCTTTGATATTATTGTAAATTTTTAAGAAAATATAATATTAACAATAGTTATTGTAGTATAAGTCAGTGAATGAGTGATCTTACAAGATTTAGAATAGATTTTATAGATATTTATTTACGAAAACTTTGTGTGTGACACTCTTATGGTATCATTCCAAATTTTCTTCTTTTATAAATACTGGATGTTGGAGTTTGGAGCGGTATTGATTATACCAATCGATATTTAAAGCTTGTATTAAGCGAAATACATCAATAATTAGATCACAGTTGTTATTGAGTGTGTTGCATGTTTTGACGCCTCTGTCATTTAACGAAATTAATCTTTGTTCAAGCATTTTATATTACTTGGTATACTATACCCAAAATTATCAACTTTTGAATAATTTGAATTTGATGTACCTAACAGTATTCTTTGAACTTCAGATGAAAGAAAATGCTCAAAAATTTGAGATTTTTGGGATCTTTTCAAAATGAAAACTGCCTGTCAAATCTAAACAATAAGGAATATTGATTCTAAAGAAAGCAAAATCGGTTTTATGTGGAGTGATAGCCTTAAGGAAAGTTTTCGTGGTCTTCCAATTTTAGTAGATTTCATTTCTATGAAACATTTTAGAAATATGACCAACCTTTTGATGTCCATTATTCTGAATGTAAATATCAATTAACGATCTGAAAATCCTTGACCCGACCTGATGAATACCGCTGACGTGCTTTCACGATCGAATCGAACCGTGAGGCCAAAACATTGTCGGCTCGGCCTTATCCGTAATAACCTCGTAATCTGATGAGAAATTCGACTCCCTAGAAATAAGCATCGTATTGAGAATTTCGCCGGTAAATCATTTCCGACGGGACTATGGATGCCTTGAGCCCCTCGAGATGTGAAGAATGGTGCTATTAAAAGGCTCTCAGCAAAGGGATATATATTCCCCGGCCGGAAAGCTCCACGTAAGCAAATTGCTCTGATTTATCTTTGGATCCCCACAATATCCTTTTTTTCCCCAGGTATGAGACCCAAGTTGGGCTAGATAAATCAAAGAAACAAAAGAATCCTCTTGAGCGAGAGTCAGGTGAGTTTTGAGCGGTACGGTTGCACGATTTCTTACGAAATTAACGTGCGCGACCATTGTGTTTGCGTCGCACGCTACAATTTATAAATTGCGGAAGTTTCCTGCAAATTTAGGACTCAATTTAATACTGAAAACACTTATAATTTTCCCGTGTAAAATTTATGAGAAAACTAATTCGTTAAACTACAGAACGGGTAATACGTTCTCCTTTCCGAATAGGGCAGAAGACGTAGAACCCAACTTAAACTGCTGATGCTGACGGCGCTGTTTTCTAAAAAATGAGACGAAACTTTACATGGAAAGTTTTCCTCCTCCAGCGTCGTCGTTTCTAGGGAAAATTTTTAACACAAACTTTTCAATTGTGTTTATGGGAGTACTTATCCCCAGCATCTTCGACGACTTGCAACCGCACCCACTTTCTCCTGCACTAAAGAAAGTGAAAAATTTTATCAGACGTATGCCTGCGATGGCATACGCTTAAGATAATGCCCGGGATTCGGGCCATAATCAGACTAAGACCAACATTCCAAACGACGTACACTTAGAAGTTAAGCAGCAGACCGCGCCCTCCGTCCGTCTTTTTGCTGAGTCCTCTTGGCAATGAAAAGTTGCGTTCGCAGAATAGCTACAAGGAAACTTCTTTTCGCCCACGTCCGCTTCGGTGCATTGAAACCAAATCTCCGTGATTATGTTCGTTGTGGCTTAATTCCTTCTGGCTTGCCATTTAGGCGAGCATAAGATTACCTAACGTTTCAAGATATCCTCGGTCCTGAAAGTTGGTTTTCCTCCCTGTTACTAGACCCCAGGGCACTCTGGTGTACTTTAAAGCATATTTAGGGCAAGGACATTAAGTTTACTAGTCGAGAAGGAAAATAAACAGAGTGGGTACGAATGTTAGTTAATAGAAGTTATTTATCTGTGACTGATCAGGTTACTCTTGGAAGCAGTAAGTTAATTCCATAAAGAACGGAAAACTCTTGATTTATCCTCAACGACGTAGAAATAAAAAAAATATTGAGGATTTATCTAGCTTAATAATATCATGCGATATTCCAGTCTTATCAAATATCCATGGAAAGATGGAGGCATAGATACGGTTGATGAAAGGCGCAGTGCATATGATAGACTTCAATCTTCTTTGGCAAACTTTATATGCCTTAATTTAAAATAAATAAGGAGCGACGAACATCAGTCAATTTCAACTTGTAAAAGAGATAATATCCCTCGATTTTTTAACGGGGATTGCGGAGGTGTGTTAGAAAAGCTTAACTTTACATATTTCTTTGAAGTTACTAATCTTCAACTTTCACCTCTATCCTGAAAAACGTATGGAAGTCGTTTTTGCAAATATTTCGCTTTCTATTATAATGTTAGAGAAATTTAAGAAAAATACTTTACGTCTTACAATTCTCTATAAATTTAGTAGTTGTGTAGTAATAATATATGACAGTTAATACCTTTTGAAAAATAAGATATGAAATATGATAAATATGCATTTATCAAACGCTGGGACTGATAGAAAAATGGTTCACATGAAACATGTAGACATCAGATCAAAACATGTAATATATCAAAATATTACTTACGTCATTAAAATATGAAAAACGTGTCACTGCTCGAAAACGACGTGCGACCACGATGCGGCGCTTCACACGACTGAGCAGGACGCGGAGTGTAATACTCGGCTGTGATCGGATGACGCAACTCGTACACAGTAGGCGAGTATTTTACATTTAGTCTACCTACCCCTATAGTCAACCATCCCCGCTCTACCCTACTACATTTCGGAATGGTTTTGGTTTTTTGCTCAAACTTAATAATATGTATGTTCATATAAACTTTTGGAGTATTACATTTACTATTATTTTTATATACATCATGTTTTGACAAAAGGTTAAACCTCTAAAGTGCCCCTCGCACATTACACAATTTGTGCAAAAGGAAATAATTAAACAATTTGTGCAAAACGAGATAATTTTGTAGCACAAATTTAAAGTTTTTGGCCAGAATTAAGTAAGAGAAATGAAATTTTCACTAGTTATTTAGCCGATATAATAAAATATATATTTTTCTTATGCTTGCTCCTCTTTGCTCTCCATTTCTTTTATTTATTTTTGATCTACTTTACTTCATAAAGACTTGAACACATTTTAATGATATATCATCTCAGCTTTTAATTGACTGTTCAACTACTGTTCTACTTCTATTTTTTGTGGAATTACAGGTTACGAAATCAATATTAAAATTCAGTTTTTTATTTAACTGGAATAATCAATAATAAAATACAATTTAAAGAATGTCATAAATTCAATTTTCTTTCTAATAGCCTGGAAAAAAATTCAATGGAGAGCGAAAGTGATGCAAGGAAATTCCCCCTCAATTTTGTAGTGCATGAACAGGAACACGTATACTATGAAAATTGAATAAAGATTTTGGAAGTTTTTACCAGAAGTCAACTAGCCAGACAAACTTATTTATGTATATACAGGTCAGTAACTTTGATATGATTAATGAAAATGATTTAATTTAAGATAATAGTAGATTATTTCTATAATATTTTTCCGTCACATTAAGGATCAATTATTTCCATTAAATAAAATACGTGTGAAAATTTGTTCAAATATAATGGAACGTCGAAACAACTCAAAACGGGTTTGGAACCTATAAACTATTATTTATAAGACTAAAACAAATTTTGTAAACATGTGCTTAAAGTTAAATTTTGTGAGAAGGAACTTTTATGGACAAGTAGGTAAGTAAGTATGTAGGTAGTTTTAAGTTATTTGTTTTTGGTATATTTTGATTATTAAAAATGAAAAAATATGGAATTACATTGTAATTGCAGTATAGTCTGTCTGTATTTTCAGAAAAGCTTAATTCAGTTTTTTAGCGCTGATGACAACTATTTCCGCAGTATTCCTAAATATTTTAGATTAACGATATTATTGTTAAAATTTATTTGTGTCTACTGTAACAAATTTCGGAAATGCTAGAAAGTAGGGGACAATCGGTCCAATATTTTCGAGACATCTTTTACTTTAAGGGTGATTATAATTTAAGTCCGTTTTCCAGGAATTCCTGAACGGAACAAAGGGTTTCAGTGTTGGAGTGCCTTTTGTATCGCACCACAATAAATCACTTTTAATTCTCATATTTCGTATCGCAATTTTTGGGGAACCGAAAAATATGTTTTCTGCAGACTCCCAAAAGGCAATAAAATCGGGCCCTGGGGAAGGCGTATCTGTCACTATCTCGCCGTTTTTACCACTTAGTGTAAAAATACAACTTTGTGTGAATATTTTGCGGAAATTTAACTCGCACATAAATTGTTCAGTCGTCCGATTATTGAAGTAGAGCGGATATTGGGAGATTTTATCGGGGAAAATTTTGTGAGTATTTCACATACCTACCGCACGGGTAGTAGAGGGTGCGGCTGGAAGTGTTTCTACCAGTTCATTGAAGCGTGTATTTTTATAGGTCATCGTAAAATATTGGGCCACGTCCTGTGCCAAATCGTAAAAACTTGTTAAATTGAGTGAATTTATTGTGTACCTATTTTGCGAAAATGTAAATCGATCAGTTGTCAATCAACTGTGAAAAAGGCGCTGATGAGGGCAATAATGAAAGTTCCAGTTGCAATTTTTCGGAATTATTTCTTCAATATGCCTTTAAATCGGGCTAGTCCTGCCCACATATTGTGTTCATTTTTTCCATTATACGACGATACAGGGAAAAAATCCTTTGTGGACCAGGAAGTTTAATTGCCAGAAAATTATTTCCCGAATTTTTGTATTGCTACCGCGCTTTTAAAAATTCAGTGGTATTCAGTTCGGTTCTATTTAATCGCCTTCAGGCAAAAAAGTGGTCGGGGTGTTTTGGGAAAAGTTGGGTGGCCCGATTTCAATTTAAGGAGCCCTTAAAGCGGAAGTAGCATCAGCGCAGGGCTTTAGTTCTTCTTATCGCGGAACAGCGGCGGATTTAATTAATTAGCTCCGGCGGTACACACCGTCCGGACTCTTGCCTTTCAGCCGGAGGGCTCTGAAGGTGCGGGTGGGCTCGTGCCTTCCGTTCGCTTACTCATTCCTTGGGTTTTTCGAAGATGATTCGCCCCCAAAATGGTCGGGCGGAAGAACTCTTTCCGTTCGATAACTTCTCCGAATGGAAATCCTTTCTCCGAAGCTGACCTTGAACTTGTTGGTCGTTTTGGGCGATGAGAAGTGAATTTCTTGAAACAATTGTTGAAAAGCATCCCTTTCGTGAGTCTTTCATAAAAATTCCGCACGTTCTTGAAGGTTTCCACAAAAAGGGACAGTAGGAAGGAAAGCGTATTTGTGGAGGGATTACCCGGTTCAAGCAGTCTTTTGAAGAACCACAATAGGCGCATATGCCCCTCACGCGCCTCCAGGACTCCGGGGGAGCAACTAAATACATCCGCCTGACAAAAGGGCTCCGGGGCACCTATTCCACGCACACTGGCATCTGTCCTTTTCATACCAAGGAGCCATATATTTTAGGGTAATCTTTAGCCGGGCAGTTTTACCAGCAAAATGAGGAGTTTATGTATCAATAAAGCCCTTCAGTGGCGGTACTTGACTTCGCAATATGCTTTGCGGGGGCGGTTCTCGAGGAATTTTAAAGGGAGACACTTGCAAGCGACATTTTGGCCTTCTTCCTTCGGGGCATCACCTCATGAACTTCATGCAGGAAGATTAATGGTCGTTCTGAGCAAAGCGTTGTCAACGGGTTCCATACCGCCCAGGTCACAGACCCCTGTAAAAAATTGATGGTGCTGTAAATCTAACATGTGTGGGCTTTGTTATTTTTATTATAATTTATCTCCATATCACCATCGTTTGATTGCATGATAGGATTTTAAATTTGAAGACGACCTTTCCTGCCCCGGGAGATTTTGGCTGACAACGCCTCTGATGATTGCTAAGTGAGATATAAAGAAACGTTTCTAAAGTAGATACTTAATGTATCTTTTTAGAAATATGTATGATAAAAAGAAATACTTCCGTGGGCGTTTTTCGTGATAAAAACGATATTAGTACAATATACGTGTAAGAAGAACATATGCCAGAATGATATTTTATGGCATTTTTTGTTTTATTCCAAGCCCAAGACCAAGGTATATTTATCAAACAACATCTGTTTGCTTATATCTTTAAAAAAGTAAGAATCGAATCCGCTTAAGTGAGATTAATGCGCTCTCTTTTATAACTTCAAAAAATAAATTAAATTAAATCAAAATACAAAAATATGAGATTTTGCCTTCGTTATAAATATACTAAATTTAATACAGTGGAGCCTCTTTAACTCGAACTTTAAGGGAAAGGTTACAAATTTCGAGTTAACGAATCTTCGACTTATCGAGGACTTCGAGATAAGGAGTTTTTAAACTGTCAATTTCGACTTATAGAGGCAGATGTTCTATGTATGATACTTAAGTTATAGAGTCATGATTCAAATTTAATTACTTCGAGGTAAAGAGTCTTACAGACAGAATTTCGATTTACAGAGGCCGCAATGTTTACATATTCGTTCTTTGAGATAGGTATAGAGTCTGCTAGATTTGTAGTTCGAGTTACAGAGCGTAATATGTATGAATAGTACATCACAGGGAAATCATATTCAGTTCGAGTTCTAGCGTCTAAATAATTCGAGTTATAGAGTTTTTTGTTCTTCAACGGAAGGGAATAATTAATTTCTTTGTCTTAGAGAGGATTTTGAGTTAACGGGGTTCGAGTTAAAGAGGTTCCACTGTATATGAAATGTTATTAACATAATATAATACTATTTTAATTAACTTAAAAGAGAAGCTTCGTAAATGTAAGGATAAAATAAAAATAATTGAAATAATCTAGTTTTAGAAGCAAATGCTTCCATTATAATTCCTAATGAAATGGATTTGCAGGCAATATATATTTTTGAAATTGTTTTGGTAACAGATAACTCATCATCACCGTGGCCTCTCAAAGAAAAACGTTTTACTTTGCTTTACTTAAATCAGGATAAAATCGGAATCAAAACTAACACAGAAATTAAACTACACACAATGATAACTAAAAAATTTTATGAATGTAATGGGGCTAGTATTAATAAAGTATCTAATTTATTTCTGTAAAAGGCCATAAACTTTCCAATCTATCCTAGTTTACGAATCTCGTTTGGGTATTTATAAAATTGGTCTTGAAAATATAGTAAAATCAGCTCAAATTTCGGCTTTTTTGTATGATCTTTTAATTTTGAACGTCAATGTAATTAAAATTTCGATAACCAACCTTCCCGCTTTATCATTTTTAAAATATGATTTAGCAGATAAATTATTTGTTAATATTTTAGCTACAAATACCTTGCTTTTTATTTTACTTTGATTTGCAATGAACCCAAAACAAGTTGTAAGCCTGTCCCATAAACTGCAAGTAAGCTTAAAACTCTTACATTAAAATTAAATGCAACAGTATACTGATGTTAAATTATAAATATATACATATGTTTAAAATTATGAAATTACTGCAATATGATTAATTATTCAAAAAGCATTATTTTTGACATTTAAATTTTTAAATATTGAGAATTCGAAAATTTATACTTTCTTATTTAAAATATTTAAAACGTTGCAAACATTGACGATTTCTGTGTACGGTTTTTTGTTTTTTTTTTATAAAAGTATTTATAATTAAATTTAAGTTTAATTTCTTAATAAAATCTTCATGTTATATTTAAGATTGTGAGATCATTTTGTCTGTCTGCCTTGAAGTATTGTAAAATAAAAAATGTTCAAACGATTCCAAAAGACATACTATGTATTAGAATTTGACTCATGACATGAGTTTTAGCTTTTTTACATATGTACATTACATTAAGAAACTTATATACATATTTTAGTCCTATTTAAATTAAAAAAATGCGCGATTCCACAGTTTTTTATCATATGCAGTGTTAACCTGATTTAATGAGTTCCATGAGCTTCTTGAACTACATATGTCTTTATCTGAGGAAGATAAAAAAACGAGCGAAAAATCTCAGAGTTTCTGAATTCCACTCGGGGTTAATATCCCCGAAGGCCATATAACCACCACACAAATGCTCCCAGAATATTTCGCTGAAACATTCGTTTCCATTTTTCATTGTTATTGCCCTAAGTATAGGCATCAAGAAGGATTTTTTTCATATTTCAGATCTGGGAATCGGGATCTCCTTGGAACATGCCACAACACAAGTGCATGTTGCCGATGTTGGGGTGCCGAGTGGCACGTCCGGACAAATGAATGGAGATTTTTAATATTGCTTAAAACATTCCGCCAGGAGCGCATTACTTTTGCAGGATTTTTGCAATTGTCGCAAAACAATGGAGAAATCAGTGTCGCTGCCTTCGCCAGCTGGCAAAAACATCTCCGCCCACTTTCATATAGTTGCGGGACGAGTTTAAAATCCTGTTCGTCGGCTTGATTCACAATTTCTCAGCACTCGTGTGCACCCTGAAATTGAAGCTTCTGTTCTTACAAAAAAAAAAAAAAAACGCCATGACCCAAATTAACCCTTGCGATTTCGAACTAACTTACTGATGCGTTCAGAAAATTCAGGTAAACAATCTCATCACGGCTGTGGCAAGTGTACAAATGAGCGCCTCGAGGCAGGCTGGACTTAAGAGGCACAGTTCCAGAAATTTCAATCTTACGAATATCCCCAGGGGGTTGGAATTAAAGTGCTACTTTAAATTGAAAGATGAATATGCTTCGAAATGGATTAATTTTTTAATTACGACAGGAAAGGAGGCCTCTACGCCCAGGTCCTATTAGGCTCAATAAATCCAACGTAAATAGCTTACCTGAAGAAATTTATGATTCATTCGGAGCAATTAGTTAACCGGGCGGGGCTTATCGTCTGAACGTAATGTTGAGAACATAGCAAACGGGTTGTTGTACATTTTCACTTAATCGACAAACAATAAACGACTAGCAATTACCGGACTAATGTCTCCAATTTTCCCCAGTTCCGATTACCAATTAGGTTACTCCCCATGTGCCCTACGTCGGTGGCCACTGGCCGTGCCGGACGCTGGACCAGAAAGCTGTGAGAAACATTTATTATCTAACTTAAGGAGCACAATTAAGGAGGTCTTTGCTCCGGCAGGACCCAAGTCGGCGCGGGATTAAAACTATTATGGACTTTGTTCTGCTTAGCGCTTCCCTTTCAGCTCTTAGTTCATCCCATGTGACGCAGCGGCTTACGTATCATTTTCAAAGGTCCTTTCAGAAGCGAGTGGGGGAAGCGATGCCTCTGCAACCCTAAACTCTTTTTAAGCTTCTTCGTAACGCTCTAAGATCCAAGCAAAATGCCAGGACTACATCACAAAGGCACTTTATTATTTCGAACTAAGTCTTTTCAGCCGGTATCTTCAGGATTTGACTCGACATGTGGATCTCATTCCCCATATTTTAGAACCCATTGAACCGTTGAAACTGCCCTTCAGGCTAGTTGGATTAAATTTTCTGGGAGTCAGAAACACGGCGAAAATTAAAAAAAAAAACAAAATGTACTCAGAAAAAATTGATTTTTAAGATTGTGGACATTATTGTATTAGTAAAGTTAAAGACTACAAAATTACTAGTCTAGAAATTTGAAAGTACCGATTTTTTTTGTTCCATTTCTTAAAGTATATGTAATAGACCCTTAAAAATATGTCATGAAGAAGAAATTTCAATATTATTGAGAACACCAAATTACACTGGCCTCTACTATACTCTAATTTAAACTTTTAAACGCGTTTTTCTCAAACCTTAAAGAAATTTCTAAATTATTAATATTACTATTTAAAAAAAAATAAATAAAATATTTAAAAAAAAATGTGTACAAAAAGTTAATTTCTTATTAGACAGACAGAAAAAGCTTGTTTTAATTTTTGTTTGCTGTGAAATTTCTTTCTTTTTATCTATAACCCCCTTGAGATGATTAATTGAGGGATATAAAAAGAAAAGTAGCAATTTTCACCTAAAAAAATTAAACTAATAATGCCATGAAGTTGAGGACTTCAATTGTTTTTTTTTTTAAACAATTTGAAATATGTATACATATTTTTCCTATTTTCTAACATGCTTTGTCATTTCAGAAGTCTGAAATCGAAAAAAGCAGCAAAAGTTAGATCAGAAACGAAAAGGCATATACGGATGGATGTAAGTCTTGCCACTAAGGGCACAAATAGACATTTTAATTTATTTTTTTAAACTTGTGAGCTTTTCTAAAATATAAATAAGTTTTTTATTTCATAATTAATAAATAAACCTAGTCTATTTGCCCACTTTTTATCCTATACCAAACGAATTTAAGGTTTGAGCGAATTTTGATTTTTACAGCAATCTGATGTGTTATATGTATTGTACATACATATATGATTTTTATGTGATTTTTTATACATATATATACACACCAGTTCATCCATTTTGTGAAGTGTGAAATATTAAACATAATAAAAACATAAATTAGTAAACTTTAGTAATAATAAACAATGAACCGAATAAAAAAGATTTCACAGCTTTCACTCTTTCGCAGGGTTTCTTCTATTTTCTGGTTTGACGGAGGTCCTCTGTGCTCTGGGAATATTTTTTTTCGATTAAATTAATCAAGAAGTATCAACCTCTGGGAATGTTGGATGAATCGTGAGATTTTCTTTACCGAAGTTATAATGGAGAAGTTTGCTTGAGTTTGAGATGCTGTAATTAATTAATTCGGTAAAATTAAAGTATAATAAAAACAACGAAATTCAATCAATTTTCAATTAATATTGACCAGTTTATATAAAGTTTTGTACATAGGTTTTGAAAAATTAACAGAGCTTAATATTTTAACTTTAATGAATAGGCTGTGAAGTATAAAAACAGTAAAACATTTTTATTAAACCATTAAGAAAGCATTCGGGATATCCGGCAATTTTAAATTAATCACGAAAAGAAATTATTTGGAGCTTTCATTTCAGAATAAAATACCTTTGTGTTATGTTATCAAAAATATAGTTAGTTTATCTATGATTATATATTGTATACACTCATGTTCGTTTATATCAGTTATATGTGCAATGTCGTTCATGCATGTGCTCTGTAAAGGCTTCACAGAGCTTGCAGGCATGTAGAAATATTTAACGCATCATGAAATCCTTTGTTTCAGAAATGTGTTAATAATGCATTTAATTAATTCCACAAACCTTGAACGTTATCTGGATATGGCATGTTATCTCTCCAAGCAGGAAAACTAGACTAAAGACTTTGCTCGTGAGAATGTTGAATGTTTGCAGTACCTACCTACATTTATATTTTAATTTTAAAAAAATGCTGCAAAAGCTGCATTAAAAAAGAACAAGTTAACAATATTATTATTAATGGGTAAACACATATGTATGTAAATACAACAATTTACTGCGAAACATTATCAAAATATGTATTCCTCTGTTATCTCAGGTGTGCTATTAAATTAGATTTTGTCTAGAGTCGAGTTCAAAATGATTGCAAAAAAGGATGATTAAAATAAATAAAATATTTCCTCTATTCTATCGCCAATCAATTTGTATCCCAATATCAATATACATTAGGGAATTGGTTTCAAGGTACCTAAATTTTATTTTCAATATGGTTTTAAACCAATATTGTTGCATCCTTAGTTGTGTCAAACACGAAACTTGAATAGCCTTAACTTCACCAACCTTTTAATGAAATTACTTCCAAGAGAAGATCCCTTTACAATTTCCTCACGACCCAAGAGCACTCTCAAGTGGTAATTAAGAAAGTTGTCTCAAATGTTTTCAGACAACGTGAAAGCTGTTGCAGATGTAGTTATTTGGCGATTAAATATTCATCGGACGACCGACCGCATCCCCGGCCTATTTCGGGAATTGTACCCTAACGAAATTATATAACCAATCCAGTTCAGTTATTTGTCAAACTGACAATTAATCAATAGCCAATCCTCGGGCTTTATAGTTCTCAAAATGATGCCTCTTATTAAAAAGTAATCAATCGGGCCAGGCTCGGTATTCAAATGAGTGCCGATCCTCATATCAAAATAAATCACTTGAAATAAATTACGGATGGAGATAAATTGAGAATTGAAATCAGAGGCAGCACTTCAACCCTTGTCATAGCAGTGACGTGGATGTGAAAAACATACGCACGGGATTATCCTAAGGTCCAGTATTTAAAATAAGGGAGTATTGGCAGTGTCCCCGGCGATACGTTCGTAAAAAGGAGCCAAATAAATCTTTTGCGTCAAGAGTAAATCGAATATCGAAAATGCGCTTTATCGTTTTCTGCTTCGTAATGTATGTTCATCCAGAAAGAAGGGGGTTGCGTACCGATTCTCCGAATGGAAATGAGAAAGGTCAAGCGCTTTATACCCGACTTTGGTTTGGATTTTTTCAATATTGTACGAATTTATGGAATTTTCTTTGTATTCGGAAAAACAGTTCACTTACACATCGGTTTTTCTGCGATGAAGATTACTTATTTTTCTCGCTTTACTTTTGGATTATATGTATAAACTACTAGCTTGGTAACCCGGTTTCACTCGGTGTATCATAAGTACTATTTAGTTAAATACTTCTAAAATGCTCAAGTCTGGTACTTCATCCATATTATGAAGTTTAGGAGTGTTACTAAAATCTGTTGATGTGGTATAGAACTGTCCAACATTTATTTTACTACCACGGTCCATATCAGAAGGGCTCATAATCTCTTCTTTATTTATGCGTTTCATATCAGAAGGGCTCATAATCTCTTCTTTATTTATGCGTTTCTATTGTTGAGTGTTAAATAATTATATTAATTAAATAAGGGTATTTATTTATTTTTTGTATTTACAATTTCATCGTTGCCTTATTAGAAGACATTAAAACTGCAAACCTTATGTTAATTGGCAATTCGTTATAGAAATTATTGTCTACCTTAACATTTCTTTACAGATATAAATGTTAAATATTATATTATTGAGTAATAAATCAACCATTCAAATATATTTTCTCATGATATTACTTTGAATCGTGGAAAATTTGGCCGCCAACTTGAATTTCCAAATTTTGGTAGTAGATTCAAAATTAGTGTCATCGATTTTCCTTTACACTAATTTACATTAAACTCCTATCAATTTCCAAAAAATCGGACGTCATATTGCGTCCGCCATTTTGAATTTCCAAATTTTGATAGTAGATTCGGAATTAGTGGCCTTAAAATACCCCTAGTATTATTTTTCACTCACACTCGTTGAAGTTCGAAAAGTTTTGGTCGCCATATTGGATCTGCCATCTTGAACTTCTAAATTTTGACAGTAGATTCGCGTATATGATAAATACATAAATTTTAGGTAGGTATATAGTAGAAAAACATTACTTTAGAATATTTCGTCAGGTTCCAATGGCTTAATCCAGGGGCGTACGCAGAAATAAGTTTCGGCGGGGGGGGGGGGGGGGGGGGGGGGTTATACAAAAATATTTGTATGAAACATGTGTCAATGATATTTGCACATAAAATATTGATTTATTTGAATAATTTATAAGTTAAGCAATACTGATGTATTAATAATTATCCATTATATAAATTTTTCATTCACAGAGAATAATATACTGATTTATAAAAGCAGGTCCATCCTTCTCGATTCTTTGGCCATCATATCGATAATTGTTTCGCATTGCACTTCTATGTCTCGATGAACATTTAACAAAGCCAAACCATTCAACCTCTCCTCGCCCATTAAATAATTGGAATAAAAACATGGGAAAAATATTAATAGGAAAAGTTTTAATTTTTGGAAATTTTTCATCCGATTTCGGGGGGGGGGGGTTTGAACCCCGAAAACCCCCCCTGCGTACGCCCCTGGCTTAATCCATTCATCTCAGGACTTCACTATGTAGCAAAAACAACTTTGAAGGTATTGCATATTTGCGTATTTAGGTATTTAGTGTTCTTTTACAATCTGAACTAAAAATTCGAAAAAAAATATTTGATCCTCACATACATTTATTGAGTTAAGAAACAAAAAATTCTATTTCAGAAGTAATTATTTTATATTCTGTATAAAGCCTATCAAAACCGTGTATTTTATATCTATAAAGCTTTCGAATTGCGAAAACCCATTTCCAGAAAACCGCCTTTTTGAACTGAGGCGCTTTTTCCTAAACTACCAGCATCAACACTTGGAGTTAAACTTCTAATTGTCGGATGCTTATAAGTGAGTTAAATTTATTTTAATTTTCCTTTATTAAAAAGAATATTTTGCTTTTGTATAGAAAGAAAATAAGCAAATCATATTTGAATTACAATTTTTTGAAAGATTATAAATAATTGATGATTGCATGGCTTGCATTGGTGGTGGGGTGGTCAGCTTATAATGATAAATATTTATGTTTTACTAACACTCATTTTTGTCATACTTTAATTACAAAAATATGAAATAATTCTTAATAAAACATAATTCACAATAATCATGGTGTAGGACATAGTGCAAACTTTTATGCAAATTTGATCCAATAGTTACTTTTAATCATCAACGTCAAGTGAAAAAAATCGTTCTAAAATAATTTTTGAGATGCATTTTTACGAAATATTTTTAAAAGTACATGTACAATTTTAAAACAGATTTAAATATATAAGATTGATTTTTGAACAATTTCACAATACGCGTCATTAAAAAAAAATAGCTCCTGGTTTAATCTAAAATATTCATGTTAGGAAATTTTTGAGCTAAGATAGGTAATTAATTTGCTAAAACTTTTTGTGTTTGTTGTGCCAATGTCGCCTTCATTAAAAAACATTATTTATGTAAAAAATGAAGGGACGTACACAGTGCACCGTTTTTAAATAATAAATTAAATATTGACTCGTATACTGTCACGTAGAGCCCAACTCCGGACGCGTTTTTGGTCTATTTAAAATGAAATCAAGCACATATTCCAAGTACGACATAATACTTTCCAGAGTGGTATCTTTCGATTGGGTTATAATCTGAAAATAAGCCTTGATACCATTACTCATTCCTTTGCAACACCTCAAACTCAGGTCGTCGATACTGCGAAATCACGGCATGAATATGCTTCCACCGACTTAACTCCAAAGGAAATTTGCCTTCTTGGTGAATAAACGAAGCAGCAAATCTTCGGATTAAATATAAAATATTAACTTGCTCGATTACCGGCGAGATTACATGGTGAACAAATTGCTGGGGATTAAGTTTCAATAACGTTAATAAGAAAGGGGACTTTGGCGGGAAACTTCTCGTTGGTGTATTTTATGTGCCGGAGCAACAGAGCTCTGCTTCGAGAAATCCCATTTTTCGCGCTTCCTTTGTACGAAACTCGTTGTGAATGCAAAGAAATGCCATCAAGTACCCTGCCCAAAAATCTCAGGGGTGTTCCATCAAAAGTTTTCATTTTTGTGATTCACCCACAACAGAAATTCTGCACAATACCGCGAAACTTAAAGCCATAAAGAATTTAAAAGTGATTCATCTCGCCTGGAAAGTTAACGCGAACATTTTTTCCTGCCACTAAAATGGAATTCATATTATTCGGCGGAACCGGCGCGGCTACAGTAAAAAATACTTAGGTGCGGGGGAGCGCTAGTTTACCGAGAAACGCAAAGGCAGTCATTTCTGATTTATATAATGCCATTACTAAAGGAGATTAAATTCTTTTCTGGCGCTTTCGGTCGGGCTAAATAGCTGCCGCTTTCACAGGGCGCTCGAAAGTGGAAACTCCACCAGAAAGTTTGCTTACCGGCACCTTTTCAGGGGATGAATGGAAGGCAATAAGAACACTTTAGAGGACCTCTTCGGCTCCTTCTTCCTCCCCCGCCTGAGGTCTTTCAACTCTGACTTTCTTCTTTGACGGGCGACAGTCTCTTTCCGTTGAGGTGACATAAAAGAATTTTAGGTTTTTATATGAAAGCGAGCATCCGTTCCCAGCCTCCCCGATGGGGCGGCTCTGGTTTGAAAACTGTTGATAAGGGTTAAGAAGGGCCTTCGGCAGGATATCTGCACATTTATTTAGGCAGCCATACTTACAAACTCATTGTCTCGCTCGAAGGAAACAACTCACTTAATCATTTGTCTTTCCGGCGATATTGAACATTTCCTGATTGAGGTATTTTTTGCCTACAGAATTTGAAAGCAGGAATGGTCACTTTTTCTGATGAAATCGCAACTCAATTCGTCTTTCAAATTTTCAAATCAAAGCATTTTTTAGGGAAGGCTCACCCTTAATCAAATTAATTAAAACGTTTTTATGCAACGAGAAATAGAACTATCTACGTTAAGGGTCTGGTGTTTGGAATTGGAAAAATCGAATTTTTTTTTTTTAGTTAATTCGAAAGTACAATATGTTGAGAACATACTGTATAAATTTTAGACCGAAATTCGAAATACGAACGGAGTTATAATGAATTTTCGAGAGCGCCTCGTGGTTGCACGGTGTGGTAAAATCGATTCTTGAAACTTTACACGCGTTTTTCTCGAAACAACGTTTTTCCGGTCGGCCCAGGTGAAAACTTTTTTTCTATACAACCGATTGGGTTGAAATTTTAACTGGTTATTCTACACACCTGTAGTTCTCGTCGGAACTAAAATAAATTGTTTTCACCCCTAACTTTCCATTTTACAACCCCTTTTGTGCTTCAAAAACATGACTTTTTTTTCCAAGTCCGCCATTTTGTTATTTTTTAATAAAATTTAACAATTTTAGTTCCGACGAGAATGACATATCTATAGATTAATAATCAACTTAAATTTTTTATTTCTGATATCCTCAAGAGCCTAAATCACCCGGGCCAGCCACCCACTTTTTTTTTTAAGCGCCAACTTCCATTAATTATAATAATAATAAGGAAATGTTCAATTCATTCAAAATAATTTTTTTTTATATCTTTTAGATGTTAATAATAACATATTAAAAAATCAGAACGATTCATTTTTATTTTCCCCAAAAAAAACGTTCCTGAAAAAAAGTGTGAAAAACGGTGCTAGATACCAGACTACTACCTTAAGGGGATCATATCGTCTAACGACTATATTTAAACCCTTTTTTTGGACAAATCATGAAAGTATATCTTTTGGTATTTTGACTAGATATTTATTGACATTTTAAAAATTATTTCGAAATTTTTCAAACTAAAATATACAGTAGAATCGGCAATACAGCTTTATGCAGAAACATGTAAAGGAAAGATGGTTGGTAGTTGAAACGATTAAGTATTACATTTTTTTTTTTATTTTCATTACATTAAATTGTGTTTTTCGTTATTTTTTCGTCTTTTCTAGCTTAATAAAAAAAAGAAAATAGAAAAATACAGATATAAATATACCATAAAATGTTGAGGGAAATTGTTTCTGAAGTTCAGCGAAATATTAAAAGAAAACTAAGTAATGAAGTGAAAGCATGCAAAAGAGTGCAAAATTGAAGTGGATTTTCTACTAAAATTATTTCAAATAATTTAAAATGGAAAAGAAACCTGAAAATCGTGGTAGGAAACGGGTTACGTCTAAAAAAACGGATGAGGAATCTTTCAGTTAGTGAGAAACATACCGTCAATGTCGGTTATAACTGTCAAAAATGACCTGAATTTATCCGTGAGTGAACACACCATCAGAAGACCTTTGGTACAAGCTAGTAGTTTTTTACTATTTTCAATATTAATTAAACTACTAAGGTTCGAAAGGCTGATCCTAAGTAGAATGATTTTGAGAGTTTTTAATTTCAGTATTAATGTCTTCATGTTTTGCATGGTATTAAATTTCAAGAATTTTATGCTGGTATATTTTAAAAATTCAGAAAAGAGCAATTGTTAATTATATAAAATACACAATAATAACAAAATTACAAATAGGTACCTATGTTATATGTCAGTTACTGATCATAAAATGTTTTTCTTATTTTGAAGTCTATATTACAATATGCGCAGGGTAATTTTAATAAATAAATTTTAAAATCTTTCCAACTTACTAAATATTGTTCCTAAATGCTAACGTATTTGCATTTTCCTCGTATTATCACTGGTGTGAATATTAGTTTCACGTCATCAATCAAATTTATGAACGGGCCAAATCAGCTATTCAGTTATAAACACGATAATTTACAATTGACTAATCCTTGTGAATGACTGATTTGATGTGCGAAAATGTCTATTGAAAATTCGCACGTAGGTTGAACTATTTCGTTTTATTGACATTCCGGGTTATCATCGCATAAAGCGTTGGCAACAAATAATTATTGATACAAATCCGCCTCGCATAATTTACGCAAAATTTGAAATTATAATCACAAACTACAAGCTAACCTATGAATTCACTAAAGAGGCATTTTAATTACGTTAAGCTTAGTTACTATTTGTGAAATTACAGACCGCGAGGTTAGATCATTGATTAAACATTTTTGGTTCGGATTCAAAATGAATTCATAATTCATACTATGCAGTAGGTGCTTGGGAACACCAGGGATGCGATTCTAATTCACCTATTCTTTTTGCTGGTTATTGATTCAAATTAAATAGAAATGGATATTATTTTGGAATTGAATATATTATTATCATTAACAAACTGGAAAAGCTTGCATCGTAGATTCTTATGCTGTGGAATGCCGAATAGGTTTACAATCTATTCAAGTCGCAGAGAAGCTGTCAATAGCATGTTTAACATCGTGATACTTCGTGGGTTGGGACGACCTTTTTGGCTGTAATGTTTATCATAAATCGATTTGACCTTATATCTTGTTATCTAGAATAAAATAGGCAAAAATATGGCTGCTTTCTGAAGTGTAAAATTATATCGTTATCATTTAAATAACGTATAACATATAAGAATAAGGAGTTATTTTTGAATCTACTCAAATAAATCAACGAACTTGAAGAGATTGATATGTAATTTACATTTGAGAAAAATAACACGATGTCAAGTATTCGTACATATGTATATTCGAATTGTTAATTTTAGAAAACATTTAAAAAATGGTTTTGATTTTTAACCATGGCATAAAATTCTATCGGGTAGTGCATGCTTATTTGAAAATTATTTACTAAAAAATAATAAAGGTACTTTTAACGGTAACGTTTTTATAGGAACAGAATCATGCTTCCGAGCCTCGTATTATGATTCACGGATCATGGATCATGGGCTCTGTGCTGAATTATGTTATTCATGAAAATGTTTATCAATGTATCATGAGCCCAAGTACACATTCAAACACATATTAATACCGTGGAAAGTAAATACATATTTATATATTATTGCTATTTCAAATTCGGAAAATTGATTCTTATTTTATACATTTAATGGGGATTTCATAATCCTATTCAGCAAACACTCTCTTACAGTTATGTCTTTTAACGGTCTGACTTAATAATTCTTTTAAGATTTTCTAAATTTCGTTTCTACTATCCTGTTGTAAAAGCCAGCCTTTTTAGTTTTGAATTTATGAGAGTGATGAAAGGATTTTTCTTTTAATGTAGTTTTTCAATTATACACAGAGCTAAAATTGGCTGATTTGTTTTTGGTTTAAATTTTATTTATGCTTTTTTCGGAATTCTCAATACGAATTCAAAATCAAAAATGTTCCATCACATCACGTTTCCGAGAAGAGTTAAAAATGAGATAAAAACTAATATTAAGTATTTTATACTACAACTTTTATAAGATAATACCTATTTAAGAAGAAATCTTGAGCCAAAAATTTTTAAATTTTATATATGTATGTAGTGCCAAAATTGTTGAAAGTATTTTGGGTTTTCTCTATTTTATTTCATATTTGCAATTTTAAAGTTTTATAAATAGGGTAGGCTAAAGTAATTGCTATACACCTAATCTCAGATGAAACTTTTCGTGGAAGGACGAACATATTTTAAATATTTTATCGAATTTAAGTTTTTCATGTCTATTGCAATGCATAAAGTTATTTTGAACATCAAAATGTATAAAGTGAATTGGGTATGTTCCGTCTAATCTCTAAAATTACTAAAACAAAGAATAACACGAGAGTTTCGGATAATACCGTACTTGTGTTTTAATATTAAACCGAATGAACCTCTCCATAAAACAAGAATTTATTTAAATATCTAATGAATTATAACAAAAAATACTATTGTTATTAAATATTTTGGTACCTAGTTAAAGAAAATTGTCTTTATTTGTAATAAATTTCGTATTATTATAATTTTCGTTTTTTCCTTAAAATAGTTACGGAAAAGTTTTACTCCATACAGTAATACTTTTTTACTTATGTACGTTCAGTTCATATTGTTGTATCCAGATTTTCCAATTGATAATTAATGTGAAAGTTTTAATATACAAGATTAACTACCGTGTGCGAATGTTGGAATTCAATAAAACTGAAATACAATGAGCATGCCGAAGGTAATCAACGTAATTATGATCATGTTTTACCCATAAAAGAAATTTTGCGAAGTCAGCAGGAGCAATACTCATGACATTTCGGCTAGAATAAAATAAAATCTATCACTGTTTACTGTCAATTTTAAATAATTCCCTCAAATGAACGATCAACATTTTTCGCTAATTAATTGAAATAAATGAATCGGTAGTCGAATGGAACTGAATGTAAATCGAGAAGTTACCAGACCCTGTTACTGTAATTGGATGTAAACGTCGGCGATGTACTTGAATAAGTGCGACAGTCACCTCTTATTTCATCAATATTCATGAGGATTCAACCGCTCGTTTGTGTCTGCAGATAACACATATTCGAAATAAGTAGGCGAATTCGCATTCGGTGAATTGCCCGCCCAGGCCGGGTTCTCCCGCCGAACTCAGCCGGCGTGTACTTCCCTGCTGGGCGGTGCTTCCTGTCAGATACAATCATCAATATCCTATTTGTTCCATTTCGCATTCGGCGGAACACCCACCCACGAACGAAGATACTTTTAATGGCCTTCATCCCGACCCGATTCAGAACAACATCAATTTTGTTTAATGGTGGCCGCAATAAAGCATTTTTTTATTGTGCGCGCCAAAAAATTAGGTACATTCACGTATGACCTTCGACTCACCCCCCGATCGGACCCATTTATAAAAGCTTAAATATATTTTACTTAATTAAATTCCCGGGCGTTGAGAGCACCATCCCGAAACCTTGAAAAAAGCCCTTTGCTCATATTTCTGTTTATTTTACGATCTTTTTATTAACTTACGCTATCTCCGGCCCAGAGTTTTTGGCATCATAAACTCTTTCCATTAGCCGAGGAGCAGGAAGAACTCATGGTCCAACACAACTGACGCCTCGCCTCTAAAAGTCTGATTTCCTTCGGTTAATACCACGATTTCCGCTTCGAGCAGGATTTTATTTGTGCCAAAACGGAGACTTTATTCCTCGACCGGGAAGAACAAATGACGACAACGAGGACTACCAGGACGAATTCCCTCGTGGAAAAAATCTCAGGGAGGAGGTGACAGCGTTCCACCAGATAACGGCTTGATAAATATTCGAAACAGTCTGCGAATTTGTAAATCTGTGCAATGGCAGCGGATCGGATAATTCGCCAATCAAGCATATTTTGAACTTTCTCAGACACGAAAACATAAGCAGTGAAGCAATTTCTTCAAGGACAAGACAAGGGCCAAGGAGCCTCCCTCACCTCCGAGGACGTCACGCGAGGCTTTAAGAGGAAATGCTGCGGGAATTTACGCATGCGAAAATTTTATACACTTCAATAAAGCTTTAATAAAACTAGAGAGGAAAGATATTTCATTTTGTGAGGGAAGCACTGTTTGAATTTTTTAATGTGGAAGGATATAATAAATTATCATGAGAACCAAGTCTGTGGCTTAGTT
Organism: Eutolmus rufibarbis; assembly: GCA_963920795.1. NCBI lineage: Eukaryota > Metazoa > Arthropoda > Insecta > Diptera > Asilidae > Eutolmus > Eutolmus rufibarbis. The sequence goes on from OY987205.1 coordinate 39,711,706, forward strand.
AACATAAATTACAATGCAATCCACACTACCGCATTTTGGTGGTGCTTCCGAGCTGAAGACAGATAGACAATTTAAGGAAAGTTACCGAAGTTTTAACTTATTTAACATCAAATTAAATCTTTAAATGAAAGGATTGGATATATCATCAAGAATAAATTTAATTTTCCGAACTATCGTTTAGGATGGTATGCCATCAATAAGTAATGGGTACATTTATGCTTAGGAGTACTTAAATACCTCTAAAACTTCGAAGTTATTTATTCTTATATTATAAATTAAATTTGAATTATGGAAAAGAAATTAAGTTTATCACGTAACAAGTTCATCATTTTTACTTATATAAAAAAAAAATTTACGTAGAATTAGAAATTAAAGATTTTCAGATATTTCTCTACTTGTGATATGAGACCTTTCTTCGTGCCAAGATTTTAGGTCAACAAGAACTATACCCTAAAGGGCTAGAAGTTTCGATGTGTTAGTCAGTAAGCAGTCTATCAGTACAAAAATGCAGTTTAAAAGGCTATAGCTTTCAATTGCATTGATTTAAATACTTGAATGTTTTACGTAAGTATGAAGCCGTAGACTTCAGTATTTAATATTAACTTTAAGTTGAAAAAATTTTATTTTTTATTATCTTCCGCATAGTTTTAAGTACAAATGTTTTAACATTTGTATTAATTAGTTATTCTTATTAATATAATTAGTAACATACTTCGCATTTTATTCAAATTTCAGGTATGTGTCTTTTCTATTTCAAGTACTTTATTCAAAAATTTTTTATCTATAAAGCATTTTTATTATTTACTAAGGTTAAGAAAGTAATGAAGGAACTAAGCCGCGAAATTCGCTATGTACTGAAAATTTTTGAAAGTTTAGTATTAAATCATATCCGAGAGAAAGTAAAAGAACAGACGAAACGTAAGTTTTCATTGTAATCAGTCTTGAATTTTCTGATTACGTTTTTTTCTTTGCTGTTTTCATCATTTTTGAATCAGCGAAGCCATAACTCAAAAAATAATGGCCCAATCATTTTAAAACTGAGAACGCCTTTAGATAACAATATAATTATGCATCTGAACCTAAATTGGTTAAAAAATAACCAAAAATAGGATATTTTTATAAGAAAAAAATCAAATTTGTTCTTTAAAACTAACACTACTTTTTTAATTTATGATTAAATTTTAAAATACTTCTTTAAATAGGTACTATCAGGTCACTAAGGCCCCTAATTAAAGCCTTTCTTTTTAGTGGTACTTTGAAATATGTAATACTGTTGTAAATCGTGAAGCACGCATAGGTTTCTTAGGCTAGAGAGTTAATAATAACTCATAACGAGTACTGAAAAATAAAAATTTTCAAGTGGTTAATTTATATTCAGGAAATTATCTTTTTGAAAAGTAAAAAACATAAAAAAAATTAAATTATGAGTGAACCGCGGTTCACGTGCAAAACTCATAAAATTTAATCTAGGGGAACTGTGCACATAATTGTAGCGGGGTAGACAAAAACACTGACAGAAATCGGCGCTACAAGGCGAAATTATAAAAAAGGCATAAACGTTGTTATCTGAAAGGGTTGCGACCAACCACCGCAATGAAAATTATGTTTACTTTGAAAGATTAATGACGTTGGCACCTCGGTGTATTTATCACAGAGGGACCCCATTGTGCTCCAGGGTAAGTTGGCCCTTTTTTACACACGTGAAAACGAAAGATTAATTTTAAAGAGGTGAAAATTAATGGATGTCATTTTACCTTTAATTATCACCAACTGGGCTCAATGTTTCGTTCCTTGTAGATAAATTACCCTCGCAAGGTTCCGAACGAAAAGGTGCCACGTTTTTCTCTGTGAAAGAGTTGAAAGGAGATTTGCAGCAAAATGGAATTATTATTCAAGGTGGATTTGAGGCGGGTCGGTCCCAACTATTTGCCATGGGCCCGCCCAGTACAAGGCCCTATTCAAATGGTTTTGCAATGTTAAACCCGAAGTGGAACAATAATTTTGCAAATTACCGTAGTTCACCTAAAAATTTAAAATTTAATCTCTTGCTGCGATGTGCCACGGTGTTCGGGCTGATTAAGGAGCAAAAATTTCTTCCCCAAGGAGATTTACGGAAAATTGGTTTGCACCACAGGGACAAAATGCATTAGCTAATTAAAGTCCTTTTTAATGGAAGATAACGAGCACAGCCAACCACTTTTGTGTTTGGCACAAAAAAGTTGTGTAAGATAACATGTGCACAGGTTTCCATTAAGCTCATATGAGTGGTATCAGTTTCAATAAGGCTTTATGTGAGCGGCATTGAATCCCTCAATCGGAAATTCGATTAGATATTTTTGCTTTTGCCGAAGGTTAGAGCAGCGCTGGAAATAATAATAGCAATATCAGATATGTGAGCTGTTGGAGGTAAATTCAGTCTGTTTAAGTTTAGCTTACTATTGTGATGTTTTAAATGATCTTCGCTTCCAGAAGTCCTTAGGGTCTACAGCTAGTTCATTTATATTTCAGCAATCATTGAAGTAATCTCAGATAATTACTGAGTGCTAGCACTCTTTATGTAAGGAGAATGACACAAACAAATTGTAGAGTAGCCTCCATTTTAGAGGGAAATACAAAAATTCGATCAAAGGATATTAAATAATTCTAATTTGATTCGAACTTAATCTTGAGGTTGGGGGATCTCAATACCTACCCATTTACATATACACATATACATATATAGTACATATATATGTATAATAACATGGCTATTTCACAGCTTGAGGTTTCCTTTAAGAAAGCTATAGTTTATTGATAAATAAATACGTCAAGAGAGTTATAGACATACAATGGTTGATAGCTAAGTAAAAAATTGTTTGCTTCATTCGCGACCAAAAGTCCCAAACACGTAATTCAATACACGTCATAAAGTTGAATTAAATGGCCGAATGCGATGATAATTACTGAATCATTTTTCATTAGGGGAGTTAAACATTGCAATAATGTATATTTATGAAAATATAGTAAACTAAAATGTTCGGAATTAAAATAATTAAAAACCCAACTCCGAATCGAAAACAACTCTCTCTCTTAATTGAATATGAGTTATTATATTCGAATTATAACAAATTGTATGCAGACTGAACTGATAAATTAGATTGAAAGCTTTGAAAGTATGAAAAATAAGTGACATAAGCAGAATATGTTTGAAATATATTGAGCTAATGCCGTATGCATACATAACTCATAAAAAGTGCCTCTTTTCTTTCTCTTAACTCAAACTCAATTTAATTTATTATTAGAAGATTAGTTTTGTATGAAAAGAAAATTCTTTGAGAAATAATACATATTATGAATGGAGTTCATTGAACAAACACAGAAAAAAATTACATAATAAAAAAATATTTTTAAAAACAAGCTTTTATTTAACAATAAAACATAAAAATATACTAAACAAGAAAAATAAGTTTTTGCTAAAATAAATTTAGGCTGAAAATAATGTTTTTATGAAATAATTAATAAAATAATACCTCAGTTTTAATATTTTGGATTGACGAAGGGTCTAAGCTTATCAATTTTGGGCCTAAAATATATTTCACCCAAAATATAGCTTTAACGTATTTCTTCACGGTATTTCCGTATTCGTATGACTATGAATAAAAGCTTGAGCGCTCATTAGAAGCGAAATTATGCTGGAAAATTACACAATATTTCGCTTCGTTTCACTACTGCTATTTTAAAATTTTAATATCTATCCATTTTCACATAAATTTTACTACTTAGTATTAGAAATTGCATCAATAAATCAGGTATCGTTTATTAGGCAGTGTCTTATAGGTACTTTGTTGAGACTAAAAATTTGTTAGCCATGGCCACATTCTAGCTCCATCATCAGGTCAGCTCCATATCATAATAATATTGCATTATCATATTAGACGTCGGCCATATTGGATTTAGAATGACGTCACCTCACTTATTGTGTTTCGCTCATCAAGCCCCTTACTTTGATATCCATATTATAAGGGTTACTATGAAAATTATAAATCGCTATTTTGTGACGTCCGCCATATTGGATTTCGAATAAAGTCACATTACTTATTGTGTTTCGCTTATCAAGCCCTTTCATTGGATACCCATATCATAGGGGTTACTATGAAAATTATAAATCGCCATTTTGGATCAAAAATGGCGGCATTTAAGTAATCGTGCATTGTCACGTGAAGCAAACGTGTGTACCAAATTTCAGCGCGATAGCTTCAGTGGAAGTGGGTGAAATATTGATAGCAAAATTCCAGGACATATACCTACATACATACATACAAGTGAAGTTAAATAAAAGCTTTTAAAAATAAATAAAATAAAAAATTTATTTTTGCTATAGGCTATTCCACGCAAAATTCAAAATTTGGTTATTTCACATTTATTTTTTCTTCCCTTAAGTATGTATGTAATGTATATATTTATGAAAATGATAAAGCAATTTTAAATGTAACAAAATAAGAAAATTTGGCTGTTTGAAAATTGGTACTTCAATTATTGTTAAATCGGGGATCGGAGATATCATTTTTTACGAATTTGTTGAAGAAACTAACATATTTGAATCTATTTAAAAAAATACATATCAATAAAAGTAATGTATTTAACAACAAGAAAGGCTTAAAATTCTGATAATAATTACTCTTCTGAAAGGTAATTAGTATGATATTTTAAAATATGTTTTTTAAAAACCATTTGTCTTCAATTGCAAATCGAGGTGTCTATACCCAGGGATAGCGCCTTCGTTAAAATTAGTTAAATTCAAATAAAATTTTGGGTTTTGTGGAGATAATATAAATATTAAAATGGAGCATAAAAATAAAACGAAATCATATTGCTTGGGGTGGAGCATATAGTAATAATTTACAAATACTACAAACTCTGCAAACGAAATTATTAAAAATTATAAATAAGAATAAATTTGTAAGCGAAGAAAATTATCGGACAACCCTTGTTCAAAAATTCAGTATTGAGTCTTTATGCTACCATTATGACTACTTACAACAACAGTATCTATCCTCTTGCAGTATTACCAGAAATAAAAGTATTTTGTTGCCAAAAATAAAAAAAACTGTAAGTAAAAAAAGCAGCGTTTTTAAGGCATTATCATTATTCAATTCCTTGCCAAAAGAATATAAAATATAAAAAGTTAATAGGAAAGTTTTAAAAAAGAAGATCAAAAAATGGATTAAAAACAATATTATTTAAGTTACTAACATTTTAAATGAGTTGGATTATTTGAATTTAGTTAGTAAGTGATAATTTTAAGTCTATACCAGTCCACATACAGGGATTTTCTCCCTCTGTGGAGTTTTGCGTGATTTTTATTGGTGTATAAGAACATGTAAAACTTTATTCTGGAAATAAATAAATAAATAAATATATATGTACATACATAAATATAATAAAACTAGCTGGCCCGGCAGACCTTGTTCTGCCTTTTCGGCTGGGTGGCGCGATGAGTTTGATTTGGTTAAAGTTCTTCTATAAGAAAGTCTAGACAGAAGAGGTCGTTACCGCGATTGCAGAATAAGGAAGGGGACCGAAAAATGGCCGCGCTAATGATCAAGCGCGTAGAGGTGCGGAAAATTGCAAATTATTTGAATTCGTAAATTCTGACAGTCGGATTGAAATCCGCGACCCCGAAAACCCCTACCTACCAAGTTTGGTTGAAATCGCAGAAGCTTTAAAATTTGCAAGTCCGAATTCGTAAATTCTGACAGTTGGTTTGAATTCAGCGACCCCGAAAACCACTAAGCACCAAGTTTGGTGGAAATCGCATAAACTTTCAATTTTGGATGCCCATATCGACGAAAAATTCTTATATGTATGTATGTATGTTTTACCTATACATTATTTGTACGCGGGGAAATGCCAATTTCAAACAAATATCAACATCGCGTCGGACAAGATCTATTATGGGGCATCTACCAATGCCCCGTCCAAATTAGCTGTCCTTTTCATAATCATTTTTTAAATTCCCTTTTCGATGTAATATTTGCTATTTCCATTCTTCGCAGCTTCTTGAAAGAAGGTGAAAAATTGGGCGATTTGATTGCTCTGATTACCATCAAGAGAACTAAAATTCAAGAGATCTTAAAATTAAGCACACAATTTTGGTATTATTCTTTGTATCACAGCACAATGAAAATAAAATCAAAATAATGACACACAAAACTAAATTTCAATGCCTGACAATGTTGGTATACTGTGATACTTATGGATCTTAAAAATGAATTACAACTCTTTTTCTATAACAAATCTTTAAATTTGCAATAAAAAATATTGACATTGACGGTCATTTATCAAGATAAAAACTATCATATCTTTTAAGTTGGACCAAACAATACACATTTACAAAATTTCGGAGATTAGCGTAAACGCACATCGTGACACGAGATTTTTATATATAAAGATAAAATATAACTAAAATTTTTATAAAAATCTGGAAAACTGGTACTTGGTTTAATAATGAAGAAGGAAAATACATAGATTCCACTGGAACTTGCTTTAATAATGAAGAAGGAAAATACATAGATACATTGATAACATCAAACAGTTCCTTCTTATGGAAGCGGAAGCATCACGAACATTTAAATGGAAAATTGTTTAATTCCAGTCTTAACGCGTTATTCAAAATGAGAAAAGCTTTTCAAAGTTCGCTGCAACAGTCGTATGTTGGTCTGGGAAGTGTTTGAGCCCTTTTAAGTTCCCTGAGGAAATCGGAAGGGATGTCGTCTGTAGAGTCCTTTGTGCAAAACCAAAGGTCCACGACATCAGCCATCGCCTTGCAGCCGCACTTGACAACAAATTCAATGGCAGCAGCCCGAAGATACTTTTCGAATGTGCACTTCATGGCTCCAGAGAAGACCTCCTCCAGGATTTTCTCGACTACTCGTTCCCCGTCGTCAGAAAGTGATGCCTTGGATCCTTCCGATTCCAGAGCGTCTTCCTGGCCCAGCAGTTGATGTCGTAAATTGTCCATTCCGAGGAAGCTGTTAATGTGAGTGAGTGAGTAATGTACGTCAGCGGGAATTTTTAAATTTGCGCGGCACACTCGAATCCCCGGCTCCTACAGACAAAATTGAGTGGCTGGTTTTGCGCAAAAAATTCTAATAAAACGTTATGAGCTCAGCAGGGACATTCCACTAGCTTTTTGTCATTTCAAATAATTAAAAAATAATTAATCCGCCGTAAAGTCCCCAGGGCAGAGCTCCCCGGCGTGGGTGATAAAATTCCCCCGATTTTATCTCCGGGAGATGAAAGTCACTTTCTTTTGCTTACAATTACCACGAAATTGAATTAAGCTGATCACCAAATTTCTGTGTCTCATTTCCTCTACGGCAGTAATGGATTCCCCCGCTTCTACGAAATTATATCTACGTGCTAATGGATGTACCTTTGCTCCAATTAACTTCGTTTTCGATTAAACTTTGCCCGGGTCCGATTTTTTGGGTTTTCTTGTTTTTCCCCAATTCGGCATCGCAATTAATCGATTTGGGCTTTCGTGCTCGAGCGGGGGAGGATGTGGGAATTTGCACAGCATTCGTTTTCATTAAACGTCGTAGTAACGATCGCCTTCCCCTCTCCCGCCGATATTTAATTTAACCTGAACAACCATTTCGAGGCGATTATTTTGGATATAAATATTTAGGGATGTTTCTTCAAAGCACCCCCGTAATCTAAAATTCATCAGAAGTTAATTATTCAGGCTTTATACTACCGGAAAAACATTACACCGCCAAGCGAAAAATCACAAGCTAAGATCATCTAATTTACCTAGGGCAAAATAGGCATGCATAGGAATTCTCGAAGAGCAACCGACTTGAACACAGACGGGAATTGAAACTGCGACTATCGAAATTGTTTTTCGATGAAATTTGTCTGTGTATAATTTCTATACTAATAAAACTAATAAAATATGTAGATCTAGAGTTATCGCACTATTTTGTGTTTTAAATAATAAAATCCTTTCTCTGCGACGTTGTAATTCATTGGTGGTTCACATAACTTTTTTCGAAGTTCAATACGAGTGCGAAATATTCGCCAAAAGTTTACACTCGAGAGAAATAAAATAAATTTAATTCTCATTTTTCCTACTAGTTAGATACGTTGCAAATACTTTAAAAAACTCATATTATCTAGTATGTATTTAACTTTGTAAAATTAAGAGGGTAGTAATAAGCCCCTGGTACTGAAAGGAAAGAATTATTTTATGTCAATTTAGTAACTACTGAGGTGTATCTCTAAAAACGACTGTATTATTCGGAAATGCAATCAACTTAGCCATCTGAATCTCATTATGTATAGATAAATATCCGAAACTTCTAAGACTGCCCTAAAGCATTATTTTGCACCTTGCTCATATCAAATTTTCAAACCTACAACTATGGTTCTAAACTTTTTGGCATTTTAACACCAGGGACTGTACTTATTATATGATCAAAAAAATTTAAATTACGAAATAACGCTTATCAAATAATTTTTATTTTTCGATTGACCGATAATAATGATTATCAAGAAATTTTTATTTTTCGATCGGTTTATAACGATCAAGTAGTTTATGTTATATGTATGTAGAATGTACCTACATATGTATGTATATTCGATTAATTCACAAATATTTGGAAGAGGATATTATTCTGAATCGTATCAATAACCAATTTTGGTTTTATTTTTCAACACCTTAAAGGAAGGACAATAACGAAATGAGTATATTTTGAACAATCAAAAAATAAAAATTAATTTTCAATCATTATTGAACAATCGAAAATTAAACTTTATTTCATAATCGTTGTCAAGCTATTGAAAAATAAAAATTATGTAATAATCATTATCGAGTGATCGAAAAGTAAATTACCTCAAATATGTGCGTAAAGTGATGATTTTCTTTTTCAAAATTTCAGAAATAATTATTATATATTTTCGGTCCCTATAGTTTTGCAAAAGGTTTCGTGTACCTACATGTACGTTTTTTTACAATTCTAAGCATTTTTAAAAAAATGTAATACCTGGTTTAAAGACAGCAATAGTAAATAGAAAATATGTAAATTTAAAAAGCAGAGAAACTACAATAGAAAACTATCAAAAACTATAAATAATAAACACGCATAATCACTTTGCAAGCAATAATCATTTTCTCTGCAGATTAGAAGCCAAAAGTGATGAAAAATACAAGGTAGGCATTAATAACACTAATGATCTAACAAAATGAGAAGTGGTAGATATTTCAATAAACTCACAGTCTATCATTTTCTTTTCTCCACCCCTATGGGTGTTGTCACGTAAAAATATCTACCGGCCGTGTAGATGACACTGCAGTCAATCACTTTTTATGTAATCAAAACTAAAGCGAAAAAAATGAGGCCAAACAGAATTTAAAAATTGTTACCCATCATTTGACCATAAATAACTTTTACAAAAATTAACTGCAGAATGTAAAAATACGAATGAACTATTTACAGACGTGCATATGCGCTCTGTAGCCACATGTATTTACATGTTTGCCTTGCACTGTAAGCGTTTAGTGGTCAAATAACGAGCTGACACTCTGTGAAATCGTTTAAATACAACCTTTTGCAGATCGAACCATGCCACTGTAAATGTTCATACAATTTAACAAGTGCAAAAGCCAGCAATTTCTAATTTTTGTTGTCCTTGTAATTGATCGCTTTAGTTGTTTTATCTTCTGTTCGGTACGTGAAAAGCGAACCTGGAAAATTGGTGTTCTTCCCTTTATTGCCCTCCCTTTGAAACGATGCCAAATATACAAGTGAACAAGGAGAGAGAACTATTTGCAAATAAACTGGAAAATTGCTAAACTCAGGTAATCTGAGCAAAAGGAATTATTTCGATAAATTAGGAAATTGAAGCAAACATTTGTTGACAAGATTCCAAAGTGTACTTAATCGAAGTTTGTATAGTAATCAATTTTTATACAAGACTTTTAAAAACCTTTAACCGCAATTGGTACACTGAGAAAAATTGGTTTGGTCCGTTGGGCAGTAAAATAGTCCTGAAATCTATAATTTTTGGAATATAGTACTAGAATTTGTAGTTATAGTTCTGGCATCCCATCCCAGTGAGAATTTTGAGCGCAAACCACATCTGCAAAAGATTGCTAAATTGCGCTTACTAATAAAATGAATTCTTTCGTTAAACGTATTTGTATCTATATTTAAAAATCCCTTGACCACATAAAAATTACAATTGAGAATACTTCGGGATCACTTGACTATACAAAAATAACGATAGATGTCACAACTATAATATAGATTTAAACTTCTGGCAAGCGACATCAATAACACAGGGGAACAAATTATTTTTTTTTGCCGCAAGACACGTGATAGGTAATTTCTAGAGCACTTTTTCTATAGAATACGAATTCTCAAACGAAAATTCTAAATTTGTTCCCGTTTTTGAGAAAAATAAAGTCTAAAAATACAAAACATTGTATTTTATCCATTTTTGAAAATTATTTCTAAAATAAAGGGTTATTCATAGAAGCTTGTAACATGGTTCAATTGAAAGGTTGAATTTTAATCTAAAAATATGAAATACCATTAATATCTACACTACAGATCTTTTTGAACTGTTTGGTGACCAAGTTTTTCGTGGGCGGGCGCTTGTTATGATTTTTATTTATCTATTGCCTGTACAAAGTTATTGGTTTATAGGAAAATGTAATTTTCAAGGAATATTTCGAGAAATTTTAAATTTTTAAGCTTTTTATGTAATAGCTTAAGATTCAAGTTTTTATTTAAGTTATGTTATTAACTCCTAGAACAATGCATTATGTTTTAATGACTTTTCAAAAATGATAAAAATAGGGCATTTTGTACTTTCTAACCCTATTTTTATTGAAAACTGAAGCCAATGGAGTGTTCTTATTTCCAAATTCGAAATCTACGGAAAATATCCTATAGAAATGATGTGCTATATGTTCGACCGCAAATTTTTTGGTGACCTGTGTAATAGTTATATCCGATGGCAGGCAAATGATAAATTTTAGAAAAAGTTGTTCAGAAGTAGAAATCTGTCGGCGGTCATTGTTACATCTAAATATGAATTAAGCAGTTCTGGAAATATATATTTGTATATATGTAATAAATACACAATATAATGAAGTGTTTAAAAATATTTAATTTTTTTAAATTTCAAGGAGCATCCGTGAAAATAAGCAAATTTTATTTAAGTTGGTGTGACTATAAAGCGGTTACTTTTTATAACTTTAGTTAAAGAGGTTATATTTTAAGGAGACAGTAAGTATAATTCTGGTTGCAGTAACTATATAAATGGTCAAGAAAACCATTATGAACGCATAGTTCTCTCAGAATATACTCAGGAAATTTCTTTCTGTGTACTGTAGTTGGTACTACCTTTTATTATAAATCAGTAGCAGCATTCTTAGAGTAAAGCTGTCGGAAATGAAAGCATAAATAATAAAATTATATCTGTCTCTTTTATTACTTTACGTCATCCACGTGTAATTGCGTTCTTAAATTCAAAAGAAGTAATTGAGTATTTTCTCTTTGTACGTTAACATTGTATTCCAATTGCAACCCTTCTAAATGCTCAAAAGCCAATTGCTTGGGAATCCCTTTGGGAATTTAATGAAATATTCAATGTGGGACAAGTAAGGGTTCTATTAAAACGAGTTTCTTCGGCAGAAGCCCTTCCTTCGGATACCTTAGAAACGGTACAGGTACAAAGAGATTCCCTAATTCCTTGACTGAAATTTCCGAGCCCAACTCGAATTTATTTCACTAATTATTTCCCTTCTTGAGGTAAAGGATTAAATTTGCTAACAAGATAAGATTACTAAGTTTGGAAAAATTATTTTTGATCTGACCCATTAAGGTAAGCTTTGTGTGTGACCGAACATTTTATAGTCCTTTTGCTACAACGCAAAACAAATTTTGTGTAATATGAACACAAAGTTACCTTGATGTCTTTAGTGTCCTTAATTTTCAGGTATTTTACGGATAGGAGGATTAAGTTGTTTGTTCACACTGTGCTGGTTTTAAAAATAAAACTTTATGTTCGGTTCCACTTTTGTTGAGAGGTAAGCATTACATGCTCAGTTTCATTTTGTTGCTGATCTAAATAGACATAATCTTTCGTTTCGTTGGAATTAAAAATTGAGTTTCATTTTGCTGCGGTACATTTTTCCAGTTCTGGATAAACCAAGATGTCATGCTCCGGAAAATGCACCTGAATTGGAATGAGCATATCGCTCCATCTTATTATAAAGTTTTATATTTTATATGCACATACATGTTCTACTCTTGGTAATATGTTCTTACTGACAAGCCCTCCAACAACTTCATGTGAAATTACTTTACGCACGAAGTACTAAAGAAAGAAGAAATGTGGTTTCAGCTGGAATGAACAATTTCCTGATAGATTTATCATTTTTGCGATATTTTCCATCGAGTAGATTAAATAAGTTTAGAAAAACAAACTTGAGAAGATTGCGCAGTTTAAATTCAATAGTCGGTTTAGGAATTGAAATTTTAATATATTAAAGTCAACAATACATATATGTATAACATTTTGTCAGTTTCGGAGTTACTACTCTTCTTTAAGAGTTTTTAATTAAAATGTAACTCGCTCGATTTGAAGACTTCGACTTTGCATTTTGTTATCAATATATTTTGAAAGATTGATTTAACAAAATGTTCAATCAATATTCATTGAAGTAATGAAATTTGTTTCTGAGCTTTTCCCATACAATTTTGAGGCGGTAAGCATAATACTGCGTCTGCTGCTGACTTGATTAATTTCGATGATGCAAAACACACTTTTCTTTCCATCCTTCATAAAAAAAATTGTAAGGCTTCCGGCTATTTATTCGAACATTTTGAAATATGTAGTTAGGAATGGTGTAACATTTTAATGTAAAAAATATTATAATTGAATCTATCTTCATAACTTTTCGATAATTTGCAAAAATACATTGAAATCACGGTTCAAAATCCATTGTTAACGATACACATGTTGTAATAACAAACTTTTGCAGCCTTGAAATTTGTTAAGAAATGTTGCAATTTACAGCGTGTAATTTTATGTAATGTACTTTAACCGCGAAAACGACTGACGGCATAAACAACTGACTCACAGTTTAGAAGACGTAAGGTAAAAAAGAGCTCCAAAGCCTCGTCAAAAGTATTGTTCTTAATTCTGATGTTTTCCTTAAGGATAAAAGTCTGTCAGGACTGCCCACTTTGATTTGGTTTAAATTTGTGGACAACAGATACTAAGTACAGAGATGATGAAGCACTACTTCATTTTGTCTGAAGTACGCACCGAAAGATGAAATCTTCTGGTCTCAGTGAAACTTTTTGTTCACCATCTATTCAAAGCAAAAACTTATTATTTAATCCAGATTTTGAATATTTCATTGTTGGTAACCGACGTGTTTATTTTGGCAGTTATTACCTGTCCCAACGGAACTAATTTAATTCCAGAACATCTCAAAAGCGAAAAAAAATTGGGTCATTTAGTTTTTCTTGTTGGTTTTTGCGTTTTCTACTGAAATTATTGCAATTCTATTTATATTACGAAATACTAAATAACATGACATTATAGAACGTTTTTCAAGTTTATGTCTTTATATCGATTAGTTTTTGAAAAATTTTTAAATATATTTCTGAAAATTTGGAAGTTTAGATTTCTGCTTCATTCCGCTGCCGAATAAGAAAATTTGAATTGTTGATTTCTTTGCTGAAAGTTAAATTTTGTAAATGACTTGGGAAAAGAAATTAAAAAAATTTCAAGTGTGGATTATAATGAGATAAATGTTAGCTGAAAATTAACTAATCACTTAACTTTTATAGCTTACCAGGCGTTCGTTTAATAAAGTTTGGAAAGGCCTGTGTTTTATAAAAATCTATAAAATGCGATTTTACTCCATATAAAAGCTCTTTTGCAAAACTTTTAACAAATGTATGTGCATTAGTTTCTCTCGCATATTTTAGAATATAATTTAGTTTTTTTAAACTCCAAAGGTATCCTTTCAGTATATTAAGAAATGATCACAGAGAAAACATTATTGGTCAACAAATCATACCAATTTTTAAGCGTTCAAGGTGCATGGTGTCTCTGCCATTCGCAGTTAGTCACCTGAAAATTCTTCAAATTACATTTAGAATGTTTGAGTACTATCTTTTATGATTGTTGAACAATATGAAGTACTTATGCACATACATATGCATGTACATATAAAACAAATAATATACCTAAATAAAACGTGTAGACTATAAAGTAAATTTTGTCGAAAAATAATTTCCAAGTGTAAATTATTTTTAAAATAAGTAGATATAGTTAATTTTAACACACCCATTAATTCTAAGTTAGTTTGTCGATTATACTCTTTATGTATGTATGTACATATATGTAGTACATATATATAGATAATAATAAAATAAGCCTAATTGCAAATTTATATCTAGTAGAGGCTAGTTCTGCTATTTTGAGTGATAAGTCTTATTATCGGAATGTATTAATGGATTCCGATAATAAGACTTATCACTCAAAATAGCAGAACTAGCCTCTATTCTTTAGAAGTTGATAAAATTACTTTTCTGCAAAATAAATAAATGCGCTGGAAGTGCTTTCGTTACACAAATAGGTAAATATATGTATGTAATTGAAGTTTGTCATGAAAATATTAAAACCCAAATTAGAAATTTAAACAAGTTGAAGAAGTGGAACAGCCATCACAATTTTTCTTCCTTTGAATGCATTTTTCACGAAATGGTTTTACCTTCTGCACGCACCCCCCCGGGCAGCCTTTCGAATGTGTAATTGAGTTAAAATTTTCCGCTCAGAGCCAAAACTTCTTCAAATTTTGTAATTCTCAGTGAGGTAGAGGGATTGCGAAGGCACCCAGGGCCGGAAACGGTGCCCTGCAGGAAAGCAATCTGCATATGCGGCTATCAAACACACCAACAATAATTGCAATTAAGTCAAAAACACTCCCTGGGGAGTTGCTATTAATGCAGAGCTCAGGTGCTTTGCAGCAATGTTAGTTTTGCATAGAAAACCGTGCCGCAGGGCCCTCTCTTCCGAAAGCATCCATGAATAATGTGTTTCTTTTAATTTGAGTCATTTTCGCTAGCCTAATGGCGCATCACAGGGCACCTGTGATTCGAAGTGCACCGCATAAGTCTTGTTGCTCGAGGTGAACGCAACCTTTGGTATGCATCGTGGAATTTAGGGCTTTGGCGAAAACGTGCGAAATGAGACCCACCACAACATAAATTTGTATTCTATTCAGTGGCGTACCTAGGGTATGGCAAGTAGGGCACGTGCCTTGGGCGCCAATCAGAGGAGGGCGCAAAATTTGTTGATCACAAACCATGAAAATTCAGTTTAATATATATTTTTCATAGAATCCGTAAGATAAAACTTTAGACATTTGGAAGAAATTTGCATGACTTTTTGACGTGGGGCTAACAAGGAGTACGTCGCCGCGCCGCGTGTACGGAAATAACTTGCGCATGCTTGCATTGTATAAAGGACGGTACGAGCTACCGCCCTTGACGTGGCGCATATTACGCCAGTTGAGGGCGCTGCATACTGTGACAAATGGTTCTGAGTTGTGTTGGTTAACGACGGGACTTTAAAAGTGAATATTCGAGTTGCTTTTACTCAGGTACCTACATATTAGATCATAATTATGTTATTTTTCGTCGGGATATTGAAAGTGGATTTTTGGGGTTGAAAGTAATGAAAAATATTGCATAAACATTTCGAATAAAATTGGTGTGTTAAATGTGCCCATCTACTTATTCAATGTATATTTAATAGGCAAATAATATTTTTTTTTGTTCTTGTTTTTTTTTTTTTTTCATAAAAGTCCATGTGTGCAATAAACAAATGTATTTTGCACCGTATAGGCGCCAGTATATTGCTTTTTAACTATATAAAGTTTAAAATTCGAATTTACGGGCGAAACTTTGGAAACGAGCATTGATCGGGGATCAATGATCCGGCTATTAAAAACTCATTAAGAACACATTAGTGTCCAATAGGCATTCGAAAGTCCTCGAGATGAGAATACTCGAAGAATTTCATGAAATGATTTTCATGAATAAAAGTGAAATTGAAACGAAGAAGGGTATTTAAATCGAAAAGGGCGATTTAAAGGGCCTAAAAATGAAACATATGATTTGGACAAACTTACTTTATCATTGTTTTTATTTTAGGTAGCTCTTTTTCTGTTCTAAAAAAGCCCCGGGTTTTAATTATATGAATAAAGTATGAAACGAAAATTTCCAAAGAAAAAAGAATCAGGGGCTGAAAGCCAGAAAAGGAGGAACTTGCAGAAGGAAGCAGATCGAAAATCTAGTGAGTTCTTCAAGAAATTTCTAGTCGAGTCAGTTACTGGAAATTCGAAAGAGTTGTCGACATCAACCTGGGCATCGATATCCAATGAATCCAATACGACTTTAGCGCTAGATTAAGATCATATTAATTTGGGTTAGTCTGAAAATCGGAAAATAACCGCTTTTTGTCTATTACAACTTGACAATAAAAATATTATTTTCATTATTATTATTTAGATAATACCGAATGTGACAAGTTAACCGTTAACGTGTATTTATTACTTGTTTTAATATTTTACCAAAGGGCGCTTTTTCTGTACTTGCCCTCGGCGCCATTTACCCTAGGTACGCCACTGATTCTATTACACGCTGGCAACGAAAATATTATGATATGGAGTTTATTTTACGAGGACTGATAGGGCCGCCGCAGAATTAACTATCTTATCGCAGATGGACGAATGCAAATCTATGTATGTATAGTCATCTTATGAGATCTATTGATTTGAATTAACCTCTAACACCTTAATTGCATGGATTTGCATCAGCTTTCTTGCAACGTATCACAGATGGTCCTCGTCAGGATGTACTCAGTAATTAATTCAAGTCTGGTTAAACTGATTTTGGCACATGGTGTTTACCCTGTGGAATTATCTCATACATAATTCACGGAGTTGTTGCTGTTGTCATAACTCGGCCTGTGTAAGTTCATGCATACAGCCAATGGGGCCATTGACACGATGCTACACTCGCCCGTAGCCACATTCAGAGAATGTGTAATAAATCTGGATAGTGACACTATTTAAAAAGCATTTTTCATATAAAGAATTCGTCACAACACCACAACTACAAATTTTGGGATATATTACAAAAGTAATTGTCTTAGTAATTCAGTTAACGTTTTTAATTCAAAATTATTCTAACTGAAAACAAAATTAAAGACTACTAAAGAACTATTCACAACATAATCTTACAACAATAAACACAACATTTTCGCAGAATGGTATATTTTATTTCACTACTTTGAAAATATTTTAATATATAATAGTAAATGTACGATAATTATATAACAAAATATTGTCAGTTGTAATGGTTGCTTTAGTTAATTTAATTGCTTTATAATGTTACTGGTTTTACTAATAAAGCTTTAAGGTAGAATATGTGAACTTAATTTTAAACTTAAAAACTGAAATTCTAACTTTTCTTTAAGGGGTCTATTTTTGTGAATTTTTTTTCATTTACTGAATCAGCAATGTTATTTTAAAATCAGTTTTATACATACTTTTGTTTAGGACAATAACAAGTAGAAGAAATAATTTTTTGAGAATTAAATTTTTTAAAATGGCGGTTCTGCAGCAGTTAAAGGAAAGATTTTAATTAAATAGAAATAATGAGACACTGGCAAAATCGAGTTGGAATAACTCAGCTAGTATTATAATATTTTTAAGTTCTCCAAAAATAAATACAAAAACCTTCAGGAATTGGTAAATTAAATATAAGAGGCTAACGTCCTCCAATAAGAGCTATTCAATTTTCTTGGGAGAGATGCACAATGCTAACTTGATACGATCGAAGTTAGCTGGGAAATACTCAATTATTGAGATATAGGACCCATATACTTTTCCTGAACAAAAAATAAAACAATAACAACTTTTAAGTATTTGACTGGTACCTTTTTGGAAAGACTAAAACAGAAGGGACCGGTCAATTTGTGAAAATTTCAGTACCCAAAATAACGTATAAAAATAAGATTGTTATAAACTAAACACTCAACTAATTATAACTTATAATTAAAGTTATAACGTACCAGGAAAGTGAGAAATTCATTGTCATAATAGTATCAGCCGTATAGAGTGTTAAAATGGATGCGTTTATAGATTCCGTGACAACGAAATTTCTGGAGGTTTGAGTACATTGAGATATAAATATATAGTTACATTTATTTAAGCCGATTTATTATTTAAAGCTTAAATGGATTTATCACTAAGTAAAATGAGAGCGGACAGAGTTATATTTTATTACCTGAAGCTAGTGTTCAGTATAGGTGTTTTTTCTATGTGGATTCAATTTTTTGATATAAGGTGGTGCGCAATTATTTATATTAGAAGAAAGTAAAAATCCAGAAAAGAGTGACAGAATAATGAATATTTGGAAAAATCACAATATTGAATTTGGTTTATGCTTCTAATTTCATGTATGTATACGTATATGAATTACTTCATGCAAATAATACCTCAAATCTTTATTTTATATGCTAAATTCGAATAAATTTATGTCTGTTTAATTTATTGTTTTTCTTTATAATTAGATATTATAACTTAGGTAATTGAAAGTCGTCAAAATTTGTATCTACTGTAGATATGTATATTCAAAAATCAGACTTAACCTTGAAGAATGATTTGAATTGGAGACACTTGATTCAGATTCAGGGTATATGTATACGAATAAACAATATAAGCAGGAAAATCGAAGTTGTTGTACCAGGAAATATGAAATATTTCCGACTTTTCGAAAATTAAGAGCTTAATTAACACCAATTAATCAGGAAATCGTTAGATTTACCAAATTATTCAGAAACGTATTAACAAAGCAAATTTGTTGAATCATTCCCGCCAGTGGAAAGTTTCATAAAGTAGCAATGTGCGCCGGTTGTACATCGTGTGTGTATTTTTTGCAGGCTTCGAATTCGCTCATGTTACAAAATTTTCTACTATGTGTTTGGACCTCTCCAGGCCGCATCCCGTCCCGCAGAGTTAATTACAACTGGCAACAATAACACTCCCGTCCCGGGAGGAAGCTCTTCCCGGAATCGTCTCCAGCGCTCGCAAATAATTCTTCCTTCGGCTGGAGCACACGCTGGATGACAACTTCCGAATTACGTTAGCCATCCAAACGGAAGACGTTTGACTCGGAGTTAATGCAAGCACTACGTCGTGATAATGGCGGATACTACACAAGGAACGTGCTTAAGGGCTTCCGCCGTGAATTGTGCCGAAGGGCCGGGACTTATCTCGCTGGCAGGGTATAAGCTGGCGAGGACGAAGCGAGCATATTGTTACTTAAAAATGTAAATAAGACTCGCACGCTGGAGGACTCCGAATCACGGCGGCGACGACGACGAAAGGGTTGCTACTTCATTCCCAGCCCTTTGACTGGCTCTGGGGGCAAACACGGGAGACGTGAGTCCTCCTGTCACCGTTCCGGTCGGGAGCTTTCGTCAACACATTTAACTTTGACCCGGTCGACCTTAAAGTTTCCCAGGAAGAGGAAGGAGCAGCCTCAGCCGGTGTTTGCCTAAGCCCCATGGTCCCGGTGGCACGCACATTTGCACTCTGTGCGCCACAGCCGGGGCAGATAGGGCCCGCCTCCTCGGGGCCGAGCCCCGCTCTCTAGCACAGGACTGAGTCTTGCTTAATAATTCACAATTTTCGGTTAGTTCCTCGGGACATAAAAGAAGAACAAATTTGCCATGGTGATTTCGTGCTGCGTAAGTTTTTCCGCAAGAGCCCATTTCGCATTATCCCCGGAGCTTATAACTTCCTGCACGGACCCTGTGCAAGCAAATGAATCTGTGCCAGCGCCCTCTTAATCTGATTAATTACCCCGGATCTCCCCCGGGACCCTACTTAAACACGGTAACAGATTCTTCCTAATTCATGATATATTGCCTCCGTGTATTCTTGATCTTGGAGTGCACTCAGCAAGTGGTGCGTAAACGAGGACACTATCCGCTCGCTCCGCAATTTTACTAGCTATTCCGAAGTAATTCTAGATGCTGAGGAACAATGCCTCCTTTTAGCCCATCTGAAATGATCCCTACTTATAAATGCAGTGTCCGGCTTCTGCAAGTGGGCGATGTGGAGACGTGGCGCAGCAGCATAATGAGCTTTTTATAGGAATGACCATCGAGTTCACCGTGTGTCAACACGAATGAATTTCGATTATATTTTTTGCGAATAGGATATTTTTATTTAATTCCTTTTCCATGAAATTCTTAAAATAAAGGGCATAGATAATTCTTATTATGCCTTAAGAAAATAATATACATATATGTATAATACAATAAACCAATATGATTTCGTCCATTTCACTAGTTAAATCGCAATATTATTTCTTTATTTTTCACATTTTCCCAAGTAAAAACAAACGAGAGCCGTATCTCTACGGTACGTTGGTCGGCCACATGGCTTTTAGATAGCTGCACGACGGCTGCACAAGTTTTGTAGTGATTGTGAAAAATTTGCATCGGTTGCACCCACGTCCACGCGCAGTATGAATAGCTTGTGGACAACTTTAAAGGCTGCACGTTCGGCTTTCGAAGGCCGAACTCGACTCAAATCGAAAATGGCTGCATCGCGGCTGAACCAAATTTAATTTTGATAGAATTTCATTTATTCTTGTATCTTACTTCCACATATATTGACTCGAATGAATTTTTTAAATCGAATATTTTAAATGAACTGAATAAACCAAACATTTATTATTACGTTATTATTTTTTACACATCCAATTAAAAATGATTAACCTGTGAATGTTTTTTAAGCTTCTAATAAACTAATATTTCGTATTGGAGTCATTAAAACTGTTTCGAACTTATCATAACTTCAAACATTTATGAAAAACCTACAGGATATTATTTTTAAGTAGCAACGGATAATTCCAAAATTGAATATTACTTGAAGGATTTTAGTATTTTAAAAGGGATCTTTTTAAAAAAAAAAACCTTCAAAATATTAGTATTAACTTTGAAATTAGTCTGGACCTATGTATTATATATTTATAAATAACTTACCCATTTTGTATCCAATATAATGACTCATAGCCTAAAAAGCTGAGCAAAAGCTCAGACTCGATTTTGTACAGCAAACTGCGTTTCAAGAGATCAATCTCAGCTTTTTTATGTAAAAATTGAGACTGAGCTTTTGGTCAGTTTTTAGCATACGAGCCATTGAATTCAAATTAGAATTAAAATTCAGCTCCAAGTTTGTTCCCGGATTATAGATATTCTTACGACACAGTTTCCGAAAAAATCGTTGAATGCATTATTCTTAATGTAGTCAGACCGTAAAACCTCTTTTTTTTATTATATTCGGTCAAAAACATGATCTTATTTAAAAATAACATTTACAAGTTTTTATTATCTATAAGTTGATATATGTACATATGTATATCTAAGTAAATTATTTATATAGTATATAAACCTTTTGTACATACATACATATGTAGATCTAAAGTATATAGATACTTACTTATATACGAATTATTCGTAGATTTAGAATTCGGAATTGAAAATGTTCTATCACATCAAGCTCTCTAAAATACAGGGTCAAAACGTGAGAAAAATTCGAGCATTTTAAAAATTTGTTAAAAAACCGTGAAATGCCGAAAGGACTTGAACCGAAATTCAAATAATAGAACAGTTTTGATTTCGGATTTGTATGCAGCATCCCACGTATATCTCTATACGAAAAATTGAGAGCAAAATCCATCTTGTTGTTAATTTAGGAAATGCATGTTGATCCAATAAATATTATTAATACTAATCCATAAAGAATGGGGCACCTTATCAAGCCATAAATTATCGCGAAAAGGAAATTAAAAGCAATTACCAGCCAACAGCTGTGTGAAATTCCGAAAATGACCAATAATAATAGGAAGGTATAAATCACCTGAAAAATAATGGAAAACACAAAAACTAATTCTAAGCTGAACAAGGGAGCACTCATTAAAGAGCCCTTCGAATATGAATTAAAAGCGGAATTCCATTGAAAATCAATTTATTATTTCGACATCAATGCAACCAGCGGGAGGTCCTGCTGGCTAGTCCGCTGTGAAAACGAAATATTTTCCGCAGTTCCTTTAACTCACTGGCACTAAAAACTGCAGAGCAGATATATCCCTGGGACATCAATAATCAATGAAAGTCGCATTAGGAAACATATTGCATTAATTCATCGCTACCGGCTGATTCTATTCACGTTAAAATGAAATCTGTCTGAGGAGCACTCGTTGTCAGATTTTATGAAATGAATACCAACAGTACGAATTTGCTATTCTAGGCACACATCGATTTTTTATGGGATAAAACTAAAATGACCAGAATGAAAAATTTTTGAAATTTGCTTAACAAAGGTGTTTTTAAGTAACTGAATTAACTAATTAAAGGAAGCTACTAGTAATAGTTGTGATGATATTTGTTAAATTAAAATGTTATTTTGGTCGCAAACTTGAAGAAATTATTACCATACCGACTTTCAATAAACTTAAAAACTAATTTAGAATATTCGAAACAATTGTAGATAACATCTCTTCAAAAATAGGGATACATAATAAAAACTTAAATTTTTGAAGACCTTATGTGTGTAAGGGTTTGTTATTTTGTTCATCCAATTGACCAAATTCATCTCAACGATAAGGGCTTCTTTTTGTACGTGACACGACTAAGCCTTCTTTCGATATCGATTGCTTATCAAAGCGAGCAGAATCACAATAGGTTCAAATGTATACGTATGAAAAATTTTCCGAAAAGTTTTCGATATAGGCTTTAATATCTTGAAAATCTATTGAGAAAAAAGTTCATCGTTAGAGCCCTTAAAATGTTTCGCTAATAAAGCATAAATTGCCAGTCAAGTGTCAAGAGAAAATTAAATAGCTTCCCCAAGGAGTATATCATCCAGGAGGCATAAATTCGGGAGAAAATTCTGTTCAAGTTAAGAAATTAGCTCCCTTCGCTTGGGAATTTTACGGATGAATGAACGAGGCCGTCCTTATTGAATTCACGGAAGAAAGAAGATACGAAAATGCATATATTTTTCCCCCGAAAAATGAACCAGACCGTGTTCTGTTTTGTGTTTGATAAAAATCGGAATGTCAGGTCAGATATTGTTAACGTGAATATTCATCGTTTCAAAGAATTATTTATTCGGGAAGCAAACGAAACAGTCTACTCAATATCCGGGTTTATCCATTTTGAAGATTGGAATCGTTAAATGAAATTTTTCTTTCTCAAAAGAAAATACAATATAATACACTGTTTTACGACTTCTTTAAATTTATTAGTATACATAGTATATTTATTATCACTTGTAAGATAAAGAGATTGATAATATAAATTATATATTCATTTATTTATTTATTTATTCTTATAACTACAAAGACACTAAAACAAATCGCGTCCAATTATATACTACCGTAAGTTATATAAAAGCTAGAACTAATCCATACAATATGTAAAGAAGCAAAATAGAAAATTTTACAAATGGTGTTACTACAAAGCAAAAGAAGTTATTTCAATTAAGCCAAATTACTACGGAGGGATAATTCAAAATACTAAACTTTATAAAAACATAAATTTTTTTTTATACATATACGTATTAATAGTCCTACTGGGTGGAAGATGGAATTGTTGTCTATTGGAGCGATAGGGTACATGAAAGTAAATTTTGCACAAAATGTTAGTGCACGATATTAGGTTATTAACAACCTCATAAATGAAAACTTCGTCAAGGTAAACCTAACTTACGATGAATTAAAGTTTGACAATGAAATAGCCGCAGCCTGTCTAGGTAATCGAGCGGTGGGTGGTTATCAACATATACTAGGAGTATTATATAAAGAGGAAAAGTTTGTTTGTTTGTAACGCTTTCACGCAAAATTACTTATCCGATTGAGATGAAATTTATCATGTATCTTGCGCATGACGTCCTGAGTGACATATGCTATAGATTGAAATTGGAAAGTGGAGAGGGAAGAAGAGGAGGGGTGTGTTACGCACCTACTGTGTGACATAGACTATGCACTATAATTGGGTAATGAGAGGAGGGGAGGGCGAGGAGAGAAAGGCGTAAATGTTGGGCAGTAATGTTTATGGTAAGTCAACCAAAAAATACTTATCCGATAGAGATGAAATTCTATGGGTGTGTTGCGCATCGTATTACTTTGGTACACACGACCAGTAAAATTAAATTTAAAGTGGGGATATTGGATTTACATATTGACATTTATTTACAACATTAAGGATAAAAACTTCGTCTTATTTGACTTGTCGAGCACTATTTTACTCTAACGGTTTGTTATGTTCTTATGGTTCTACATTATCTAGACTGAGGTCAACAACATATCATCAAATAATTACATTAGCTTCGAAACACAAGTATTTAAGACGGTCTGCAACAAAACTTCATACTACAATATGCATAATCTCCCTTTATATACCTTCTCAATCAGAAGATTTTTCAAACTTTCCAAACAACCAAAATTTATCATTTTACTCTAACTTTACATGTATGTAAACACTTTGATTTCAATTCGCAATGAATCAATGATTCCTTTTAGAATGAGTAGTCATATGTATATGTATGTATAAACAAACTAATAAAACATTATAATCAAATAATCAGAACATTTCACAGAGTTTTCAGGAATTTCTTGTTTCGCAACCAAAAATTATTAAAGGTCGCAGTATTGAATTGTTTTAGCATGATATGGTTTTTCTTTAGTTTTTACAGTATCTTTTTCATGCCGATCTCAATTTAGAAAACATAGTTCTCTTATTTTCTCCTAAAAAATTCGATGCACACTTTAATTTAGAAATAAGAAATAAATTAAAACATAAAATTAAAGTTTAAAATCTAAAACCCTACCACGCAAAAGCCGAAAAAAAGCATAAAATATTATACAGAAATATCAAAATAAATTAATAACAATGGTTTTGGAACGCAAATAGTTGTAGGAGGCCTTCCATTTACATTCGCAGATTTTATGTTTGTTTTCAGCTTTTGCGTAGTCGAGTTTTAGTTTTTGAACTTTAATTTTATTTACAAATTTGTAGTGGTAAGGAAATCATTGAGTTTAGTGAGACGTCATATACTATATACTATGACACGTGAACTATTAAGACACATGAAGTAACACCTTATTTGCCAAAATACGATAAGTACTTTAGGAGCTATAAGGGAACATTGCCACATACATAGACTGGTAAAAACTTAACCTTAAAAAATATATATAATTAATAAAAAGGAAAACACTCATATCTTCATAACAAAGTTTTAGCTGTATTCCAAGTCAAATAAAAATAAAAAATACTTTGCTCTATAATATTCTTTTGTAAACTCTGAAATTCTAGAACTTCGCACAGACTTAATTTCATGATTGTCCCACAGGCTCCGTTATCCGTTTTCCCTTAAAATAATATAACTACAAGTGTTTTCCCGTTGTTGTGCGAATTATTTTAATGAACAACCAAAGAAACATATCGTCGAACATATAAATAATATATGTATATTGATTTAAAACAAGTTTATATCTTAAAGATTAAATTAATTCACAATTCTGACAAAAAACATGGAAACTCGCAATAATCTTATTATCACAATCCTATTTCAGCCAGCTCTTGTTCCTGAATTTTAAATTGAACCAAAACAAGCAAGTAAGAGGCCATTGCACTAAAAACCTAAAATTGAAGTTCTCTTTACAAAAAGGATCAATTTGAATTAGCAAATGAATCGGAAATTTACCGAAAAAAGCGTTTTCATATCTGTGTTGAAGAAACCGGCTACAGAGAGTCTTATCGAATTATGTTTTTGCCAATGTAAAAAATTCGTTTGAGAGATACAAACTGCGCTAGAAGGGGTGTGTAGGTCCATTTGTGCCAGGAGCCCGATACAAGCTTCGCCCTGGGTGGAGTGCGAATCAATGACATGATTGCTTTTGAATGAAAATTTAATGAAAAAATATGTATTTACTACATACCTCTTTCTGTGCAAAATGCGAGTAGACCATATACAGAATCATCTTCCAGAACGATGGTATCATAATCGCGAAAATACCTAGAAACAAGAGCATGTCCGTTTCTATTTCGCTCGCCTTCGAGAAGACTAGAAACAGCTCGCACGTTACAAGGCAGAAGTCATGGAAAAGACAAAATACCGATGGTATGCCGAACACATCATTGATTACATCTATTGTTTTGTACAGATCCTTGTACGCTTTAAAGAGGTGCTGGATTTTTACCGACCTTTCGTCAATGTCTTTGAACCACTTTTTAAGGTATTTTCTATCAGCTAATTTTTGCATAAGCCGAAATCTAATTCGAATTATATCCGCAATATTCAAGCTAGCATAATTTACAGCACCTAAACCTGTATTCATATAAATATAGCACAAACCCAAAAATATTGTCAAAAATATATCACCCTCCTCTAGTTTCAACACTAGAGCGACACATAAACACGTATAATATACTATAAAAACTGTAGCCAGTGACAAGTTTTTGCGAAGTAATTTACTATAACACATATCCACCTTGAACTCTCTGATAAACGTTTCATCAATATCATTTAATCTTTTATATATTTCGATATGTCTGCTTCTCTTAATCTGCATTAGCATTCCAGTAATGAAGAAATTAAGGGTTATTACTGAGATTTCCATTAGCGCAATAAAAATGACCAATGGTGAGAATTTTTTTAAAAACCATTCTGTTCCTAAATTTTCGACTTTGCTGAGTCCACCGGAAAACATGCCCAAAGGAGGTACCACTAACATAATATTTGTGAAAATTATTGTAAACGGGGTTACTTTTAAATTATCTTTTATTCGACGAAATGATGATGCAGCGAAAATGAATTGAAGAAAGAAAATGTATCCTACACACTTGTAAATAGTATCGACCTTCATCGTAAACTAAATGCGTGTTGAAGAAATTTTACTTCTGACTTGATATTTGAAATCGTAAATATACTAATTTGCATTTAATTGAGTCTTAGATTACAATCGATATGAATTATTGTGAGCGATGATTAATTTGTAAGATTACTGCTATTAATTCTTGTTTTAATCATATCGTACATACATAAAAAACCCATATAATAAATTTAGAAACAGAGCATTAATAGCTTTTATTTTATACATCATGTGAGGTAGAAGCGAAGTTAAAAATTAAATAATAAGGTACATCTGCAGAATAGTGCGTGCATCAATGCAATTTTGCATCTGAAAAAATAAATTTTAAAGTTTAAACTTTCAGACGGAAAATTACAGTGATATTTCAATTTCGAATAATTATCTGGGGGCACGGTAGTGTAGGATGTAGTCGCCGTACTAATGAAATATACCAAATAACATTTTTATAAATAACCCTGCTACTTTAAATTTTATTAATAAGCAAATTTCATTGATTTCATCACTCCACTCACGCACTGATGATCATCAGAATTTTAGAGTACTTCCCGTAGCCTTATAAAGCTGAAATCTAAGTTTTTTTTTCCCCACCCGTCACAGTGGGGGAGGGGATGCAAATTTGTAGGTTATTAATTAGAAGGATCTTAGATCCCCGTAGAATAGAATGATGATAGGATTATTACTTATATAAAAAAGTAAAGTAAAGAACATTCCAGCAGTCCCCAATGCTGACTGGGAACAGTGGCGTAGCTAACTTAACTAGGGGCTAGGCGGGGCAGTGCCCCGGGGCCCTCAAGCTCGGGGGGCCGCTCAGGCGGCCCTCGAATCCTTACCAGAAAAGAGATTTTCAATAATGTACTAGACACATTAATAGCTCAATTAAGTACACGTTTTACTGGTATGAGTGCAGTCTGTCAAATATTCGATTTTCTAACACCAACATTTTTATTACATGTTGATGAAGCAACTTTATTACAAAAGTCTGACGAATTCCAAACAAAACATTCAGATATAATAGGCCCTAGCTTTTCACTGCAATTTATTAATATTTACCACCTAGTTTTACCTCAATTAACTCAAGCATGGACTGTTCACCAATTATGTAAGGAAATAATGAGCAAATATGGAGTGCTAGAATGCGACCTAACGGAAGTATTTACAACAATGCTATTATTCTTTACAATTCCTGTCACTTCTGCAGCAGCTGAAAGGTCATTTAGCAAATTAAAAATAATAAAAAATTATTTAAGAAATAGTATGGGCCAAACTCGACTCCGACATTTATCGCTAAAAGCAATTGAAAACAAAACCGCATCAAGCCTGGATTTAACCGAAGTCACTGATATTTTTCCGAAAACTAAAGCTAGGAAAAGATTGTAAATATAATTGTTATTTAGTCAGTTGGTAGGTCCGACCTTTATATAATAAACCCTTGAATCTTTTCTATTTCGTTTTATTGCCCAATACCTACACCAAGTATTAATTGTAATTTATGTTGTTACTGTTTAATATTTTTTATTACCTACATGCCCTGCAGTGCACGAAAAAGAGCTGATGATAAAGTAGCTTAGCATTTTTTAAGTATTTGTATATTTAATATTTTTACTTGATAAAACCTAACCAGTTTAGATAGCAGTGGAGCCCCATTTTTTTATTTGCCCCAGGGCCCTTGGTTACCTAGCTACGCCACTGGTTGGGAACCGTCACTTATCGTACAAAAAGAATTGATATCCCATCAAAAATATTTCATGTTAAAAATGTAGCAAAGATTTGCCTTAGTGCCGCGAAATTTCCAACCCTTATAATTTTCTTTAAACATGATATGAAATTACTTAGGGTTTCGCTCTACATCATAAGATTTATAGCTTTTCAAGAGTAAAAGGATTGTGAGTCTTGGCTGCATTTTTAACATTAAATGTTTTTGATGGAATTTACAATACACGAAGTCAATAAGCGTTTATAAGAACAAACACTAATTGGCCTTTTTGTCTTTTTTTTTATGTTTCAGTAATTTAAACCTAAACAACATTGAGAAATCTTAAATAGTTAAGCAAAAGGGATAAATAACCATATTTAATTTTACAATATTTTATGAATCATGCATTTGATATTTGATTAATTACATAAAAAAAAAAATTCTATAAAATTGCACTCGAATTTCATTGACATTTTATATACCTACTCGCAAACATCACTATAATTGCTATCTGAGTTTTATCAAAGGAAAAATATTTCGGCAAAAGGTCAATTGAATATTCCTTAATTGGACGGTCCTAGATTTTCGGATCCGCGCTGTATCCAAGAGGATTTGCGTCCGTTTCTGTACCCTATGTACGCAAAAACACTCCGAGTTCAGTTCAACGTTGCGACCTGTAAACAAAATGAAACAAACACCTTTTTGCATGGAATAAACGTAACATTTCCATGGGTTCAGTCAGCATAAGCGTTAAAGGGCATGGAATGATGCGCAGATGAACAGCAACATATCCTATCCAGTTTGGATTGTTTTCCAAAAAGTCGATAACATTAGGTATATATACCCTCTTTCTAACCTGAGAACGTGAAAACTACGAACTATGCATGTAGGTATATGTGGCAGTTTCTGGCATGTAGGACCGGTTTATGTATCAAAAAAGCTGTAGGTTTACTATCTAGCCCTTCACATTTGATTGCCCAGCCCGAATTTGATACCGCTTTTCTCACATCTGAGATCTGATGTACTTCGTCCGGGATGCGGGACTCATTGATATTAAAAAGTTATCTTAAATTGCACGGACTACGGGGTACTAACAAAGAGTTTTCCGTTGCGGTCTTTGAGCCTCTATGTGAAGGGTAAAAATATAAAACCTTCTAAACACTTTCGCGTTTTACAGCTTTTGGAACGAAAATTTCCGGTTGATTTGTAACGACTCTCAGATCTTCATGAGGGCAGTAATATTTTATGAGAAACACCAGGAAACCATTAAATCCTCTTATCCCCTAATAAAGAGATAACTTTTTCGTAAAACTTTATAAGTTTTCTGAAAACTCTACCATGAAAGCAAGATATGCCTAGAACCTTCTTCAGCAAATTGTAAAAAAGGTTTATGCATATACCATACGTATCTAACTTTCTGTTAGACAGACGGAATCCAAACGAAATTTCTTCAATAAAATTCCCTTTGAATACAAATGCTCATTTTATTTTATTTTTTCGATTAAAATGCTGCTGGTGGGACGCAGTGCAAATGATATAGGTTGTGTTTATAACAGCCATAAAAACCACCCACTCCCCAAATGCACTTGAATCGCGTATTCATCGGAACAAAGTGAGTCCTCGTCTGCTTGAATTTACGCACACCGCGAATCGAACATTTAGGGCAGGGGTAGGTACAATAGCAGACCTACTTCTTCCCTTTTTCAATACAAATTCAATTTTATTCAGGATCCATCATTTCCATAATTTGTTTCGTCGACTCTGGCGGTTGTATTTATGTGCTCCAACATTCCATGGCGGTGGAAAAGAAATAGCCAGACATATCTGAATCTGGCCAAGTGTCCTCAATGGGACAGTACATATAATGCTCAAGTCCAAAATTAAATCAAAATTGCTCCTCTACTGGGGCATTAAATGGCGGTCTTAGTCACTTTCGGATTTCTGAAATCGCAATGCTATTGTTGCGGAAATTTCATTCCTGAGAATCATAAGGCTTTTGTCTTCGCTCTAATTTCAACACGGATTTTAACATTTCGGTCGTCTTTAAGAAAATTTTATTCTCGTGAGTTTTACAACTGATGAATAGAAGTGGACTAATTTAAAAACACGAAAGAAAATACTGCCAGCATAGAAAAAGGAAGTTCTTGGGTTATTATTAATTTATCTTTTAATCAACCCACTATGGTGTATGTAAGAGTATTTTTTTATTCAGTTTAGTTTAATTTATCTTAAGCTTATTTTAAAACCATATAATTTTATTTTCATGTATATTCAATTTTCTATTTCAATTACGAAATCCGGCGAATATTTATCTAAAGTAAGCATAATAACATGAATGAAAATCTCGAAAACAAATGCGCATATTTATATGACAGTTCGGTAAAGACTAAACGAAATTAAATAATAAACCAAATGAATTTGTTAATATATGTGAATAACATAGTTTATTTTGTTATTGAATTTGAAAATGATGTTATTGTTTTGGTTGATACTGTTTTTATTTAGATTCTGCTGTTAATATGTCAATTTAGATTATGAACTAGACGGTTGTTTATGAAGTTGAAATGGTTGTTATGACTTTCAATTAGTTGTATTTTGGATGGATATAGTTGTTTTTCACGTTGAAATAGTTCTGATTGGATTTTATATGGTTGCATTCCAATTTGAAAAAATTGTTAGTTATTTTAAAAAATGGCCTTGATTTTGATTTGTTGAACTTGATTTTGAATTGGTTTGTCCTGATTTTAGTTATAGGTAGTTGAATTTGATTTGTTTGTCGCTGAATTTGACTTAGTTGTTTTTGTTTTAATTGTATTTGGTTGCATCTGAAGTTTAAATACTATACTTTAAAAAAGATAGGCAAAATATTTGTAATTTAAACATTTTTTTAATAATTTTCATTTACGACTTCATAATTAATTAACTTCAGTCGATTTTTGAACATACATAATGTATTTCTGAGAGAAAACAAAATTGAAAAGACAATTTCAAATTATATGTATATGTATATACCTAGGTAGCCCCAAATAAAAAGCATGAAATCAGTGCTGATAAAAATATTCCTGGTCTTTTGCTGTTTGTATTAAGTCTATCCAGTAATCGTTTTTTCAAAAATTACAAAATCTAAAATCGTGACTGAACTGAACAACCTGCGAATATTAAATTTCAAATAATTATTGTAAGCGAGGCTAGAAAATGAATTAATTTTAAAACAAATTTAAATGTTGTTTGCTATACATATAACTAGTATTTGATCTATTTTTCCTACACTCATTAGAGTATGTGGTAACAAAAAAGTTAAATTAACTAATATGCATTACCTTTGAACCTTTATTTAAATAAAAGCAGTGTTTTATCTCAATGTGGTGTAATCAAAGCCACTGGTGAGGTTGTTTAAACAAAAAACGAAGCAAATTACAAGCGAATGCCGGGGTAAAGTATTTGATTATAATTCTGCAGCCAACTACAATTTTGTGATAATAAATATATTTTTTTAAGCCGGGCCAAGGCTGTGTTCATTAAGCCAGCCTTGCCCCATCTGCCGTGTCGCCCAGCACCTGTCTGGGGCTAGAAAACCTTGCGGCGCGGCTTACTTTCGAGTCGCTGTAAGCCCTCACATGGCCCGGAAAGGTGGAAATTCGTACAAGGCGACTCGAATAAGTCGGCAGACAACGCGGTGGTTCTGGATCACAGCTCCTATGACCCAGAATTAAAGCTGGCGCTGCTTGGCCCTTTAACGGGGCGCACATGCGGCTCATTTAAAAATTTAACATATTCTACACAATCGCAAGTGTAGGCAGGGTAGTTGCCACCTATGTTTTATGTTATAACGTGTCATGAACATAATCGCAAAAATCGAGTTTTAACCTTTCCCCGGCTGGGCTCTATGCAACAAAAATTTAATTAAGCGGAACGAGTCGAAAATTCGTAAACATGGCTCCAACACACCGCGAACGCGAACAATAATATTCACGGGATAAAAATAGCCCAGAGCAAACTGCACAGAGGCCAATGTAAACACATAGAGGGCCATATTTGGGGACCATGCTGGGAATTTGCATTTTTTCCTAAGCTGCCACCGTGCAGTATGGCAGCCGAATTACACCTGAGGTGAGCTGGCCTCGCCCCCGCCTTTGTCGGTTCCAGTCAGACAGGTGAAAAAGCGCGGGGGCCTCGTTTCCCAGCGACGACATGGCGAATGTTTCAATTTGCCTTTTCATTTGGCGGGCGAAGGTGAAGTTTTATTAAATGTTGATTTTTTCCCAGACTCCGTCTTGTTTGAAGTAAAGACAAGGGCACGTATCCCGGCACCCAGCCGAACACATGCCAGAGAAATAAATGTCTGTGCAATTTAACTTTCGTAGCCCTGCAAAGTGCCAAAGTTTCGCTGTTATGTTATTACGAGAAGGCAACTTCAAAAGAAACGAGGACGAAGAACCCCCTTCTTTCTTTCCTTTTTTCAGCATTTTAATTTAAACGTAAGTGTCGCCATAGCTATAACCCCCGTGAATAACCGAGCATATTAACCTTATATTGTAAACGCATGGGTTCTTCCCAAAATTACAAACTTTCTTATGACGGAGTTTTATTTTCTTGTAGGTTTTCGGTTTTTAGATGACGCACTCTTAAAGTTTAATTTTCTAGTCCTGATAGACCCACAAACATTTACCTACAATACACAGGAAGAATTTTTGAGTATTCACAGAGACGACATATAATTTATATTATCAGCCATTACTAGTTAAAATTCAACATTAAATAAAACTTTTTGTTTCTATATATTTACTTATATGGGTATGTTTAGATACATCTGATTTTACCAAATTCAAATTTCAAAAATAAAGAAAGTTTACAAAGTTTCTCAGATACCAAACATATAAATTGTTAGATAAATCATTTGAAAAACTTGTTTTATTAAAAGCAAATAATAACTGGGATAAAAAATAGAAAATAGGACATAGGAACATACCTACATAAAATTGCGTCACCTTATTTGCTAACCAGTTTAGGAAATCTCATCCACAAAGGCAGTAACATAATATTTTATTTCAATTTAAAACCAAATTTTTTCGGGTTGTTACTTAAACTTAATACATCTCATCACATATATTTTAAGAACCATTTACGTCAGCAATTCAGAATAAAACGTTATTGCTGATAGTAAAATTCAAATAAAACACATTTTTGAATTAGTCTTTCTCAAAAAAATATTAGAAAAAATATAAACAACATAGAAATATTAAGGATGTATACCTTATAAAAAAAGATCAAAATCTTTTTCTTATATGCTGCAAGCATTTCGGGCATGTATGCCTACATAGATCCATAAAATATAAGAGCAGATTTTAAATAATGTGTAATCTTATCTTATGCATTTCTCCCTTTTTACACAATTTTCGCACTCCACATATATTCATAAATTAAAAATACAGGTAAACCTCCTACAACGCGGTTGGGGAAATGCGGAAATTTTCAATGCGCTATTTGTACAACGCGGCTTAGGAAATGTCGAAATTAAATAAATGATTAAAATATTACATCATGAAAGAAAATTTATCTCTTTTTAGAACTGAAACCCATAACGCGATTTGCCACTGCACAGTATTTTCGCGGAACGAAACTACCGCGTTGTAGGAGATTTGCCTGTATTTTAAAAACATCGACAGTAAAAACAAAACAAAAATAAAAATATTATGACATGTAAAGGTTTTACAGCAAAATAAGAAAGTATACATGTATGTCATAGTTCATTATGAAAGTTTTGATTCAAATTTTTTACAAAAACCTCCAGATTGGTGTAACTGCTTATTCAGGAATCAATAGATACTAATTTTAGTTTTTGTAATATGTATACTTATGAATTTCGCAATTTTTTTGAATATTTTTAAATATATTTTTTATTTTCAACTTTTTAGAGTTACTTACTCGAAAAAATACTTTTATCGTTAGTTATTAAAACAAATGTTTGGAAAGGGTCCTTAAGTATGGAAAAATATAGTATATAGGAATACTACTTCGTTATGTAATTTTATAAACACACACGGTTTCTTATATATTATATGCATTACCGTGTAGCATCGTCTACAATTCTCATCAGAACTTTAACCGTAGGATGGTAATTATCGACAACTCGCCGAGAATAGCTCATTGTCAGAACACAATAAAAGCATCGGAGTGTAAATTCTAAGGTTACAAGTCCAATTCCTGCTTATGTTATAGCCCGTTTGTTTCGAGTAATTCCACATAAAGCATGCATGCATATGCATATTTGAAATATGTTTGAAAATTCTCTCATTTGATACCAAACGCTAAGCATGAATAGTTTAAAAAAAAAAAAAATTGTTTGGCGATTTTTTTAAGAACTATATAACACACATGGTGATATGACAAATAGTTTTAATACTCTCATTTAAATATGCTCATACATTTAGATCCTATATGGACTAAGAAAGATCATACCTATGCGTGAAAGGAATTCGAACAATTTTCACATTCTTCTTTAAAATTTAAGATACATTCATTTTGTCTTCCAGAATGTGTCTTTGGGGAATATACCTTGATATATCGGAGAAGTCAGTGCCCGGATAGTAAGAAATTATTATTGAACGCTGACCCAGCAACTAGCAATCCAGGCAGAAATTCATATAGCAATAGTATCACCTGTAGGAATGTGTTGAACTGGAAATTCCCAACAAGGAGCAATTTCGGATGAGAAATAAGCAAAATTATTGAAAGTCGAATTCCCAGCTCGAGAGGTTTCGGGAGTTGGATCTCTGTGCCTAGGCATTGGGACAAATATTTTGATTCCAGAATGTGGCAATACATAAATCAAGAACGAAACAACGAGAACCCTCCAAGTATTGTTTCAATTAGACAAAAGCCGGCCCGATAAATTGTTTTATCTCGTGAGTGAAATAAGGACAAGTTTGCGGTTGAGCTCCATCCTCGGTGCAATGAAAATCCAGAATCTCTGCACCGGGAAGGGGGAGAGGAGCTTCTTTTCGGAGGTCGGCAAATTCCATGTGGCGTGACCACTCCTCAACTGGACATAACATTCGAGTAAAGAAAATTAATGGCAAATTGTCTGCTCGTATTTCACATGGAATGGCTCTTGTTGTCCTCTACGTCAGGCCAGAACCAGAGGACGAACATTAGTCATATTTTATACTTGTAATTCGGGGACACACGGAATGCGAAACCAGATAACCTTTATTTTTGAAACTCTCTGATTTGTCTCTGTCGCAAGGCATCTTTTTGGGTTTTACTCTGACACCCCGGGCCTTCTTTTAAAAACTACCGCTCGGGGAAAGCAAAGTCATTACCATAATTTTACGAGTCGCCTCACTATACCCTGTAAGTTGCGTAGTCTCTGGCCTAATAGTCGTAATTCAAAGAAATTTCTTAAGTTTCGTTGAGATTTTCGCGTGAAACCTAAACAAGAGTGCGGGGGCCTGCGTAGGCAAAAAGCATGTAACAGCTGCCGTCCGCCCATTGAAATGAGACAGAAACTTTTGCCATTAAGTTTTTATTGTTAATGGCAGAGGGCTTAAAAGCCTTGCCACAGGAATTCCGGTGCCTGCCGCGGTCTTTTTAAAAACACATTACTCCTTACTTTTTGGTGGCAAGCAGCCGAGCTCTACGGAATGTGGGTCACTTTGCTTCCAGAGCGAAACTCTTGGGAGGAAATTATTGCGACGTGGTTACCTGTTCAGGTGAAAGTCTAAGTACATTCACAGGTAGGAAGCATAGATGCCAATTTTGTGCAAATTGCACTCTCAGCACCAAAAAAATAATGGCTAAATAAAATGGAAGTTTTAATTTTCAATTTTCAATTTACGTATAGTATAGAAATTTCAGTGTATATATCCCTCAAATACGAATTTATGTCATTTATATACATTAGATCTGTATTGCAATAGCAGAATAAAGTATGCTAGATTTTACAGTTCTATTAGGAGTTATCAATATATTGCATGTATCGTCTTAAAGACCCATATTTCAACAGCAAACTCGAAAACATTTTCCATGAGTTCCCATTAAATGTATATACATATGTATATTTTTTCAAAATTCGACTTTTTTTTAAATACTTAAAGATTTCTGAATTGACTTGCGAAAGATTTCTTAGATTAATGATAACTTACATACATATGTACATACTACTATTACTACTATTATAACTCTTTCCGAAAAAACTGCATGGAAAATTTAAAACAAAGAAAATTTAAAAAAGGTTAAGTTAGGTTGAGAAAATCAAACTGTTTTACTTCTCACGGCTCCCGCCATTCCAGGCCATTTAACGCATTAAATGTTCATTAAGATCTATGTTAATAAAGATACAAAAATAAATAAAATCAAGGTCATAGCTTTTTGTAATTAATTTTTAAAATTATCCCTATTTTTAGTATGATAACCATTTTAGCATCACTTTAGAAGTGGATACATTCCCAGGTTCATATGTACAGTATGTACATACGAATACATAGGAACATACATAAGTCTTTTAGAGAATAAGTAATTTGTGTCTTGGTCTTCAAAATTCATAGTTTCCTGCTCTTATGAAAATTTTGATGTTGTTTTATATAATTGTGAAAGCCTATTCTTTGAATTGTTTGATTAAATTTAAAGGGAAATTTAGACATAAACAAATGCAATAAATCGAACAATATATGTATATGACAAGTAAGCTGATCCTAACGTTTGACCTTAACCTAGAAACTAAAACAACGAATAATTACCATAAGGTGAACATTTTTCGTAGCTCAGTGACACTCAAAAGGCCCCAAATTTTCCACAGGAACTACAATTATCGGATTTTAATGACTCCTCTAAAAGTGCATCTCCCCTTGCATCCACTGAAAAATAAATTCTCGGCTGAAAGTAAAGAGCAATGCAACCTACTTTCGCCACCGCCCGCAGATATAAATTTCTTCTCCTTTTCAGCCGGAATGTAGGGCATTCATTCACATGTGGCGTGCTTTAGATGGCAACCAAAAGGTTTAGAACGCTATAAATATGTCATAGTGAGAAAAAATTGCTAAAATGCCCCAGGTTTTTGTCAGAAGCACTGCAAAAGTATAAACAAAACATGAAACACGCGCCTCCGGAGGGAAGCATAGCATAAATCGTTAGCAATGAATAATAGAACTCAGAGCAATGGCGCAGAATTTCTTAAAGAGGAGCAAAAGCTCTGCGCTGGGAGGGAGATCAAAAACCAGGCACACGGATTCGGCGTCTGGACTTAATCTTATAATACTATCTCAATGCTTTTCGCTTTTGTTATCCTCTTATTAGATTTGAAAGAAATGCTATTTCTGTGGATAGAAATCGTATTCAGCTCGTTTCATCATTTTGCCATTTTGACGGCAAAAGATGTGCTTATTTATTTTTATGTACATGTCGAAATTGAAGAATGTTGAAATTTAAATACTTCACATTTATATTATTGTAGGCGGGAATATTCCGATTTATCATTATTCTATTTTTGGATCGATGATAAAGGTTTTTAGAGTGACACGTGTTATATTAGTTTGAACCTTCGATTCAACTTGGGGCCGACACAGTTCAAACGTGTAAATTTATGGTGTGAGCTTTTGCAAATCCTACTAAATTTCTATTTTCGATTTATAGCTTTATTTTTACTTTTATTTTATCGAACAAAACAGATTCATATCGAAGCAAAATTGCATATGAACACTATTACTAGTTACGCTTCTCAGTCGACTCGACAATCTAGAAATACTTTAAAAAATGGTGCTCAGTTTAGTGTTTCGGTTTTCTAGCCGACTGAAAATGCCAGTAAATAAGAAGAAAGATTTTGTTTTTAATATTGACACTAAGGTTCATAAGAGATAAAGATACATAAATATATTAAGTAACGCATACTTTTTTATTTATTTATTTATTTATTTAAAATAGAGTATAAATAAATAGTATACTTTTTTAAATAACATCAACTTCATCCCTTCTTGTCATCGTAATTTTCTTGGAAAAATGTCGTCATCTGATTGAATGTCAAATTTCGTCAGTTTATATAGGTCTGTATATTTTCTTAAAGTTTCTATCCGTGTTTAAAAGTTTTTACTCGCGGGTAAAAGTTTTTACACAAATCTTTATGTTATCGCCACGGAGGAGAACATTTTTTCGTTTGACAACACTTCTCCACTCACAAAATTTTACCAGATTTTACTCGACAAATTTAGTTGAGTGAAATTTGTGTAAAATCATCGACTATTGGTGATTTTGAAAGTTGGCTGTGTATTTTGCGGCGAATGTCAAAAGTGAATGGAATTTTCATTTTCACTTTGTTTGAAGTTCTACAAACATAAACAAGATTTTTACTGAGCAATTTTTTAACCAGACATAACATACAGATCTTATGTGAAATAATTTGAATTTGAAAAATTTAAATCATTAATTAACAAAGCTTCGGTCACAGTGCATGTGATAATGTATAGTGATAGCATTTTTAAAAAAATTCCAAATCTAGAAACGAAAATGCTTTAACATGAACGGTTTTTGAAAACAAGGGAACAAATAATAAGGTAAAGTACCTATTCTATATTTAGGTCCACAAATTTCTAGTAAAATTGCATGAATTTTTTTGAACACGAAACTTAAAATACCTATTTCAAACGCCTCTAAATTTATATCTAGGTATTTACAAGAGTGGAACATTTAAATGCTACAGGCATTGTTCTGTGTTTATTTTCTATTTATAATAGTTCAACATTCAATTGTTTTCCACAAAATAAATAAATTGTTATACACTGAACGGATATTAAAAAGTTTTAAAATTTTTGAGAGCCGCCAAGTGTTTCATAATTTTGGTTATTTCATAATTTTCGTGAAAACGCAAGCGCGCTTTTCTGCACGGCTAAAGTTTTAATCAGAGCACCACAGAGCACCCATCCATAATTTCTTAATTAGGAACCGTGGGTTTCTCAACTTTACGCTGGAATGCATTCTCTTGGGAGTTGCTCGCCTTGAATTTTATCTTCACGTTTTCCCAAACCGGAGGATCTGGAAAGAATTCTTAAACACGGTACAGTTGACGGGCTAGAATACCCGAGATCCGCCGACGTGTACTTAGTAAAATTTTGTAAGTCAAGAATTTTGGCTTACCGTGAACCAGAGTAGGTATAAACCACATGGGCCGTAAATACCGCGACTTAATATCTGCTTTAATTCGCGGTAAAGCGCCGCGTCGGGCTGGTTACATCGAGCTGAAACCAATAAACGCACCAGGAGTTGGTGTATTCCCTAGAGTGACACATTTTTGGTTGACAAATAATCATCAATTTACAGTCCTCGGTCAGTCCGCGACGAGCGCGAGCTTACAGCGCGACAGAGCAATTAAATGATCGATTAAAGTGGACATCAAGACCATCCCTCACTTAGGATAAAATTGAAAATTTTAACACGTAAGTTGATTAGGACGTCGACCACGCTCATCAACAATAAACGTGTGAGCGCAATTAATCCTGGGACATTTTAATTAAATCTCAGTGAGCACTCGCAGCGCTTCTGGGAATGAATTTAAATTCCGGCTGACGGGAGGCGAAGGTACGTAAATTGTTTTATGTCAGTGATAGTTAGGGCGCAGCGTGTACATAATTTCCTGGGCCTAAATCTGCGGTTGATTAGCGGCAACTGGAGTTTTCGAACGTTATTTAGATTGCAATCATCCATGGGGATAATTCACTGAAAGGTTTTGCGCTAATGAGTTCTTTTAGATAATTACGCATAGGGCGTACCGCAGAGGTATATCACATTGCAAGTTAATGTTTACCAGTGAATAAAATCTTAATTATTCGAAATTGAAATAGGATACTGCTAATTTGAAACAAACATTCTGATTTACAGCTCTCTTAATTTTAATTCAATGATTCGGAACATGTCGGTACCTGCGCCATAATTTTATAATATGAGTATGAATTGCTGCAGATTCATTATAATGGCTTAGTAAATTCGTAAGATACCGAGAAATGTTTTAAAACATTTCCCTTTCCAATTCACGTATCAACTTTAAAACTCTAACCAGTAGTATCGTATTTAGGGAATTCTCTACCCCCTTGACCGATTCACCCTATTTGCGAACATAGCTGAGATATTGCCACGAAGAATATGTTAGCCAAGTTTAATTAAAATCGACAGTTATCGCGGTAAAAAATCACTTTTAGAAACTGATGTAGCCCCTTACCTTTTTGACCGATCACCACCATTTTGTAACACAACATAGAACTACATGTAGTCAATGTGTGTGTTAAGTTTGGTCAATATCGGTTAAGAAATACGAAAGATTTTGGGTCCAAACCATTTTTATATAACTTACGTAGCCCTTATTTCCCCAAACCCTTGACCGATTACCCCCCCATTCCCGAAATTAGCCGAGATATTGGCGGGATAAACGTACAGGCCAAGTTTGGTCAAAATCGATTAAGAAATACGGCCTCTATCACAAGTTTCGTTATACCCCAAATATATAAACATATATATCACTTTACAAATACATTTTATTTTTGAAGTCTACGACCTCTAAAACGAGTTTTGGCATCTTTCATTTTCCGAAAACTTTTCATCATGTAGACTGGAATAGGTAGAATTTCATCTGAAATCTACCCAACATAAGTTTTTAGGGTTCCGCACCAAAATGGTAAAAAGTAACTTTTATGGTCCGATTTTCTCTGTCTATCTAATGCTATCAACTTGAAATTTTGAATAGTTAAATAATGCTTGCCCACCTCTATTGCAAATGACAGAATGACTTAGTTATGCTGTCCCAAAAATGAGCTTTATTGCGTGCTAATAATACTTAAAAGTATTCATAGAGTATAATTTAATTAATCACCTACAAGGAAATAAAATATTATGTACCTACATTATTTTTAAAATTTGCACTTTATTTCTAAGTAGATAGGTATATGATTGGTAGTTTAGTGGGCACATATGTATAATATATGTATCATTTTTGCATGAATCTTTGACTAGGGATTGAATTGTAGCAGTTTTGCCACATTTTTTCCAAAGCCTGATCATGAAAATAAACGAAAAATTGAAATAATCAATAGAAGATATTTAGTTCTGTACTCGTGCAAGTAATAAACAAAAATAATCAATAAGACCTAAGGATTTCGCTCAGTGCACTGGCTGGAGTACGGAGTGGCCAAATATAACAACATCACAATGTGAGAATACACATTGAGCTGTTGCTAAGTATCTTTCTGAATAAATAGACATAAAATTGTTGGTGGGCTCCAAAATAATCCATTGTACAGCGAATTCTCCGCTAAGCGCATCAAGAGAAAATTCTTCTAGTTACATAAGTCTCGAGCTAAATGGGTTCAAATTTGTCAAAGTAAACAAGCGTATTCCCTTAGTAATTGCACTTAGACTAATAGTTAAGATTTTCCCAGCCCTATATACACAGTAACCGCTGAGTGGATCAATTCTGCTGGAGCTCCAGAGCAAATCATTATCCGCAGCCAAATGTCAACTTATTCAGACTTTCAGTCTCCTTCGAATTGCTACACTGATGTAGTTCGTCTCGGAAAGTTTACGGAGGAAAAATAAAGTTTATTACATATCTGGAAATTCCGGAGCTATCCGCTATTAGCCTGGTCAGGAAGAAGCATGTCACAGAGCTGAGCTCCTTTTGATCGAAATAGTCTTTTCAATGGAGCAAGAAAATGAAAGCCTCGGGTCTTTGGCAATACAAAATATACGAGTTCGATATAACCCTAAATGACTCCACCTTCAAATTGGACAAAACGCTCTAAGGTAATAGGACTGAATTAACCAGGAGAGCGGTTTTTTGAACGCCCCCGTTTCCTCCGGCATCATTAGTTAATTGGAACAAAATAATCCGCTTATAGCTATAATTTAAACACTTTGACAGTAAAATGCATATTCATATCACGGGATAATTGCAAGTATACAATACAAGGACTAATAGCTTAAGCAAATATTTTAAATATGCTAGAGTTTAATCACATTAGGTCCTGTTAAATGGCACAGGTAGTCGAAATGCACGGCACTTTGTACCTAAACAGCAGGGAATATCAATTGCCAAATAAATCTGCTAATTTTGCAGCAAATATACGATTCATTATTAATTGAAACGTGAAGGTCGAAACAAAACCGGACGTTATAGCAATGCAATAATATTTTGAAAATCAAGGTTCCGGTTCAGTGGAGAGCCAGCATACATGGATCATATGCTGCGAGAGCATGCAATCTTTTGTTAATTAATTGACGCGCTCCACATTAGCACTAAATATTCATGGAACGGGCGGCGTCAATTGCCTTAATGTTTTGAAATGTTCAATTGGGACCGGAAAATAGTCGGCTAAAGCGCACAGCAACAGTGCGATGAGAGAATTGACCTGGCTGGCTGAATTTTAATCAAGTTTATTTGAGAGTTGGGAGCTTTTCGCAATTTTCCAAATCCCATGGATTCTATTTTTTGGCCCGCAGAAATGACATTGGCAAACCTAATAGATGCCGATGGGGCTATTTTTTTCCTCAGTGCAACGAACATCTTGATAAGTATTCCGTTTTTCCGGAAAGGTAGATAGTGTGTATTGTGAAACCAAACATTTGGAATGACATCCTGCGCCAACTTTTTAGTATTGAAGATATGCTTAAATTAAACAGATAACAACCCTTCATGTCCTAGAAATATTTGAAGTTAAGTGGGTTTACTTTACCCCTTTATTTCATAACCTTATACATATTAATCAATTTAATTAATATGTATGTTTTTCTTATAGAATTATTTTCGATCCTAAATTCATCTTTTTCAAACACAAATTCAAATTTTTTAAGTACAGCATTGTTTTTGGATTTAATAGCAAAATCTATTCTTCCGTTTAAGGAAAACAAAGGTTTATTAAACATGCGACTCAAATCACGTCTGGGGAAGTTCTTTCTTAAAATATAAACATTACATCCTAATTTTTAAGCAATTTTATAATACTGTCAACCAGTGTAGCAAATATGTGTTGCTTCATTTAAACCAACTACTTATTTGCTTCTATGACCTTTCCGAGTAGTTCAATAAAATTTTATGCAAATATGAGAAACACGAACAAAATTGAAAATTTGAAGTCACCATTTTGTCCGTATTTCAAAAACTCACATTGATTTTCCAGCACCCTAGAGAGTGGCGTATGTAAATTTTGGTCATGATCGAAGCAGCGGTGTAGCGTGTATTTGGCATTTGTATAGCGAATAAACAAACAAACAGACAAAATTAAAACAAAAATATTCTAAAACATCCCCGATATTCCTCTACCGTTCCCGAGATTAGCCCGAATAAAAAAGTCGCGGTGGGAATTCTCCCTCATATGACCCCGGCCATAATCCACAAATATCATCATAATTCGGCCAATTTACACAAAATATTTATAATTATATACCTGAACCTTCCTCGTGAATCAGTCTATCTATTGGTGAAAACCGAATGAAAATCGCTACAGTCGATTTTAATTTATACTGTGCAGTGATAAATAATTAGCTACCAGTACTAAATGTCAGCTCAGAATTAGAGATTGAATTTTAAAAGAAATGAAACAATTTTATTCAAACTAATTATAAATTAGGAAAATCTATTTGTATCAAAAATTTATTTATCAAAACAGTTTAACCGAAGTTCGGGTATAATTTTGCAATTAAATTAGACAAATTCATATAGGTAATTAATATTAGAACTGCTCATATATACATATGAATATACAAAAAATTATTATAAGGCTTCTTCTTGAGCAATGGATGTAAATGTAATTTAATTTAAGTATACGATAAATTCATCCGAAAATGTAATTAGTGGAATTTCTGTGAGACAAATATAAAACTCGCGTCCTTCTGGTTAATTTTACTCCCTTGCTGCTTTTTCACACCTAAAATTATGGCCAAATTGATGAACTCTCAATGGATCACTTCGACACAGGGAGTAAAGTACGACCTCGGCCGAAAGCAATAAACAAAAATGAATTGTCTGTGGCACTTTGGTGAGGTGGTGTTTCCTTTTTTAAAGTCTCAGGCATTTGCTTCCCTGATATATGCCGAGCTAATAAAAGCTGACCATCAAAAAATCCCCTCACTGTTGAAAAGCCGAAGCGTAGAGGATATCACGCATA
This sequence comes from Eutolmus rufibarbis, assembly GCA_963920795.1. NCBI lineage: Eukaryota > Metazoa > Arthropoda > Insecta > Diptera > Asilidae > Eutolmus > Eutolmus rufibarbis. The sequence continues at coordinate 39,756,567 of OY987205.1, forward strand.
CGGGCTGATATATGAATGGATATATATCTGCGGAAAAGGATAATGGGCCAATTTGTTTGCCTTTCGGTGTATTTATCAATATAGAACATCTCCTGGGTATCTTGTCAATATGTACACATATTTCAAGTGACGACATTATTGGACTGCAATAAACATGTGCTTTCGGCTTTATGGCTTTGCGACTTTAATAGACTTTTCCTAGGAGATGTCGTAGATAAAAGTTGTTCTCTACTTTTTCATTTAATTTTTTATCTTCAAAAAGTCACAAGTTAATTTAAAATACTAATAAGCCTTCACTTAAAAATTACTTCAAATAATATGGAATATGAAAATAGATATACAAGGTACATTCCGTAGGTGGAATCTTTTTACCTTTACCTTAGATAAAACCTTCTTGCAGCTCCGCCACTGATTTACATCCATATTATGAATTCCGTGTAGAATGCAATTCTACTCGAAATAAATTTTTCACTGAAGTTCGAAAGAGTATCACGAATTCCAATGTAATTGATGGACAATAATGCCATATGAAATTTAAAATCAAATTGCCTTACCAAGTCAAACAATGTTAAATATTTTTGAATGGTTTTACCAAACCAAATTATTTCTTTTAATTAAATATAGCTAGTGTTGGTTTTTGTTTTTATTGAAGAAGAAATTAATAATCAGCTTCAACAGCTGAAAATTAAATATTTTCTTGTATTCCAGTAGATGTAGTTGGCAACAGTTAGAACTATGCATATGCTTAGTTTGATCTTCGCCTTTGTTTAAACAAAGCTGTTCAAGAGCAATATTTTAATAATTTATAACATACAATAGTTGAATTGCAATATTGCATATATATTTCACATATACATATTTTGTTTAACAGGAATGTGTTAAATAGCTAAATTTACTTACCACTTACCACAAATTAAAATCATAATAAAATCATTTCCACCACGTTTGGCCAACGTAAACAAAATTGATAAAGAGAACATTTCAGTTGAAATCATGATACCTAAATTTACACTTGAACAATATTCGGAAATTAATTCAACTCCAGTGGAACTCATGATTTTATTTAGTGGCACTTACAATTCCGAAATCCAGTGGAATTCATGACATAGGGTTGTTATAATGTTTTAAGTGAAGTGACCATTCGTACTGATTTTGTTAATATACAATATGCTGTTTCCAGGTTGCTATTTTATTTCTTTTCATGAACAATTTTACGATTTATGTTAATATTAGAGATCAGAACCAGTTTTCATTACCTGTGCATTATTTTTTAAGGTAAGCTTTAAAAAATTGCACTATCTCTAATAATTATAAGGTAAAATCACCATAAATCAAACTGAGATTTATTCGTGATACTCCTGAAAAACAAAAGCAAATTCTTAGAGAATCGTAGGACTGAATTATGATAATTAATCAAAAATTTCATTTCACTCCATAGCTGACATCAAGAATGTGCCTTACTATTAAGATACAAATCTCTAAGATTAATTGGCGGTAGAATTTCACGTATAGGTTGAAACCATAGAAAACTTGCAATTAATTAGACAGACAACGTATAAAACTACAATAAAGATATCAAATCTATGCCTAGCCATACATTTTTCTCATTTCTTTCATTACTGACGAATGCCCGCATTCAACAGTGTAAGCTTAAGCCCTGTAGGGAGCTTAAACTTCAGTTTGGTGAAATTTTGATTTCACACCAATGGTATAAAGTTTAAACTGATTAAGTTTGGCTTAAGCAATAATTATTATCAAGATAATTGTAGCTGATTTGAGAGTTATTGTATACTTAAACATATTTCTAATGTTACTTTTGAACTCAACTGAGATTAGTAGTAGAACAATGTAGCGCGGCTAAAGTCATAGTGACATATGTATACTTAACAATGAAGCGTCGTTTATTAAATTAATTTTAAGCTGGTTGGAAAAAAAACATCTATGAAATTGATTCAAATTATATTATCTTTCTCAGCTGTACTAAGCTCGATTTTATAATTACATTCGTAATCGAACGTAAGTGTCTTAAGGGTAGGTTATAGATTAGAATTTTCAAAAAATCGATTTTTTTTCGTTTTTTTTTTCGAATCTTTATAATCTTGGGAATCATCTGCTAAAATATTTTTGAGAAATTCGTAATAGAACCGGAGATACATACACCGGTTTTTATGCAGGCGCCTTTTCGAGTTCCCTCCCATAAATAAATGTTGCTAAAACTTTAAACGCATTTTTCTTGAAACACTATTTTTTGAAATGGCGGACAGTTAATCTCCGGATCTATTGAACCGATTTTGATGAATCTTTCTGCGTTCTGTTTATTAACATGTCCTGTACGGGAATTCACCACAATATACCAAAAAATCTTTTAAAATTATTTTTTAGCAACAGATAAAGGCTGAAAAAAGGTAGATTTTTGCAACTTTATTTTTGAACGTCCGCCAGTTTTTTTTTAAATCGATTTTTTAACTAAATGTGGTGAATTCCCATGTAAGAAATCTTCCTCTTTCAGATGCAAGTTGTTTTTTTTTGTTTCAGATGTGCAAGTTCCGGGATTAACTATCCGCCATCAAACAAGATTTTTTTAAAGGCTCGACTTGGGCGCCCTCTATCATATAGAAGGAAACATCAAAATAAAAAAGAATTTTGTTTGCATACTTCAAGGATGTAAAAATGTCTTACAAAAAGTTTCACGCAGATATCTAATAAACGAGCTTAGAAAAAAAATCTTGAAAATTGTAATTTTTTTGACCTTCTAATCTGTAACCTACTCTTAAGTAGGCTTCTTAGTTTTCTAAAGTAACATCTAAATGTCTAGAAGTTGAAATTTCGACAAATTTTTTTACACCTTTGGTATTGATATCCCTTTAAACTTATGACTTTTAAAGAATAATATCTTTTTACTTGGCCCACTCCGTAGGAAAAGGATTTTCTACAAATCAGCTAAAGTTGTGTACCTTATTTTGAAATTTGATATTGAAGTTTGTGATAAATCGCAAAAAATATGTATAACTTTCATCCGTTTTTCAGTTCGATCTACTAATCTCAATAAAATAAAAAAGCCAGTATTTCTCTCAGATGAAGAAAGAAAATTATATTTTTACGCATTAAGATTTTACGATTTCAAATTTTACCTTGTGCAATTCGAAGGAAAAATTGATTTCTTGATGCGCTTGATGTAGTCGTATTATATTTGATGCATAAGAGGATAATGCGACCTGTATCTGGAGCACATACGAATAATTACGATTAACTTTATCACTAAGTAAATAAGCTCCTCAATCTAACTTAGTATTGAAAAAGTACAGAAGGTCATCCTAAAAAGTTTAGAAAGTGCTCACGACGAGCATAAAACGTCCTCATCGCGCCAATATCAAGGAAATACGTTGGCATGCTCAGCCGGGCAGGAACAGGGAACTCGTTAATTAAATAAAATCTGTCGTCTGCTCGGCTTCCCGAGCAAGACATCATAACCGGCAGCGCCATCAAATAAGTATGTTTTGTTTATGTTCGTATATTTATGGAAATTACATAAGTGCCGCTGTGTCGTGCATTTTACGGCGAGAAGATTTTACCCGTCTTTTGATTCTGAGGAGCGAAGTAGTTGCCTTCGCGAGGACGGTGCATCCTTCCGCAGCCATTCAGGAAAGGTTGTCGTATTTATTTTCCTTAAAAATGCACGCCGGCCTTTGTCTTTTTTGTCTTTTGAATGCATTCGTCGTTTTCGCTGAAATATTTTTCAGGGATTCTATCCCATTCTGTCGGGTGCATAGAAGAAAAGGGCTGTCTCCTAAAGCCCGGTTGAGCCCGAGTCGTTGAACCCTAGCTTTTCATTTCGTACACTTGGAACAAAACTTAAGGACAACACTTGCTCCACGATGGAGTACTTTTCGTATATAATGAATAATAAATGCTACTTGCTACCGTGCAAACCGAGCGGAGAGGTGAAAAGGACACCGGAGCCCTTCTGGGGCCTATGCAGAGAAGGTACGCTGCGACGCTTTTGTCAATTGATGCATTAAACGCTCGGACTCGACTTGTAATTACAAAGAAACGGAAAATGTGAAAAAGGAGAATTTTCCGCGGCCCTACATTCCAGGAAGTACTCCCCCGGGATTTAAGATATAATTGCTCATAATGGTCGAATACATTTTTCCCGCAGTTCCGGCAAGTATGACTTCAGAACCGCCACAGGGACGAATGATTTGCGTGCTTTTTCGTATTATTAAAATACAGCTCTCATAACTTTTCCAAATATCCCCCGACGAAGCGTTTATCCCCATCGCCTGAGCTCGGACAATTTCTTTAATATTTAATTTTCTGGTTATGGCAGCTGGCCGAAAAACATTTTAATGTGCATTAGCGACCAGCTCCTTTCCCGGTTCCTAATGATCACATAAAATATTAAACATTTTTATCATCCACGCGCTAAAGGCCGATAATACTTTCTTGATATCCAAGAGGCATGCCGGACCAGAACATTACTATTATGTAAATTGTACATATTTTTACATTATCTTTAATTTATAATCTTACAATTTTTTTTTGTAGGAATATTGCAGTCTTATGGTTAGACGAGCAATTAAAAGATATTATGAATTGCCTATAGAGATTTATTTATTTGCAATGTTCTTAAAATGTTCACTTTTTATACGTATATTGTAGAATCAGAAATTTTTTTATAGCTCAATCAAGCTTATTGATTTTTGGCACAAAAGTATTTTGACGAAAATTATTACAAACAGGTTTAAAAAGGTTTAAATGAACAGATATCATTTGATATCAACCTCAAATGATACTTGATACCGGAATTTAGAAAATTTTGTGGCTTGATACCGATATTGTCTGTATTGGAGAAAAATAAAAGATTGAAGAATTGTGCACTGTATGAAAGAAAATATGTCTCCAGGTATAATAAACATTAATTCGACTAGAATATTAAATTAAACTGAAAACCTGATATGGTATCTTTCGTTAACATCAAGAAGCTTAATGCTTAAGGCTCTGAATGTGACTCAGCTCTTACTATAAGATAATATAGACATTCTAGAAAATTTCAAATTAATTTAAGTCAAGTAAATTGGGAGGTCAGAGGTATTTTCGGAAAAAACAAAAGTTTTCAGCGGCGCATTATCTTCCGCATAAGTTGTATAATTTGCATTATTCAGAAATGATGACTTTTGTGGCAAGACAAACTTTTAAATGTCGTTACTTGATCATGTCTTTTATGAAATATATGTATTTATGTAACTTTATATGTACACCCATGTTCTGTATTACGAGTGAAATTAAATCGAAAAAAGCTTGCAAAGCTCTTTTTGAATTGAAATTTCTGAATAAAATTCTTAAAATTGTAACTAATTCATTTCAGTTACTTTTGATTCCAAAATTAGTTTTTCCACAAAAAATTTAAAAATATATTAGATTTTTCAACGACTTTAAAAACCTTGATAATCAAGGTCTTAAACTATGTGAACGATTTTCTTCTTTTTAATTTAAAGAATGTATAATATATGTACATACGGAAATATGTATATAATCACTGCTAGTAATTGGATTGGCATACTTTTTGAATACGAAACAACTTTTTGATTAACAAGTAAAAAAAAAACTCATCTCTTGAGAGTAACTCTCAAAACTTGATTAATACGGCATTGCCCTAGAAAGCGGAATACAGCGAAAACATTGCTAGAAGTTCTAGAAACTGAACTGGTTCCAAACAGAAATGGTAACGAGTACGCATGATAGGGAAAGACTCTGACTTTATTCTGGATCGTCTACTACCTCATTGATTAAGTAGACTCCTCCGGCTTTAAAGGAAGAAAACAGCTTTTACCTGGCGAGTAAAAGTACATATTACCGGATCCGTACAGAAACTTTCTAATAAATTTCTGTTCAACCGCAACAAATCACAGTCGGGCTTACAAAAGCTTTTACGATAATTAACAGACAGGAAAACTTTAGTTAAATACAGCTAGTGATAAATTGTTGTATGGAACCGCCGTGGAACGCTCATCTGAACTATTTCCGTCTGCGAAATCATTTCATTGATTAATCCTCCCTGGGCCGTAGTCGGACCAAAAGTTCCGGAAAACTTCGATTTAATTGTACGAAGTTGTAGATGCAGCGCACCGAGGTACGGGTGCAATGACGGTCGTTTTTAGATAATCTCCTTTCCTCTTTAGATATGTAAATCAATTTGCCGTACAAACTAAATTAAAATATTCCGTGGAAGCAAAGCACAGCCAGCGGCAGTGACCTGGGACGGCAGCGTCGGAATTACAAAAGGTCGAAAAGTTCCACCGCTCCCGAAGGAGAAATGGCTGCTCGAGAAGTAGCTTGGCTTGAATAATTACCTCCAAGAAGATAAGCAAACACGCCGGGTGGTTTTGGAAACTGATCATTTTGGAAATTAAAGGACTTCCCCCAAGGAGATTCTCCATTTGCATTTAGTGTATTGATTGGGCCCCTGCAATTCGAGCAGCCACAACGAACGCTTTCGAAGGACATGGCGGTGCACATGTTCGTGATTTTCTTCAATCCTCTCAATCCACAGAGTTTATTTAAATGTTTGAAACGTTATTTCAACAAATCCATTAAGCTTTTGAAAATTAGTGCACTTGGCGTGATTAAGGTTTAACTGAATCCTCGGGATCTCAAATACTATAAGACAAGTTCTAGCAAGGAAGTGGAAAGGGTTTGAAGAAAGTTTATATAACTTAAGAAACCAAATACAACTATTGTTTGCGTGTTTTTGCGGACATGTGAAAAGGGATATTAGGTTCAATATTCAGAGAGTCCAAGAACATTACTATAATTGTTGACTGTACATTCAGATAACTACTTCCATGAACAATTCTTTTTCATTGCAAATGCTCTTGCCATTTCATATTAAAATTTTTACTTGAATCTGTGTATCCTTTTTTGATAAAGTTAGGTTCCGCACCCAGATTCTCAAAGTGAGTTACAATGTTCCTTTTTGCCTTTTATAATGCCTTTGATTTTAAATGGATTTGAATAAAATTTCAGAAAACGTTGTCCTCAAATAAATACATTTTTATTTGAGGAGAGACGTCGCGTCGGTGTGTTGATATAGATTCCATACTAAAAGCCTGCTTATACTCAATATTTATTTGTTATCAATTGCTAAACATATAATACTAAACCCAAGGTCAACGCGATATATTTTTAAATTAACTCCATATTAGCAAAAAAGTATTTTTCCAACTTTGTAAGAAGTTTACTAATTTTGAGTAAAAAACGAAAAGCAAACCCAACCAAGATAATTTTTGGTCTTCCGATTGCAGTGAATAAATGTTGATATTGATCAAAGTGGATTTTAAACTTTATAATATTGGACAATAAATGGCGACTACGTCATCACTTCTCCTCTTGCTAAAGTTTTACCCAACAAGCCTAGGTATAAATAGGTATATATAAAATATGTTTTTGGACACCTTTTCCTGGGTCAAATCATAGCTTTCTTCATAAAACCATTCACGGATAAATTCCTCTCCAGAAAAGGAAGGAAACAAACGAAAATCAGTGAAAACTATTTAAGAAGTATTTACTAAACTGTCTCTGGATAGGTAATATATGTATTGATCCACTAAAAGTATTTAATATGTATGTACTTATAAGTTATAAAATTAAATTTCAAATAACATATTCATAAGTAGGTTAACTGCCAGCTAAAAATTACTCGAAATAATTACACTAATTGCAGTCGTCTCAAGCATTTGGCTGTGCATTACACGGCGGATACAGAGCCAACTTACATGCAGTTCGCGAAAGGCATGCACTTGTTGCATTCGCGAAATGAAAGTCACGTACGGCTGCTTAAACAATCACTTTACCGTCGCTCTGCGCACCCATCCATCTTCACCCCATCTTAACGCAGTGGGTAAATAAATTTGATGCAATTTGAAACTATTAAGAATTACGCAGGAGTTGCTCAGATTACTTCTGTTTCGGATTGTTGCTGTTTTGGCTTTACGGCGTCTTAATCTCATTAGCAAGTTTTCTATAACTGGTGAATGGATGAAGTTTCATAATTAGGAAAATGCGCGAAATTAAGTAAGCACATTTCTGCAGGTAAAAACTTTTAATCTAACATGGTTCTTTGCATTCTTGTTGCGAAAGTGGAAGTATAATGTTAAAGTCATAAGTATATTTGTTGTATGTATGCAGGCTTTTAATTAAAAATATAAATTAAAAGTTAACGTCAGTTCTCTTGCAGCTAATTGACGTTTTATGAAAAATTCGGTCAGAGGTAGTTATTACAAACTATTAGAGAGAGAATAATAATAATTCCTAGTAGGTATATCAATTCCAAAACTATTAGAGAAAAAGTAAATGTAAAGCTTTGTAGTATATTTTTAAATTAACACTAAAATTTTGATACAGGTGTAACTAACATAAAACATATTAAGATGTTATTTGTAAACGAGTGTTCCTTTTTTCATTATTAGTTACAATGGGCTAGTTTAAATAGCTTTAAATAAAATAATTCTATCTTTAGACATGGCAACTTTAAAAATAATAGTTTAGACATTAAATCAATTACTTTTAGCTATAGCACAGTACAATTGAATTGGAGTAATCTGTGATCTCCATTAGTAAATTCATTGTAATGACGCAATTTGGGAATATCCAGAATATACGCCATTTGAAATTTGTTTTAAAGCAAACCGAAAGTTGTTACCTTCCGTGGTAACTCATGAACCATGTTTTAAATATACATAAAAGAAACATAAAATTGTATTGCGGACAATACGATTACTGAAAACTCGACAGAAACACTCCTATTTCAAAAAGGTTTTAAGATTTAAAGAGTTAAGGAGTGAAAGCAACTGAAATAATAATGCCAATGAAATTGTATCCGAACATTTCGAAACTTAAGCATTCCACCTGCGCAAATTAAATGAGAAATGGAGCAAAAAATGAAAAATTAATTTAACTTCCTCTGAAATGAGTGGCATTAACGCTTTCATTTGTCGTCAAGTTATCGTTTTGCGTCTCGACTTGTCACCAATTACAGCTGAAAATCCGAATATCCTTAAGTCGGACAAAAAACTCTGTCCTCAGTGACATAAAATCTAGATTTATTCAACGGCATCATTAATTACCAAAGGCAGGCAAGTCAACAGCGTTCGAATTCCGAAAACACAAGCTTCTTGCGCTCGTTCGTGCACCTCCTTAAGGGAATTTTCTATCTATATGATGAATTCGAGTTTCTGCGGAGTGTGTGATTAATGGACATGGTTTTCACGTATATAAGATAAGGACGTGAAGCTTTTCTTATCTACCCGTTATTAAAGCAGATTGGACCTCGATAGGTCGTGACAATTGTGATAATATTTTGATGAAGCCAACATTGTCGCATTAATTCCACAGAGCGATGGTGGGACTGTGACGAACGAAGACATTTTCATTTCCAACTTTTTTCCTTTTCTCGTATTATCAGACTTTTCCACCACTCTTAATTTATTTTCGCATAAAGAAGACAAACTTTGTTCCCTTTCTCAATAAGTGAGAAATGATTTTCAGATACAGTTCAATGGGTTTAATTCTTATAGAAGCTCTCAAAAGATATCCCAAAAGCCTTCTTTATAAGAGATGAAGATGAAGCTGCACTCAAGCAAATATTTAAAGAAATATGAAAAGTTTCTTTCTGAAATTTTAATGGTTATGCATCCATAAATACAGATCTGTCAAAAGAGTGCTGGAATTATATTTAGATGGAATGCTTTACCAGTTTAATATACGGCCTGGATCTGGTAACTACTTAACAGGGAAAAGTAATTTAATTTTGTAATTCTACCACCTCATCATAAAATTGTTTACATGTATTGTAATAAATGTCTGGTGAATACCAAAGTTTTCGTTTTGATCTTAAAAATTACTGATAAAAATATTGATTGCATTTTAACAATTCTTACAAAAAGAGGATTCTCTCTCTTCTTTCTATAACTAAATTCTTTATTACAATACTATGTTTTTGTTTGAGACAATGGGAATACAAACATCTCATAGTAGATTTTACAATTTTTTGAATTACTAGAATAAATTGGGAAAACTTTTATAAGTCACTCGATGGAAGTATGCCAATGGGAGAATCTGCTGACACTAAAAATTCTTCTTATATTAGAAAAATGACAAAGAAACGATTTTGAAGACGATCAAAAACAATAAACTAACGATAAATTATCAAATTTATGTCTAGGAATACCTTAACTCTACAAAGTCTGCTGAAATTTTGATATTTATAAAGTAGTTCACCGTTCGCCCGCTGCGCGCACGAGGTCACTGCTCAAAATTGCCCTAACTTGCCTGATATATAGCAAAAGGAACATAAGATGAAAACCATAAAAGGACTTTCGCAAAAGTTGCGAAATTGTCCATAAGCCAGGGTTAAATTACCATTAAAATTTTATGTTGGCGCTAACTGTGATAAAAATCGCCCCATACATGAGTAGTAAGACATTTTTATTGGGAAACTTTAGAGCACGAACAAGGACGTAATTTAGGGTTGTAAATATAAGAACGGGTGGAAATGACGAATTCACATGACTTGATGTGCATCAGAACTAGCCAATTAGGTATTTATGAGCTCAGACTAAAAAATTATATGATTGCTATAGAAAACTAATTGCTTAATGATGAAAAAGAAGACGTGCTCAACTAAAAGTTTGGCAGCAACTCATTTATTTTGTAGAAACATTACTTAGTCGAGTAGAGACTAAAAGAATAAAAATAATTAACCAATGACTAAATAACAAATGGCATTTAACCATTCATTATTATTCAATGATATATTAATTATTACTTTATTATCATTGATTAATTTAAAAATAAATAAAACCAGAAAACAAAAGAGCGGAATATGTATTATATATTAGTGTGATTAACAATTGAAAAGATACGAAATATTGGTCCGTTTGTGACAAAAATACAAAAGAAGATTCAGTAGATTTAGGAATGATAATTAGAAAAATGAGAAGCCGGCATAAGTCGATAAGTAAATTAAGTTAACAAAATTGACGATTTTAATATTCTGCGAATGTCTTTTAAACTAAAATACATAACGTTAAGTTTAAAATTTCGTAAAGAGTAGACATTTTCAAACAATTAAAAGAAAACTAGACTCCCGGGGCTCTATTTAAATTATTTATAACTCAATGTGACGCTGCAACGGCCAAATTATACAATTAAATTTGTTTAGATAACTTAATGTTATCAAAAAATTCAGAATATTTATATCTTAATATTCCAAGCAATCATAGGCTGTTAGAATAGAATTTTTATTTTTTTTATTCGATTTTTAATGAACCGCTTATAGTTGTCTAAATATAATGATTAAATTTGTTTTTAATAGATAATTTATTGACAAAAGAGACAAGTTGCTATTGCACAATCAAAAGGTATGACTTTTTTGTATGAATAAGCTCATTAAGCTCGACATTCCAAAGCTTTTCTTTGGCAATGAATATTAAAACCATCTCGCTTGCTTCATATTATGCTTATTGTCGTAGGACTAATTAAAAAGTTCTTTTCTAGGACAACTACCTCCCTCGAGTACTGACGATAAATACACAAAATCCATTGTCTTTTTATGACCTTTTTAGACAATAGTTTGTCAGCGAAATTACTAAACTATACTTTTTGTTATTTTTAATTTATCTAGGGAATCGGCTGAAACATGAAAGTCCCATTTCCGGCTGAAATGTTGGTAAAGTTAAACAAACTACCCGTTCCTCAGATTTATTATGGCCAAACTTCCAGACAAACTGCAAATTACTTCGGAGGAGCAGTGAGATGTCCTTCTGAGAAATTGATTTGGCTTGAAACGTTCTCTCGTCCCAGTTCAATTCAATGTGAGATGTCATTCATCCCCTAAGAATATCTTTAGAAGGCGCTGTCTAACTAGCCTAGCTCCTTTATACATTCGAATTAATTGCATATTAGCTTAATTCCTTCCTGAGTGCTCTTTGCCAAAGAGCAGCTCTTTCTACTTCAAGATGAATGATAAATGTAAGCAGAAGGGCTATTATGCTGCTTACTAGAATATTTCAGTTTTGTTCAATTTTCTGCGGATAAGGTACTCGTAGTCGGTTTCAAACGTAACGACTCCCATAGTTGCTACAAGCTACCCATTCCATTTTGATATTATCCATAGAATATACACACCCATACTTTTTTACTACTGACATCACAAAGTTGCCGCTTGTATCATGATGAAATCATGTAGTAATCTTCTTTGTATAATTCTCAGAAAAAAAGTACCTGTCTGCATACTGAAGCGTTATGAACATAATATGCATATGAAGATGCAACAAATTATTGCATCGAATTGCAGTAGCATGTTCTTTTGATTCATATTTTACCTTAATGAGAGATAGGAACTTGGAATTTATGAGGTGAAACATTCAGCGATAAATTCTCATTCCGAGACAGTTTTACGACAGTTAGGATATTTTATGGAAACTAAATGGCCTGGTGGAAAAAATTTTAAAAATAAAATAAAACAAAAGCACGTATGCTTCTGCATAATAAAAATTAGCTTATGGCACCGGAAATTAAAACTTTTATGAAGTTGCGTGACAAGTTTTCATTACCATAGTTTTAAGTTCCTATTCTAATTGCTGTTGCTGTGGGGAAATACATCCTTTTTCACACCTAAGAGTAATTAAATGCAAGAAAAGAAGAATTATAGAACTTTTAAAGTCTTCTCAATTTACGGCGTTGTGGGGAAATGCCAGAACACGGCGAGAAGGAAATCAATAACACATTACAACATCTTGATATGACTGTTCCAGATACTTTGCACAGTGTTTCTATTTAATACAACGAAACTGTGTTCACACAATAGATTCGTAAAAGCTACTTGAGTACGAGAAATCTTGAGTACGAGATGTTATACTTCTTAGATAATCCTGCGATTACAACAGATACAACTTTTATGGAGATTAAACAGTTTACAACTCTTTACATGACCTCAAATAATAATCAATTTATTAAAGTAAAGGACTGTGAACCTTAACAACTTTTATCAGAATAAATGAAAAGGAAACACAGTATTTTTTTAATTAAAGAAAGGGATTGATTTCAATCATTTTTTATGAAGGATTAAATTCTAAATGCTTCAAAATAACAATTTTATTGCATTTAACAAATGTATCTGGTATCTGGATATATAATAAATCACCCTTTATAACATACATACTTACATACATACATATATAAGCAGTTAATTCAGGAATTTTGTGGCTAGTTGAATTATACAAGGGTTTTAGTCAACAACTATAGAATGTTAAATTTTAAGGTGATTGGTCTTCATAAATGCTTTAAGTATTATTATTTTTTAACTTACATATATCTATATACATATGCATTTGAATTTCTTAAGTTGAAAAAACAAATTACTTGGTGCCCTATTTGAACACAAATGAAAGTAAAATATCATAAATCTGTACTTCATGTCTATTACCTCGTTTATTGCCTCTTTCAAGCCAGTTCCAATCGCTGTAGATCGACTCGAACCTCTACCATAAACACTTTTTGGAAGCGGATCGATAAGTCTTCATTTCGATCCACTGCCATATACACCTCTGCCTTATTCTTGAATCCGTTCGAATCGAATTGAAAAGTGCTTACAAAAGCTCTTTTTGGACAAAACTTTTCTAAAAAACGCCCATGATCTGTATTTCGAGTGAAATGAAATCGAAAAGAGCTTATAAAGCTTAACAAAATTCCTAAAATTGTAACAAATTCATTTCAATTACCTTTCTCTTTCAAAGTAGATAAAATAATTCGATAGAAAAATCCAATCGAAATATTTTGAAGTTTTTTGAGGAAAAACTAATTAAAGTCACAGGTTACTGAAAAGATTTTCTGAAGATTTTTTGATTTTTTGTCCAAAAAGGGCAACTGTTACTTGTTAAAAAACTTTAGTATTGAATGAAATTCAATTTATATTTTAAGTATAAGCTATTTTAAACACGTTCTCAAAAAACTCTTACTTTTTAGTTTTATGTAGTTTTGGTTTACATTCAACAATAATATAATAATAAAATTCCAGTGTGATTATCTAATTTAATAATAGTTTCATTAATAAAAACAACTGTTTTAAATATTTGATTAATAGCATTAAAAATTACTAATTATATGTCTGTCTCTTTTTCCACTCTTTCAAACTTAAACCACCATCGGCTACTGCGGCTGTGAGTCATATCCTGAATAATTTGCCAATTACCCGAATTGCGAAAATAAAGCATGGCTGAGAATTTTAATCTAGCTGCATTAAACTAATTGAAAATCAATTGTAATTTAGTGAGATTGGTCGAAACATGAATTGATTTGATTGCAGGTATTTCTTCTCTGAACCCGGCGCTCTGAGTGTTTTTATGTATCACTATCCTCCTTTTTTTTATTCCCATCAAATTTGTGGCCTATTTTTGGCCCAACACATAAAATGAAATACTCGGCCATGAATTTATTTGATTCGGATTGCCCCGAAATACCTAATTGGTGTTGCGGGTGTCCATCAATCAACCGCAGGCAAGATTTGTCTGGACGTTTCGGTACTCGCACGTTTCATTACGCACCACATTTTCCTTTATTACAGAGGGGCAAATCATTGTTAATAGAAATATGATAAGAGCATATTTCGTTAAATCATCCCAGCTCCTTTTGGGATATAGTTTTTACCCGGAGACTATCCGGCCTCCCCGATGGAATTTGTTCAGCTAGATCCGGGCAAGTTAATATGATATGTTACGGGCTGGTCAAGTACTGCCGAGAGATAAGGGAAGTCAATAAAAAAGTCGTAAAAGTTATGGTTCCTAAAACCCCAGACTTTATCTTTACTGACTATTAAATGGTACCACGAGAGAAACGAAATATACCCAACATTTGCCACGGCAGTATAACTTGCCCAATTTCTTCGGAACTAAAGATGTTCGACGCTCGAGGTGTTTCCGGCCCTCAGGGTTTTATTTAATTTTGATAATCAAACGAAATTAGGTTCATTTATAGATTAATATTCCTCCCTAAGCTTGAACCCTAATTTGATGGGCGGATCATATCGGTTAAATTAAATATTCTTACTTGCTACGATTTTGAAATTTCCTCCTCAGATATTGACAAAGAAGACTAACATAAAATAGCTTCTATGAAAAATATTATTAGCGAGTTATTCTAGAATAAAAGTTATATCCCCATTGAATAATGAATAATAATTTATTATTATCATATTTACAGGACAATATAACTTCTTCAATAATTCTGAAAAAATCAATCCGGTTTCTTGGTATTTGATACATGGCATAAGTCCTATAACACCTAAAATACATATAACGTATTTCATAGTACAATTTCTATACCTCTATATAAAAGTCTCATATATTTTTTAAATATATGTTTGAGGTTTTTCTCATAGGTTTCGATTAGCTTTTGTTCCAAAATTTTCATTTGAGCTGAAAAGTGAAGAGAATGCTAAAAATTGTTGTAAATGGAAACTGGTTTTCGAAATAAATAACTTAAAACATTAGGAAAGTAGGTATCAACAATTTGAAATATGTATCATTTCGAAGGTTACATCTAAGATCGTATTGTTCGATATTGGAAAAAAGAGGAGAAAGTTTTGATGTTACAAATCAAAGAGACATATACATATCTTCTATCCGCCATATCGTCATCTTAAAAAAATACACTGCCGATGAAACAAAAATTGTGAACAAATACGGCTTAAGTTTACAATGTGGATTTTAATTACATTTTGTATAAATATTTATTTTGGATTAAAATGAATGAATATACAGATCTCTTTTTTCGAGAACCTATATTTATCGATAGTAAATTTTCGAAATGTCACTTTTAAAAAATCATCAGAATTTCGTTATGAATTGAAAATTGGTATCTACTTTTTATTGTATTTTAATAGGTTCCTCTAATGAATCAATAAAATGCATCACTGACATAAAAAATGTTGATTCGTTTATATTTTTGGAATATACACATATTGTATATTGATTTTTTCTCTCAATGCAGGTTTTTTGAAACCCTACAGCGAATTTGCCATAAACATGTTTCCCAAACAACCATTAAACACTTTTTTGAACAAATCTTATACTTTTTAATAATTCTGTTTCGTTAGAAATTTTAAGAACATATTATACTATAACTCCTATATAGAATAAAAAAAATGTACTGAGTTAATTTCTAACTAGCAGATATTTTCTACTAGTTTTTTATTTTTTACTGAAGTGAAGAAGCACTTGA
The DNA here is from genome assembly GCA_963920795.1 of Eutolmus rufibarbis. Classification (NCBI taxonomy): domain Eukaryota; kingdom Metazoa; phylum Arthropoda; class Insecta; order Diptera; family Asilidae; genus Eutolmus; species Eutolmus rufibarbis. Next base: position 39,772,845 of record OY987205.1, read on the forward strand.
CCTTTATTAGGTGTGCTAAATTCATTATGAACTGGTGCAACATTTTTTTCAAAGCTTTCATAAAATTATTCAACAGGAAACGATTTGCGAATTCAGTATTAATAAATTCACCTTTAAACAAATTTGAAGAGCGCTTAAGTGAGGAAAATTAACCTAAATTTGGTAAATATGGAAAAGTCGGATTTCATATTTCATAAAATTCGCGATGATTAACAACTTTGCAAATTCATGCATATTCGCCGGAATAATTGGAACTGGAATATAATCGGTCCTCGTGCTTACCTCATTTTAATCTGGAATATGACAAATGCTTACTCCATAGTTCCTGTATGACATATGGGACAACAAAGGCCATTTCGTGTGATATATTGGAATTGAGCTTGCTATTAATATTCCACCAACAATTGTGCTCGATGGCAGCGGTGTTTTGTTACACACTAAAGGGTTCTCGGGAAATTGCCTATTGAATATGGTTTCTGTATCATCGAGGGCTACTAATCACCGGCTTACGCGTCCAAAACGGAGCAGAAAGGCGGAAGTAGGATGCCGGCTTTTATTTGCGCGCAGCCACTTGGGAGAAACAGAACCGCTCTGCAACAAATTAAACAGAAAAGGACTTTTTGGGTCTCACTATATTTATGTATTCAACATAATGCTATATAAAGATATGATTACTGGGTATACTCATTGTTTTTGTCTTTTTCATTCGTACAGAAAATAGGTTTGCAAATTAAAGAGTAACAGAAGTAAATAAAATTTTTATGACTGAAACTCTATAGTCTAGATACTAATAGAAATTCACTTTTCGTATTTACGTAAAGAAACAGAAACTTGTAGTCAAGATTTTGTTTTCGTATATAGGTATTTCATCATCGCTGCCTCTTTAAATGAACTTAACCAATTTGTTTGCGAACTGTAGATTCAAGGTAATAGATCAAAGATTTTATCATAGGTAATCAAATTAAAGAAAATTTAATATTTATGTATAGTCACCTTAACATTCATTACTATACAAAATATATTTTTAGAAATTCACATCAAATCGCTTCCTGAATAACACAGAAACGCGCACTGCCCGTTTTTATTTATAACACCCCCTTACCTGTCGGAGTGTCGAAATCAATTTCTTGATTTTCGTCAATTACCATCCAATCTTTAATATCAATTTGTGAGGCGTTTGTACAAATGCCAGCAAAATAGCGATATCCAGGAAATTGCCATTGAATTCTGCCAAATTTGGAACATTTTCAATGTAGAAGTGAATTGAAACATTCACCCGTTTAAAGATAATCTCAGGGGCAAAGGAAAATGGCACCCTCTTTTTCGAAACTCCTGCTTCAAAGCAAACTGTTCTGATTGAATTTCAGGTTGAAGTGGAGTAGTCAAAGAGAATTCAAATTTTTTTTTTTCATATTGGAGTCAAAAACATTTCATTTTAAGGGAAAATTACGGATACTTCAAAAGATTTTCATTCATATTCAATTTTTTGGAATTTATTAAGTGTTTTGCCCCTTTCGGGCGCTCCTTGTTGCTTTGTTAATTAGGAAATTAATGATTTGCAGTGTCGTAGCTATGGTCATGAGTTTCCAGGGGCTGGTTCGAACTTTGCGCCCCCAAAAAAAGGGTTTTTATGTTTTGGGTTCATTCCATAACATCAAAAAAGTCTGAAGCGCCATACCATAAAAAATACATAGTGCCGCCCATGTCTTTTCGTCTGTCACAGCTGCTTTGTTCAGCAACTAATAATGTTATCGACTTGAAATTTGGAATAGTTTTAAATATTGGTTGCCCACCTTTATTGCAAATGGCAGTTGAAAAAAATATTTTTATTTTCATTGCCAAAGGGGCCGAAATGGATTTAACTAAATATCTTTTTATACGTTTTCTGGCAAAGTACGAAACCCTAAGTGCACCCTCAGCCCAACTCGCACTTGGCCAGCTTTTTTTATTTTTGTTTTCTTTCTATGCCTTTCTAGTCTTTCGGATTTCGGCACTAGATGGTGCTGTTAACCCTTCGAGGCACGGAATTTTAGAAAATAAATAGAACCATGTTGCAAGTTTTATTTCTTTTTAAACAAACTTCCGCTTACAGCAGTTGATGAACCTACATATGTATATTGTATTGTACTTTTCCAAATAAAAGATAAAATTATTTTAATAGTAGTTGCAATGTCTATGCAGTATTTGTTTTTATAGATTCTTTTACGCGCTATCACCATCAATTACACGTTTGCATATACAAACAAGTCTTTTAATTTTGTGTAGGTACCAAATTTTAAACTTAATTTAAGTGTCTTAAAATTTCCTATGTGCTCCTTGGTATAACATTTATAATAAAAACTGTTCAGTGTTTGTAGAAAACCCCACGTAAAATGACCTTATTCAAATCTACGATTTTTAAAATATATGTATGTATCATTATACATATAAGATAATAATATTAATATAAAAATTATTATAGTAAATAGTAATAAGTAAGAAAAATAACATAGAATTTAAATGTAATTAAAGCTGCTATTAACCTACTCCGTATAATAAAAACCACCGGTAGACAGTACCCATATGAAAGATAATCAAAACAACACCTATTGTTTGGATAGTGAAACAGAAACGGATGCTATTACAAGATCGATCTCGATGTTATTGCGTTTCATTAATGTTTTACAAAACTTCTAATGAAATTTTAATTTCTGGTCACGTTTTAGGAATTTTCATCCTTAACAAAAAAGAAAAAGAGACTGAAAACACGTTCAATGCAACGAGCTTACCGAGGAGGTGCTTCGTCATTAAAATTCAGCAAGGGTAAAGACTTTGGGAAGAAAAAGCTAAGAAGGCTTGAGTTACGAAAATGTATGAATTAATTTAAAACACGGAGAAGTTGTGTATTTTCATGTTTTCATTTTTAAGGAGTTAAATAAAATCAAAAGACCTTTTGGCGATAGCCAGAACAAATAGGAATTTCAATGTGGTCATTAAAGGATGAAAAATATTGTCACTGGAGTAGGAGAGGGGATTTTCATCAAACTTTATTTTTGCATTAATAACAGTGTCCGCCACTTCGTACCTGCAGACCACTGAAATTATCACAATTATATTTTTAGTAGAATGTACATAGGACCTACACTACACATTTAGGTAATTTCTAAAATTTGAGTAGCTAGGCATTTCCTTGTTGTACTAATGCAATGTTAGTGAATTTCTAAAATCATTAAATGCGCATATCTTCTGGTTGAGAAAGCAGATTGTGATGAAATAAAAACTAAATGTTATTTTGAAGCTGAATCCGATGTTTCTCTAAAAATTCGGTTATTAAGGTTTATCATATCAACACCCTGCACAAATGCAAACCGTCCGCGAACGTGTTAAATATGTCTAAATATTTAAATAAAAACATTGTAGCCTCAAAGCCTTCGAATTTTCCTATTTAAAAAACATGCATTATTAAATAGTTTCTTTTTCTTCTAGGGCATACAAAGCCTTCTGAAATGAAGGAAATAATGGTAAACTAAAATGATATGGTACCATTTCAGTGGAATGCCAACTAAAATTAATTTTAAATTACAAATGTTTATGCAAGAATCGAAAAATTTGTTCTATAAATAATTTAAGGTGGTAAATCAACCGCCGCCGGTTAAACGGCATTTAAGTTCAAACCAAATTTAAATTTGACCTCTAGATCAAACAAATTTTGTTTTCACAACTCAATGTGTTATTTAAAAAAAAAAAAAAAATTTAAAAATTTACATTTTCATTTGTAATTTCAAAGCGAGCGAAATTAAAAAATTGAAAAATAACATTGCCATTCGAATAGTATAAAAGAATTTAATTTCTTAAAAAAATGAATAAGTAGTCGACATTCATTACACATACCTATAATATTTTGGGCTGAGTGTTATAACAATTACATAAGATCGCTACTTACTTACTTCAATTATAAGTGTATCAAATTTTAAACCTAATCATTTAAAGTAAACTAACAAAGAGCTTACAAAAATTTTTCGGTTCCTATTAGATATTCAATACAATTCAATGCAATATATTTTAAGGTTTTTATTTCAGAACAAATATATGTAAATCGCTATTATCATTATTAATCCAAAAAGAGATTATTTCGTAATTGCAATTTTTATCCATATATGTTTGCATATCGTCTGAACAAAGTTGGAAAATACGAGTATTTATCCTTGCGAAAGTGAAAAGGCAATTTTTAGTGTAATAAAATACAAGTTCTATACAAGTCTTATATGCAGAAGTTACTGATAAAGACTTAATAACATTATATTTTCGTTTTATTTGGACTACATCTAAAATATTTGTTTTAGAGAATATATGAAATATTTCACAATTCAGTCATTTATCTTGCATTCAGTAGGCATAAAATAGAAAGTGTTAATGTTTTGTTATTAAAAAGCTTGAGGAAAGTATTGATGCCTCTTAAAATAATATTTTTTTAAAGAAAATGGCACAATTGATACCTCTCGCAGTAATTATTGTTATTGTAAGGACAATTAAATTTATGAACAATTATTTAAATTTTTAGAGACTTTCTACTTATATTATACTACATACTGCCAAATATAATGGAAAAGATTGTTGATCCCGTTCGAGTATGGGATTTTTTGAACTCTAAGAAAAATGGGTATGGATTTGCATGGTCCGCTGGGCAATAAAATATTCTTGAAATCTATAATTTTTTGTAATAAAGTACTAGAATTTATAGTTATAGTTCTGGCATCCCTAAGATAGCTGCGAGAACCTTGGACGCAAACTGCATCTCTAAAAGATTGCTGAAGTGCGCTTACTAATAAAATTATTTCTTTCGTTAAACGCATTTGCATCTATATTTAAGAATCCCTTGCCCACATAAAAGTTACAATTGCGAATATTTAAGGATCATCTCACTATACAAAAATTACGATAGATGTCACAACTATAATAAACATTTAAAATTCTGGTAAGCGTCATCAATAATTAGTTATATCCGATGGCAGGTAAATGATAAATTTTAGAAAAAGTTGTTCAGAAATTGAAATCTGTCGGAGATTATTGTTACATATAAATATGAAGTAAGTAGTTTTGGAAATATATGTACCTACGATATATATGCAATACCTACACAATATAATGAAGTGTTTAAAAATGTTTAACTGTTTTTAAATTTCAGGTTTCAAGGATCTATTATTTATGGTCCAAGTATCCATATATATTTTAATCGAATCGGCCATAAAATTTTCTGAAATTTAGTAGAAGGGACTAGATTTAAGGATGTAGGGATTATTATTCTAATCATAGCAACTAGAGTTTATAGTCACAGTGAGCATCATATAGTTTCAAGCGCCCATTATGAATGGTTCGAGCAGTCTTTTATTATTAGACGTGTCTAGAATTTATAGTCCGGATATAGCATAGAAGCAAGGACTTTACATTTTCATCTACTTATATAAATGGTCAAGAAAACCATTATGATAAGCCCTTTCTCCATATTTGACGAAGTTTCGTTAAGTCGTGATATATAACACTGGTCAACACCAAATTTGTTGCCAAAGAAATGGCACATCATTTCTATAGGATTTTTTCCGTAGATTACTAATTCGTAAATGGAAATGCTCAATCAGCTCCCATTTTCGAGAAAAATTAGATTAAAAACTACAAAATGTGATATTTTGACCATTTATGAAAAATCATTAAAAAATAACGGATTGATCCAGAAACTTATAGTGTTGCTCAAATGACAGTTGAAATATTAAGCTATTATATAAAAATATAAAAAGCTTTGAAACATTTCGAAATATTCAGTGAATTTTAGTTTATTCCACAAACTGATTTTTTCATATACATATAACGAACACGCGGGAAATGCACACTCATGAAAACTTTTTAGTTAAGATGTGTAAAAACGGCTATTAAGACTCATGCTTCCATTTAAGCTATGTTAAAACATTCTATGTAAGATGAACCTTTATTTTTCAATGATTTTTTAAAAATGACCAAAATACGGTCTTTTGTATGTTTTGACTCTATTTTTCTCGAAAATGGGAGCTGATTGAGCATTTTCATTTCCGAATTCGTAACCTACGGAAAAAATCCTGTAGAAATGATATCCCATTTATTTGGAAAAAAAAAATTAACTTTGTTGACCAGTGCAATGCATGTATTCCCATTGAACTAAATGTATAGTTCTCCCAAGATTTAGTCAAGAAATTTCTTTCAGTGTAATAGTTAATTCACTTGTTATAGGTTCTCTTACCTTGAAGTGCCTATTATTTTACTCTATGCGACTCTTAGAAAAAAATAAAATTAAAATCCATTTCAAGTGGTGGTTGAAAACTGGCAGAATTGTGAGCATTCTGTCCAAGGTCGAAAACCGTCTCGGCGGTTTGCTCGTTGCATTGCTTCACGGTGCATCAACGGCTGCATATTGTTGGAGCCTTGAGCTGTGAAGGAGCCCATTTAGGGATCTTAGTCCTCTCCAAAAATACATCTTAAAAGCGAGGCGGAGCCACCGTGAAAATTACTTCTCCAGTGTGCAGATTCGCAAATTCGCAATTTCGCAGTGGCGTGCACCGAGCTACGTAAGATCAGCCTAATGGCAGGCATTCAGTTTGCTCACCACTACGCGCCACTTTGGCTCACGAAGGCTTTCAGGACTGTTTAACTAAGACGTGTCTTTCTGATGAAAGTCTGTTTAAGTTTATGCCGTTAAAATGCAATTAGATCCAGGGGAAGCGTAAAATTGAAACTCGAGGAAGCGGCCCGAGGATTTTCTTAAGGGTCCAATTAAGAGCGCTTTCCCAGGTGAATTCATGTTTAACTTGGGACTTTAAGTTCGGGATTAAGCGGAACACGGCACTCCGTGTTTGCAGCACGGGTGCTCAGCGGGGGCGGGCTCACTCACTAGCTGGATCCTCAATTCAGCAGCAAGTGCGGGGACGGGGGCGGGCAGGCCACCGCATTATTTGTAGCGCTAAGAGCACTACACCCGCACGGAAATTTGCTAATGCTTTAAGGGTATAAAATATTGCCTTGAGTAAATCTCCGGCCCGGGCGGAGTCTCACTCAACCTTTTGTTGAGAGACTCAAAGGAATGTATTTTTTGTGATTTATGTCCTCGCAGAGAATACAATTGTAGAAGAAATAGAGATAAATCCACAAATAATTTGGACAAATTTATCTTAGCACCTGAATGGTAAAAGGAGTGAGGCGCCTCGGTTTCCTGATAAAACACGAAATACAATCCGGGCGCTTGGCTACAAAATCTGCGGACCATTTCGTCCACATTTGAATCTTATCACAATAAATATTGTACGGGAAACTTTTTAGATGCGTTAGCGGGAAAGAGTTTTCCTACACTCTTCCTTTTATTCACAATTTGTTTATTTTACGATTTTGTGAAAAGCAGAATTTTTTGCCATTCACCAACTATTGCTGTTTCCTCGCTTAACTTTAAGGTTGAATAAACCTGCGAAAGCCACAGAGCTAACGCCGTTGACGTTTTCGGATTTATAGCGTTTATATTTCACTTCGAATTTTTACTGCCTCACAATGGAATGCCACTCCCGATCGTAAACATTTTAGTTTTTGACGCGTTTTTACTTCCAAAAACATTTAAAATATTTGCATTGATACCAACGCTAGGGGCATTGCCATTGGAAATAAAATTCAAAGTTTTTTAACATTATAACAAAGGTACTGCAGCGTGTATTTGACCGGAAGATGATAAACGCTTTGAACCTACATAAAATTTATTTCGAGAGAGAAACAAATTATATTTAAAATTTAATTCTTGCAATAAATTTTATTTTTCGCAATTCATCTTTTGAACTACCTTCATTTTCAAATTTATTCTGTAATTATTTTAATATACATACAAAACTAAGCTTTTCGTATGTATTTACCTGAAACAAGAAAAGTTTTGTTATTCCAGCTCATTCAAAAATGAAGTTAGTGTATTTTTTTTATAAATTTTCTGAGAGAAAATTATGAGGCGTAATAATAATTTTAATATAACAAGAGCGACAGCTTTATGGTTTCTCAGCCACCTCTTAAAAATTGTTCACCTCTCTGCTATTTTTTGGAAATATTTTATTGCACAACAGAAAAATTCACTTCAACAAATTTTGAGTTAAATAAACAAATTTTTATAATTAAATATAAGTAAATAAACAAAAATACCTGTGATGAAAGAATTACGTTTTTCTTTTCTATGTATTTTTAATGCAATAGATTTTGCTAGAAAACTACAAAAAGTGGAAATCGAAAACAGAAATTTTGAGAGAGAGTTCCCAAAAATAGCTGAAAGCTTAGATTTTATTAGTTGACCTTCCTTAATGCTATGCTCCCTTTATTCTTCATCTAGGCTCAATTTTCTTTATAAATTATTTTTTCTCTGTTATTCGGATTTCCCTGGGTTTTCTTTATTATTTACAACAGGAATATTTGTAAAAGTACAGAAATTTGACTTGTTTTATTGCAATTGAATGCACCAAAGTATCTAAAACGATAAACGCTTTAATACCTGAGGTAATGTATCCTACCTTTGCCTTTCTTTATATTTATAGTTTTTCTTCCACGTTTCCCGAAAAACAAAAATAAAATTCCTATGAAGTATTTTGATGAGATCCTTTTCCTTGAAATTGTCCCAATTTTTCTTTCCTTGAAAAATATCTATTTTTTCATTGTGATCGACTTTACTCTTGTAGGTGTAGCACACTCAAATTAGAATAAGATTTTTATTTTTTATCTTTAATTTTTAGAACGTACGTTAAGGGGCTATTCTAGTTTGTCGGCCTACAAAATTGATGTTTTTCAGGAATGTTTTTTGAGCAATCTATGTCAGATATTTTTTTAAATCCTTTTGGGTTTAATAAATACACTATTGAAATATACAAAAAAAAAAATTTTTATTAATATTAATATATACATATATATACCCACAATACAGCCATCTTTAAACATACAGTGATTTTGCAGGAACGGATGATCTGAAACACAAAAACCAAAAAGAATTTTATTTAGTATTCTGTTGGCTATCGTCTGAACTAGAAGTTTAAATTTTGGTGCAAAAATAACAAAATGGCGGCTGTTTGAACAAACGGGTTCGCAAAATACGCTTTTTTTTAGATTTTTTCTTGTAAAAAAATAGAAAAAATTAATATTTTGACATAATTCTACTTCCAACCATATCTATATATGTAAGAAATATGTCGTTAAAATTTCAGACGGATCGGTTGAGTTGTTTCAGATAAATCCCTGGGAGAGTATCCAAAAACATGATTTTGAGAAAAATGCGTTTAAAGTTTTTGACGCTCATACTCGCACTCGGAGACGCGGACGAATAAAGTGGGAAAAAGTATACTTAGACAGCTCGGATCATTCTACAATTTTAACAGGATATTTTCAACGCTATTTACTTTCGAAAAATGAAAAAAAAAATCGATCTTTTGAAATGCACAAACTAGAATAGTCCCTTAATGGACAGTTTAAATTTTTCATACAAACTTACACACGAAAAAGTCAAGCTTAACACTTATAGAGTATATAGAGGGTATTCTTACTACCACATTTTCTAATCAAAAAGCACAACAAAATAATACTAATACATCATTTAAATTTGGGTGCCTCTCAAAAACTTATCTTTAAGTACGTACATAATAAAAAAATGCAATTTGTACCGCCCTTTTGCTAACTATTCCAAATTCTCTAAAAAGAACACTCCCAGGATAAGAAGACAACCCATTGATTTGATTCAAATAGCAGATCGAACAAACTTTTTAAAAAAAAAACCTCCCAACACTTTATTTCTCCCAACAGTCGCTTGACCTAATATTTAATTATATGAAAAACTCGGAAACAAATCCCTTCGGAACTATTAATATTAAACAAAAAATGTGTCATTATTAGGAAAGCGGGTGCCCTGCTCCTTTATGTTTTGCAATGCTACTTTTGTCAAGATAGCAGTTTCTGTAGCTGACCAAGGGTAAATGCCAACAAAAGACACATTTTCCTCACCATACCTTTTTGCGAATTTTCCAAACGTACACAAAAAAGTCTTGGCCTTATTCATCTTTAAGCTGACAACGATAACAAAGCAAAAATTCAGGTAAAGGACTTTTCTCTCCCATTTTTGAGGAAGGACTAAGATATTTATGGCATCCTCTTTTCACACAGTAAAAGAATAAAAGTTTTCGTTAGCTTCCTGCATTTCTCAGGGGAATTTCGCCCTAAGCTAAATGTGAAAGCCTGGAAAATTATTTAACTTTAGTTTAATATCAAATGGAATTTAGGTCCAGTCTCAAGGAATAGATGGCTTACTTTTATAGATGTACCTGCAGCTGACATTGCAATGTCAACTGAAATATCTTGACGGCCAAGTTCTTTTATGTTATGATTTATAATGGAGACAGTGGAACAATTCAAATAGAAATATTACAATCATTCAAGACGAAGAAACTTTCAGAAGACATTTCTAAAAATCTGATACAATTTAGTCCTCGTACTTCGTAGTTTAAGACAGTTTTTCAGAAAATTTCAACGAAACTTATACTTTTTAAATACACTTACTTACCTACTATAAATTATAATTCAAGTAAGAAAATACAATTACTTTAAAAGCGTGTTCTTTTCTGATTCTATAATCATTTTTACTAAAAGGCAAATATTTAGGGCAATTTGTGATTTGCAGCATCAATTCAATAGAAGAGTACATTAGAAGTTGACCTAAATAAGTAAGTAAGTGTAAATACACTTAATTTATACAATTGCATTGTAAAAAGAAAAATTGTGGTCGTAACCTTAAAACGAATTATCTGCCGAAATAAAATTCTAGTACACGTAGTAACTAGAGCCAACGAAATTGTAATAAAAAAATTTTACGAAGTGATCACATTTCCAGAGAAACTTCATTGCAAACGAATTTTATACTTTTTTTCTTTTCCAAGATAATAATAAACTTAGTAGCTGTTGGTTTCTTCATTTCTTTCAGTGGTATCGCATGTCGCAAAAGAATTGATTAGCGTCCAAACTGAGTCATGGGGAGAAGCATTCGAAAGTTCCTAATGAAATTGTCCTTAGTGGAAATTCTTTGTCCTGTAGGAAATAAATTTCAACTCTAAGAAAAATTTCCAGGCCCGAGTTCAGAGAGATAAGGTGGCGTTAATTTCATTAAAAGCTCATTCCCATTTAATCTATTTTAATAGACTTACGGGCTGATAACAGTTGAAAAATTGGCTTAATCTGCCCAGAAGCCTGAACATTATGGAAACACTCCCCGTCAGCGTGTTACGGCCATGAGGACCACATTTGCATAAGCAAAAACTTTGGTCTGTAGCAAGGTGGAAATAATTCAAAAGATTTATAATTGAATTTTTAGTAAAGGAATTAATTTAATGTAAGCTTACAAACTAAAGAAGAATACTTTTCAATACTTCATTGCTTCACCTAGTTGACAAAACGTTCTACTTTATTTTGAAACACATCCTTATTATTTTGAATGGCCTTAAATAAAAAATATTTTAAAGGAAAGTTGTTCAGTTTCATACGGTCGGCAGAAGATATTAATGTTTGTTTTAAAAAATGAAGCTAAGTCGTGGATCTTTTTGAACTTTGACCATAGTCATAAGATTATTTTACATTTTAATTTTTAAATTCTTAATCAAAAATATATGCTTTACTTTGAAATTGAGTAACTACCGATGGTACCTAACATAATTACTTGCAATTTTAGTTAAACATCAAACTAAAAATCGTTAAAAAGAATTACAAAATATACATGCACATACTATTGTATTATATATCGATATCATTATATCATATCCTTATTTAAAAGAATTAAGAATTTAAAAGGCTAATTACCAATGGAGAAAGTATTTAAGATCGGATTGAAGTTTACCTTATCGCGTAATTATTTACTATAACCCTTTAAAAATTGCAAAATCAAATGGATTCACAAAATTTTTGTAAATAAAATTTTGTGATCAAAAACTCTTAGTTGAGAAATAAAAGTGATATTTCATTACAAAATACCTATTGCTGAACTTTTTTCGTAAAAGGAATCATTATCTTAGTACTGATACTTCAGTTCAGATACAATAACTAAGGTAATGCTAAAATCATTAAATGTCCTCCTATCAAGCTAATTTCCTAGAATTTATTCTCCAGAATACAAATCCGAAATTGAAAATGTTCCATTACATGTTTTCGTGAAACATGGACTTTAAAAATGTAAAGCTATATTTTGAAAATGGTTCAGAGACAAAAATTTGCAAGCGAATAATATCCAAAAAATAATTAATTTTATTTATTTTTCCGAAAACTTACATATTTTGAGGTTTCATTAAATTTTGAAGTAAATTAAAAAACAGTAAAACAATTAAATTATGTTTTCGTGGGTTCTTTTGTTAGTTGTACCTACTCTAGCATTTCTTTGAATGGGTGTGGGTAAGCTAAGAATGAATACAAAAGTTATTTTATATGACCTCTTCCAACTCTATTTATACTAAAACCACCTACAATGATCCTTCTTAAACAAAATTCTAACAGTTTGTGACACACGTCTTTTAGTTGTTGGAATTTCAATTCAGTAAGTATAGAATTAGATTATTAAATTTTTTCCTGTGCTTATTTTGGTTAAGGCAGCATATGCTGTTAAGTGAGCATTTCATTTTTATTATGTTACAGGAAGGATGGAAAATGAGTATCAACATAAACACACTCAACTCAATCATGGCATCCATTGAGCACGGTGCCAAATGTTTGATTGATTGATTGAATTACATACAGACTATACAGTCAAAACCAAAATAAACAAAGGTGAGATTGATTTCCTACTGAAAAAAAATAAAATACACAACAATTTCATAAACATTTGAAAATTTGATATCTTAATACAACTGTTGTTAAAGTTTCCAGTATATGATAGACATAATAATAATAATGAGAAAGAAGCTACAACCTCAATTTTGACACTATCTCTATTGTTTCATCCAAATTTCTTGTATTGATTCGTATTTATAAGCGTATCATGAAAGTATGCTATTACAAAGTGAACATTTAAAACAGTTTACAGTTTGTAGAAATGTAGAAAACCAAGTACAAAGTTCATGGAACTACATTAAAACCACACATCCACTGCAGTTTCTTCCTGCTTTTGAGTGCTCTTACGTAAAACGTTCCCATTTAGCCAGTAATAACATTAAATGGAGAAAACCTCCTTTCACGCCAAGGAGACGGGTAATACTGATCTTAAAATGAAACATTTTCCTGCACCTTTGAACAATTTAGTCACTATCCATATTCGAGAAAATTGCATTCTCCAGTCTCTTGGAGTTTTCCCAATTTTCCCACATTCCATAAAACTCCTGGGGAAATGTGGAGCAAAATACTGGGAAATTGCGAATTTTCTCTTGGAAAATGGCTACATGCGCCTACAAACCGAATACAGTCGATTCACCACATATCGGGCGTCAAACAGAGGAATAACTAAAAATGTTTTGAGGTAGCTTGAACATTTTTCAATAAGAAAAATCGGTGAAAAAATGTTTGATGCTGCATTGTAATAGTTATAAAACTCGTTTCACATTCGAAGTTAGTAATGATAAAAATTATTGCTAGATATTTGACTTTAAATTATCCTACGAATGGGAGGTCATAGTATTACAATATTTTTCGTATATTCTAAATATGAAAAATAAATAACAATGTACGATTAAATACGTTTATGATACCTACATAATTACATATTCATATTTTCGATCATTCCCAAAAAAAAAATTAAGTAGGTATATCCTTACAACGTTGGTCATGATTTTAAAATGACATAAGTTGATTTTTTCATTTATGAACAAAAACAGAAAACTAATATCAAATACAAATAATACTAATATTGTATTTAAATGTTGCCCATCGAGTTAAAATAGACACTCTGATTTTATCTTGTGATTTCTTAACCATGACTTCGTCGATCTTGAAGTATGAGATGAAATCGAGATGATGTTTCAAGAATTATTAATTGAATGTAGTATTAGTATACTATTTTGTTATGGATTTATTATTATTATTAACAATTTGAAATAAGACCAGTTAAATTTCAAAATTAAAATTGATATTTCAGCAATCGTCTTTTTCTAGAAGATATGTTGTAGGCTGATTTTATAAGTGGATGGATGGATTCATTAGGTGATGATGCAGATGCGGACAATTTTCACGTCGTCCTGTGCCTATGTAGGTACTATATAGTGCTATTGGTTACCAAGGAGACTCTCGAAAAGCCCTCTTTGCTTTACACCTCCGAATTAACAAGGTACCATTGTTAAATAGCCTGAAGGTTCACCACAAATGGGTATTACATGCCCTCTTCGTAAGACTAGAATTTAATTTCCAAACTCCTAGCTAACAGCTATTATCGCATTTCCTAATGTAATGATGGATACGACGTCTTCCTTAACTCCGAAGTTTAATTATTGGGAAATGGAACTTTGCATTAAGATAATAGATACCAGAGTCCGGAGATTGTGAGGGTATTGCTTGTGTTTTATCTAAGTTTATCTAACAATTGAGGGAGTAGTATTTGAATTAGATTTGTTTCAAAAGTGGTATTCTAAAATATAGAAGTTAATGTTATTGAAGGACAATTTCTAAAATAATATTAATTTTCAAAATTAATATGATTTCTTTTAACGATACGGAAACTATTATGAAAGTTTTGGATAAAAACATCTACTTGTCTAAGGTCTGAGACAAAAATCTGTACCTGTAAACAATTTTAATTGAACACCTGCCGGCTGTCTGCTGTATAACCACGTCCAAAATTTTAGCATACTTTGATTAATGACAATCTTCTGTGCTTATTATTTTAATTTTTTCATCATAATCACTTCCATTCCATACATAAATTTTCAATAACCGACCGAAAATTCGTATTGAGCCTTATAACGAATTCTTTACATATGGCTTTCCGCAGCTACACTTGATAGGGGTTGATTTTCTGCTTAAATTAAATGTTTACAAAGGTATCCCTTAATGGCCGGGAGAGAATATATAGCAGATATTTTTCACTTTGCATACATTTCTGAAGCCGTTCAATTAGCTTTTGATTAAACTTTTCATCCGCGCTTGTATTCCGCGATAAATAATTAAATTATTAATCGAATCGCGCGAATAGGGGGAATATTTAATAACATATGTGACAGGTGAGGGTTGTTTAATCTTAATTTTAATTTTTTGATATTCGTTGTTGGTGTCCTTAATTACCTTAATTCGAGCATGATTGATGAAATTGGTTACAGTCAGTAGGCCGATATCCCAAGATTAACGAAGTCTGTTTTAACTTTAAAACTATATAGGTGTTTTATATTAGGATTTAAGAGTTTTTTATGGATTATTCTAGAATACATTTGGAACGATTGCTTAAATTTATTTAGCAAATGCTAATATCTCAATAAATATATGTAACGTATAAGAAAAAAAAAAAGAAATATCACATTTATTTATTACAAGTAATGAAGAAAACATCAACAATTCGGTATACAATTGGCGTATTCAAATCGTTAGTTAGATTTGTTGTCTTATTTTATGAAAGAATAATTAACTATCAAATATAAAATAAAACGTCTGTGCTAACAACTTAAAAAAATTAACATATTTTCAAATAAAAATAAACAAAAATAATAAATAAGTTTAGATAAATAATAATAATATGTAAATAAATGTAAACAGCTCAGTTATAGCTAGGTAACACTTATTTGGTACCGTAAACTAGATAAGGTTATAAATTTAAAATTAATGTAAAAATTCCAAATTATGAAGTTAAAAGCCAGCTGAGCTAATTGAAAAACTAAAGTACAATAAATATTAATTGCTTTAATGAAAACGAGGAAATATGACGTATTAACTCTCCTCGAAATTGCGAAAAATGTATGCATGCGGTACTATTGATGTAGCAATATAACTTTAATTAAATTTTCGGGAGTTTAAGCCCTTTTTAAGCACAGACCTTTTTTGAATCAAGATCACGTACAAGTATCATTATTTTTCTAGAATTCTAAATTTATCCTGACTATAGGAGTAATCTAGCGATCTATGGATCTGTCCAACAATCGGTCGTACTAATTTCAATAAAAAAAAAATCGGTCGTTTTAAATAAATATGTTGCTTGACCTCGAACTTTTTTAAGGGATGCAGTTAAAGATGGATGATATGCTGACAAACCAGAAAGATTCAGAGGTACTTAAACACAATATTAATCTAGCTATTCTTGTTATAGTGAGAATGAATTTTTTATGATTTTCTGGAGGGGAAAGTTAATTTTGATTTTTTTCTTCTAACTATCGTAAATTTCCAATTATATATTTTTATATATAATATAATTAAAAAATGTATTTACTGATGTTTAGGTTTTATCCCAGGAGAAATTCCATAGGGCCCTAAAAACGAAATGAGGAACACATTGAGTTTGAGGTCTCCACACGGATTTTGATAAAACTTTGTAGGATTGTTTATTTGGAGTCAAAAGTGGTAAATATGCAAAAAAAACTTGTCGCTCTCTTGAACCTCCCGATATATATATAACTTTGAAACTTTTGCCGCCAAAATTTTTTGAATATTCGCAGACAATTTCGTTGCAAATTATATAAATATAATACCTTAAATTAAGACAATTCAATTTTTTCATTCTGAAAAATTCTTCAGGATGTGACTTATTTTCAGTACTCGTGTAGTATTTTTTGCAGAAATCTGAAGGTAACATTTATAAGGTTTTTCTATAATTTTCATTAAAAAATGTTGGGAGCATGGAGAAATTGCGAATTTTTAGAATTTTAAAGTTAATTATCTCAGGAAATATAAGCGACCGACAAATTTATTTTGCATATTCGTCACTTTTGATCCTAAATATACATTCCTACAAAGTATTATCAAAATCCGTGAGGAGGAATTTACGCCTAGGGATCAGTCAAAAATTTGAAAAAATGTGATTTTCAAATTGATGTATTTCCGCGAAAAATTTACGGATTACAATGAATAAGAGCTTTTTCGAAAGCTTGTACTAGTTTTAAATTGAGATTCTACCCTCAGGTTACGTTAAGGGATTTAAAAACTAGTTGCTATTCATAGCAACAGCGTTCTGGAAGTAACTACGTAACCACTGCGGGAGTGGCTATGATAGCCACTTTTTATAGTCACTTTCATTAGTGGAATACGATATCGCACAAAAGTGGCTAAGCGAAAATAGCTATTGTATGGCCACTGTATAGTCAGTGCCCAACATTAGCAGAATAGGCCCCAATATCACTCAAATCTTCCAAATATCATGTAATTTATTGCTGTTAATAGCTGGTGGTCTACGATTTAAGCCGCCTTTGAAATGAAATGTTCTTCTTCAGAATTTCTTCGTTGCCAACCAAAGCCGTGTATGTATAATATATTTTATTTGAATTTGACACATATCTTTTTGTACATAAAAATTAATGGAAATACTTAGATATAGACTAAGTAATTGATATCATGGGAAATTAATGTAATGTAATGAATAATTTCGTGTTACCAAGTGCCAAAATGTTTTGTTGAAATGAAAAGCATTTTGACCCTTGGGAATTTTCTTTGCCCATTAAATGGATGAAGTAAATTAATAAGGGTAATTACACCGAATAAATACCAACTGGCAGCAAACTCTTTTGTAAGAACGGCTTGAGACAAATATTTCAAAAACTCATTTTTATGAAGAGACCCTCTAATCAATTGCCAATTAAATGGAGATTTACGTCCTCTTATCACCCAGTCCGCAAAGGGTCCGACTAATAGGATCTGTCTGAACAAAGTCACGGGATAAATCCCAGAGAATTAAAAAGGAGGTAAATTTCGGGGCGAGAACAAAGTTATAAAATTTATTTGCAGAAAGTTAAACGTATGAGAGAGGTTTGTTAATGGTTGGCAAACAATTACCCCAGCTAAAATGTAATCTGCGAATGTTAATGTCCTCATTACCAGAACAATTCGGATCTGCGTGAAAGTGGTGGAACTACTGCCCCAAATGGTATTTGGAGCTGTTGGGCCGTTCCCTTGCGCTGTTTCGAATGGTTTGAAGGGCTCGAGAATTTGTGCCCTGAGAGTCGTTTTGCTAACGTTTATGGCTTTTGGTCTGATCGTATTACCACCACGGCGTGACCGTGTTGTTCGGTTGTATTATATTTAGCCGCCTTCCTCCCCAGCTAAATTTGCCATGCTTTAGTGTGCTACTTAATTAATTTGGCTAATATTGTTTAAATTACTCGGAACGCGGCTTGCTAAGACACGATTTACGAATCAATACCA
Source organism: Eutolmus rufibarbis (assembly GCA_963920795.1). Lineage (NCBI taxonomy): Eukaryota > Metazoa > Arthropoda > Insecta > Diptera > Asilidae > Eutolmus > Eutolmus rufibarbis. Next base: position 39,791,148 of record OY987205.1, read on the forward strand.
TGTCAAAACTTCGTTAGCGCCTAATGGTTGGCACAAGTGGCTGAACAACAGGCTAATTGATACTCAAGTGCAACTGATAGCAGCTGAGTGCATCGTTTGCGCAATTAAGTGCAGCCGCTACGACCTCTTGTTCATTATGCCCCAGCTTTAATAATGCAGTTAGCCAATTTATTGCTCCTTATTGCGTTGTAAATTAAAAATATTGCAGGCTGGTTTTTGATGTGCATTTTAACGCTTTTTCAATTAATGGAAAGCAAATTCTGTATAATTTAGAAATGACCACAGGATAAAGTGCCTTCGTTTTAATTTACTTGCACGAATAACCTCAAAAGTACATTCGCTTAAATTAATTTTCTATTTGACTTTATCACAGTAAGTTTTTTTGTAAACTATTATTGACAATATTTTTACATCATTTGGACTTAATTATTATGTTGCCTTTCTCTGTTTTGCTTTTATAAAAAAGAAATTATACCGAGTAGTATGTCAAATGAAAAATATTTTAATTGGATGAGTTGTTTCATGATGCAAAAGAAAAAGTAGTTTTCAAAGTTCAATGATGACAGATTCCCAACAGTATGCATTAAAATTCGTAAAGGTAATTTAGCTTAGTATATTTTAAAGTCTTCGACACAAACTTCAATTCAAAACTTAATTCGCAAACGCTCCAACAATGAAAATTTGATCAACAAATTTTCGAGCTACCAAGGATTTTTCGAGCTGATAGAGATTTTCATACGATTTTCAAACAAACATAAAAGTGTCATTATGTGGAAAAATATTCATAAAATTAATGATATGAATTTCAAGTAGCGGTATACGGCATTAAATCTCTTTCCCGAATAAATTTATTACCAATAAATCATCCTAAATTAACTGTAAGACATTTCATAATTATCTTGCCTTTGTACGTTCCAATGGTTTTGGGGAGCCTTATGGCTTTGAGTAATCGGTAAAGCAATGGAAATTGCCAAGAGTATTAAAGCTAAAGTTTTTAAATTTTATTCATAATTTTGTGCTGCCTTAATTTTAAGTAATCAAAATAATTTGAATGAAATTTGATGAAGCTTTTACTTATTTTCTATATTTATTCGCATAATACTCGAACTTACAATATTCTTATTTCAATAATTATGGTCCAGTCAAAGAAGTCATGTAGTCTTATAAAGAACTTAAACCCAAACTATAGATAAATTACTACTTTTACGAAATACATAAAACTGGGGTCAAAGTCAACTTGCATGATTTCACCTGTCCGTGTGTTGCGAAATCTTGCAAGTTGATTTTGACCTACTTACCGATGCTTGATTGACCAGGAATTATGCATTATTTTGTAACTCATACTTCATTCGGATTTTAATTCATTCCATGCATAATACACGGGCATACTGCGAATTTCATTCGAGTCGATGACATTTTGTTTTGACTGCCAAAAATGCAAACAGCGGAGTTGGTTCATTTCTTCAATAAATTTATAGTTTTAAGATTGAGATCGACTAGCCTTCGAATGAAGTTACGGATGAAGATACAAACTTAATCCGCAGTGATACACGGGCTGGCCTGTTTGTTTAAGAGACTTCACATCATTGATTTTAAAGAGTAATTTGCTACACCTACAAAATAAAATCACTTGGTGATATTTGCGGATATTTATAATTTAAAACTTAGGATGCTTGACTAGATAATAATATTATCAAATATATTTTCGAAATTGAGAAAAATAGATATATGTACTCGACAAAGTGGGCAGACCATCGAATACCAATAAATATATATATCAATGGGTGATTTTTCCGGACTAGATAGAGTACAACATTTAAGCCAAAATTCGCATTGCATATTTTTATTATTTAGTTTATTACTATCCATTTATGCAAACATACTGATTTTAATTATATACTTATAACAATTGATATATGACAGGGGCTAACAAAAAAATAGATTTACGGTCATCAAGATATATTTGAACTTGATATCCCAAATTAAAATAACCAATTTTACATATATAAAGGCACAATAAAATAACATATAAAAAAGTTCTACAACAAAATACTTAATCCATTTTAACAAACAACGTTGATTAGGACTCCCAATTGCTAGGTATGAAGATCAAGTGTTATTTCAAAAGAGTTATGTAATTATATTGATTATAGAATCCATTAGTTTATTGAATTAATTAGTTTTATTAATTGATATATCCACATATTTCCCATTCGGGTATACAAATTAAAAATAATAGAGGTATTCTTAGTTAGTTGTACGAGCGTAAAATTTTATATTTTCATAGGAACATACACTCAGAAAAATAATTACTGAAGTTAAACAAATTTCCCTGCTAATTCTTAGTATATCTCAGTATTCAAAAAATGCATGAAATAACTGTGCATTATCTTAACCAAAATATTACTATTGAAATAATTGTATACTTATCTTAAGTATGCATGATGATTAAAATGGCATAACACAAAGTAAGAATCTAGTGATTGAAATGAGTATGGAACAGTTTTAAAAATCTTCTCGCTTTTATACATAGTTTTAAATGTGCTCTATTAATGCTTAACAATAAGAAATAATGAGGATGCACGTATACCCATGACAAATATTAGGACCCTTTGGCATCACTTCCAAATGGTTACCCCTGATAAGTCGGGAACCGTGCGTTTATTCCCTCAGGAGTTTTGCTGCCCGAAAATTCAGTGTAAATAGAGAAATACATGCTCAGCTCATAATATGTGTGTAAACTATGGACGTGCTTAATATCGCGCACTGTAATTAACCCAGTTAGAAATCGATCACAATCACGTTCCACAATCATCTAAAGGATTACGCTGTGCCGGCATCGAAAAACAATTCGCGGCGGCGTCCTTATCTCGGCTGGTGCTTAATTGGGTGTGATATTTATGCAGCTCCTGTAAGTTTTTTCTGGGTCAAACGAAAATCCGAAGGGCCGGAATTATATAGTCCAGCTATCGCTAAATACCATCACGCGCTGATTTCAATCTCTGCTGGCTTCACATTCTAGGCACGTAGGAAAAGCTTCGTTTAAACAAAACTGCTGTATTCCCGGCACATCTTTGTTGCCATACATTCCCTGTGAAATATGGAGGCTCCCAGCGGGGGCGTGGGCGATGCCAAAAGTGTAATTAGATACAGCAGTTTCTTAGACTTTTCCAAAAGTATCAAGGTTCTTACTTACGCGGTTCGTCAGCAACTCTCAACTTTCTTCTTGTCTCCTCGATCTACGCGACTTGGCGGGCTTTATGCAAATTCAATATTGATAAATTTTCATCTACCCTTCTTCATCCGACCAATACTCAAGAGGGTTGGAGTGTGAAATCCAAGTGATTTCCACTCATCCAGGTGAATGCACGCGTCGCACATCCACGCGAAAGGTCCTTACAAACATTTTCCACAGCAAACAAATTCGAGTTTTCGGGATTGAGGTAAATTTAGCAAAATTCGTCTTGTAAGCTACTTCAGCGGTGTGGCTTTACGATATTTCCTGAATAATGGCTTAATTCGGCGCTGTGACATCCCTTAGAAAGGGATCATGTTTCCACGTGCTGCGGCGACTAGGGTAAATGTGGGCTCAACCTCTGAAGTGTAAGCTAAGCTAAAATTATGGAGCCCATGTGTGAACTTCGGTTTCTCCTGAGGATCCGAATACTCCTTAAGAAGTCCTCAGACAGAGAACCTTGCGTCCAAATAGAACTCTGAGCGGTTATTTATTTACAGATGCAATCTGCATGCAGTTCCGACTAATTGTCTAGATTTGCAGTGAGGTCTAGTCTGCATTCATATGCAGAATTGCATTAATCTCAATTGTGCAAATGGGAGCCTGTAATTGATTCCTCAAGCAGCTCTTCTCTAAAGGCTTCTTTGAATAAAAGAGCAAGTCACACCTAATGGATTAATTTATTTATTTATTAGGGTATAATCGACCAATTTTCTAATTTATGATGTTTAAGGTTTATGCATCAATTGCCGACAGTGCAAACTAGTGCACCTATCTGTTTAAAATTTCTAATTATTGTATACATTGTTTTTGTGACTTATATTGTAAAATATGCTGGCAAATAGCTATTTATATATAGGCCTCCATAAAATAGGTGTGCTTGAAATAATCTAGAATAATTAATTTTTTTTTAAATTCAACAAACTCATGATTCTTATAGCAATCTTTTAGCTAAGCTTTAACCCAGGTGCCCACACAAGGGTTAAGTTGTCTTAATAAAATAAGCAAAAAAAAAAAATAAATAAAAGTTATTAAATAAATTAAATCCTATTTCGTACTATAACAGAGTGATAAAAGTAATTCTTTGGTGAATTTTTTAAAACTATCCAACTATCAAAATTTGTTCAGTAGCTTTTTAATAATACGCTCCCGGACATAGAATAGATCTAATTAATATTTCATAGATAGGTAACTAAATTCTATTCTATTCCATAAGAAAAATTGTATTTATTTTAAAAAGGATTATATTAGCGCTCGCTAAGCTTTGTATAGAGTGCCAGCAATTAAAATATTCCAAAACCCAATAAATTAAAACAGCGTCGAATTAAGCTCACGGTATAGCTCTGTCAGTTTCTATTTTGAACTGGTATATAGTAGTTCTAACTAGTAGTTATTTATATTTTTACATTTTAATACAGGAAAAAGCGTGTGCTATTATAAATAGTTCACGTAATAATCTATTAAAAAAACAATAGACTATAGAAATGAAGTAATTTTAATTCTCTACTAACAACTTACATCCTGCACTCTAAATATTTTTTCCCATTAGACTGTAGTGAATCTCAATTAGAGTTTTTTCCTAGATATACATATGTATGTATGCATTTCAAAATCTAGTGAAAAGCCATCACTACTTTAGTTGAGTGGTTTTCTGAGAAATATAACTAGGTAGAAAGACAGGGAAGCGTTTTACTAATAAAATTCATCTGAAATTTAGAACATTAACATTAGTGTTAGTGTTAAATTACGGTTGGTTTGGCTAGAAATTCAGTTAATTTCTGATATTGCAGTAAAATTGATATCAACTGATATTGCTGTAAATTTGATATTGTAGTAGCTTTTAAGTAGGTGCTAAGAATTCAATAAAATGAGGGCATTATTGAGCAGCGCAACATTACATCTGTAATAAGGAATCAAACGAATTTTCTTAGAATTAAAAATAATGAAAGGTAAAACTTTGAAAATAAGTTTGCAATGTATTATAAGTAATTATTAAAATAGCATGAGTATTGCAAAAACAACATTCAATTTTTAAGGATATAATACTAGGGCTCTAGTTAAATTTCACCAGACAAATTTCTTAGTGTGGAAAATATTATTTTATACTTGAAATCGTCGCGAAAACCAATTTGATTGTCTATGATTTCGTTGACATGCGGCATAAGATTTGTTTCATTCGGATCGATCATCGGATCTTAAATATTAAATATTGTTATGCGGGTACCTCCTTTTTAGACTTCCAAAGCATATATGGCTTCCAATAGTAGGTCTTTTCGGATTTGGAGAGCAATTTTAATCTTTTTTGCCGAATTCTTCATGAAGATAAACCTATTTTTTTACCATCTAGAAACTATTTAAAAATTATTTTATTTTTTTCCTTCAATTAAATCAATATTTATTTAACAACTTTATTTTATTTGGTGCATAGGAACCCTAAACGAAAAAAGGAAAATACAACACTTCTAACTAAGGCAAATTGCCAGCTGAAAATCGAATAGTTCTCTACGGACAGAATGAGTAAAAGGTAAAGCCCTTTTATTAAAAAAAATTAAATTCACCCGTCCAGTATAAAAAGCATTTAGATCTACTGGGTGAAATAGGGTAAAATATACTCAATTGAATTACTCAAATCATCTAGGTAAGAATCTGGCTAATGGAAAACTAATTCCATTGATAATCATTAAAATCTCTTGCAAGAGTCAAAGCCATCGCTGAGAAACGAAAGTAGTCCTCTTGAGAGAACAGGAAATGTCTCTAAAAGGCTAAAGGACCAGTGGTGAATTCTTCATAGAAAAAGAATCCCGAATTCACAGGAAGTAACGTCCATTTGCTTCGATGAACTGAAGTCCTTTTTAAAAGCGGATGGGACGTAATCCGGAAATTGAATTCTGACCAAAAAATTTTGAAGTGAAAATAATAAGCTGACTAAAATTGGTTACAGAGAAAGGCAACGCAACTTGTTGGGTTAAGTGAAAAAAAGTCATAGCAACAACGAAAAATAAACTTGAAAACTGGAAAAATTGCATTTTTTAATTTCCTGAAAGAATAATAGAAAAATATTATATATAAATTCCATACGGTAGTTTTATTTATAGAATTCCTGTAAAATGTAAGAAGGCTTTCATGGGCACCCAAGAAATCAATTGACAAACTCCATCTTGTCATGATGAAAATTGAATTACATATTTTATGTCTTTTGATTGGTTATTTTTTAATTGTTCTCTCAATGTATTTTTATTATTATTTTATCTGAACAACAATAAAAGTTATTATTGGATTTAAAGTTCCTGGCTTTTCGTTAACAATTTATTTATCATTTATTTACAGCATTTGTATTCTTTGATATTAGAATGATATTTACACCCAAATTACAATTTTAATTATCATGAGTTTTAAATTTTGTCCAATATAATGTAAATAAATTCATTTTGCATGCGTTATTTATAACTCTTATTGTAATTTAATTTAAAGAGTTATAAAAGTTGTTCTTTTGTTAATTTTTTAAAATGGATCGAAACATGTTTTTATAGTTTGGTTTTTAGAGGTTAAATTAGAAATTTGAAAAAAAAGTATTTAACCCTTTGCACTCGAAGCTTTTTTTCACCAACCTTAATTTATACATTGGTGTGGTGACTGAGAAGCATCTTTCGAGTGCAAAGGGTTAATATCTGTTTCGTGCGCATAATAATTATAGTCCTCTATGGACCAAGAGGCTTTTCTTGCATAATTTGCATTATCTATAATAATTCTTTTTTCGATTGTGTGGAAATCTCTGACCCTGCAAAGGATAGCTACAACTTCAGAAATCTAATTTACTTGGACAAAATGTTGTTGCTTGCTCCAAAAACGTAGTGGAGCGGTTTGTACACACTGCAGGCGTTCTGGTTAAAACGTGCCACAGAAACATTTCTACCGCAAATGAGAAAGCCTTAAATGCTTTCTTGGGTAATGGTTCAGAAATTCATCGGTTTATTTTAAGAAGCACTCCACCCACACCCACCCCTTTTTGCTCTGTGCCTTAGATTGCCGCAATGCAAACACTAAGAAGTAGCAGACTTATTCTACTAACGCAAGTTGCAAGTCATTTTAAGATTAAAGATTTTTTTTTTATTTGTAAAATCGCAAAGTGGTATTTAAACTCGGGGCACTACATACTTAATTACTTTACTATTATTAATATTCCGTAGTCTTAAGTTAAATATAAGCTACAATTTCCGCGATAACCTACCAGAATTAAACACTATAAAAGTTGCAATAAAATGTTAAAACTCGTATTTGACTCAAGCAGAGACCAAAAATAAGATTAATTTATTTATTATTTTGTATAAAACAGTAAAACAAATTGAATTTGTGGTCCTTTATTTTTGTTATTTAGGTATTAATAGTAAAGCGACATTTTAATATTTAATTTACAATAGAAAATTGTCAGAATAGTATGGTATATAATTTGTCACTTTCATTGCAAACCGTAAGAATTTTTATTATATTGATTTAAGAAAGAGGTCAGTTTATGTAGATCAGATAGATATACGAAGAAATACATTTTTATGAAATTTTCGTTTAATAAAAAGAATGTAAAAAAATAAATTTTTTTATTTTATTAAGGGGACATATACATAGGGAATTTAATTTTTTAAAGTTTATTATGTCAAAAATATCTGATATACGTTTCAAGCAGAAATTCCGAAAGCTTGCGTTCTCCGTGATCAAGGTATGAGCAAAATTCTAGTTTAATTAATCACTGAAATTTTTTAAATTCTGCAATCTCTACTTGGTGTAGTAGGAAAGGAAGATTTTAATTTTTACAAAGCATCCCTACCAATATTTATTTTAAGAACTTAGTAAACTATATATAAAAAAAAATAGTAGGTAATAGACCTGATTAAACTTCTTTGCAAAAATAATTTACCAAATACAATCTTAAAACAGTACCACATAAATACTGGAAAAATCTGCATATTTATCTAAAGTTGTTTCTTAAAATAAGCTTTTAATTCACCATGCAGACTAAAATACCTTAAATATCTCTACAGTAATCCCATGGTTTTTCGAGCAGAAATGAAGCTGATGTGCAAATATGAGCAGCTAGCAAGATTAATTAAAGTTTGCATTTCGTTTCGGAACCCTTTCGAGCCACCTGCTTAGCTTATAATCCACCTCAAGTGGAACTTAAAATTTCTTAGGACTTGGAATAACTCCGCCTAAAACTCAATTGCCCCAACATAAGACTCGGACAATTTGCAGCATAGTGCCAACATTTATGTTCTAATTCCCTGTCGTTAGTCTCAGGGCATAGCCTTGTGGCTGGAATATGCAAAAATGCCTGAACATTTCCGACTTGCTCCTAATCTGTATTCGAAACTAAAAAATGAATGGGAGGCTTTTATATTTACGTAAAAATTCCTACCGAAGCGAGTTTTTCGTGGATAAAATATCTACTTCGCGGATCTTCCGGGAATTTTGTCCGCTACAATTTCAAATTCATAATTCAAAGACTTCAAAGAAAATTTTAGGCAGCTTTTGCAAGGTGGAAGTGTTAATTACTTTTATGAAATTTTAATATTTTTACATCCTTAGAGGTGAGTAAGCAAACACAGTGAAAGATACCACAAACGTTTTTGATCTCACCTTCTGCAATTATGTTAAATTCGGGACTTGGTTGGAAGTTATTTTTGCTTATGAGATTAGACACAGCATAACTTCAAAATCAAGGAAGGGAATTTTAATTAATTACTTAATTATAATTATATGAAGGCAAATGAGCAATTTGTTAACCAGCGACTGAATCAAACAACCCACTCTCGCTTAAAACACGTCGTGTGGGTGTTTGATGGGCAATGAGCAGTAAGTACGTAAACCTCAGTCGCTCTATTTGGCAAAAACAAAAGATAGACGTCTTTGTGATTATCGAGTGCTTCCCACAGAGCGTCTTTAATAAGTTTATCGTGTTTCACTACTACTAAGAAACTACGAGTATTTCGGAGTTACACTGGCACTGTGGTAAGTCGATCTAAATCGATAAAATCTCAAGCGAAATAAAAAATTACGACTGCTTCTCAGGAAGACATCTCTCATGTATTTAGTAACTTTTGACGAAAATTATACATTAACATTGTCATTAGTCATTTATTCCATTGGTTAATTTTTTTTTTTTATCTAGCATGCTCATATTATGGGTATGTTTAAAATTCAGAAAAATGTTACCAGTTGGCAGTTGGCTTTTAGTTATTTTAGATTCTCCTAAATACTACGAAAGAACAATTATTTTAAAAAATTAGTACATTTTATTATATGTATAATGTATAATGGTTGCTTATCTTCTTCAAAGAAATTTTATTCAAAGTCCACTTTCTTCGGAATGTGATTTTTAATTTTTGGTTTTAAAATTACCTCTAATGACTGAAGTTGCGAGAAGTTGTAGTAAAGGAAAAAATATGGCATTCACCAGGGTATAGTTGATTTCATCAAAACAAATATGGTAACAAATTATGACAAAATATGAATATGGAAACGCAAAATGAATTTCATAAACAGAAAGTGGATATGTTTGATTAGTAGATCATTTAGTTTTAGCATGTGCAAAATACGCCTTCAGTTTTTGTTTCCAATTAATTTTTTCTCATTTATAGTACCTTAAAGTGATAAAATAACTGAAAAAATCAACCAAATAAGATGATTTTTCATATTATGGACTATCATCTATAATCCGTACTTTTATATGTATTGTTAGGTATCACTAAAATTTCATATTTTTAACGCTTAAATAATCTCCAAAAATAGCATTTGACTTTTAGTTTTAAAATGTTTGAATTGTAACTTTTATTTCAAGATTTTCTTTAAGATTTATTGTCACAAGAACTACTTCCGTGAGAATTTTATATATTGTATTTTATTAATTATTAAAACTAAAGGCAGTTATTAAAACAAAACACATTTTTTAAACTTTAGGTACATCTAGAAATGAGTTAAACTTTCAGAATTTTACTTTTACAAGATTTCGCGAATTTTGCAATAGATTTTAGAATTTAAGATTTCTTAACTACGGTCATAACTATGATTGAGTTCAATTAAGCTCCTTAATATTTCATTGAAAAATCAAAAATTCGAGAAGGTTACAAGGAACTCATGCATATATAACAAGTCTTACATCAAATGTCGTAACTTCTACTCATATTCCAATTTGTGTTTAACCCTACCACCTCCAAAATATCTATTTCTAGATGTTAAATTTATAAATAAGAAATAACTTTGGCATTGAGGTGAGTTGATCTCAAAATAAACTGCGTACATCGAAAGAGGCAAATTTGCTCAAAATTGAAATTCCCCACATTCTTGGTTTTACAGTCCCAAGACGGCTAAAACACCTTAAATAACTCTCGGAAGTACGCATAACTTTACCATTTTTCGATATACATTTCCTGATGAATATTTTATCACTGAAGAAAACCCAAATCCGGTAGACAAACCTCCACACTTTCTATGTTTCTATATACAGGGTGTTGGGGATGTCTAGGGTAAAAATTTCATTTCCTTATTTCAATGCATAAATTATTGTATTTATAAGATGCTCGAGATTGGATTCATTAGAAATTCGCCAGATTGGTTTATTCTATTAAAATTGGTATCACTGATTAGCCATTTAAATTTTCCCTAGGTGACAGTTTTCCACTTGGGAGAATTTTACAAGCGTTTCCCTCGGACTTTTACTTCCTGCTTGAATAATATAAATTTTCTACGGAAGACGAAGGCTAGTTTAAATAATAAAATAGGGAAAAATACTATTAAAGAAGTTAAAGAACTAAAAATCAAACATATAAACAAGATTGTATTCTACATCGTGTTTATTTCTTTAAGAAGTTGGAAGAAAATAGTCTGAAGTTTGAACTTTTTCTTCCCGAAACTGGATTCATAACACCCTGAAACGTAACGTAGGTACTTACTTTAAGGGCGGCATATAAGATTTATTGAACTGTGGGAATGAAACGTGGTGAACGTGTTTCTTAATCCGTAAAGAATTCAATAAGAGCAAATCAGAGTGTTCTGTTCGCATATAAATATTTAATAACTTCGAAAGCCGACGCCGATGCTAAACAAATCGAACGTAAATCTTCCTTACGCCATTTAATATCTGATCGGATGTATGGTGACAACGAGGAACCGAAATTTAGAGCGTCGAAAGAAAAGCCGGGGATTGTGCTTTTTCCGGCTACAGCCTGTCGCCGGTGTTCCTCTTCCCAGTGGCGTAGATTTTTTCAGATAGAGACACCTTGATAATATTTGCCCGGGCAAACGTTTCTGCGTGTTTTTAGCCGAGGATTGTCTTCATAAATTTTTCAAGTGGGATTCTGTGCTGGCTCGAGTACTTTAAGGTGGCGTTGTTCTATATAATTTTTCGGAAAAAAATCATGAGGGTGTTTCGAATTCTTTCTGGATCCAGCGCCAGTACCGCATAAGTTGTGTACATAAGTAAATTGAAATTGAAAGCTTATTATTTGCTCATCGGCCATCGCGGGGTACTGAACTGGGGCATTATCGGTGCCTAGGCACTGTTTGTCTCCCCCAAATAGGAAATAATTTTTAAAAAGTGAAATTGGGTCAGCTTATTAAATATTGACAGAGGAATATTCTTAAATTGAAATTTATTCCGGGTCTTTATCGCTTTTCATTAATGCAAATGCTGACACTCCAAAAAGCTCCTTAATTGGTGCCATCCAAGATAAGACCTGGCCGGGAGAACAATTTGCAAAGAATGGCCATTGTCGTTACTGTTTCCACTATATTAATTTCGAAGCAATTTGCGGCTGCCCAAAATGCAAACTCGGCCCGTAAATAGTTCCATTATAATATCGTCTAATAATTGGAAAAGTTTCTCATTACTCCCCTAGTCCTCGATTTTCCCAGATCCCGGAACCCGGCCACCGGACTCGGGTCCCAGAAACTTGGATGCACAACTTGGAGACAAGCGGAAATTTAAACATCCACTTGCCTTAGGACATTCAAATCCCTTCACTGTTTGCGGTCAAACTGTAGCAGAACGCCATTGATGTCATTGTTGGGGGAAGTGTACTCGATGGCCATTTGTCTATCCAGAGAACAATGCATAATTCATGACTTTGTCATGCTGAATATTTCATTGCTATTCATGTTGGCGGACATTAACACCTCGTACCTACTGCACACTTTCCAACACTATTATGACGTTAATTATTTCTCCAACCACATGGGTGTCATCAATCACGTAAGGTAATTAAATTTGCAGGGCCTAAAGTAAATCATAAGGCACAAAATTCCAACAGTCACCCTAACTAACTAACCTCTAGCCATTGACAGGCTTTTGAATCCCACGAAATATCTTCACATCTCCTTGTGCTTCAGAGAGGCTCGACACATGTTATTTAAATTATTGATTAGCTCATTTCATTTGTTTCATGAAATTACTTGGATAACGTCACTTAATGAAAAGCAATATTCTTACCTTTGAAAACCCTTTTTTGCTGATTAAATGAAGGTTTATAGTCCAATTAATTATCTTAAATTAAACCGTCAAATATTATATATAGAAAGGAAAATTATAAATATGTAAAATAGGCTGAATTTAGTGGGTACCACCAGAATGATGAATGCTAAGTAGAAAGAAAACATCTCAGCTTCGTCCTAATTTATGAATTACTATTTGCGAACACTAAAACTATTACCTATAGAAATGTGTTATCAGAAAACCAAAACGAAATTAAATAAGCATTAAGAAAGTTAGTGTTTTTGCAGTCAAAAGGAAAATTTTCCAAAGTAAATTGAAATTGAATGTCTTGCATTTCATCCTCTCTAAATGTTTTATTCACTGCTAATATTAGAAGCATTTAGCTTTAACAAGTGAGGACTGAGGAGGCATATTTCTGAAAAATTTCTTTTATAGGCTGCATAATTAAACCGATATATTTATAACAACAACTAGGTAGATTTAAAAAAACAAAAAAAGAAGAATAGATCAATTTAGGAAGATGAACATTCATTTAGATTTGCTTTACAAAATTATTTTAATTAAAAGCAAACAATCCCACCAACAAATTTTTTCATCCAAAATTAAAACGTGTTACTTTGAATGTCCGCCATAATTTAAGCTTTTTAAGGGAAAATTTAATTAAAAACTGAAAAGATATATTAAATTTAATATGTAGTTTCTCAAGAGTACTAATTTTTGGAATCATGTTAATTGTAAATCAAATATGTTGTATATATACATAACTGTAAATACTTATCGATTGAATTTATCATCAGAACTTCGAATTGCTCGAAAGGCACTGGCGAGGCGATTAGTGGCCATGGTTAGCTCAGTTGTTAGAACTGCGAAGCGGGAATTATACGATCGGAATATTTATGAATATAGAATTTTCATTGTGAGATTCATTTCAATACTAATATTTTTAGTCAAAATATCGATGTACTGAATTTCAATATTCAATATCCATTTGTTTTGCTTTGAAATAAACTGAAAAGTTATATTTTATTTTAATAAAATAAACAACCTATGGAAAAACTTTATGGATGGATGGAGACAATTTTTGATTCAATATATGTAAATATTTATATTATATTATTTTGTAGTTATTGATTCAAATTACATTAACAAGTTTTTCACTCAGTGAAAGGTTACTTTAAAATTTAAATGAATAAATGAATTTAAATGAATTAGGAATACTGAGAAAGTAAACTAAAACGCCTGGTACTCCCGTACAAACAGCACTTTATTAGCGATTTTAAAATTAAATTTACAAAATGTCGAATATGATAGCAACATCAATTTAAGATTTCAATTAATCATCGCTGTTGTTGGTATCAATAATACAATTCTTGTAAATCGAAATTGTGTAGTTAGGTATGTACATAGATACAATTCCAACTTTTATATGCTGTTGCTATCGCTGTTGGCAATGTATATAAATTAGCTTAAATGCTTGCTTCAATTGGTTCACAACACAAACAAACTGACACCAGTTTCCAGTTTTTGTGTAAGTTCAATTTGTTTATTTCTTTAAGTCGCCTCAAGTCGTTTCCAAATTTTTAGTGGGTGGCAAATATATTCAGTCGAAATTTCATCGAACATTTGTGGAAGTAATTTCAGCAATTTTCATGTTCGACGTTCGTTCTTTGCATATTTGCCCATGTCTCGAAGACAACGGTCGGCCAAGCCAAGAGTCATTGAGTTCCATTGTTCTTGAAATATTTCATTCGCGGGTTATCCTATATACTACACAGATATTAAATAAATCAAATATTCGAGGAAGAAAATTTTCCCTTGGCAAATTGCCAAAGGGCTAAAAAAAAATATGACTGGAGCTGTTGTTAAGATATGTGGAATTTCTGCGCGATTACTATTCCTGACTGGAATAGAGCGCATCAGACGTACTATAAAAGGACTTTTGTTAAATCCGGAATTTATGCAGTTTGGCAGGGAATGTACAACATTTGCTATGAAGACTAAAATGTGCAAAGATATGTAAATATTAAGTAGGTCTTTGAAACAAAAATCAATAGTGATTTACCTCGCGAAATTGACGTCTCTATGGGTACTTTACCTTGGTGCCAGCGCTTCTCTTTTCTTATTCCGTCAAGAGCTTGAAAAAATTTCGTGAAATTGTCCATGCAAATATAGAATGACTTTGAAGGCAATACTTGCGCAATGCAAATTGCTTTGACCCTGCATACTTTCGTAGAAAATTCCACTGAGGCAGAATTTTTCACTCTGTTAATTTATGTATATTATTTATTTTCGTTTTTCACTGAAATTTCCTTTAGTTCGTCTTTTTCAGTTTCCATTCTCTTTCATTTTTGTTCTTCTTGACAAATCTGGTGTTAATTCTAATTTATGCTAGATATAGTATATCCACAAAATAAAATAAACTTTAATTGTTTTGCAAAAAGATTTTCTAACTGGTTATGTTGATTCTACGACATCTTCACATGTCATCTCAATATTTCATTCGATGCGTATTTAACAGGTGTAAACTCGCTTTTCGCTGTTTTGTTTTCCAGATATGTAAATTTACTTGGAGCGACAGACACGAACAAATAAGCCGCTTGGATTTGCGAAAACAAATGTATCGATTGGTGCAAATTGAATCGCAGATGTTAAGAAAATTGACAAATGTTACAACATTTTGTAAATGTTAACTAACAAATTAACTATAATATATACTTATTTGTTAATGTAAGGAATATTTGATTTGCCTTCGTAATGACTTCGAAAAAGGAGGTGTAGGTATCAAAGAATTTTCTCATAACATTTTCTCGCCTATGTAATTGTTCTGAATCCAAACGAATTCAATGACACCTTCTTGAAAAGACGTACACAATTTTCCAAATGCCAGATTTTGCACCATGACGAATCTAACGTCATTTTGATTTTTTCACAATTTTTACCTCTCACACTTAAATCCATTAGGCAGGAAGAATTGAGATGTTCTCATTTTTACAGTATGAGGTTTAATATCTTTCATTTGTTTACTTTATCTACATACTTATATCTATATGTATATACTGCGGCAATGGTTATATGTAAGCCACCATCTTGGCAAATTCTTTTCTGCATGTTTCAGAAAACGCTGTATTTCACCAAAAATTCTATGAAATATATAAAATAATAAAAATTGTTTTGTACAACACACCACCTGACTGTTCGACTTTAAAATACCCATCGCTGCGAATTAGCTTTGATGAACTCAAAAATTTTGTTTCTTCGAAAACACTTACTATGTATGTATATATTATTGTTACATAACCTTGTGGAACAAAGCTTTTAATCGTAAGAAATATACATGCAGTATGAAATATTTTAAAAAAAGAAGACGAACAAGTGCGAGTACAACTCACGCCTTGAGGGCTCCGTACTCTTATACTTTATAATTATCTATTAAATTTCAATGTTTGTCTGATTTTCGTGAAACGCCCGATATATGTATGTACATACCAAATAAAGAACTTGTATTTTCAAATAAACTTGAACTACGCTTAAAATTTATGCAGTTTTACATTTACCTACGTCTTGGATAAATCTTAAGAGATTATGTTCTAAACTGCAAACTGAAACATTATTAATTGAATTGAACTAAATAAACAACAAAGTAGGGTTGAACTTGCGGGTTTTTGAATATACTAGAACATTCCTGTGAGACAGTCTGAAGATGAATGGTGCAACGTATAATTAATTACCATGTATGCAGTGGCACATATGCCAATGTCATTCTCAGTTTATGCATCCCGCATTCCCAGGTGTTCCCCGTGATTTCTAAATGTAAAGATTCACAGTTGGTGCATGATTGCGGATCCCATGTATAATGTTACACTTTGATGCAGTTTTTCCAGTTTTACAGTTGTTTTGTGACATATCTCTCAAAAGGGTTGTGCTCCCATAAACTCTTAAATGAGTCCTTTCAACCCTTTTTTGTGTCATCCATAGAGAAAGCATTCGCAAAGCAAGGCAAACGCACTAAGGAACTGGATGAATGCAAAGATTCGCAATAAACCATCGCATTGTTTCTGCAAAACACGAGAAATTATTAACCATTCTGATTTCCAGACGCAGTCCCAGAGATAGAATAGGACTCCTCCACTTTTTGCAACGATCTTCCGCGAATTTGCGACTGCTCGCTTTTGCTATCGTTCATCGTTGTTTTGATTAGAGGGGTCTCATTAGTGTGATGGCGTTTTTATTCAATTGCATCCCCCGTTTCACTAGCTTGAATGATTTTGTACTTTGTGGTGTAGCTTCGACTATTGAATTCAACGTCTATATTTTTGCCGAAAGGTTCTAAAGCCACGATAACTCCCAGCTTTTTATTGGGTTGTGAATTACTGGAATTAGTCCCGTCGTGTTTTTATCATTAATTCTCGCAAATCGTTATCGAACTCATCGATTCGATTTCTATTCGTGACTTGAAACGCTCGAATTGATGCGTCATTTTCGTTCGACATCGAGTTCCATAAAATTTATCTCTTTTATCCATATCTAAAGACTTTACTTTTCCGTAAATGTATCCAATCAAAATATCTTCAGACTATCGGCCAGCCTAGTCTTTTTTATAAAATATCATCAACTGTAACATCGGAAATATTATAGTCGACGATTCAAAACTTTAAATTGGCAATAGGTACATATGTATATCAACTTTTCCAACTTATTACCCGACTGCGCCAGAACGAGGGTTATGTTTTTCGAGTGTATGTATGTATGTATATTTATTTGGCACGCTCTGTAGCTTAAACGGCTTTATCGATTGCAGCTTGAGAGGTGGCGTTAGATTCGTCTTAATTGTGAGAGTGACACTGGGTATATCAAAATTGGAAAAAATTCAAATGGCCGATTTTTGGCGCCATATTTTGTCTTCAAAAATTTTTTTTTCTCAAAACCTATCGAGTGGGGTATCAAAATAAAGGGTTTCATAAATAGCTTGCAAAAATTTATGCAACTTCTATGTTTACATGTAATGTGGAATGAAAAGTGCTAAAAAAACAACAAAATATTCAACGTTACAACATAAATTATATTTATGTGTGGAAAAGAGAGATTACAATACTGTCTTACTAATAATAAATCCGAACGTTACTATTGTTGATTCAGTATGTATGGCAGACAACGCTTATACTTATCAGCCTGGGCAACAAAAAGTGAAAGACGTAACGCAGGATGTTGCCTTTAAGGGGGGAAGTCCCTGTAAAAATTTCACAAAATCGAAATTTTTTTTTTTCCATAATCTGAAAATATAGTATGTTGAGCGTGTACTGACGAGAGGAAAATAAAAAATATTGAATATTTACGAAGTTATAGGTAATATAACAGAGCACGCCGGAGTGCGTATTGTAAAGTAGCGATCCTGGAATACCGTTATACCGAGAAATAGAATTACATTACCGTTAGTCGAAAAATAGAATTACCGTTAGTCGAGAAATAGAATTACTTTAGCTGAAGAGTTTGTCGTGTTCAGTCGATTTTTATACATAAAAATGCCAAATTATATAAAAGGCACGTTATACTGTACTAAATCTTTAAACGCGATTATCTCGAAATTATGTTTTGAAAAACTGCTCGTGTTGTAACTCAAAAAGTTATTGACCGATTTGTCTGAAATTTTGAGAGGTCGTTCTCTACATTATTATCGGAAGGATAGACCTAAAATTTCAGATATTTTGCATTAAATAAATACTTTTTGGGGGAAAATATTTCGAAAAAACAGCCCAAAATCCTGAATATTTTTTCAAAGGCGTATTTTGTATTGAATTTTATGCTTTTTTTTTTAATTTTATAGGTCTATCCTTCCCGTTAATATGTTATAAAAAGCAAACAATTTCATTTTTTTGTTTTAGATCAATGGTTAATGTGTGAGAAATGCAGCACTTTTGGACCTCGCGTCGGAGATGACAGACAAAAAGTTATCCTGAGCCGCCATTTTTGAAGGAAAAAAAAACTTCTTTTTTTTTTTATACTTTAGAAAAGTTAAATAACATTATGTTAAAAATCTAAAACAATAACATTATTTTATCACCTTCTAAAACACTTTTAAAATATGACTGATTTTGAGGCGTTTACAGGGACTTCCCCCCTTAATCATTAGTTGGGTTGTAACAGTTCATAAACTCCAAGGTACGACACTCGATCGGGCAGTTGTGGACCTTGGCTCACATATATTTGCAAAAGGTCAAGCGTATGTATGTAGCTCTTAGTCGAGTAAAAACATTAGCTGGATTGGCTATCAGTAGGTACTCTTGATCCTAAAAAACTATTAAATCGGCCTCATGATCAAAATTCTTCGAATGAGTTTCAACGTTTACGGGAATTGATCCTATGAACTGATGACTTAAAGCCTTAAAGTTAACATAAGGAAACTTTCACAAGATTTAATTTTGTTTTGATATCAATTTATATAAACCCTGTATTTTACCTAACCTAACTTTTATGGAAATTCAATAACGTGCAGATATTTAAATGATAAATTTATTTACTACGAAAACTAAAAAAATTATAATAAAATAACAATATTATTGAAAAAAAACAAAAAACCCGACTGCGTGAACTGAAAAATTGTGAAGTTAAAATTTTCAAACTTACTTAATAAATGAACTGAAAAGATAGAAACAAGTTGAAAAAATAAAACATTTATTCTGAATTTGAATGATCATGGTTGACAGTGTTCACAAACGCAGTCGGAGGCATCAAATACATTAATTATGATTTCTATTTTGTTATCGAATCCGTTGAGATTACATCTATGCAAATGTCATGATGATCAGTTGAGTACGCGAAACAAATAAACAAATTCACTTTCGCATTTATGATGTGAAAGTTAGGATATTGGGACTTCTCCAACTACGTATTCACTTGCTCTATTCATATCACCAACAAAAGAACTAGTCATTCATGATGGAACGTATTGTAGATATTTGATGCCTCCGACTGCGTTTGTGAACACTGTCAACCATGATCATTCAAATTCAGAAAAAAATGTTTAATTTTTTCAACTTGTTTCTATCTTTGCAGTTCATTTATTAAGTAAGTTTGAGAATTTTAACTTCACAATTTTTCAGTTTACGCGGTCGGGTTTTTTGTTTTTTTTCAATAATATTTTTTTAAACTACATACATATATCAAGTGGTTTGTTTGATTTCGCAAAAAATTGACGTCATTCAACTTTTATTTGCTTATTCATTATTCGATTTTATCGTGTTGCTATTCAGGCGACTAAGTAGCAGATAAATTTTCCACTGCTAGAATTATAAAAGATTTACTGTCAATATTTATTATTTAATTAATTTTCTTTTTTTAAAAACTCGTACATTGCAATTTCTAACATACTTCTATTTTCAAAGCGAAAAAATTGAAGAATTTTAAGGGTAATACATCTAATTTTCATTTTAATAGAAACTTAGTTGAAAAGTCGCACCTGTCTTCTGTTTAATTAAATTTTCTTGGGAAATGTTAATCGTGTATGACTCATTAATTTATCAAATGAAACTTCTACGCAAACAAAAATCTTATTTAAGTTTACCTGAAACATGTGGGGGAATCTTATGAAAACTTAAAATAAATTCCATTAGTAGTAAACTTCACCGCAAGTGTTTCTGTCGAAAGCACTTTGTTCACTTGTCGACTAACGTTTTTCTTTACCAAATTTTAAATGTCGGAAAAACATTTTCGCCCTTTTTGGCAAAACTTTTACCGCGATTGAGATTTCGCGCAACAGAATTACACGTCAAATTTATTTTGGTGCACTCGAACAAAAGATATTTTCTTTAACCCTAAACGAAGAGGTAGAATCCTAAAACTTTACGTTGGAGGCAAGTTAAGAAAATTTTATTAAAAGCACAAACGCTAGTAAAACTTAGCCCACATTTAAGATATTTTATATATAAAGTTTGAAAAAAGTTTATCTTCCACATATTGCCGCTTAGGAGTTTGTGCTGATCTCTTTAAATTCAAATGTCAGTCGACAATGTAAAGGGATTGTTCTGCCAATTTATCACCGTGCGTCGTGCCGAATCCTTAAAAATGTTCCTCTTGCTTACGGCTTGGAACTTGTATTAAAATCTAGGTACAATCAAACAAGCTGTACACATTTTCTGCAGACGTGAGCACTTCAAATGCAAGTCATATCGAAAAAATTTTTATGAGATTTGCACAACGAATTTTCAGGGAATATGTGCAACAGCTGAATTCCTGTTTCGTTCCATTTCATAGGTTTTATTTGGCACTAAAATTGCTGTTGGTTACCAGATAGCCTCTGGAATATGCCTTTAATATTTAGTCGAAGTTGGTTGTATCGAGTATGAAGGTAGCTACTACAGGAGAACGATTCTAGAAAGTGGAAACAGTCTTGCATATTTAAAAGATGCAATTTCGTATCATTTCAGCTTTAAATATGTATTTAAGAATAACTCAAAATAATGAATAATTTAATATTTTTACTAACCTAATTTAACTTTTTAATGCTGTACCCTCTACATCCATTAAATCTAGGACCGCTCCTGTTTATCTTGGTGAATAGGTCTCGGCGTGCATTAGGTCCCGCACTACCACACCACTTCAAAAGGAATCCATTTGAAAGGACCGAAATGAAAGAAAAATCCAGATTATGTCTTTGACGATGATCCAACAACGTCAAATGAAAATTAAATTCGTTTTATTTACCTCAGAGCAAAATTAAATTTATCTTGAGCCGAATGGTCGGACGGACTGTCATTTACAAAGGCAACTGGGATCCAGAGATATGTGGGCATTTAACCGATTCGTTTGCTATTTATTGTACCATGCTAAAAATTATTTCAACGTACACAGAAAGTGGCATTTCAGGCTGCTCTGACTTGTTGCATTCTTTGTGGATGACGCTTCCCACCAATGCGGGGTTGATGTGGAAGGTGGAAGCAATGCACACAGGCTTGATTAATAATGGTTGCCTAGTTCTGATGTTGTCAAAGCAAACAACAGTTTTATGAATAGATGAACACAGTAAGTTGCTATGCCAATCCGCTCTTGCGTTACACTTAACGAGCTCTTGCTGCTATTATATTTGCAAAGGCGTTTAGTTTTCAAGTTGGTAGTTTGGCTTTGGAAAAAGAAGGGCAGCCAACCAAACGCAATGCATAGTACTCCAAACGGATCGGTCTAATTCCAGGAACTGTTAGTTCAATTAAACTCTATCAGCACTTGGTCAAGTATTGTTGTTACGAAAATGATTTAAACTTTAGCTTCAGTGAGTAATGTGGGGAAGATAAACTTTCATTGAATTTAAAAGAGAAAACCAGAAGGGAACCACAAGTAAACGACGCTTTGTGAACCCATTCACGGAAATAATTTGGAGCTTCCCAAGTATTTTAGCCTCCAGTTATCGTTATCTGCAAAACTTCCTTCTTGGTAAATTTTTGTTTAGAATTCAAACAAAGCTCGAAGTAAATTGCTCCTCATAGCAGAATAAGCCTAAATCAGGTTCTCCTTAGGGAAATGAAAGCAGATCTTATGCATTATATTGTGCGAGAACAACTTTTGCTGGCTTTTTAAAGAAATCGCAGCTCAAGCGCATTTAATTCATAATGAAAGAGCCTCACGGAAGTGCCCTCAGTACTATAGTAAGGGTTTTATTTCGTTTGAACGAGCTGTAATTTCTGTTTTCAAAGTAGTTCTAGAAGAAGGCAAAAATATATTGGGGTGTTTTAATGTAAATTTTGCATTAACGCACAACTTTCATAATATGTATTTTAGGGTATTTAATATGATAGCAGGTACAAGCAAAATGTTTGTGGATTTTCAAAAATTTGTTATCAACTATAGGAGTAAAAACTATGCCTCGACAGCTATTGCCATTCCATGTTCATATAAGTATCCCTTTTTAATTAACAACTTACAAAAGAAAATTTTTAGATTTTACATTTGAAAAGCAATAGAATAATAATAAAAATGGATGTAATCTCCACAGGGCAACGACTTTTGGAAGGCACTTGTCAATATTCTTTAATTAGATTAATTCCACATTAAAAGTTTTCAACTCGATATTATATGCATTTGATAAAGTTTTTTTAATTTCAATCTAATAAAGTTTTCTAAAAAGTATGTAATTTCATCAGTGTCCTTCTGATTTTGCTTGAAGAGTTAATCAATTTGTGAAATAAGCGACTTATGTTTGATTATTAACAATTTTTCTTTATCGAATTGCACCAATTTTAAGAAAAATTGTAACATTTAGCGTTGAATTGTTTTATTTAGGGACCCAAATAAGACCTTTCAAAATCGTTTATTTATTTTGTAATCCCATCACAAAAAAAAAAAAGCACAGTTCTGTAAAACTTGATTGATGAAGGTTTAACAATTGTTTTATGTAGTTTGTGGAGAGTTAAACACTAATCCAAAATCAGAAATGTTCTATCACATCATGTTTTCGAGAAAAATAGCGTGAAAAAGTAAAAAAAGTCTTAATGTGTCAATTTTTGAAAAGCTTTTTAAAAAAATATCAGAACTTAATAAGACCCTTTTACGTTGCTAAATAAAAGTTCCGACATTCAGCCATTACATAAAAATAATAAAAGCTTAAAAAATTCTACGACAATTCGTTTAAATTATTAACTTTTTTCGACGCTCTATGATTTTCGAATATATTTTCAAAACTGGTCAAAATTCACATTTTCGCACATTTTGACTCTATTTTTCTCGAAAACGTGATGTGTTGGAATGTTTTCAATTTCGAATTCTTAGTCTACTTGTCCAGGGTGTGGAAGGCTCAGACTAAATTTTTGTATAGAAAAACTGCTCTTCTATCTAAAAATTAAGCCTAAGTGTTTGCTCAATTCTTTAGCATATAAACAATTGTTGGGAAAAACACAAAAATAACAAAAATAAATTGAAACAATACGACAGCTTCGAGGCTGTCACTCAGGAGAAAAGCAACTTTTCACGATTTCGAAACAGAATTTTGTTTTACTTAAAGTTGAAATCAGAGGACACGGCTCGAATCAACGGCACTGGGGACGTCAAGTAGCTCAAATCTGACGCCTGGCACGAGGCGTAAAATTAAATTACTTCACTGTCCCGCTGTGCCCAAATACAAATGGAAATCGCTTTCACAAGCTTGACGGCACTCTTGGTTATATGCGAAGGACTCAATTTATTGCCTAAGTAAATACTCGTTAAAAGCTGAAAAGATCAACAACATTCGATTTTCGTGAAGCGTAAAATTAGCACGAGTGGCGAATGGCATCACAGGCGAAAAACGCCAGGGAAACGTCCCACTACACTAATAAAGGAGCCCAATTAATTGCGAGCATGTGGGCCAGATGGTATTGAAAATCGCTAAAATAATTTAGATGCTCTGATATAAAACTGTCGAACCATATAAATTTACAGTCAACCAATCCGCGTTCGAAAATCAGTGAAATTAATTTAACATTTTTTCCGGGACCACTGTAGCTTTAAAATTTAACGAGCTGATGAATACTCGGATGGGGAAAAAACGGGTAGTCGAAGCGTTTTTTTATTGCCATGGAAATATCGGATGAGGTATAAATTTCAGGAAAAAATAAAATAGACATATAAAAAAAACTATTTGAGGTTCAAAACGCAATTGCAATTTCCCGCCAGGAAAGCGTATTTTAGAAGCAGTCACCTCTCTTATCCAATCCAATCTGAATAATTATTAGACAACTTCATATAACGAATTGATTTTTACAAATTCAATGATATGAAAACAATGAATGTTTCATTTAACTATTTTATTGGGACTAATTTAGCAAAAATCTTTAAATTATCTATGTATATGAATAAATTAATGATTTTTGCCAATCACTTCAAGGACTGTTGTTATTTTAAGTATATTTTTTTTAATAGAATACAGATGCAACCTTCAGTATAACCACACTTAATTATAAAGAAATGCATAGTTTTTATTAGTTGTAGTCATCACAGTCATCACATCACAATCAAATGAAAATTCAACGGATATTTCTACATTGAAAAATATACGGTTGAAAAATATAATAATAAATTCTTGATCATGACATGAATTATAAATTCATATTAGATACATTAGATATATTAAATACAAAAAGCAGTAAAGTGATCAGTATTAATTAATAATTAATTATCCCGGTTGAAAAAAATTCGCCAAAATGAAAGAATTTAGTTGCTTTTTAGGTCTATATCTATATGTTAAATGGTAGAAAAACCCTAAAATTTGCCTAAAGCCTAGGTAGTGAACAAAATGCTTCAAAAAGGCCTCAAATGGCCTAAAATATGCCTAATATCTACCTAAAATCTACCTAAAATTGTCTCAAAAGGCTTCAAATATACTTAAAATATGCCTCAAAAAAGCTGAAAAATATGTTAAAAATAAACAGTCATACATATTTCAAAACACATTATTATTAAATTCATATACCTATAAATAATTTATAATTATATGAATTCGGTGGTGGTGGTGACTGGTAATACTAATTTTCATGTGACGTTGGAGCAGGTGGATGTGGATAATATTGCATATGACAGTATGGAATTGTTGCTGGTGGCTGCTGTGTTGTAGCAGATTTCCGTATATTTATGACGGTGACTCACACTTATTGACTTAATATTTTTTTTTAAATTTCGTCACTACTTCACTTCCACTTCACTTTGAAGTTCAACTTGAAACAGAGATACGTTGCTACTCAGCTCCTTTCAATGCTTACTTTTCTTAGGCACACTGAAAGACTGTTTTACAAGCTTTTATTTAGTTTCACCTGTCCCGGTGTCTGTAATGAAATCTTGCAAGTTAAATTTGACCCACTTCCCGGTTTCCGATTGAGCTGAAATTTTGCATGCATATGTATATCGCGTGACAATGCAATATTATGATGACATGGAGCTGATCTGATGCTGGAGCTGGAAGGCGGTCATAGGAACTCCGCAATAAAACGACACAACCCCATCAAGTTTGGGCTCGTTTGATTCGTATTGACGAGTACTTTGATCCTAGATAATATCCGTATGCAACTCCATCAAATTTGGGAAGCTCGTGCCGAACACGTTATCGCGAGACACTGAAAACTCACGAGTAATATTTATTTTAACTTCATCTGAAATTTTAACCAGTTTTCCTAATGGCAAAAAGATGAAATTTGATACCTACACTTATATAAATCCGAAGACAATGCAATAAAGTATATTTAATATCGTTCTAAATTCAAAATGGCGGACACCTTTATCTTCACAACCCCCTTGACATGGGTATCAAATAAAAGGCTTCAACGAGTAGAAAACGATAAAAGTTTGTTTTTAAAAATTTGTTTTTAAATTAAGGACTTATTAACTATATTCTGGGAGAACCATAAATATAGTTCGATGCCAGAACTATAAAATTGTATTCTCTCATCTATCTTAGGGATGCTGGAACTATAACTAAGGAGTCTATGGCAAAAATATCATGGCCATTTTATTGTTCTCAAATCCACAAACAATTTTCTCACTGCTTTCTCACCTACCTTTATTGCGTTTTAAGCCCTCTGCATCCGAAGTCACTCAACGAGATAAGACATTCGCGCAGACGCTTGGACATGCTTTATTACCTTTTGTTAATGTATCTTGAAGCCTTCTTGGCGGCCTGTGATAAATTTTGGGTATTTAGTCGGCCTAAAATCTGCTTAAATTCTAACCTGACATGGAATTTGAGGCAATTTTTAGGCGTTTTTTATGTATATATCTATTTTACCCGGCCGTCTTTGGGGCTTATTTTACGCTTCTTTCTTGGCCTCTGAAAAAGTTTAGACAAAAAATGCCATTTGAGCCTCTTTCAAGCCTTTTTTTCACCCGGATTGTAGTATGATTTTAATAAATTTTACAGAGTATACGAAAAAACCGAGTTGGTTGTTGATTAATTGAATGACGGTTGAAATTCGTTTCTACTCCATTATTAAAATATGTAGTTTACATTTCTGCAGAAATTTTCTACTTATCTTAAAAATCATTTCGCCAACATCATCAAAATAATTGCTGGACGACAATTTTATAATTTCTTTGTAACTAAATTTACCTATCGTTAAAAAGTATGAGCAAAACAAATTTCGTTCGCAACAGCCTAATACCCAGAAATCAAACGTAAACATATTTGAAACCAGTTGAATGTACCAGACTTTTTTCATACGTACATAGGGAAACACCTGTGCAAATGCATTCGTTGGGTTAATATTCATATTTGTTTTGAAATTCTACATGTCAATCAACTATTATAAAAGCAGGTTGTACAAAATTTAAACCTTCAGTTAAGGCATTTTCTTTAATCTTGCGAGGTAATTACACATTTATACGGATTTTTATATGTTACGTTATAGTTAAAACAACATTAAATTAATTAATTTATCTTTTAGAAAATGAGGAGCCTTATAATTTTCGCTCTTTGCATTGTAGCCATATCTGGCTTCAATTTGGAGAAAGAATGGAAAAATTTTAAGGTTAAATATAACAAGAAATATAAGGATAATACGTCTTTAGGCCGCCAAAGGAAGGCGAACTTCGCGGAAAATTTAAATATTATTGAGATTAACAACCAAAAATATACTGCCGAAATGAAGAAAAAAAAGCCTGCCATCACGTACAAATACGGAATTGGTCCTTTCGCAGATTTATCTAGCACTGAATTTAGAAAAAAGTATAAGTCAAACAGAAAAATGAAAAAGGATCAGAGAAAGTGCAAAGGGTAAATATGAGTTAACAATATTATACTTGTACAAAATTATGAAGCAGCTTTATACCAACAGAAAAAAAGGCAAGCGTATTCAATATCGTTTCACTCCAGTAATTGGTGAGCACAGACCTTTGCAACTAAGCGCTCCAAAAGAATTCGATTGGCGTGATCATATTGAATTAAGCCCAGTTCAAGATCAAGGTATAGTAAAATGATTTTAAAGTATGCATAGGTTGAATCAGAATTTCCATAATATTCATTGCCGGTAGAATAGAAGGAAATATTAATCATGTTGCAGCAATTCTATCACAGTAAATTTACTCTGTCTCATGACTTCAATTTTCAGGCGATAGTGGGAACTGCTGGGCCTTTGCAGCCGTTGGATCTGTTGAAGCCGCGTTTGCAAAACGGTCGAAAAACTTTGTAAAATACTCTGAACAAGAATTGATTGATTGCGTCAAAGCTGAACATACTGACGGATGTAATGGCGGAATTCACTTCGAAGCGTTTGATTATATAATTGCAGAAGGCATCACCCCGGCTTACTATTATCCAAAAACTCCGGCAGTAGGAACATGTGATAAGGAACAAATGAGAAATAAGAAGAAGATAATCGGCTTTAGATTCATAGATCCTGATAATCCAAATGAGGAAGAAATGAAAAAGATAATTGCCAATATTGGACCAGTGGTGACGAGTATGTCAACCCCTAAATCGATTCATCACTACATGCGAAATGGCGGTGTTTACAATAATCCTGAATGCAACACTGTTGAATCAGACCACTATGTCCTAATTGTAGGATATGGCGTAGAGCCTAATGGGCAAGAATACTGGATAATTAAGAACTCTTGGACCAGTCGATGGGGTCTCAATGGGTACATGAAATTAGCAAGAAATCAAAACAATATGTGCCATATTGGATCAGAAGTCTTTTATCCTATTTACTAATATTGTTTCACACTCTAATTGCTGTGTAGAGTAACATTTGTAAAAATTAGTTAAGAATTAGGATCTATTTTTATCTAAATTTTTACATCAAATGTTCCAACCCTCTTACAAATAAAAAACAAAAGACCAATAAAACGATATTAGAGCTATAAAATTTTATCTATTTTTAAAGTCTTCTGCTAGGGAACAAATGGTAAACCTGCTTTGTTTCAAATTTTTCAATCGTTAAGAAGTTTGATCTCTACAGAGTATCTGAGGTTCAATATTTAACAATTATTTTTGATTTGTTTTCCTGCTTAGGTATAGCAAAAAAGGATTTAAGCGATTTTAATTAAAATGTCTCATTAAGTTTAAGTTTTGTATAAAGTAAAGCTTAGAATTGGGCTCAAGGGTATATTTTGCACCACTATGAGTTTGTACCTCCCTATTTTATATATTTACATATAAAAGGTCCAAGTATGTACGAGTTGTCATCACATTTTTGGATTTTTAGATCGGTTTTGTAGAATTATCTATTATAGAGATCTCGCTGTCATGATTTCGAGAAAATATCACTAAATATTCCATTTATTGAAATTCATCTCTTTCTGTGCTCACAAAGTTAGAAGCCAAATCGCAAGGCAAACAACCTAAACCTTATGACATTGGTCTCAGTTTTGAGGTTAATTTACCTTGAGATCGGTCAATTTCAAAAATTTCACTTAAAACGGGTAGCGAACTGAAATTATTTTGAAATTCATGAAAGTTCTATATTATATCCTATAGCAATGTCATTTTAAACCAAATAATGTTGCTAAAAATATCGTACTTATAATTTATATTATAATTAAAATATACAAAATATGTAATCCCATATAATCAAAGCTTACTATTTTAATAAATGAATAGAAAAAGCTCGGTTTGCTAATTATTGGCTAAATTATGGATGCGGAAAATTAAATATAAAATTTGAGGCTAGGAACCACAAATACAAAAATTTAAAGAAAAACTAAAACTAGAGAACCAAAATTTGTAAAAAAACAAACTGGCTTTGAAGTGATTTTCTTTTTATTTTCAATCGGACTTTTATTATCAAAAATATGATTTATCTGTAAATATTTAATAATTTTAAAAGAAAACTTGACTGATGATTATAATTCGCCTGAGGAAGGTATACAGCAGCAAAGCTCCCACTTCTCAAAAATGTTAAAATGTCAATATACGAGTATGTACACTGTGTTGCTGTAAAAAAATTGATTTTCTTGATTCTGGTCCAGAAACATAACTTGGGTGTAACGTTACGTATATGTTACAGAAAAATCGTCATACCTTCATACCTTCATATATCTAAACTCTGGTCGCAAGAAGTATGAGGTTATCTATCATTTCTCCCTGCACTCTTTCCTTCTAGGGTAATAAATTTTTTAGCTCAATCGCTTTCAGTACCGAACATTAAGACATAATCCAAGTTAAATCGAATGTCTCAAACAAGCTCTCAAATAAATTTGATTTTATTTGACCGATAACCGCGCCATATTGGGGGACATACCCACGAGCAGCTGAAAATTATTAGGAATCATAAAAGTTCCCCTTGAGCGAAATTAAATTGAAGCACCAAAAGCGGCGGAATGTCAGAACCATAAAAACACGCCAGAATGGAGAGATTGCATCGGTGTCCAGCATGTCTTTTTGTGTGTTTACCTAAAGAAAGGCTCTTCTAGCTCCCTCGGGTGCTCGACTGATTTTCCAATTTGTTGCTAGAACTGCACACACATTCTAGTCATGAGCCGGAGAAATAGAATATCCGCATCGAGCATCGACCATTATGCAATTTTGTTTTAAAACAAGACCGCCCGACTACATCCGAAACTCGATAATTGGAGGAATTACTTTTCAGAAAAGTTTTCCTGCAAGTAGTCCGCAGTCCATTAACCACAAGCATGAAGAAATGTTTGTAATTTTTGGTCGACATTCTTGCTGATAACTACCATTGTGAGAAAACTTACAGAAAACTATTCGAAATTCTTACGTAAATAAATTTTTACGGTTCTTCATATCGTAAACCAAAACAAGAACCGAATTGCATTCACGTTTTCTTCAGCCGGTTTGTTCATATGTCACACTTACCTAAATATTTTATAAGCTGTAGTTTTAATTAAAAGAAATTTCTTCAACTACTATACAAAGATGTAAAAACTATAAAGACGATTTTGTAGATTCTAAGAGTACGAGTATTACTTCTTTTCAAAAATATCCTTGCACAATTTTTAGTAAATCCGATAAAAATTAGCGGAGTTATGATAAATCAAGTTTAATCGATTTTATAAAAAAATTGATAATATGACGGCGATTTTTATGAATATACAGGGTGTTCGGATTCTACATAGGAAACACTATATCAATCGTTTTCTTCGGTTGTCCTGAACGAACTTTTGTTCTTGAGCCCCCCCTCTTACGTTTGTGGACAATGAATTTTTTAACGAAAATTGCGATTAAGTTTGAGTTTGTATCCCACTAACTCGTACATTTGGAAACGGATCCTAACAAAGGAACTATCGTTGGAAAGGTACTTTTATACTTTCTTAAATTAATCATATTTCGATGTCCCTAAAGGACTCAAGTACACACACCTCCTAAATACTTTTTACATGGATTTTGGAAGGGAAGGAGTGAATTTAGTAGGGGGGTCAAGAACAAAAGTTTACTCAGAACATCTCAAGGAATCGATTAGTAAAGCATTACGTACATAGAATCCGTGCACCCTGTATAATTGCGTTTTTCGTGTGCTTATCGAACTATTTAAATGTTATTCCGGTTGAACAGGTTTTCCTGAATCATTGCCTGTCCTCTATTTATCAGAACGCACCGCTTGTGTTCAAGTGGCGAAAATTTATAAGCTTTTGGAAATTTTGCAATAAAATTGTAACATTCATAAAAATACAGGGTGTTCAGAGGTGGGAGGGAAATATTGCAGGAGGTGAAAGGTCAGGCCGAGGCAAGCAAAAAATCGTATGGGTGGGGGGGGGGGGGGTTATGTCGCATCGTTCGGCAGTTACAGGGTGATTCGTAAATCAGGATGTTGCCTTATATGGGAACCGCTATTGTATTTTTATCTTTTTTTCTACGCATCGCAGTGACCCCAAACCGGTCTCAAAAAATCACTATTTTGAAACCCTTTCCAAAAAGGTCAACACTGCCCCCTACCCCCAACCCCTTGGCCACAATCACCTCTGGAAGTTGAAAAATTAAATTTTATTTCACGATTTTTCACCTTTCGACCCACTTTTCTCCGAAATTCACGTTATTAACATACCTACTTTTTATTGCTTTTAAGTTTCCTATCTAATTACCTTTCGAAAAAGGTGCAATATGCACAGGTAGAAAAAGGATACAAAAATCCTGAAATTAAAACATCTTCACAGGTACCTAATTACTTTATTGCACCATAATGGAAAAAGTCGTTAAGTAAAGATTTTTTATGACAGCAAGTTCGGAAATGTTTATTTAGGAAACACAGGTAATAAAGTTTTATTATTTCAGCAAAACTGTTATAAAATAATAAATGTAATCTCGTTAAATGGCGTTATTAGTTTATGATATCCAGTATTGACATCTAAGTATCCTGACGCTCCGTGTCTAATACCTCCTATGAATTATAGTATAAAAATGGGTACGTTTGAAAGGACATTGACCATAGTTGAAGAGGCAATCGATAGGAACGGGTGTTTAACACAAAAAATTAAGAAAATATGGCAGAATTCACTGTTGAAGAGTATGCCGACATAATTTACGTGTACGGTTTAGTAGACGGAAATGATAGTGAGGCCGTACGGGAATACCAAAGGAGATTCCCGAATCGGCGTGTACCCGATAGAAGGGTATTTTCAAGGACTTTCAGGAGGTTAAAAGAAACCGGAAGTGTAACCGCCCCTGGAGCAGAAGCGCGATCAGGAACTTCGGCCGATTCAGCGGAAACCGACCAACAAATCCCCAACATCGTCAGGAACAGCCCTGAAATAAGCATCAGACAGGTCGCACGACGGTTAGGATTGTCTGCAGGGAGAGTGTGGACCGTTGTGAACCGAGAGGGACTACATCCATACCACCATATCCCGGTCCAAGCACTACATCAAGGAGATTCCGAAAGACGATTGCAGTTCTGCACTTGGCTGCTCGAGTCTGACATCGAAAAGAGAAGGTTTCTAGACCGAATTCTGTGGACGGATGAATCGCAATTCACCGGGGATGGCATCACAAACTTCCACAACCTCCACACCTGGTCAGATGTGAACCCACATAGGACAAGGTGTCGGTCCTTCCAGCAAAGATTTAGTGTCAATGTCTGGGCTGGCAACATCGGCAACCAGTTGATAGGACCCTTCATCTTGCCTCAAGTGCTGAATAGTCAGCTATATTCGGACTTTTTGGAGAATAACCTTCCGGATCTGTTGGAGGACATCCCCCTGGCCACCAGAAGCGCAATGTATTTACAGCACGACGGAGCACCTGCGTATACTGGGAACATTGTTAGGGCAAGGTTGAATGAACATTACCCAGAGCGCTGGATTGGACGAGGTGGACCGATTCCTTGGCCTGCTAGATCACCGGACCTTACTCCACTGGACTTTTTCTTATGGGGAATGATGAAAGATGAGGTTTACTCAAGACCAATCAACACCAGAGAAGAATTAGTTACCAGGATTAGGACTGCAGCGACGAAAATACGGGAGAGACTGGCTACCATAGACCTAAAACGCGGAATCAGACGAAGGCTACTTGCATGCATCGAGACTGGCGGAGAACATTTCGAACAGCTTTTGTAGCACATAAGTTTTAATTGTAATTAGTTTTTAAGTGAATAAAATGTATTTTTTAGTTAATTTAAGTATAATTTCTTA
This sequence comes from Eutolmus rufibarbis, assembly GCA_963920795.1. Lineage (NCBI taxonomy): Eukaryota > Metazoa > Arthropoda > Insecta > Diptera > Asilidae > Eutolmus > Eutolmus rufibarbis. The sequence goes on from OY987205.1 coordinate 39,824,396, forward strand.
AAAATTCGAATTGTCCTAATATTTTGTAAAAGGATTTTTGTAAATAAAAGTTTGTATCCTTTTTCTACCTGTGCATGTTGCACCTTTTTCGAAAGGTAATTAGATAGGAAACTTAAAAACAATAAAAAGTAGGTATGTTAATAACGTGAATTTCGGAGAAAAGTGGGGCGAAAGGTGAAAAATCGTGAAATAAAATTTAATTTTTCAACTTCCAGAGGTGATTGTGGCCAAGGGGTTGGGGGTAGGGGGCGGTGTTGACCTTTTTGGAAAGGGTTTCAAAATAGTGATTTTTTGAGACCGGTTTGGGGTCGCTGCGATGCGTAGAAAAAAAGATAAAAATACAATAGCGGTTCCCATATATTGCAACATCCTGATTTACGAATCACCCTGTAACTGCCGAACGGTGCGACATAACCCCCCCCACCCCTACGATTTTTTGCTTGCCTCGGCCTGACCTTTCAACTCCTGCAATATTTCCTTCCCACCTCTGAACACCCTGTATATTTTGAACGAAACAACATTTTTGTGTGCTTTTTGCTGTTTTTTTTTTGTTTTTGTTAAATTTACCAAAATCGATTAAATTTTCCATAAAAATTTGTATGAACGACCACCATTTTGATATATAAACATATTGTCTTATAAGAATGCTTTTCGTTTTTATTTCAATCATCCAAATCGATACAAGAGTGGTTATCCAAAACACCTTTCGTAAAACCGTCCAGCAAACATCAATATCAACTACTTTTATTAATATTTTGTAAAATTGGCAAATAATATCTTCACGTTTATAGTTTTAAATATAGGTATTTAATATTATCTATAAGAGACTGAAGAATTATGTGATTGTGTTTTTTATAACTAATCTATATTTAATTTTCTTCGCCACAAATATTGTATGATGAAATGTAAAGCTTTAATTTTTGGATGTCCATACACTTCTTTCATATATGGCATATGTGTCTATTTTTATTCAAACAAAAGTGTATGAATCAACATTATCGTTTTTGTACTCAATTCGAAAATGACGGTAGTCAATTAGATTCGTATGCACTTTATAGTATCATATTTAAAATTAGTGGGACTATTCTAAAAATGGTAATAAAAGAGTCTTATTAAAAATGTTGTCCAAAAATTTACAGATTCTTATTATTATATCGTTGCAAATGAAATCGTAAAAAAAATAATTTAGATTCACATACAAATTGTGTAGTTGTGTAGACACAACCATCCTTTAAAGTAGGTTAAAATCAGCAAACACTAAACATGCGAACTACCCGTCTAATGTAAAGTGGAAAAGGGAAAAATTCCTTAGAATTCCGACCTTATCTCATTGTTTCCACTTTACTTTCTGGGTCCAATGACCTCCTTCTTAAGCTCATCGGAAGGGACATTAGTTGTTCATTTGCGACGAATTCGTATGTTCCCTTTCGGGGCTGCTTTTACCTTAAAAACCCTCCGACTTACGTCGGGTAGTAACTCTATCTGGCTGGGTATGAATAAATACCTGTCCTAAATTCCATTCTACGGATGGAAAATGTGCTCCGGTGTTTTTTATTGCTATCTACTTGAAGGTGTCGTTTCACGTAAAATGTGCGGGAGAGAGACGCTTGCAATTGACTCCGGTGATGTTAAGGAAAGATATTTTAAGGAAGTGCTAAGGAAATTTAGTAGAAAGTGGATTCCGCTGTGAGATATTATTTTGTAAAGTGGTGAAAACTAAATTTGTCAGCAATTTTAAGAAGTAAATCACATTTTCAGATTTTTTTCAATAATTGGAATATCTCAGAGTGCGGCTAAATACTGGATAATGCGAAAATAATACAGTTTTGATGATAAATTCACTATTTCTGACCAATTCAAATTAACTATTACTTTAAAAAATAATTAGAAATAGCCTTGAGGTTGATTGAAAAAATGTCAGAAGCACAATATACATTATGTATGGGTGTATTGTATGTTCATACATATATGGTATTTCTATAGACCTAGTGGAGGAAAATTAACAATAGCTCGAATGTGTGACCCAATTTAAGAATCTATAAAAGTGCGACCAGCTTGTTGAATGTGAAGTACCATAATTTTCCACTTAAAATATCAATTGGGTCAACACTTTTATTAAACTTACATTTTACCGACAACATCATATCTGAAAAAGTACCATTCAATATACCAAATTCGCATTTAATAATTTTAAGAGAAGATGCAAAATCCGGTTTTCTCGACACATAGAGAAATCGTGAATTGATTTTATATCCTAAAATTACCTCTTCAATAATTTGATGTTTACCACCAACCTTTTATAGGTTAAAATTTATAATTGGAAACTGTTATTGAAAAAGTTGAACTCATGGGTAATTTTGTAACCAATTATTTTTAAACGATTTGTAGTAATGCGAAAATAAGTTGATTAGCGTTTTATAACTTCTTCGACTGCGAGCATCGTATGCATAAGTCGGTGTAGAGCTCCTTTTGTAAGTTGAAATAATTCTACAAATGAAATATGTCTGAAAAATGAGTTAAATAAAAATGAATATCTGACAACTTTCTATTGATGTTGACTTTAAAGAAGAACAATCGTCTATTGTGTACAGTATATAGAATGAAAACTTCAAAGTATTTGTACATTTCAGAATGTTAAGCTATAATAGTCTCCCTTTATTAAATGTCTTACTCAATATGAAAGAAGAATAAAAGTTTTTCGAACCGTGCTTCCTGAATGGGATGGCTCAGAGAGGGCAAAAATAATCGCAAAATAAATGCAATTTCAGGGGAAATATATAACGCCAATGTCACGGATTTCCGCGTTTAAGTTCTTTTTATTTGCACTGCACCTACATTGTGCAGGCGCTTAAATGACTCCCATTGAACTCCTACACCGTAACTAAAGTAAAACGGATATTGGAAGATTTTATCTGAAAAAATAATGTTCTTGCTGCCACAGGCGTTACAATGCATTGGATGATTAAAAAAAAATATTTCCGAAGTTTTTACAGAGTTTTTAAATGATGTATTTGGAGCAGTTCCCTTTTGCCATTATTTTAATTTTCGAATTGTATTAATGCACTTGATCATTGAAAATTCTGTTACTTCTACGAATGAAGCCATGTTATTTAGATTCACTGCCTGAAGCAGGTATGTAACATAAAAAGAGAAAATTTGAGGATATAAATGCATTACTCTTGGCAGCTGCTGCCAAACGCTTCTAAACAAAAACTAGATCCATGGAATTTCAAAATATTTGCGAGTTTCACAAAATCGGACTGTTCTACATATGTCATGTAAATAGTCCATTATATTTTGACCCACCGAATACTTAAAGTTTAAAATTCAATTATGTTGTTTGCAAGTTTGCGCAAGGGCTCAAAGAATTTAGCAGCTCCAAGTTAATTAGAATATTTTTTGGTATGCTCTGATTACCTTTAAATGAATTATAACCAGCAAGCAAGCTTTTTTCCGGTGGTCAAACTTACGAGTTTTTCACTGTTAAAAAACTTCGTTATCGTCATCGTAAAGCGTGCGAAAGCTTCCGCTCCTTTTTTATATTCACACTTTAAATTATAATTTAATTATCAAGGCACGAGCAGAGCAACATTTCGTTTGCATTGTAGATTTCCGGCACTGCAGTTAGTAACCTCCGCTAATTTCATTTTGAAAAGTTGTCCTTCAACCACTTAGGGAAACTTCAACAGACTTGAGCAACTCCGAGAGTGAAACTTTTTAGGTACTCAAACGAGGGTATTCAGCTGAAGCGGCCTCTGTAAGTATCTGGGAAGTTTTCTTGATTTAATTGGTTTCAATCCTTATGCAAACTGTAGCTTTAATTTTCCTTATGTTGAAAGTCCTGCCCTGAGTTGATGATTGATTTCGATATTACTAATAAATTTAGTGAAGCATAAACCAGGTTTGAAAAAATAACAGCTCATTAAAAATTTCAAAACATCTACATATCATTTTACTTACAAATCTTATAATTTTATATCGCGTATAACATGAAAAATTCATCAAATAATTTTAAAACCAAAATAACTTTGTTCAGGTTCAGGTTTTAATTCAAACACATTTCAGGTTTATGTTTCTTTACGTATTCTCTACGTATGTAGATCCTTAACGAAGCCGATTACAAAAAAAAAATGATTTTGGGAACAAAAATAAAGAAAACTCCTTGTATACGAATAAAATTTTCTTATCGTCTTTGTCGATAAGTTTCCTTAAGATTCTCAGAAACCGTAAAAACTGAACGAAAATTTCAAAAAAGTGGCGGTCAAAATTGACTTGCATTTGTTTTTTTATGTATTTTTATGTAGGTACTGGGAGAAAAACTTCTGTTAAATTATTAAAAAAACACTTATAAAATTCCATATTGCTACTTCATTTTTACGAATTTGTATGTTTATTAATTAGGACCAAACCCATAAAATAAGAATGATGGTAGGATTATTATTTTTATATAAAAGTAAAGTAAACAACAGTCCTCCAGTCCCCACTGCTAGCTACGAACAACATACAAAATTAATTGCAACATTTCATGCTAAAAATAACTTATAACTCTCTTTGACCATGATGTAGACTTACTTAGGGCTTGGCTCTATATGAGATTTTACATTTTGCTAAGAGTAAAAGGGTTGCGAGTCTTGGCAACATTTTCAAAATTAAATTTTTTTGATGGGATTTAATACTTCGGTAAACAATTTAAAATTAGCAGATAAATTGTATTCAGAAAGTAAAGATTCGCCAATACTGCCCTAAAAAATGTGATCTGTTTTACCCAAAAATCTATCCCTTAAATTGCTTATCTAAATGTTTCTGCTTTATTTCCATATTTGGAATTTGGACGAATATTACTTATACTTATGAAATGTTAAAGTTCAGCGTAATGATTCTACAACTGCTCCCTTTTTTCAAGTTTCATAAGTTAGACTTAAAGAGACGTGTTCTTTTCATTGCAAGTTTAATCTTCCTCCAAATACTAACCGGTACTACGTCTTATACTGATTAAAATTCAATTCACTTTCAATTATTTAAAAGTTATTTTCATACTGTATTCTGCAGAACTTCAATATCTTCGTCTCGAAAGAATATTTTTTCAAAGACAACAGGATACAGAAAGAAGTGAAAAAAATCAACATTTCACTGAGAGTGTAGAACTTCATTATCCCTTCGTCTGCAGATTGTATCCGAGTCGTTGAAGTTATTAGAAGACAAAGGGTATTACCCTATCCCACCCACGGCCGCGCTGAATGGGGGATCCAAACAAGGTTGAAATAATTTCATATTTAGCCCGGGCCCGGGTTCAATTATTTGATCTGCTCCTCCATCGCGATAAGCGTTTAAACATATGTTGGAGCGAGTAAATAAAGCAAGAGTTCAACCGTCGTAGCACAGGGACAGAAAATCGATCGGAGGGACTCGACATCTGGCTACATATTTTCCCTTTAATATCCCAATTTAATCTCATTTATTGCAGGACAAAATACTTTTGAAAGTCTTGGCGCCTGCTGCCAGCGGAGATACGAAGATGATAAGACTCGAAGTGTTCCTAATGTGTTATCCTTCGCCCGCAAAGTGTGGCGATGAACTTTTATTCGGGCGAAGGCGTTTTTAACTCGCCCGGGGTGGCTCCTTCCGACTAGAGGGCGTCTCGGCCGACATAAATTGTTGCGATTTATTACATGTGCGGGCCTTAAACGTGTGGCGCCTAATGGGTAATAAAAGGTAAGACACTGCGGTACCTTTTCAAGATACTGCACCAAAAACCATCACTTTTATCACACGGAAGACTAATTAAATTATACTTACCGTGCATATTAATACCGATCCCGGGATAAGAGTAATAAAATCAGCGTGCTAATAGAGCGATAAATTAGTCTAATAGATTCCCGAAAGCACATAAAAGCACCGAACCATCCGCATAGTTTAAAGACGGACGGCAATTATTAGGACTGCCTATTAACTGGATGGAGCCCTTCCACCGGGTGGTCATGCGATCTCCCCTATAATACATTGATGACTCTAATCCATCCGAAAGAGAAAATGCACTATCAATTATGCATTCGGATGAACCAATGAATTGTTGCCCTTTGCCCGGAAGCCAGATCGCACCAGCCCATGCTCGGAGTATTCGGGATGCAATGAAATATTTATCTTGAGGGCTGTAAACCCAAATAGGGGGAATTTCAAAGTTGTGGACGAACCGGACGACACAATGAATAGATTTGAGGACCTCCAGTTACCGGCTTCCAGCAAATTGTCATATTCTCCGCACAAAGTTTGTGGTCATCTCATAGGAATTTGTCCTTATCAGATGTTGGAGCGAAATTGCATTATTATAATAGCTATAGAGGCGGACATAAGCACAGAAATTTTCTTGTGTTTGGGTCTCACAATTTGAGCATCAATACGTGTTCAGGAATTAGGAATATGAAATCAAGATAATAATTATTTCCGTATTGTTCTTCTAAAAAACTAACCCTTATGACACCATCGTGCGAAATATATTTATAAACTTAAAATTTAGATCCATAGAACATTTTAAGCTCCATTTCTTTTAATAATCGAGATTGATCTTCATGCGCGTACGCTCAGATTGATGAATATTGTTCCACTGTCTTCACATTGAGACAAGACAATGAGGTGACACTGTCTTGAGTAAATAAATCGATGTTCTATCTCCGAGGGCAATTGAAAAACAAATTATCTTATCCCGGAATTATTTCTTTACATGAAAACATTACTTTCTAGTCTCATTATATTGTTTTCTCTATAGTCCATGTGTGAACGTGGCATTATTTTGTAAAGCTTTCAATCTAAAAACTATTTTACTCCTATTATTATCGTCTACTTTATTTTCTTCTTTTAAATGTGTAATTTGACACAATTAACCCCATAAACTAATGTTTTATCTCCAGGTCTAACACTAATCCTCCAAACATTTCAGACTGAAATTATTTTAGAATTTCATTCATATGAGTATATATAATTGAATTTAAAAAATTGTAAATTTCAAGTGCAATTGATTTTTTGATGAGACGACATCTATGTATTAATATGAATTTTTACGATAGTGTTCGAACGAACATATCCGTGAAACTACTGGATTTATAAATTTTTTTAATTCTCAACCAAATGCTGCTTTGAGAAATTTTTAATTTTTTTTAACGATTTATTCACGTTTATATAAAAGAGTAATTTTGCCTATGACAATTGTATAGAGAAATCTGTTTGCGCCCTTCACAGGAAATCTTATGATTATGAATATTAGATTTTAATTTATATCATATATTGTTTTACAGTAAACTTTAAAAACTAAAGCTGTGTTTCTACATCTTTAATGAGAAAAAAACACTTTATTAGTGATAAAAATATGTTAGTTTGGTGTAAAATCTCAAGTGTAAGAAATATAAACCACAATTGCATAGTTGAATTTTTATATAATTTTGCAAAAATACACTAGGTTGTAAAAATACCTCAATATCCCCCATTTTTCAGAATGTATTCTAAATGTGTAAAAGTTGAGGAAAATGAAGTGCGACAACTTTTTGGAAATAATTTTGTAATTCACACTAATCTTATAGTGAGAAACATCAAGTAACACAAAATTAATGTAAATTTTTGTTGACAAAAATTGAATATACAGAGCAAAGATACTTTGAGTTCAGGAAGTTTACTGCCATTGTCATTTCAATCTGTTCCGGCAATTTTGAAAATCAGTGGAAAGGGACGTTGTTCTGAGAGCGCCTTGCTAACCGCAACAGCCGCAAATTCCACTTACAAAGTTGTTAGAAAAAGTTCTGCGGGTTTTGTGTATTGAGGATGTCAGGCCAACCCGAAACAAAACAGAAAAGGATCGGATTATGACAGTCAGCAACAGAAGTTTGCCAACTGGTAATAATGTTATTTGGAAAGTACTGATGTCACCAGTGAGAAATCTCAAAGTTTCACCATATTTTGGCGGGATGTTGATTCGTCAAGGGGCTGCGTTGCACTAGTCGAAAACTTTACCGAATGGTACAGGAACTTATTATAAACTCATTTACCAAAATTATGCAGCTATTTCTGGAGCAAAGGTGGCTTGTCTCACACATCCTTGGAAGACGCAAGGGTTCTCGAATTTGCGGGCACTTGGGAAATGAGAAGAGTCGTAACTCGATTAAATTATGATTTTCTAATCAGACGGAACAAACTATTAATTATAATAATAACAGTTCCGGGAGAAATCTTAAAGTTGTGCGCAAGAATCAAACTTGAACTAGGAAGGAAGCATGCAGATGTAGGTCAGAACTCTCAACTCAGAATCACTAATCTTATTTTGCCACTCTGCAATCGGAAGGCACTCCCAATTTGCATAAGCACAAATCCAACGATAATGGATATTGATAGGGCCTGGTGCAAGAAGGTGCAGGAGCCGTCCTGCGCCTCCTGGCTGCAGAGCAAATCTTATCGCTGGCATCAATTCAAAATATTCCATTAAGGCCAATTAACTCGAGCGCAATTATCCTTTATTTAAAGTTTGGTCGCGCAGCCAACAATTTAATTAAATTTTCACAAAAGAAAATCAGTTCGTTTTGAATGGGGGGGTACATGCAGATCCATGCTAACTGCTAGACTCCGACCGCAAAGTTCGCTCCAAGGATCAACATGCCTACGAGGAGCATGCACTTTATCCTGGGTGCATTTCCTTCGCGAAATTGAATCCATCTCGCCGGAGCAGCGCAGCCTGCAAGGGCGGAGGGCTTCCTTCTGTTTCTGTCGAAATATTATTGGAAATATATTGCAAAATGAAGGCTCCTCCGCGGCGGTATGAATACTAAGTGAGGGCTGCTCTTAGGGCTTTGTCTCTTGTTATTGCCAGCTGGCGTGAGCTATTTGTTTTCAAAACGAGGGGAATAACAAGAGGTGTCCTAGTGCCACATTTAGCATTAGTATGCAACGGCGCCCCTATTTAAATTTGATAAACGTTTATGTATTGTGCAAATTTTAATATGATCCCTATAAAAGTCGGGGACATCGGAACCAAAGCTGCCCTTCGCATTGAAATTCAAAACCGATTCCACTCCGCTGGGTGTCGAGGAACTCCGCTGGCGTGAAGAAGTCGAATCCACCTAAAGAAGCTGCAGATAATCGCAAGGTTTGCTCAGATTGCTCTTCGACGATAGAATTATTGTTGCGGTCGCTTTAGTGGATTTGCTTTTAAATTCAAATTGTTTTACCATACACCACAAGGATGAAGAAGTAAAGCTGATGCTTGAGTCGGATTACACCTAGTCGTGCCGTAAATTTCGTGAATTATCGAAGTGCTTGAAATATTCAATAAATTCAATAAAAATACAGCAGTTGGTGTTTCGTTACTTATGTTACTTACGTTTAACTTATTAAATAACAAGTACTATAGAATTGGCCATAGTATAATACTATTACTTTCGAACCTTTAAAGATATAAATACTTTACATGCCTGACTATGCGATATACACGTAAATATTAAATACACGTTATGTCAAAATCTACGGATTCAAAATGACAAAATAAATTTTTAAATACCAATATTTGCGCATTTACGACGTTTACAACTTTTGTATAGTGGTTTGACGCATATTCAAATCTAGGGTGAAAGTTAAAGTTAGACGGCTAAATAGGCATTCTTCTTAATAAAAGAGCAAAAGTTTCAGTAGAACGAAAAATGTCGCTTTATGTCAGAGTCGACGATTTTGAGATTCTAATGAAATAAAGTGATAGATCCTGCACTACTATACCCACCCGATATCCGTATGTTTTAGGCTTTCATTAATTTCAGTTTAACAATATGAAATTATAAACTCGATTTTCTTAAAATCGATTTGTTTAATTTCAGAATTAAAATCTCATACCTTTCTAAATTTCGGGTTTTTTGTTTTGCCAAATAAGTGCACTGTCCTTTCTAAGATTATGGGAAAATGTCAATTTTCACCTCTAGTTAGATAATGTTGTTTTCCACATAACGCATTATATGTACCTACATAATATGATTTTTTGCACTTTTTTGCAGTTTGTACCTTGAACATTTTTTTTTTGCAATTTTCTCTTAAATGTTTAAAGAAAATTATTCATTTATTGACATAACAAACAAACATACTTATTATTTCCCGTAATTTTTTAATGGAAGAATGTATGGAAAACATATGCATAATGTTTCTATAAATTGATAGCTAGTTATTGTCTAGATCAGCGCCGCACGACAGAACGACAAGAAAAATTAATAATTGATTTGTTACACCTTTTACTTGAGACATAAATATATTTAGAAAAACCTAGTGTCACGGCACTCTATCAAAAGTTGTCTGAGCGTTGATCGAAATGACTGGCTTGGTTTTATGATATTTTTATTATTAATAGTGTTTCTCCAGGTGAAAGTTGGTAGATTGCAAAGCAGAGAATTCAAAAAGGTTGAAATTAAAGTAAAGCCATCGTCTAACTAAGTAACCGAACCATTATATGTTTTTTTTTTTATATTTTTTGTCTTGAGCACGGTAAAACTAAGTTAGAAAGTTGGTTTGGAAATTAAACAACAGTTTGGTAAAAACAACCGCTGAGGATGGAAATATTGTAGTTTCCGAAACCGCGATACGGTATTAAATAAAATTTGGTAAAACATTATACTTATGTTTGTTTATGTTATTTTCCGATTATTGAGGGTTAAATAATTATTACAAATTTTATATTTATTTCTTCAGATCGCCTAATTCATCAACTTACTTATCTAAAATTTCAATGGTCATATTAAATCTATATCCTCTTATCGTTTTTGTTTTTGGTAAATATTTTCAACATTATTTAGTCCACTCTGAATGAATCAAATCGGTTTTAGAAGAAGATTACCTAGGTATACTCTACATCATAATTCTGAACTGATCATTTTTAGAATATGAAAATAGAATACAATACAACAAGCTATGTAGAATCATGGTAAATTAGAACACATTTTGTTGTTTCTAGCCTCACTAATGGCTCATACAATTTCAAGCATATGTAATTTGAATTGCGATTTAAACGTGTACTTATTAATTTTTTATTTGCCTGCAAACACAGTCCATTTACATTAACTGGAGTTTAACAGGCAGAAAATTTAGCAGGGTACAACAATTCGAGAAATGTGGGCAGCGAAATTCCCGAAATTCGCACACCCACAAACATTTCAAATTCCATTTTCAATGTAACAAAAACGACAGGAACAGACGACGCTATATGGCTAACCGGAAAATCTAGCTGCATAGTGGCATTATATCATCATTAACTAACAAATAATTTTAATTGCATCGCAAAAGACCATTAATATTAAAAGTTAGTTAGAAACGGCGAAAAATTTAGTCCTCGTTGCGGAATAAAGTCTAAAATTTTCCATAGACATTAAATGAATGATTGATGGTAACCACGTTATTAGAATAGAATGGCGTAATTTTCATGCCAGGATGATATTCCCTTGTGCATGCCATCAAACCAGATATTCGACAATGGCGAGGTTTAGTTAAAGTAAAATATATAATCAGACAGGAAATTAGGTTAACAAAATAAGTCTATAGTGCAAAAGTTAATAATAATATTAGATTTATTATATATTTTGATAACCGTATGAATGTAGGGTGAAAATATTATTTGTATTGTACTGCGAGTTTCAAAGACTAGGCGATTTAATGCTCATCCATATATATTTTATGCAAGATTGATTCAACTTTTTGGTACTTCTTCAGCTCTTCCTTCTGAAGCTTGGTGCAACTTCTATCAGTCAAAACTTATGCTTTTGGGTACTGGTTTTTGAGATCTTTTATAAAAAGTACGCATTAAGGAAAACTTCAAATGCAAGAATATTTTTCTGTCGCTGAAGATGGAAGATGAGATGAAATCGCTGAAAGGTATTAGGTATTCAGCATTTTGGTAAAATTACGCCCGCTCGCCGTTTACCTCAGCAGGAAAATTTCGCAAGGAAAAGTTTATGTAAATAAGGCGACTGCACAGATTTTCCGAGGATGTATATTAAGTCCATCTTCCGCTTTTCCATCCCTCCCAACTGGGGTTTCAGCTTGTTGCCGCCAACTGTTGTCGCAGAAGTATTGCGAACTAAATTTGCTTAGTTGCTTAAAAATTCCAATCAATATGTTAAGGGGAACGTAAATGGCGAAATTTGCATAAGAGCCAAAGCATATGGTTAAATTGAGATTCCATAGCTCCTCGACGACATTGGCCAGAATGTGCCGTACTCTGCAAAATATTTAACTACTCAAAATTCATTAGGGCAATAATTTTCGCGAATTAAGCATCGTTCGATTCAGCGTATAATTTTAAGCGCAAAGGCGATAAGATTGGCGGTTAAGGCGGGCGTAGAGCGGCTCGTATATTTTATTGCGCCGTTCGACGGGTAGTTAGCCAAGAACAACAAGCCTCGTAAAATACGTGTCTCCTTTCTCCCGTGCACTTGGCAGTCCCAATAAAATCGGTTTATTACGGATATATCGTTTCACTCAACAAGGGTTCGACAGTAAACACCGTCAAAGTTCGTCAGATACGAGTAGGTGCCACACGCCTGGTTCCAGGAGCGCATCATTAAGGGACCCAATCTCCATATTATCGGCGGAGCATAGTTTTCGGATTACGTAAGTATTTCATAATTGCGCAATAAAATACTCGGGAAGCGGCACAGAAAAAGCTCTTAAACGACGGCCATTAACCGGGACGTCATTAACGCCCTCCCGCCCCCGCGTATTAATCGAATTTCTTCACTGTGAAACGACTGGGGCATTAAAAAGCCGATATCATTAAATTCGATGAGACTATGTTATGATGGCAGGCAAGGGCTTAATGGGGTTCTCGTTAAGAAAATTATACAATGGACCAAGTTTTCTTTACAGCCTGATGGTCCTCGACCTGCCAAGACCGCCGCCATTATTTGAAAAGTTCCATTAATGCATTGGTTTCGGTTTTGTGCCCGTTTATGGAAAGAAACGATCATAATTGGAGGCCAGATACTTTGCAAATCAATAATATAACATTCTTATTTTTATTTTTATTCGCGAAACAAGAACTAGAGCGCATTAAATATTTAGGTTATTGCACAGTACCTAAGAACTGCCGCGTTTTATTTCAAAGGAAACTTCCTCGTCGCCGTAAAAGACCCTTACAAGATTCTCTGCCACAAAGGCAACAAATGGCTCTTGCCTGTAGTATCGTGAAAGTTCGCTCTAAGGCGAACCAAAGTAATTAAATGTTTTTAAGAAAAAATCTTTCTTGGACAAACTTTCATGACCTCCTTCACTAAGTAAACCCCATTAGTAACTCTAACTTTTTGCATAGTAAAATACATTTAATGTCTAAATTATTAAAACCCCTTTTTTGGTTACAACAGTATTGTGTAATACGCTGAATATTAGTTTTCTTTCTTTATTTATTTTTTCCACAACATAGCATCCTCGTAATTATGGAATTTATTTCAAAAATTCAGCAGCGCTTGATAGTCTAACTAAGTAAAATTTTTTTCACTAAAACATTTATAAGCATACACCCAATTTTCTTTTTACACGAACTTGATTTAACACGAGTTAAAAAGAAAAAAAAACTTTCTTTTTACACGAATTGTTTTGTTTTAACACGATTTTCAATATTCTAGGCATTTTTCAGATGAATTTTTCTGATGAATTTTTCAAATCAAACACAATCTTTAATGACTGATTTGCTTCTAAAACCTACTGAATTATTAACACACGAGACTAGAGATGATAATACAGAAATAATTTCACAAGATGATAAACAAAATAATTCTAGTGATATCAGTGATATTGTAGTCTTACGCAAACGTCTGTATTTATTGTCAGAAAGTGACAATGCATGAAATTTTGTTATGTTTATATTATTTTTACTTTTTTCATATTAATGAATTTCAGATATTATTTTCTTTTTTTTTCAAAGTATAATTTATTTTTTATGATATATTTAATGAATTAAAATGTGTAAGCACGAAATTAATTCTTAAGTGAACTCTAACAAGATTTTTTTAATATTGTCTATTGCACTTTTCAGTTGCTTTTTTAGGTCTGGAACCAATTTACTATTTTTCCATTTAGCTAATATCTGTTTCTACACGAATTTTTTTACACGAATATTTTGGGAACGTATCTGTCGTGCAGCAAGGAAACTAGGTGTACCACTAAATTCTATTCTTAACGAACTCTGAAAAGTTTAGTTATAAGGGAGGAAATCAATTTCATTGCAAGTTTTTCATTAGTTATCTTCTAATTATTGATACTTCAATGAAAATATGTAGGTATTGTATGCAAATCATGCGAGTTAAAATATTCTCCTTAAAATTTTTCGTCACCGGTGTTAAATATACAATATCGATATTTCCTTTTTATCATAAATATTTTTATTTTACTTATGACATTCAGTGTTGTGAATGTGATGAAATAAATCATATGGTTACAAAACTCTTACTTTCTTCCGAAACTTAAACTTTGTATTTGAAATTTTGTATCAATATGATTCCACAGTCTTTTGTTTTACTACATCGAATTATAAATGATATAGTTCCTAATCAGCATTTTCGATGTTTTTAATGAGTTTAATGAGAAAAATGGAAAAAAAATTACTATTTCTGCTAAAACAATCATAAATATTTTAAATTTTAATTTAAATATCTTAAATTTGACCTTAAATCTACATAGTCTTGAGAAATCACACTTTAAGTAAACAATTAGTTTAGTAGTGGTCGTTCAAAAAAAGATATTTATTCAGACTATTGAAGGTAGACCTATTTTTCGATGGGTTCATGTTTATTAAATAAAAAAAATTATTAATTAATAAAAGACTGTTTTAAAAATATGAAATAACACATAAAAATTAAAATTTCAAATCGAATATTCAAATGTTGGTGAAAATGCTGTTTTTGTTTTACCTATCATCTTTGCGGCTATCATCAAATAAAAACTAAATAATATTATTTATTCTTGAAAAGAAAAATGTAACACTATAAAGCATGATAAAATTACTCTGTTACATATATTGGTGCAGAAAAAGTAAGTATATTAAAAAAAATATTTTAGTAACCATAGCTGTCTCTGAGGGCACCAGTCAATTTCGAGGTAACGATCTAAACTAGAATGACGCTTTTACAATAATGCTTAATGTTCTAGGAAGTAGAAAGAAGATGATCCACCCAACTAATGAAGGAAGTCACTGCAAATACCATTTGCAAAACTTAAATTGGCTTAAACTGCAGTGGCAGCTAAGGCTTAAGATAGAAATATTGAAAATAATTTTTGTGTGTTCTTCTAAAATAAATACACATATGTGTAGGTATGTAATAGGTTTTGAACGACCAATTTTGTCCTTGAAATTCAGTAACTCATATTCTACATTTTTGAACATATGTAAACAATTAATATACCACTGGAAGTCCAACAGTGTTTACAATTGAATGAGTGTTTATTTATGGTCCAGTGATAACCTTTACATGACTCGTGCAATTTCATTCATCTCGGTCTTACATAAGACCCAATGTAATCAGTTTGGTATTTCAGGATAATTAAATGAACATTTTAAAACCTACTTAAAGGATTAACGTATTGTTCGTTAATCATAAATATATGTAGTACCCACATAATCACGCACTTAACATTTCGCACCGATGGCTTCATATTGTACACAACTTCGTATGGCGCAATGGTTGTGCGTGCGTAAAACAAATTTAACTGAAAATCGCAAACTCAGCGTACTGCTCAAGGTGCAAGAAAAATATATTCCACCTTTTTGATAACTCTGCATTGTGAAATTTTTCACAAAGTGTTTTTTTTTATTCATAAATATCATCCCAGCTTATATCCATTATTAAAAAAATTCCTGTCAAGAGTTGACGCCAACAGATACTCATGAATATATTATAAGAATTCCTTTTATATCTCCTCGAATGTCGCAACTTTCGAAATATTTTGAAATTATCAGAAGAGATCTTAATAAAGGCGAGATTGAAAAAGTTGTAATAATTTTTTTGAATTTTAATATCGTTTCGAGCCTTTGAACTTCGTCCTTCAGGAATAGCATTTAAAGTCAAAAATGCGTGCAACAAAAGCAAAATTATTATGCTATGTGATAAAAAGTTAATCACATTATACATTAATCATTTTCTTGGTGAACTTTTCTAGATGCTTTGTTTAATTAAAATCATAACGTTTTGTCTAAATAAATTTGTAGAACGACTTTACAGAGAAATCAAATATTGAATAATTAAAAGCATTATCACCGTCGTGATGGTCGTTCGAGCGTCTCACCAATGAGATTTACGGAATCAATTAACCCACTTGTACGCAATGTTTTTACTACGCACAATTGAGCAGCTATAAATTAATTCCGCCGATAATTTGCTTTTCCGCCGATATTATCGACGTCCCTGACTTGTGTAAACTAAGGCAAGCAGCTCAGAGCGATAAATGGGGCTCGTTTCTGTGTGCCTTCACAGCTTCTGACTATGGATCGAACGAATCAATTTCCACCACTTAGCTAATGCTCATTAAATCTTAAATCAGCGGCGTCTTCAAGGAGTGGGCTATTAAGCAAAATCTGATACCGAGGGCTATTAATGCCTATTCAACTATAGCCTAAACTGATGTGATTACAATGCTCTGAATGCACTTATTAAGGCAGGTTCCGGCTAATTTGTTAAATATGCTTACTCGGAAACAGGAAAATTCTTCACAATAATTGTGCTCAACTTTGTCAAAAAAAACTACATATAACAAAACAATTCAGTGGCCATTGGTCAATTAGTGACAAATCGAAAACTTTTTTCAGTACTGGCTTTTAAAAGTCCAATTGTTACGCAACGAGAACAGTTTGATATTTAATTTTATTTATGGTAGAATTGTTACTTATTTTATTACGAGTGTGCCAAAAAGACGCGATACAAAATCATGCAGAGCATCCTCAATTTTGGCGTTATCATTAGTTGACCAATGGCACAGAATTATAATTTAAAAAGAGCCTTATGGCTTCACGAATATTACGAGAGCTATTTTGTCTCAATTGGATGACAAATAATGCTAATAACTGTCATGTAGTTGTACTTTTCAAAATAACAATCATCATAAAATAAGCTAATAGAGACTAATTCCTATAATTTGTATACTAATATCTAATACTTATTTGACTTTTTTTGGAAGTAGTTCCACTGATGCTGTATTGCGTAAGACTGCATATGAAATTAACTTCTTCAGGGACGAATTTTTTAAAGGTGGAAAAAGTGGTTTCATGCTTTATTTGATTACCTATTTGCTTATTTTTTACCGACAGCTACCCAGTAAGCAAGAAAAATATGGAAAAACAATTAGTATAAAAAAGAAAACTGAGTTAAAATATTTTACAGTAAAGTGCTATTCTAGTAAAAAATTAAAAAACCTAATTATGCAGATTATTTTTTTAAAATAAAACACTTATTTAAACTAACCAAATGTTATACATTGGACAGTTTATTTATCAGAGACAGGATGTTTTTCCAATAAACTCAAAAGAAACCACCCGGTAATCGGAGGCAACTTTGAAATATTTTGAAAGCAGTTATTTTCAAGTAGAATAAAATGCTATCAATTGAAATATAATCTAATGACTAGGTTTTTAACAGATTTTAATTTGTTTTTCAGTCAAAATAATTTTAATTTCTAAAAAACTAAACGTACACATATGTGCCAATGTCCCTGAAGAGGTTAAGGATACATCAAACTACTGAGCGTTTAAAAATAAAGGATTCTTCGATATTTTTGAAAACATCAATTAAATAACATGTCACCAAAAATATTTTTAGGAATTGTTTATTGGATTTAAGGTACTATTCTACTCTAGAGCGTCAAAAAAAGGCCTTTTATCAGACTTTTATTTCTCAGCCGCTTTATTAAGTATTGTCATGAAACTTTCACAAAATGTAAATAGACCCTTATAGTTTACAAAAAAAAATGTTTATTTTGGGCATATTATTATTATTATTATTATTAAATAGAGGACGCCAAAGTCAAGTGTGAAAAAAATATGGTTCCATGGCCGCAAGTTAATCTCCGAACTGGCATGTTTGAAACGAAAAATTCGAATGGGGTTTTAAAAAGGAAGGTTTCTTACGTGACAAAACAAAAAAGGCGAATATTTGAAAACAAAGTTTGAAAAAATGAAATTTTTTTTACCTTTTATCTTCCGCCATTTTTTTTTTTTCGTTTATATTTTTATGCAAAAATGTGGTGAATTGTCATACAG
Source organism: Eutolmus rufibarbis (assembly GCA_963920795.1). Lineage (NCBI taxonomy): Eukaryota > Metazoa > Arthropoda > Insecta > Diptera > Asilidae > Eutolmus > Eutolmus rufibarbis. Next base: position 39,842,646 of record OY987205.1, read on the forward strand.
GACACTTTAATAAACAAATCGCACTAAGGTTTATTGAAATCGGTTCAGTAGATCCGGAGATTAACTTGCGGCCAACTTCAAAAATGCCATTTTGAGAAAAACGCGTTTAAAGTTTTGGTAAAGGCCGAGCTCCCTCAGGCGGCTGTATGTATATAGTGCCATAACTTTTTTTCTAATCCGAATTTCTCTACAAAAATTTGAGAGGTCATTTTTGAAGATGTAAGGAATCGAAAAAATAGAAAAAAAAAATCGATTTTTAAAATTCTAGAGTAGAATAGTACCTTAAAGCAATTGAAGAACATTTTTGGACACTGAAGTGATAATAATTATAATACCATTAACACTGTGATTGGTAAAGTAAACCAATATTTTTAAATAATAAAGGTCCCCATCTTGAAGCGAGAGATGCCACGTAAAATTTTCACAAAAGCAATTTCAATGCCGAGAATTTGATTCTGGCCGTTCGTCCTACCAATTTTTTATATGGAAAGATCAACATTTTTTTTTCTGCAAATAATGCTTTCCTGTCTTATGGCCTTTTTAAAAAAAAAAACAAACCGTGCTCGAGTCTGACGACGCTTTCTGAAGGTTTTCGTCTAAAACTTAAAATTTAAAGAGATAAATATTCGAATTTTTAGTTTTTAATCCCAATTTGACATTTCATGTTAGGTTAAGCTTCCCAATGGAAAGGGTTAAAATCGTGAAACCACTTTTATAATGTGTATTGTCTGGCTATACATATTATCTAAATTTCGTTAAATGCAATTTTTACAAATTTTTACAAATTAGCACATCAGTGAACTTTTATTTATATATGTAGGTATCTTGAATAAGCCAAAATACCTACTTTAATGGGTATTTAAAGATAAGTGGTGCTACATATTTATACATATAAAAGAAAAGAACAATTTTAAGTAAATGTTTTTAATAATATATAATTTAAATGGTATAGAATAATTGTAATGAAATAGCTGGAGTATTTCTTTGTCTGTACTTAGATTTAATTAAAATCTAGAATTATCTCAGAGAAATTCCTTACTTAAGACAACAAAAGGTTTTGTCGACTTTAAAAATTCACTTTTGCAGCATTTAACAGGGATTTTCAACAGCTTGCTGAAAATTTTAGTATTCATTTTCGTGCTATTAATCATTACCTTTACTCGCCGAGTCAAGAGAGGCTTCTGTTAATACCTTCCTGATAATGATTAATTATTAGAGTGTACCGTGAAATTATTAGGCTATCAGACACAATTAAGGAAACATCTCATTAAGGCCTGCACGAAAACTAGCAAGCCGGAGCTTTTTAGGTGCTACATAGGGTTCCTATACCAGGAAACATATAACACATTTTCCAATCTTACTGCCCTCTCCTTAAATATGCTACCGAAATAAGTAACGACTTCCTTCAAACCTAACGAACTAATCAATATTTATCCATGCTTTCGCAAAGGTGCACATTTTCTTCGCCTTAATGACAACCATCCAATGAGGGCCCATTCAGTTCGTCTTCCGAAACTATTCTGGGAAGAATCTCCTCTTGTTCGATTTATCTTCAGAATTCGGTGTTTGGGTAGTTCTACTGCATTTCAATTTTTGGCAATTATTTGCCTGACTTGCTTCTTTTCTAGCTTATCCTTTTAAAGAGATATATTTGCTGGGGAGACAAGCGCCAACAGAATATATTAATATCAATTATTTGGAATCGCTTCCGGTGGAACGGAGGAGCTAATTCATCATGGCGGAGATCACGGGCTTAAATCCTTACCAATTTATGACATACCATCTATGAAGAAAAATATTGGAAGATACAATTTCTGAAAGAGTTTTATTAGTTCTCTTTCCCTATTATCGCTTGCTGGTTTATTAGCAATTAATATTTTATTTGAACATTGTTTGGAATACGCGACCAGACAAAACTAACAAAAGCGCGTGGATTTAATAAAGGGCAAGGACAACAAATTGCGCATTGCTCGAAGAGCTGTTTACGTATAGAACGGGTTGAAGATTGAAATTTGCCTTAAGTAAGTTTGCTGAAATCACGATACTCACATATTTCGAAAACAACAAACATTTCCCTCCGAAAACACTTTTTGTGTCTTCGCCATCCGAAAGTATTTGCAATGTCTACACCCAACCTTCTTATTGTCAGATAAGAGCAATTGAACAAAGTGTCGACTTCTGAAATCCTTCGTGAAAAATTTATGATCGAAAGCAAAAATCGGAGGCTGAGGGCTTCTCCTGCGTAGAAGACGTTAGACGACAGTGCCCTTCGCAGCATTCCTTTCTGGATAAAGAGAGCAATAAATCCCTGAAATGTCGTCAGGTAAATTCCAAAAATCGAAACAGTTAATGCTGTGGCTCTTTCGGCTCGGCCTGGATTTGGGAATGTCAAGGAGACGATTGTGAGCTCTTTTGGGTCAAACGAGGATCTTTTGTTGAGGGGTTATTAATTTTTCGTTAGAAAAATACTTTTTATCTTTTTTATCTTGACTTGTGAACATCCAAAGTTATATCCTTTAGGCTGTAGCGTACATACTTTGAAACTTAAATACTATATGTGTATCTTATTTTTGCCATAATTACGAAATGCGTAAAATATTTATTTTGTATATAATAATCACGTACTAAGTATATGCTTTTTAATTTTAGTTTTCCTTGTTATATCGTTGTTTGAGAACATAAAAAATGGAATAAATATAACCCATTTGGGACGATACATATTAGAATCGAGTTTACCTAAACATTTTAATCTCCACTACTTTCCTGAAAATCGTTTGAAAATATAACCATGATAGTTACCGCCGTGCAACGTTTCTGGTAATTCAAATTGATCTATTATTTGACCGTTTAAAATAAAAGTCCAAAAGACTTTAAAATGGTATTCGATGAAGAAAAATAGTTTTTCATCGAAAATTCCATGAATGAAAAAATTAAAAAATCACTTCCTTTTTACTTATAGCAATCAATATCACTTTTTTTAAGTAAAAACAGTGGTAGGTATAATACCTTTTTAAAATCTAGACTACATGCGCTAACTTTTAGGACAATTGGACAATTAAGCTTAGTACATTTTTTTTTACGGTATGTGTAGTCAAACTCGAAGAAAAAATGATGACACACATAAAATTTAAAAATACTTCTCTATTGTGAGAATACGACAGCCATATTGGAAATGTCTTTGCTTACATTATGATAATTGTTTGTCAAAAACAAAACAAAATACATAATATCAAAGTCTGACTTTTGTGGCCCGTCATCCGTCATCATTCCTGTCAAATGCAAAATATATTTAGACTAACCTCTGTGTGGTTTTAAAAACTCAGTAGAATTGCATTAAAGCGGTAATATACATATGTAATAATCAATATGCAAGTTAATATACGATTATATAGTAATTAATTGCGAGTTGTGTTAGTCTAAACTTTTGTAAAATATAAAACACACAAAGTGCATATTTATCATTGTAAACTTTTTAGAATAAACGTTTTTGCGTATGAAATATGAATTTCAAAGTAAAAGGAAATATCTCGTAACTGTTCTAGTGTGCTCAATATAAATTAATATTACCAAACAACAGAAACTACAGACAAAATAGCGAAATAATCTTCTTCAAAATTAACTTTAACCAAAACACAAGGAAGCTTTATGAGTAAATGCCCGTAAGTACTGGAAGGAAAGAAAACATAATAACTTCGAGAGCAGCATAAAATCCTTCTTGAGAGGAAAATAGAGAAGGATTAAACTTCGAAATTTATTTCAGTAAAATAAACTAGAACTGAATATTTTAAAAATTTCAAATAACCTTGTACTTTCTTATTAGTTTAAGGTTGAAATTACTGATGATTCTTTAAATTTTCAAATTAAAATTTTAGATATCATATCTTTTTCATTTTACAATTTTATTTTCAAATCAATTAATTACAATAATGAAATTAGTTCTGTAATGTCTTAGACTTGAGTTTTACATTGAGCCTTTTTGATGAAGATTTCAGGAGTAAAAGTGTCGTTTCTTTTCCTTGGGAAATTTTTATTGTATACTTGTATTTTACATATATTACAAAAAAGTTTATTGCACTTAGAGTGATGAAAAGGTTTAATCTCGTGTCTAGACCATAGAAATATAAAATAAACACGGAATGGCTGTAATGCAAATTAAGCGTACACTTTCTCTAGATGTGTTCGAATTCCCTGTGTTAGTAGGTGATAGCCAGTATACAGGCATAAAGACGTAGAAATAATAAGAGGGGCATTTAAAAGAAAATTTGTAAAGTTGAATTTGATGGAATGAAATGGAACAATTGAAAAATAAAGACGGCAGATGAAACAATTTCGTAGAAGATTTGAGCCCAAATTTATAAAACTATATTTCAAAGTACCTGGCATAAATTCTACGCCCCTGCGGATATTCATTTTGCACGTCATCATTTACGCGATAAGCTACCCTGCTTTTGCGGAATGTAAACAAGCCAGCGACGTGAAAAATATGATGATTTTTTCAATTTACTGAAGTTTATTTAACTCTCTTTAGCGAATTTTCATTAAATATAATAACTATGATGCGTTTCCATCACTCCTTATAAGTAAATGACACTGAAATAAATAATCACTACAAACCTAAAAACGTATTTTACATAATTTTTAAAAACTTTTCGCAAAATAATAGCTTAAAGCCGCAAAAACCTCAAATTTTTCTAATTAACATTGAACGAGCGCAGACATAATCTGACAGTTCGGTAATTAGCTTTATGCTGCATCCTTCTTTCACACTATTGCTGTACTCTACAATAAGCTATTTTAGAGTGTGAGCTCACGTACATCGTTTTTACACGATACAGCCGTTCCGTGTTTAGTTTATATTTCTATGGTCTAGACTATTTAAAAAACTGAACGTTTCGATCAATATTTTCCTTTCAATAGAAAAATTCTTCTTAATGTTTATACATACATATATGCATGTACGTATATATTGTCTCAATTTGATTGAGTGTTGTAGGATTTTCAGAGAATTTTCAAAGGCAGATAGCGCTGTTTGGGCACGTCTCTTGCGATATAATTTAGTCCCCTTTTAAAAGTGTCAGAAACGGAATTCATCTTCCAAATTGAGGGAGTATATTCAATCACCGTCTTCAGGAACTTTTCAAAATTTCTCAAGGCATTCTACTGACATAAAGAGGTAGAGGAAGGAGTCGTCAAAATACAAAGCACAAAATCATTATGTCGGGAAATGTACCGAAAATGATGAATTGGGGAAATTCCCCAAATAAATGTAGGCGAAATGTTTTGACAAGGATAAAAGCCCCCGAGTTAAGGGTCGGCATGATGGACACGTAGAGAAGATCGAAAGTAAAAACAAGAGAAGGAACGCGACTCGCCGCGCCTGCCGCCTTCCTTTTGAAATAATTCTCATTACTTCGCGATTAATGAATAGCGCCGGAATGCTTAACATTTCCCAGACAGACAATTTGATTTCGAACCCCTTCTAGGAATAGTAATTATAGGTATCACTCCATGCGATTACGGTTATAATGGAAAGTGATACATCAACTTTAACTAAAAATGTAATCCTGCCCATAATTTGGCAGCTTCCACCTAATTAAACCCGAAATCCTTTATCATTCCAGGCATTATAAAAGACAACTTGGTCGGTACAACATCTTGTTGAGATTTAATTGAAGTTACTAAAATATGTTGGTAGGCCCCTTAAATTTCAGGCGCAGAGTGTGGCTGTCCTCATGCAGCATTGATTGCAAAATCAATGGAATTGCATTGCAAACTCAGTGGCTTATGCATCGTTAGAAACTCCATTTGTGCCGTGAATTCTGTGCGACGCAAAACCCGCTCTATAGATAGAAGATTTTGAACGAGAATTCCTTTGAAAGGAATGAATTCCGAATAATGCACAATGGTTGCGCAATATGTCGCCCCATGATAGCAACGACAAGCTTTGTCCGCACAGCAGAGACGTATGGCACACTTGGTAATTTTGATTTTTATTGTGACTGCATCGGATGAACCATATTCGAAAAATTCAAAAATCTCTGATTTAAGTGCACACACCGCTTAATGAGAGCATTTGTCAACATCAAGAAAATTTGTTAAATTCGATAAAGTATAATGCGAATTTCCTTTACGACTTTGGTTAAGAAGGTAACTATCGAATCGAATTTTACCTTTAAAAATGCTCATTAGTACACATTTTTAGATAGTTTAAATATCAAGCTTAAATTATTTTTTATTTCTTAACTTTTGTATTTGATTTACGTAGAAATGATTATATAAACAAGCATAATTCCTGTTAAAGCATGTATGTTTTTCATGCAGAAAATAGCATAAAAATACATATATCTAAATAGTATGTTTTATATAAAAATATTCGAAAATTTTTCAGTTATTCAATAATTCTTGTGGTATATAAGCAAAATACTTACCCCCTAGCTGGAATACTCTGTGCAAATTATCTTCGATTTAAGTTGTTGTATTCTTTAAAAATAAAATTAAATATAATGAAACAAATTTAATTATATTAGAAACAATGTGGCAGTTAAATAAAAACAAGACGAATAAGTGCGAGTAGAACTCGCGCCTTAAGGGTTCCGTACCGTTATACCACCGTAGAGCTTAGTAAATAGTTACTTTATAATTATTTATATTAAATTTGAATCATAGAGAAACAAATTAAGCTTATCAAGTAATAAATCTATTATTTTAATTTAAATAAAAAGAAAACTCCACATAGAATTAAAAATTAATTATTTTCGGATTTATTTCCTCACTTGTGCCAAATGTCTAGATTGTAGGTCACCAGAAGTACGCTATAGGTTTGGATGAAATCAGTGAATGGGATTTTAGTATGAAAATACGTTTTGAAAAGTCGTTAGAGACGTTAATATTTGATATTAATTTCAATTTGATACCTCAAGCCGTTTCTGAGAAAAAGAGTCAAGGCCACGGACAGAGAAACAGACGACAAAAAGGTTATCCTATTATGAGGTCCGCAACTTTAAAAAAGTAAAATGACTATGATAGCTTATATAAGCTTCAATTCAAAAATGTTAGAATATTATTCTAATTATATGTATATCCAGATTTCTTAACAACTTTTTTCTGTATGCCGACTTATTGTTTAAAATTCAGTCAAAGGGTAAAAATTCCGCAAAAATTAGTATAACCTCTTTTGATATCACAGCAAAAAGTAAAATTGAAAAATTGCTAAAGGTGGAGGTATATTTAATTATAAATAGAAATTGTGTGCCGATGCTTGGCATTTTGTATTGTGAATCCAGAATCCCACAAATTAGCCGATTTGCGATATTTTCGCGATTGGCTGTAATGTACCGACAACTGCTAATGATTTATATTATGCTCAGAGTCTGCGGTTGTGGCCGTAGGAGAAATCATGAGGAAAAATTGAGCACGAGGTTGCGGTAATTACGGGGTCTACAAGTTTGCCCTAGATTGCATTAAAAATGTCTTCCGCCCAGAAACGGAGTTCCCACATTAACACTGACCATGGCAGCTATAATTTTCAATTATTGCCAGATTGTTATTTCTATCGATTGTAATTCAGCTATTATTGCACAGTGACCATAATTTCCAATTTATTTCCATGTAGAAACGGCGAATTTCCTTTCCTAGATGGCATCGTTAGCCCCAATTGAAACTGGCCGAGATTTATGTCTATTCTTGCGAATCAAATAAAGCCGTACCCGTTCTTCCTTAGATGTTTCTCCTTCGCATACAGTGGGCTTCACTTATATTCTATTGAATCGCTCGTCATTGTACTAAAATCCTGTCAGGAAGAAAGGAACTAATAAATTACAAAATAAACAAAAGGATAGGGCTACTGTTGTAGGCGTATGTCCGATGTGGGTTAGAGATCTTCCAGAGTTATCAATAGATATTAAGCTTTGTGCCCCTTTTCAGACTTTCCTATCAAAGTCCATACTCAGTAGAGGTACCTATCTAATTTCTTAAGTAAGACCTTTCAATCAGAGGCCTAATTCAATAAGTTAAACCTTTCTTTTAAATTATTTTTAGCAATATTAACTTTATCATAAACGAATTTATTTGATTTTTGATATACTTGTATTCGTACGGTGATAAATCATTTTTTCTTCACGCTCATGACGAAAATTGTAAGTATGTACTCGTACATTCGGTTTAAAATCCGCCACTTTTTTAATGCATCCAATATTGAATGAAGCAATTTTCAAATAAAACCTAAATAAACTAAAAATTAAGGAAAATTATTCTATTAATTTTGGTTTAACTGTTGAGGAGCTGTTTAAAAAATTACACAACAATTGCTTTTACAGCAGCTCATAACTTTTCTTGAATAAAAGCATGGGGAAGTGAATTCCGCAGAACATTTTTCAAAACTCATATATGTAATGCAGATCGTCAACCTCTCAGCTAGTACCACTAGTAGGGAAAATTACGTAAATAAATCTGTCTGGAGATAATGTTTCGTGGAATAATTTGTACGTTATTTTAAAAAATTTTTCGTAACATGAATATTTTTTAATAAGTTTGAATTATTTAGAAAAAACTAATAAAAAATAACAAACAGTTTCACTATATTCAAAAGTTGCTTCATTTAATTTGAAAATGATTTCATTTCAATCGCAAACAAGAGGTTTTATTTAATTCGAAAATAGCTAAGATTAATCCGTTGCGGTCCACTGTCCAGTAATTGGATCTGACTACAAGCAGTCTAATAAAATCAATGGGCCGTAAAGGGTTAAACGTTAATCCAAATGAATACATATATGTATGTAGATATTTATGATTGAGGCTGTATATATGTACCACATTCTTAAAAATGTGTGTTTAATTTGGTATAAGATTTTGTACATTATAAATTATTTACATTCTTCAATTGCATGTTTTTTATACTTGATATTATTTCCCTGTTTATCATCAGATCTTCAAGATTCTGTGTGTGGAAACAACATCATAAACTCAAACATTTGAAACCAAATTCGAGGTTTTATAGATATTGCTACGTCTGAGAAACAATTACAAATTGTATAGTGGAGAATATTTTATTGATCTTAGAAGTTGTGGATCCAATTTTGAGCGGGATGTACATACATATACATATAGGCATTTATGAAAACAACAAAATAAAATTAGTTAAGCACAATAATGTAATTTGGATCAAAGAACTTAAATATAGCACTAGTATAATTGATTCCAGAATTTGAAGAGAAATACTAAATAAACTTATGTATCTTTCGAACTAATTCTCCGTTTTCAATTTAAAAAAATTATAAGAAAATAGAATAAAATATAAAGTTTTATTATAGTGGTATCTAATTGCTCTACGTTTGTATCAAAATTTTAAGTCAGTAAGTTGATATCATTGAAATAGAAAATAAAGTTGTTTGGAAGAGTTTTGGCTTTCAAAAAAGGTTTTTAACCTCTAAATTCTAAGTGGGCGCATGAAAGACATCCTAAATATGTATGTAGGGTGTAAAAAGGTAGCATTAAAGAGGAGTTTTTAAAACTATTCCTATTAAAAACCAATGACATACCTACTGCACAACTGCTTTTATAACTTATAGACAGTGGAAAATGATAAAAATTTGCCTTACGGTCTAAGGCCCTCGACGTGTCATCCTGCAATTCGAACAGATTTCAAGTCTCGTTAACTTTTTAAATGTCAGCCAGTTGAGTTCTTTTCAATCATCAAGGAGCCGAGGCCCTGGTGCGTTTATTTTGAAATAAATGAATTTTCCAAAAGTCGGTCCGAACCCACTCCCGGTAGCAACTAAATCTCGATTAGTGCGGAGCACTTAGATTGCTTGTTACAGGGAACTACCAGAACCTGGAATTCAACGCGCAGCGAAACCATCCCATTTGGGGTTATTGATTGATCGCTGGAGCACATCTGGATGGGGCTGCTCCAACTACAAGTCGGTTCTGATAAATGGAAAAACTCTTTTTGAGTGCACATTATGCTTGATAGGCGCATGGGTCCCGGTCCCGGTCCCAGTTCCAGTCCCTGTTCCGGGAAGGAATGATGAATCCCACGATCAGGTAGTCAATTTTAGCTGATGAAGCCTGAAAGTTCGGAATCCGCTCAGCCCAAGAGTGATATGCAATAAGTCATGAATTTGTACCGCCTGCTCCAGCCGAAAACGCGAAGCATCACTTTTGATTGGCATCAGCGGAATTTTTGCTAACTTTCTCGGGTTGAGGGCTTCGGTCGGTGGCAAATGATTCGAAAATTTTAACTTTTGCGGGAATTATTGGCAGAATTAAATGTGGCGAAATTCGTGCTGAAACAGTGGTTGAAATGTCGACTATGGCGGGTTGCCTTGTTCGTATCTGCGGGAGCAAATATCCGGAAAATGCTGAATGCGGCTTTAGCATTTACCAGTTGAAGCCGAGGCAAAGTTTTAGGCATTCCGGCGGGGAGTTCCCATTTTTACACAAAACGCTGCGGAAGACATAAAAATAAACAGGACGTCGAGGAATGGCATCGTGCAATGTTTTGGCAGCCAGCTTTGAATTTTAATAAATGAAAAGCCTGTTAATGTCTTACGTTTAATGAAAGTGTTCGGTTCACGTCTGCTGTTTTTTCTTGTTAAGAAGTCGTAACAAAACTCTGTTAACTGGGTCCTGAACGTGATCTGGATCTTAATATGTATTTTCTGGTAATTGCAGAGCTTATTGTAATATTTAATTTAGTCCATATAAATGAGTAAAGCCGAAATCAACTTTTATTACCGACTGAGGACTATTTTCACGAAAGCCAAATAAATAGTTTTTTATATGTATACAAACCAGAATTTCAGAGTATCTAGAAGCCCCTACAAATATAACTATATGTATATAAAAAACTACTTTGTTACTTGATGTCGAATACATCAACTTTGTAAACGTCCACGCGCCGATAGCAATAAAGTATTATACAAATTTCTTAAAATTTGCTGTCCGTGATTTTGCAGTTTAAAATTATGTATGAATTAATTTTCGTTGAAATCATTTAAGACTGAACAATTTTTGAGTTCGAATTAGAATCACGATTTTAATCTTCTAAATTTGTATAGTAAATTCGAAATCAATAGATATTCAACAATTCCGAAAACGTGATTGTCAGATTTGTCATCTTGAGTGCTGTCTAATTTGTCAGCTTTTGTAAAACAGGGTCTAGAGGATTTTATTTGTGCTATGATATGATTAATATCATACCATGTAACATTATGGTAATATAAAATATAATGAAAAACTATTTAATTTAAGCAAATTGATAGATTTGTTTCAAATAGTCAACCCAAGATAAAATAAACGTTCCGAAGTGACCTTTTGTTTAAGTATGTACATCAAATAGGCAATACGTGGAAAGGTCAACATTTTCTCTTCTAATAGATTTGATACAAATCTATTCTTAGAAACACGTAAGAAAACATTTCTAAGTTCAGCAAATGTAGGCGTTAAGATACAAAAGCTTGACGTAGTTCGAAAGGTTTTTAGCTCTGCATGCCGTACCTATCTTCTTAATGGGTCTATTTTGCGCCTATTCTTTTCACGATAGCGACAGGTTTCAAAGATTAATTAATTATTAAATATATTTGTACTACACCCACCGGTGTCGTCCATTGTAGTTCGTGAAAATAGGGCCATTTCAAATGAAACACCAGTGAAACATAAAATAAAGTCCTTGATAAATTTTTACAAGTAATTTTTGAAGCAATTTATTTAAGGAAAAAATTACAATTTTTTTGCGATTAGACGTGCAGAGAGTAGTATTTGTGTTGACAACAAAGAGGACCAGCGGGTGTCATTTTAATTAACCATTTCGTCGAGAATAATAAGGAACATAAAGATAAATTGCATCGCCGTCTTACCTGTCTGAATACGTTACAAATGGTGTTTACCTCGAAAGATTAATGAGGTCGCAATTCAGTCAGATCCATCAAGTCCCGGAATTGTACTTAGATTTCACTTTTTTCACCGAAATGGAAACATTAATTTTACAGGGTAAGGAATTACAAGATTGTGAACGAGGAAATTTACACACGCCGGGATACCTTTCTGACTCTCTCGCGTTTTGTCTGGTTTGGTTGCGGATAAACTTTATTATTTAAGTTTTATAAATTTCAACAAGTGTATGAATTTAATAATAAAGAAATAAATGTACCTCTCTTCCCAATATGTATTAGTTAGAAATATTTTCCAAAAAATATAACTTTTAAGTATTAATGAAGGCTATTAAACAACTATATAAATCAAATCTTATCTGCACTTACACTAAAGCTGCTATTATTCAAAAAATTCTTTTGAATCTGGAGACTGTAAACTTCCTAATAGTTTCCGTTTGGACCTTTATTAATTCCAACTCGATTGCAAGTATTAAATGCTAACAAGAAATGTTAAAACCAACTATAAAATAATTAACTAAGTGACTAGAATCAGACTTCGAAATAGTAAAATAGGTTAAAATGCAGTAAAAGATTGAATGATGAAGAAAATTTATTTTTTTATTGAAGCAATCGTCAATCTCAGTTTTCATACTCAAAAATCGCTAAATTTTCGCTGATAGGATTTTGTTCGTTTAGCTATTTTCTACTCAATTTGTAAGTATATGTATTTTATACAATTTTTTACTACACAGCTACATACTTGTGATAAATTTTTTTTTGTGTTTCCGTTTGCAAGTAATCTACTAGAAAATTATTGAACTTTAGTTAATACTTGATTATATTTGTCTCTTAGTATACCTAAAGTGGGAGCAAACAAATTTTTTTTTCCTCACAGCCCATGATATCACTTTTTTTATTTCAAGGAAAATTTGCGAAATATTTTGCTTTAACATCAAGTAGAATGTACTTTCTTTTATTCGTTTTCAAAATTTTTAACCTTGGATTTCAAAAAATTAAAACTATTAAACTGTCAATTGAAAATCTTTCGGTTTACTTGCATCAACATATTCAAAAAGTCGGATGAGTAGATCGAATTGAGCCTTATATTAAATACATATATTAAATATTGAGTGTATTCTTTCCTTATACAATTGAACTAATCATTTTTGTAAGCTTTGTGAATATATTAAATTATATATTATAGAAATGAGACATAATAGCTTGTCGACAATATGTATGTAGATACTACATTCGTTTAGAAATATGAAGCACAGACCTCTATAAGAACATTTGTGAACAAAGATACATAAATCTTAATTTACAATTGTAACGCATTTTGTGTGAAAAATTAAGTAATTTTGAAAATTTAGCCAAAATTAGCAATGATATTAAACTAGAATATCTTACGTAATTGTTGTATCTAAGTAGATTAATTTACTTGAGAGCGAACTATTAAAGTCTTATTAACCCTTAATTAATTAATATTTGCACATGTGAACAGATTTTGAATTTGTAAGCGTAACATAGGGACATGCAAAACAAGCCCACCAGAAACTGCTCTGGGGCCGAATCCGAACCAGACTTACATAGTTGCGAACAAGCACTGTTTTAAAGACAATAGATAGACAACAGATAGCCTTGAATTTTCTAGGGATTATCGCATAGTTCCGACTTTAATCCAGCGCGCCTCGAACGTGAAATCAGAACAACATACGGTGGCAACGCACAATATTCCGCTCGTAACATAAAATATGCAGTGTGCCTCAAGTGTTTCCAGTAATATTTACATTCGGCGCATATTGGTGAGACGCCGCTAACCCACATTCATATTCAGCCGAGATGTGTGAAATGTGCAAACCTTCAGCCGCAATTGATCCACATTCTGGCCGAGATGAATTAGACATGTGAAAAAGTACTACCATAAAAGATAGAAAGTGGGTTGCATCGTCCTTTCTGCTTTCCTAACGCTTGAATATTTCATTTCAATGTGAGCTGTATGTCAATTTGAATTTCATACTCGGATGAAAATCCCCATGGGCTTTTGCCGTAATAAAGTGGGACGATTCTCGGCGAATTGACGTTTTCTTTATCTTAACCAAACGCCGCCTTTTAGAGAAAGTCTACTGCAGAATGAATAATAATAAATCTCAAGAACATAAAGCCAAAAATCTTCTTCAAATGCAATATTTTGATCTATTCTAGTCGCCAAAGACAGCAACTGGTATTTTACATTTTTATTAAAATATTTCATTCCATATAAAATCTTGAAGTAAGCAAAGCTGTATACCACTTTTGAAAAAGTCGGCAAAAGTCTATTAATATTCTTTTACAGATCAAGCATAAATTAAACATTATTATTATATTTATTTGTTATTAGAGGATAATAAAAAAAGGACGATGCACACATAGAAGTGTAACTCCGTTTACCCTTCACCGTTCCTTCAATTCGTGAATATTTTATTAAAAACAAAATCAATCTTGATATTAAGCATATTACTTTGCCTAGTCTTAACATAAAAATTAATTTTATTATTCCTGAAACTAAACACTGTATCCTGAGGAATATTTCCTCAAAATTGTTATCTACCCGTTTTACATTTGATCGACAGAAGGGTTCTAAGAGTTCTATAAATTGTAATTCGGATCATGCATTAAAAAGAAAATATAAAAATGTTGCAAAAATCGCAACGTATTAAACAACTTATTAAAACAAATATTTGGTCTCCTCGTCGAGAACAAAATACCTAAATCTATTAACGAGAATACCCGACCCGATCCCATAAGCACTATTTATTTAGAAAGTGCACTGAACTGCAAGCTGGAGCTGTAGGTAAACTTAAGGTGGAACTCTAACATCACATATTTAATAATTTACATAATTGCAGTTTAGACAATGCAATCAAAAAATAAAGATAAGAAATGTACGAAACTAAATTCGTTTTAGAGCACTTTAAAAGAGTAGCCCTACAGAAGCAATCTTTTTAAAACAAAGCCAAGAACTCTTCCTCTTGGAAATAAGATAATATGTTAACACGCACTTTCGAAATAAAAAATACCTTTCAGCGGCAATCAGATGAATAATTACTACATATAACTTTTAAATTTTAAGATTTTAAATGACTGAAATTGCAATGATCTTATACTTTTTGCTTTCTTCCAATTCTTCACACTAAAAATGATTTTGCATTCAAATTTACGACGGTGGGTTCGACAATAAATATTATATTATGAGTATTATGACTATTAGGTAAACAAATAAAAAGTAAGTGAATTCATTTATCCTCAATTTAAAATAACATAGAAATGATTGTTTTTAGCTATCAACTGGCCACGTCGACCCTTTAGTTGCTTGCATAAATTCCAAAATTGTTTAGCTTTAATTTAGTCAGTCTCGGGCGGCTTACATGAATCAACTCGTAAAATCCTTGTTGGAAAATTCAAGTTGGATTGAATGAAATTTTGATAATGTTTTGGCACCTGTTGACAACTTGCACCGTCACAGAATATTCTAAGGCACCAGAAATACACCCAAGGGAGACCAGTTTACATTGCGAGGATATAATTTAAATGTCATGGAGTAATAAACTCCAAGCATAAGCAAATTTCCTCGGACACCCCACTTTTCTTTGGAATTGAAATGGCTTTAAGTATTCCCTCAGAACGTGATAAATCTTCCAATTTTCTGCATAATTCTACGGCATTCGACTTAAGAATTTCTGTTGCCTTGGAAGTTCATTTTCGAAGAATAGTGAAAGTCCCAAAGAAATGCTCCCTAAAGGCAGCGTTTACTTTCCATATAAATGCCAAGCATATTGAAATTTTGACTGAATATTCCCTTTAATGCTCATTGTGCCCAAAGTCGACGAAGGTCTCCCGAAAGCAGTCATGTGATCTGTTCCCGGCGAAATGATGCCGGAGTATCGGGCGGGGACCTGGATTGGCCTCTTTCTGTGCGAAAAGACCGAATTTTATTATATTTCAGCGAAAGGGTTCAGCAACATCTATAAATTATTCTACAGGTAAACACTACAACTTACATTAGCTTTTGATCCGATTTTTCAAACAAACTTTTATTATACTTGGGGTACTGTTCTTATCGGGAAAAAGGAAGGAGAAAGTGCGGCAAACTTGGGTTTAGTGAGCTCAAATTATTGAGATTTTGACCTTTTCAGGTCAAGTCAATATTTTCAACCCAAGCCAAGAAGTAGTGCTCCGAAGCGGAAAAATATAATACACCAACTTAAGATTTTCTCTTTCAGCATCATGTCAGGAGATTGGATTAGGTTTTGTTATTTTATCAAAAACACTGCGATACTAATAGACTTTTGGAGGGAGGTTGATGGTTTTTCGTCTTCTAATAAGAAGATAAGAATCTATTTTTGCCTGGTTGTTATGAGTATCGAGGGCTTTGATGGTCTTAAATGGTCTTGAAGAAAACAACTCAACCCTTACTATTCTACAAATGTAGATATATGTAAATGTATTTGTAATTTTTAAGATACTCATTTTAGCTTGCACGAAGGAATAGGCATACACTGAGTTTATAATTTATATATTTATATTTATGTGGATTCCTATAAATATTTTGAAATAAATATAGTACATCTTTAGACAATTAATGGGACATTTTATTTTATCCAAGAAGAATTACACCCATTTTCAGAATTTCTTGTAAAGAGAAAGAGGAAACAACAATTTCTAAATTTAACATTAAAAATATTGGTACAACAAAAATGTCTTTGAATTTATTTTGGAATTTTTTAGAATTATTTGCTCTCTGCTCTCTGGTGGAAATGATTATGTTCTTTAGGATGATATATGGGAAAAAACGAACCAGCAATCTTAATTTGTACATAATTCTACTATTTAAGTATAAATTAAGGTTCGTTTATGTCAACAAACTTTCTTTAAATCGTATTCATCAAGTTAAAAAATTTCGTTTTCAGAAAAACGTAACAATCTTCTATAATTATAAATGTTTGGTCGGCGTTCGGGTGCCAACATAACTTTAGAAATATAAAGAGTTTCTGTTTAAAAATGTGGGAACATATTCTTCAAATTATATACTTTCTAATAAAAATATAAAAAAAAATCGATTGTTTCAAATCGAGAAAGAAAATTCTAAAACGAGCTTATATTTCATAATAAATGTAATGACGTTTTCGAGAACTGTTCTGACGATTTTGATGACTTTGTGAGAATTGAGAATAGAGATTGCCGAGAATGAAAAATTGGTCTAGCTCTCGACTAGAATTTATAGGAGCATGCCTCATGTAGCTTGTGGGTCTCATGTGGCAAATGAGGGGCATGCCGATAGAGGGATTTCCCCGAAGATTCCTCATGAGGACCCCATAAAAAACAATCAGCGATACTGAAGTGAGGTATGCCTTATGAGTTTTTCATAAGGATCTTGTGAGGCAAAACTAACACATATAAAAACCTTACAATGAAATGAGCAATCCCACCATCTGCCACAAATATACTCTTCTTAGCCAAACTTGTCGTTATCTGCTAGTGGCCCATATTTGTAAATTATCAGTTGTGCTCGATTATAGCACAAATCTCAGTGTTGTTAATAGCTGTCTTATCGGGTTTTTCTTACGAAAACCTCATACTTTAGAACCTATTGCATAAATTATACATCGTTCATACATATCATATTGCCCAAGCTTAAATGTCTTATATGTATATAGTATATTTTCATAAGCAATACAAACATTCGTCCATCTGTACAAACGTAAATTCTAAATATTCTATTGTTAACATCTAAATAACTCTCACTTCATTATTCTTTAAAAATATTATTTTAACAAAACTTAATATGGAAAAATATAAAATTAAGTTTTTTATTATACGAATCTTTATCCAAATAAAATTCTAGTCGCGCTAGGTCTAATTTCTCAGAAAACACGGAATTTAAGATGTCGGTCTCTAAAGTTTTATACTTCAATGAATTTTCGTGATAATAGGTACATGGGAGTTTTCGGGAATGCAGTCAAGTCAAAAGTCATAAATTCCAGATGGTGAACAATTAAAATTTAACTTTTTCAAGTACTTTCTTGGCACAAATGGAAATTTCTAGTCAAAGGTAGGTTTTTTGAAACCTAATTCGTTACTAATAGTTACAATAAAAAAATTGCTTTTTCATCCTGCCTCTAAATTTCTTTAGCATAAGTTTTTAGACAAACAGTACTATATTCAGTGAATTTCTTTAAATTACTATGTATATGTAAACAATGTTTTTATTTAACACTTCACAATTGCATAAAACTATAAAACAAAATTGTCGCATACCTTCGCGGCCAGAAGCCTTGAAGGCGATAGTAACTTATTCTGCGAAACTTTAAACGAATAGAATATATTCAGGTATAAAATATGCAAAGCTCAGCATACGTCCCCAGATCGAATTCAAAGTTATCTCACTGAAGAACTGAGCTGTTCTGAAAGTAGTAAGAGTCTTTCCATCCCGGGTAGGATCTCTTTGAAGAACTCAGTAAGGTCGGAAAATCTATCGATTGCTAAGCTAATGGAATTTTAAATTTCCGGGCAGGAAGCTCATGATGTTGGTGTTGCTGCGCATATTCTTTTATTTATAAACTGCAAAACAGCGTGCATTTAACTCACCGCAGGGCTGCATCAATTGCAATTGACCGCATTATTCGAGTTTTATTGCTTCAAATAAAAATTAATTGGAAAACACGGCAGCGTCGTTAGTTTAATTTTCGCTGCCGCACCAGGAAGAGCGAGCTCTGGGCGCTGGCAGTTTGCGATATATCGCCTTTTGAGACCCTTAAATATGCGTTAAGTAATCGGGGAGTAAACGCCCGACGTATTAAATGTCTTGGAAGTAAGTCGAGCGTGGAAAGCGCCCTCCATTGTTCACGACTTCTTGTAATCTTCAGAACAAACTTTCAAGTTGGATTTATAGCTGCACTTACCCCCAACAAGCATGTTAAGTTACTCTTAGTTGCTATCATGACAATCTCCATGAGTGAAAGTGAAAATATTTATGGCCTTGAACTGCGGAGGAGCTCGGTGTCAACATGTGCTTACCATAATTCTTGGATAATGCCAGTCCTTTAGCATCTTTATAGTCGACTGGGAGAGATAGTTCCTTGTAAGACAGTAAGACAGTTGTACTTGGTGTGTGTGGTATTTATGGAACATGAGCAGCGCAACTCTGCATGGAATTTTAAGTTCACCAACTATGAAATGCCGGAGCATAAATTAGCCAGCGCCCTTGAAGGAGCCTCGGTGAAATAAAAGGGTAATGGCACGAGAAGCACCGCCAGCCTGGCACTTCAGTCGACGTCAAGAGCCCCCCATTTCTAACCTTCAAACTGGCCCCTCCCCTAATTAAATTTGCCTTCTTCTCTGCGCGGGAGAACTTTATCTCTAAGGCTGCAAATTTTGACGGAATTCTAATTATGTCTGCATTTTTCGCATTAGACTGCTTTGAGGCATCTTCCCTTTGTGTTTTTCAAGAAAATTAAAAACACAATTGAAATCCTCACGGCGCGTCGCTCTCCTCCTCTATATACATATGTATATAATATAAAAAAAAAAAAAAACAAGCGGCGACTTAATGTCGACAGGCTTCTCCTTCTCCGAGGCCGCGGAGTGAAATGAAAAAAATTTTATTGTCGACAATTTTTATGATATTTTTATGGCTTTCCGATAGCACAGAAAAAAGCAAATAATTCTGATAAAAAGTATTCGTCCTACACAGTCGACAAGCAAGCGTTTTGTGATCATTATTCTCACACTTCTCCCCCGGCAGTAAAGTGAAGTGAACCATTCTTGCAGCTAAATTAAAGCAATTTATAGCTGCGCACGTCTCTTGCCCCGCGATTTCGCAGGATATTCCTTTTAACAGCGTCACTTTAAAATTCACGTAACACAATAAAGCGTTTGCTCTTTTTATCTGCCTAGAATTTATTTCAATACACCAGAAGGTTTTAAAATTTATACAATGTTTCACTTCTAATGTTACATTTCAGCCCGCCTCTTTAAATTTTGATGAGAGTCAAACAATTTCGACTTCTTACTGTAATCGGATTTACAAGAATTAAGTACATTGCGTTTATCCAATATGAATTCAGGATTAACAAACAATCAAACAATTAATTTTATATCAGTCCAACTATTTACTTACAAATGATTTATGATTAACTTTACTATAATAATTGAATTTTGTTGATTTAGGTATGTTTTCCTTTATTTTATTTTAATATGGCGCTTTCTAAAAACATCAAGAAAGCTGGGGTTCGAAGAGAAAAACGAAAAAATTAATCACCAAATTCAAAATAAAATATATTGCGAGTTAACAAGGAATCATTTTCACGGTATTACTCACAACTCTTCCTTGAAGCGCAAAATCAACTGAGTATTAAGGTTATGTAAAAAAAGACTGTTCACACAAAAAAAGGTATGCTTTAGTGCTAGAAATAGACGACTTAACAGAAGAAATCAATCAGAAGGCGGTTTCTAAAAAGATCAAGAAAACTGGTGTTCGAGAAAAAAAACGAAAACTTGAATCAGATTTAATTATAAAATATCTTTCTGTGTTTTTAGTTAATCTGAGGTCACTGCAGTCGAATTTTTTGGTTTTTAATAATTTATTTATTAAAGCGCTTTCTTGTTTATAAGACAGAAATTTATTTATTTCAAGAAGGGTCATACAAATTTATATAAAATGAAGAAAGGCGTTATACAATTAAGGATAAATAGAACCTAAAATGAATAGATGAAGGTTCGCACGGGGTATTTTTGTCTGACAAATTGGATGCAACAAGGTCCGCTCGGTGGGCTGCACGAGGGCCGCACGACAGCCGCACGGGGTCTTTTTGACGGGCAAATCGGCTGCACGGTTGGCCGCACAGCAACCGCACAGATAAATGCACGGCTGCAACGCGGTCGCACCCTAGCAAATGAGCTTTATAAATACTTGTTTGTAATCTTTTCGGTTCATCTTTTACAAGCAGTCGGGTTTTTTGGTTTGTTTGTCTAATTAATTTTTATTTTTTAAATTGACATAAAAAATTCATTCAAGACTATACTGTAAATACTTGACTATAAATTAATAAACAAATCAATGAATAGATAGATAGCAAGATAGACAACCGTGTACATATTTATATGCGTGTTTCTAAATGAATTATATTTGGGGCGGCTGTGTTGCAGCCGTGCTACGGTCTTTATCGTTTTTAGCAAAGTGCAGCACTCGTGCGGCCTTTAAAGTTTTCCACGAGCTATTCGATGAAAATTTTTCAAAATCAGTGCGGCCGTCTTACCGCCTTCTAAAACCCGTACAGTCACCGTGCGGCCGAGGTGCGGCCATCGTTAATTTTTACCCGGGATGTGTTTCTTGAAATTAAAATAAATTTATTCATTTCAAAATATGCACTTCATTAAAGTAATAACATGTGTGCCACAATATCTTGCGTGTTGCAACACTTGATAGGAAATAAATTCGTTAAATTGTCACACAATATAATTCACATGTGAAGTTGCAAGAGCAAACATACATATGTACAGTACATATGCTTCAATGAAATGCATGTCTTCAAAGTAAGATTCTACTGCTTTAAATCATCTTATATTCGTAAAACAACACATTCTTAATTCTAAGAGATACCTTATTTTTAAATATTATAGATAAATCGTCTTAGTATTAAAGGGATATTTTTTATGTTGAACATAATATTCGCTTTAAATCATAACTAATAATATTAAAGAAAATCATATCATTGCTTTAATGAAAGGCGTACATGCAATAAGAATATTTTAATTTGAATCAAAGTAAAGCAAATAAAAAATCTGCAGTATTAAATTAATTACCATGGTTATAGCGCGAAGATTCACATAAATAATGTATTTCTTTAATAAAATTATATCTTTGTAATTAAGTATGAATGGTTGTTAACAATTAGTAAAAGTAAAAATAGGACAAGTCTTCAATCAATTGATCAACGAATTACTTATTAGTTTTATTGACATTATCCATTTGTTTTATTAAATGAAGGCAAAATATTTTGTAGCTATGTAACGCACTTGAATTTATTTTCTCTTAATTTTGGCTGTGCATGCAGACCGCAACAATTAGCGAGCTTAGTGACATTTAATTTCCCAAAATTAATAAATACATGCGGAATCACTTTACAGATATTGCAAAGCGTGTTATTTGTGCTTTTCATATATTTGATATGTTAGTGCTTTCTAAATTGTTTAATCTGATTTAATTTTGCGACCACCTAATGAACAAGGCATTTTTATTTAGTTATAAATAGTATGTAATAACGGGTTCAGTTGATCACATGTAGTATGCAAATGAGATAAATTTACAATGTATTAAGCTTAATGGAATAGTTGAAGGGGAGGAACACTTTTTTAGATTTAAATAGGTTAATTACCATTTAGAAGGGTTTGGTTTTTTACGTACTAAACAGAGCATGAATTATAATTTTAAAACTCCTCTGTCATTTGCATTTGTTACTAATTGCCAATTACACGTTCTGCTTTGGCAAAAATTAAACCATAATTATATGAAACTCTAAGTTACAAATTAATTTGATAGTGTGTTTACAAAAATATATTTTAAATTGGTTTAAACAAAAACTTCTACACTGATTAACAAAAATTGTAATAGGAGAGCCCAAAAGACCTAATGTGATTGTTAAAATTTAGTTTGTATGAATGTGTTTTGTACGTCAAATTGGTATCAAAATTTTTTAGGGGGTCGAGAGCATATATTGTATAGTTAAAATATCAATATAGCATCTTTCTCAATATGAATTTTTCGAACTGATGACGCTATCAAAAACTCCATTTATATTAGTGCAATTTAAATTTCCACGAATATTTTGGATAAGAGCAATGGCCTTCTTTGGCCTATTTTCTTTTCAATAATTGCTATTTTTTCCCACTTCAAAAAGTTCAAAAAAATATATCGACTCAGCTTAACGATAGCAGTTGTGTTTTAGTACCTAAGTATATTAATTATTTAGAATTTGGAAAAAAGATATTGAATTTTTAAATAAAGGAGATAAAAAATATATTGAATTAAAACAAAGCGTTAACACAAAAATAGTGGTCCTTATCGATCGATTGTTTATACTTCAATGTACATAGTTTTCATTTAGCCTTATGGGATCGATTGCTTATACTTTAATGTAGTTTTCATTTAGCCTAATCTTAGTTTTACAAAAGCTATGTTTTCACAAAATGGCGGACTCGTGAATATTGTTCTTATTTGAAATATACAATATTCAACAATATTCAGATAGCTAAAAAATGAACACTTAAACTGAAAAGCTTAGTTGTTTTCAAATCAATGTGCCATAACATCCTCAAAAATCGCTCAGTATTACGAAAGATAAGTGACTCCTTCCGTACCATTGTTTCGAGCGGAATATTGACCGCATAGACCTTTATTAAATCCTTTCTACGAAACGAGTCCAAATAAAACCGAACTTTATTTAGCTCATTTATTTGAATGGTCAATGCAATACTTTTCTGCAGCGATGGGCGGGGGCGGGGCTCGCATAAGGCCAATAAACGGATGTGGGCCAAAACAAATGCACTTCCCCGGGCACAAAGAAGTGGAGCAAATAAATCAATATTGCCCCGAGAGGTCTGACCATGCAACTGTGCGACTTTGGGCTCTTGAAGTCGAGTGCTGCTTGGCCCATTTCTTACATATTTATTGCCACGTGAACTTTGCAATTGTAAATGCACGTGGGGAAATTGCGGGGGTGAATAAAGTGCTCACCTGCATCACTTCGACGGCGAGTCAATGGACCTGAAATGACTTTGAGCCCCCGAGCTCGCTGCACTAATTTGATAAGTGAAGTTAGCCAGAGACGGCGATACGCCCCGCCGCCGCAGCCTGAAAAGAGTCGAAGGCTCGGTGGGCCCGATACACCCAATTTCCCTGATCAGGTTCGGTGGAGCTGCAGGAGCTCCTTGGGGCTCCTGAGCGCTCGGGGTCGCCTGAAAAGTTGCGCCGCTCAAGGCTAGCTACGTGCAGCGACATGTCCCCGAGATGAATATTAATGTACAGGATAATTGAATGTGGAATTGGGAAGCGAACCGTGGATACGTAAACCTTCTTTATGAAACCATTAGTTACTGCTATTGCCCAGATTTTATGTCCCCGGGAAGGAACTAAACTGAATTTATTTGCATTCCTTGTCCCCGCAAGCACCGAGGTAAAATGTTGCGGGGACTAGGGGCGAGGTCGAGGGCTGCTGCTGCCACTGTATCCCAGTCGGATTGCTAAATGACGTGGAACTGATTTTTGTTCGTTTGCATCTTCCAAGAAATTCTCTTGCAGTTGAAACGATAGTGGGTCTACGGGGGTCCAAAGAAACTCTCGGCTGCACGTACAACTGCTATCAGTTTTAGTCGGTAGGATACTTTTTAGGCATCATTAATCATTAGATTTCATAATTACATAGTACCGCAGCCAGATGGCAGTGCTTTCGCACCGCCTGGACTATGCGCTGCAAGATAAACAATCCTGTGACATCTCTTATGAATTTTGATGAGCCCATTCCTGGAGGGAAAGAAGCCCTTTCCAGGAGCGGAGACAATTTGTGACACCATCAACTGCAAGTTTTCAATGCAATTTCCAGGGACTATTGCACATAGTGTGCACAGTGTACAAATTTTCATTGCGCTCCTGGTTCCTGGCCCCAAAGATGACGATGTCCTTGTTCACAACAGCGCCGTGGTAAAAGTTCGCTGTTTCGTTTACTACTTTGAATTTTTATGTTCGAAGTCACTGTGGCAACTTGCAAACGTTGTTTAAAACTTGGAAGAGCCGACGCAACTGATTATTAATTCTATGGATCTCATAATATGGCTCACCCGAACTCATTTGCAACTTTAGTTCTCCTTAGCTTGAAATTGAAATTTCGTTTTAATTAAACCTGAATATTTGCGTGACACGTTGTCATTTTGGAATTTTTTAATATTATTGATAGTGCATCCCGGATGATTTTAAAACCAACCCAAGGAAAATTGCAATTTTGTTGAGAGGATGTAATGATTATGATCAAAACCATTTAAATTATAAAATAACAATTATCAATTAATTTTTATTTTTCGATTGGTTGATTATGATCAAATAAGCTTTTGTTATATGTGTGTAATAATTAATTATTATAAGTATTATTTGTTTCTATTTACTTTTTCACATCTTAAAGGAAGAAAAATAATGAAATGAGTTTTATTTCAAGCAATCAAAAAATAAAAATTAATTCTTAAATATTATCGAACGATTGAAAAATGAATTTTATTTTATAATCTTTATCGAGTAATCGAAAAGCAAAAATTACCTCATAGTCGGTATTATCCAATTTATAATTTGCATTTAGCCGAAAAAAACAATTTAACCTTTTATACAAAGTATTATAGAATCTAAGTAAGGCTGCAAATGAAATATTTAAGAGTATAGACGCGAACACAGTAATCCCCACTTTTGAGAATTCTGCAGATATTGATAAACATGAATTTTTTCTAAGCGCTTATTTCTTAAAAAGCATTGAATTCTATAATAAAATAATCATCAAACCAGCAAACCCACATTTCTTAAACCAAATTTTTTTAGAAATGTGAAAAAATCCTTTAATTAGAAAAGTGTTAGTATTCTATAAACAATTTTGGTTAAATTTAAACTCATAGATTTATGGAATACCTTTCATAATGGTAGGAAACTATATTTTTCGTAATTTTATGAAAATACATTAGATTTTGAAAATATTGTCTTAATATCTTCTTCCATTAAATTAGGTCACAAAATAGACGGGAAAATTTGATCTCTTGATCCCCTTCTTACATTTCGAAATTTAATCCGGTGGAACAACCGCGAATTACATTAAAACAATAAAAAGCATCCAATAATAGCGCTGTTAAAGTTAATGCAGTTCTTTATTCAATGAAGAAAACAGGTGTGAAATTTTCATAGAGAAATAGTTTCTTTAATTTTTTAGTATTATAGTAGACGTGTCAATGTGTTATGAAGACGTATCTTTTTATCTGATTTTTCACATTGTGTCTTTCTTTCGTCCATCAAAAATTCGAAGTGAATATAATGTAAGCTATTATTTCATAAAAAAACAAGAATTTTTATACGGTTCAGTTCCTTTTTAATGGATGTCATTAATTTTTATATTTTTATAGCTTTGGCTTCTAAGAGATTGATCACATTATGAATAATAATAATAAATTTTACCATTTTATGGGTTACCAATTTCTTAGCGTAATCGCTAAATTTAAATGATTTCCGAATGTATTTTTTGACGCTTTTCGCGGAAATTGTTATTATTATGGCTGGCAAAAATGGGAATGCAAAAACCTAAGAAAGCCCCATAAAAATTTGCAATTGATTTTAAATACCACTGAAAATGGTGTTCACTCTTTTGATTGCTTTATTTTCCTTTTGAAAGTGGTTTCTATGGCTAGCTGGGCTATCTCCCTCCATTTCTATAAAGCCCACCATAAAAACGCTCGTTATTTGTGAAGAAATATCTGCAACGTACCCAGCTATCGACTTATTTCCGCAGAAATACAGAAAAATAGCCCCAGAATACAAATTGTGAAATTAGTTAAATACCGCGACAGAGAGGGAAGAAAGCCTATCAAAAATATTATTACGGCTGTTAAGGGTGGGTTCCGAGACAGAGGAAGGAACTGAAACTGTCTTGACAATGAAAGTTAATCTTTCGTACCTGAGGCGAATGCAAAGCGAACCCGTGCAACGTGAGAGGAATGTGCGGAAGATTGAACTTATTACAGGTGACTATTTTGTAGCCTCAGCGCGGAAAAAATGTCGCGTAAGGCACTTAAAATGTCTGTACAATTTCATACTCAGCTATTTTACTGGAGCGGAACGGTGGCAGCCAAGAAGTCGCCGCTGTCTGGGGTTGTTGAACCACGAAGACAATTCGGTGATTATTGCAATTCGTATTCTCGGGCGACGTCCTCAAGGGCCATAAATGTTTGAGGGTCTTCTAGAAAGCGCGTAGCAGTTGTTCTATGCTCTTAACCCCCTTTACGCGCCAAATCAATACGCTCGAATTGAGCACTTTGCATATTTTTCTGGTGCATCTACACGTCTCCAACCGTATTTAAGGAGCATAATGTGGCCTCAAGATATTCAATAAGGGTTGAAACTGAGGCATCTACACATCTCGATTTCTCGCTCGTCGAACTGTCGACAAGCGAACAATAATTTTGGAGAAAGATTGTCTGCGCCAAACTGCGAAAATTCAATGCAAATGTGGAAAACGAAGCGCGGGCGACGAGGAAGCATAAAACATTTTGAGGATGGATGGCAGTGTAAGAATCTTGACCTTCTTCCCGAATGACAGACTCGCTGTAAATTTTCATTGCGATGGTTTACTTATTCATGAATTTCCTTGTAACATGTACACGACATGGGGAAGCAATAAACTTCCTCCTCCGTCCTTTGACGTAATTTTATTAGGCATAAAGCCTGCCGGGGCAAGAACGAGCACTTGTCAAACTCCAGCATGTAACATTGATTTATTCATACCCATCGAGTGGGCACTGTGCACACGAGCCGGCTGAGATTCGTCTCAAAAATAGAGCCTAACCCTTTTCAGCCCTGCGTTCGACGTAAAAGTGTCAATGGGGAGGAAATATTTGATCAAACTGAAGTGGCAACTACTGCCGGGGCATTAATTTAGTCATTCTCTTGAGGGGCCTCCAGGGCCCCTGATCCACTCAATGCGGAATTAAGAACGATATTCGTTCGGGAAAGCGAGGACACTTAACATGTCACCAGACAAAATTTGTATTCCGTAGGCTTTCTGTTTTTTTCCCATTGGTTACAATAAATAATGGCATTCGGCCTTTCGTACAGTTACTTATGAGGGTTGATGCTGGCGACATTTTCCTTTTCAACAAAAGCTTTGAGCTTTCAAGGTCATTGCTATTTAGTTGATTAAAATGTTATCAAATAATCTTATAACACAAAACCCAAATTAGGTATACGCTTTGTGTGATTATATTCTATAATATTATGGTACTCCACATCAAAATAAATAAATACTCATTTTGATGCTTATTTTAATATAGTTTTAAATTATTAACAAACTATAGATGCCTACACTGTTTCAGTCGCTCTGGATTTGAACATAATAAAATGAAATCAATAAATTTAGATACTTTGTGCTTTAAAAAGCTAAATTAATAAATGCAAAATTGGAGGTCAATAATTTTATCCGTATAATTTTATAATGAAGTGAATAGAGTTGGAACGAATATCCGGGTAAAAAATTTAGGCAAGATACTGGATAATAACTCAATATTCTGCCGGATACTGGATATTCAAAATACTTCGACAATTTAAATAATCAAATGCAATAAATAAATATTTGAAAGATAAAATAATACCATAATAGCTTATATTATAGACACCATTTATTTTAAACTATTACCTTGTTTTCATCTCCCTAAAATTCTTAGAATTAGAATAACTGATCTAAAAGTGTTTCCATCTAAGTACATAGTAGCATGATTTCATTTCAAGTTTCAACCGTCATATTTTAATTGTTTTCACTTGTTTATATTTTCCTTTTTTTTTGTAACTACTTTTTCCATTTCAATTAAATAATCACTAAATTCATTTTCAACGCCTACTAAATAGTGCTGAATAAACTTTTTGGAGATGCCACAATGAATTTATTGAGATTTTATCGAAATCTCAAAATCTCAAAATCGCCAAATCCAATAAATTGCCATATGGCTTTCACGAAATCTCACAAAATCTCGTAATCTTGGGAGATGGAAACATGTTATAAGAAAATAAATCAGTGTTCAAAATTAACAAGTGGTAAATTATGGTGCATTTGCCGGCAACAAACGATTTCGCTTATTTTTGTAAGTAAGGGCAGCTTCACAGAAATCAAATGATGAGCACTGTTTCGAATTAGCTAACCCCCAAATGTAAGGATCGCGACTGCGATCAATTCGAACTGTCTTCAAGTAAAAGTCAATCTCTTTTGAATTTTTAAAATGTAACATTGGATTGGTAATCAATGACTTCCGAAATCCAAAATTTTAGGAATTATTTCTGAAGAATTTGCCTTTTTGATATTTTGTTTATTTATACAATTTTTGCAATTCATAAAATGGGTATTTTGACTATTTTTCATAAATCCTTAAATCAGAAAAAAAAATCAACGATTATTTAAATTAAGGGTTAAAAGTAAGAAAGTATATATATACTTAAGTAAGTAGGTATCCTAGAAAAATATGTTTTCTAAAAGATAAATCGATTTTTTTTTAATTTTCATATAAATACAAAAGAGCAGGGAGTCTTTCAATCTCACATACGACATTATTGTATATTCAAAGTCCCTGTTGCACTTTTGCAATATTTTTATTAGACGAGCGAATATAACCCATGATTTTTTAACACTATTTATAGTCTTTCATGCCAGGTACTCCCAACTTTCGATAGCTTTTTAAAATCTCAGATGATGTTTAATAGAAATAAGAGTTTTGCTTCTAAATTTTAAACTTAATTTTTTCCCATTGTGAACCGCTAACATTTTATTGTACCTACTTATTACTTGTATTCAAGTTTTGTTATATTTTGCATAGTATCGTTTCACCGAGTGTAGAATTTTATTCTTCATAGTTTTGTCTATGCGGAAATCGATTTTTTGTATGGCATCTAAAAATATGACTGCCGCAAAATATAGAAATCTGCTAAGTTTACATAGGATTACATAAGTTCATAACAATTTGACCTTTAGGAAAATGTTATAAATGATTTCGTTCGTCCTTACTTGGATGGGCCGAAAGTGCACTAAGTCTAAGTACGTGAACGGCGCTATCGTATATTGGTTGATTTTAATTTTTATTTTCTCAAAAATAATCCCCTCTTACTTTTTCCTCTAAATTATTACGTTTTATAAATTTAATAATATAAGAGTTTTGACCTCTTCCCTTCCTTGTAAATAATAAATTTGCCTTTCAGCCTCTAGAAGGCACAATACTCACTTAGATTATTTAAATTGCATAATTATTTTACTTTATTAGCAGCCATTGTGTAAACGTGCATTGGTTTCCGGAAAAAATGAAGCAGATGTGGAAAGTAGGACTTATGAAAAAAATCCAAATAATTACACTTCAGGGGAGCCCCACTCGTAAAAATAAGTAAGATGGATCTTTTAAAGAGCCACCCACAAAAAAGACCTTAATTTGCTTATTTAAAACTGTAAAAAGTGCGAAAAATAATTGCCTTCGCGACTTTACGCCGGAATTTGTCCCTTAAAAATAAAAGGAAGGGAAGCGGCGAACTTTCTCATTCCGCGAATCGTCGGCCGGACTGATGAAAATTAAAATAACCCTGAGGAAAGTTCCTCATATTTCCAGATATCGTGCGTTTTCGCCGGACTTGGCGAAGGGGCGCGTTTATTACTTTATTCTGCTTTCTTAAAATTAGCCTAATCGAATTTTAGAGGGTGGCGCGGAGGCGTTGTAATGTAAATGTAGATTAAAACGTTGACAAAATGTTGAAACTTTTTTTTATACGCGGGCCTAGTGCTGGTTTATTTGGGGTACTCTCTTTGATTGACTTTACATTTTTCCTAAATTGTCTTAGATTAGGATGTTATTTAGAAATTTTATGTTGGTTTCTTTCTTTTATTTGCTGAATATTTCTGAGTTATTTTGTTAGATCTTAAGCGTAGGAAGCAGCACCGTTGTTAAGAAGTTAATGTTTTCTAAAATAATTAATTTGATAAACTTATTGTACGTTTGTTTTTATACACTAAGAAAGTTTAAGCAATCAATTCTACTTGGTTTTTACTGAAAAACATTTGGTTTCATAACCAACAAAATTTTCAACAAACTTTGAAGCATTGAAGAGGAAACCAAAATAAAGAGAAAGTTTATGTACACATCGGTCTAGAATTATTTCTTTAAAAAGTTTTTGCTTCCTTAAAAAATAAGACGGATTGCAGCGGCATCTGAAACTCACTGAAGTATATATGGACCACAAACAAGAAATTCGCGCCATACAAAGGAAGTGTGAAGAATTGTTTTCTAAAAGGAAAGAGCTACAAGTCTGAGTTATTTTCTATAAAAATTTCTTTCTGTATTCTATTTTCGTCTTTCAGACGATGCGATTGATTCTTTTTATTTAATTTAGCAATGTGCTTTCCATTACACTTTTGTAATTATTCGTCTATTGTATAATAGTTTTTATTTTAAAGTTTCATTATATAAATAAAACGGAACTGACGGCAAATTAATGCCCATTCGAGCGCAAAGACCCTAAACATTCAAAATTGTTCATGGGGAAACGAGATTTAAAACTTTGTATCCTTTTACACAATGTTATTTGAAAATACGCCACATTTCAAATTCAAGGAAAAATCTGCAAAATTCGAATTCCTGCAGAAGACGAATTGCACCTCGATTTCCTTGTTGTACATTGTTTATTCCCTTGAAACAAATGAGTGCCTAGAGTGCACCTAGAATTTGGTATGCATGAGAACAGAAGTGAGTCTTTCTCCGAAGTATGCATTAACTTCGAAATGTGACGTCGAACAAAATTTTACAAATGCTTCCTGCTCCCTGTTGCCTGCAGATGTAATAAAATGCCAATGCATCTCAAAATATTACGCAAACTCATTGAAGCGATTGCATTCCGCTCCATTAAATAAATATTTGCCCAATGAATTATTAAAAATTAACAGAAAATTTCATCTTACCGCACAACTGCTTGCACCAGCCTTTCATACGCAATTAGCTATCTAATATTAAACGTAATTAGCTTTTGAGTTCTGAACTGCGTACTCGTTATCTCGTAGTCGAGCGAAGTCCTTTAATAAATGATTGCGACTACGTGATTTCCTTCCTTTTAGCCGGAGCATAATTTCCCGGATATGCTATTTTTCCTTCGAGTTGATAATTGCCCAAACGTGTTTCGAGTTTCCGTTTAAAAGGGAAAATTCCTTAAATATGCAAATCCACTCGAACGGCATTTGAGCCCTTTTTGAATATCGGCAGTCGCCGGTACCTACATATTTTCGTTTGCTCTTAATTTGTTTGCTTCGCAGGGTTCACTGCACAAACGTTTATATGATCAAAGTGTAGGGCATTGATTTTGCGCCAGTGCACTAGATTAAGGAATTCGTAGGTACCTTTCCGCTAACTAATCACGTTAAGATAGCCAGTTTAGGGATTCTAAAATTTACATTAAAGCTCTCGAGCTATTCGGAATTAAATATAAATAATCAAATGGCTCTTTAACAAAATTTTATGAACGTGTTAGAATTTGGTTTAATTATTTGGTTCGTAAACTTATTAATTAAACTATAAACCTTTCGTTATTGACTAATATTTATCCGTATACGCCATTTTTTAACATATTCGAACGAATTTCATTGAATTTATAAGATTAAGAGGAAATAGATTGAAATTAAATTTCCAAAAAATTTCAGCTAAGTTCCAGAAAATTTCAGTAAATATCGCAACCCACGAAACAACTTCCAAATTATCCAGTGAATTTCACTAGAACTGTAGTTAGAAACTATTAAAATCTCAGGGTTTTTGACAATGTGACAAAACTTTAGTTTTGACCGAATAACTTTGTGGTAGTTTCAGATAAATTTACTGAAAAATAGTTGAAATCATT
Organism: Eutolmus rufibarbis; assembly: GCA_963920795.1. NCBI lineage: Eukaryota > Metazoa > Arthropoda > Insecta > Diptera > Asilidae > Eutolmus > Eutolmus rufibarbis. The sequence continues at coordinate 39,875,196 of OY987205.1, forward strand.
TACTAAAGCTCGTCTAGTTAAATTTCAGTAGAACAATTTCATATAGTGTATAAGGCGCAATAATTATAACAAAAATTTAAAACCTTATATTCGTCGATATAATATTTTGTAATGGTTTTATTGTGGAAATGTGATAATATTCTTGGCCTTATTTTCTTATTCATATCTTATATCTATCTAGAAATGTTTAATGAATATATGAACGCTAAACAATATCCAGTCACTCCAAATTATCAAATTATATGTTCATTTCTTATCCGTGACTATACGCCATCGGCTTAGTCTTTAACTTAGTGAAAACTTAAATAGAGGGCGTGTAAGTAAATATAAAAATATCACAAAAAGTTATTCTTGCGGAAAATTCAATACAAAATCATGAAAGTTGTTCCAATTTGATACTTTACTTTTGGTTGCCATGTCCGCTATATGATATATAAATACAATTAAAGAATAGATAAATTTTCACCATAAGGTTTAAAATCGATCCGGGATTTTTTATGTTTAAAGCTTAAATATAACAAATTTTCAATATTTTTGGTGTCGAGTTTACGAGTCCTTAATACTTATATCTCTGCACTTCTGCTGCACCTGGATAACATCCTTTTTAAAGGATTTATCTATCAACAGAAAACAATTCAGATCCAATTGATTTGTTCATGTCCATTAACGCAAAGCATTTGCATAAACATCAATCACATGCGACAGAACGAATTATGTAGGATGCACTTGGGTTACGTATGGGATATCAGTTGTCTATTCAAGTTCGCAATCCGCCATATTGACACAAATGAACCCGAAGGGAGAAAATCCTCTTCAATTAAGTTTTTCCTCGAAACACCAAACATTTCCGAATAGAGTGTGTCAAAAGCAGGAAGAAATTACTTAATCAATCAGTCCGAACACTCTCCAAAATAAGGAAGGATTTTCCCATACACATCAACTGCCTGAACACGAACTCTGGCATGAGTCTAGTGTTCGCAGTAAACCACAATTAAGAATCAGATTTATACGAGCCCGGGGGGGTAAAATAATTAACTTTCGGGTGTTCATTGCAGCCCGCCCAACCCGGACGTAATTATTTATCTTCATTATTATTGCGCCTGTGCCCACGGGCCACAGTAACATGTGGAGAATATGAGTAAAATTATCGCTATAAAAAATAAACTGTCCCTTTTGTGAAGCTTTTAATTATACTACAATTTAGGAAATTATGTTTAAGCGAAGTGAAACATAAATTTAGACGGACACTTAACGCAACGCCAGCAATTAGCGTATTTTAACGCATAAGAAAAATTATAATACAAATATTTATTCACTCAAAAAGCAGGCAACTACGATATTCTTTAGATTCATGAATTTTTCATATATTTTGTCATTACGTTTATAACAAATGAGGATAGGACAAGGGTTTTCAATATTTGCACACAAAGTGTTTTCCAGAACTCCATTTAGTGTCCCTGAAATTTGACAAAATATAAAACTCTTGAATTTATTTCACTTCTACGTAATTCAGATTTTTACTACAACTTTGCTAAATTTCAATTTTCAATGTAAAACAGTTCAAAATTAACAATCTATATGTAGAGAAACAAATGGACAGAGTTTCAGAGTTTATTAGGTTTTAACCCACTCTTTCCTGTTTATTATTTTGATAATGAAGAAAAAGTCACATACTGCAAAATTGGGACAATTTTGGACAATTTCCTGGATATTTTATTTATTTGGTAAGTCTATCTAAAGTATATGTATGTATATATATTCAATTTGTTAAAAGTCAATTATTTTTATAACGGATAGGAAAATTTTCTTCTCTTATGTATTATAAAACAAAATCTCATTCGTTCACCATAATTTTAATTTCATACTTTGATTAAAGAATTCAAATTAAATTGCTTAACGAAATGTTATGAATTCATTAAAGCTAAACCCTGCGGCTAATTACATACTTTGTCTTAGAATGTCTACGTAACAAGAGTTTCTTAAGATTTGAAAATGAGTAAAGAGCTGCGATAAAAATTTTCTTGCGTTTCTATGCTATCTATCTGATTATAAAATCTTTTAATCCAGCGCTGATTATAACGACGCAATTAGGTATTCTTTTGAATTTTAAAATTTCAGAAATGCATTAGTTTATATGGCAATATAAGTATTGTATCTAATATATTCATTACAAAATTTATGTTTGGGAAAACAAGACTTTGAAATGTTAAGTATTGAAATAAATATAAAAATCGTTTTCTAATAGCGAGAGAAATTTATATTATACTATTTAAATTTGTAGTATTTTATTATGTACATTTATATAATGAAATATATAAAAAAACTGGTAAATTTCTTGTAATTATATACTCGTAGTATTATCAAGAGTATTTGCAAGAGTTTTTGATTAAAAGTATCCAATAACACAGACATTTTACTTAATTATACATATTTTAGCGCTTTCTCCACTACAAACTTAATGAATTTTCAGGACATCACTACAAACGAGGGAAGAAGGTCATTCGGCGTTACGATTTTTCACAAAATAAGCGAAACTTTTAAGTTCATCCGCAGCGCGTTTATTTTTGAACGGAAGACTTGAAGCTTTGAATAGTAAGGAGACGTTAAGATAGCAAAGAGCCGACGCTTTGAGAGACTTAAGTGCCATTTGCATGCATTAAACTGGAAAAGAAAGCAATAAACAAACAATAAATTAGCATAAATTTTCCAAGGGGAGAGGGTTTTATTAACCTATAAATTAGACCGAGATTCAGGGGAACCGCTGAGAATTCGGATATCTGATTTTCTTAAATTTCGTCCTTCAGACGCGTAAATCCAGTGGAAGCTGCTCAAACAGTGATTTTTGATCCACTTAACAGCTAATTAATATTACACGTCAACTGAAAATTCCGGAAATTTTTTTAAGTTGTAAGTTTGTCCACTTTTCGTGCAATGTTAAAGTGCTCCTTGCACGAAAGCGTTACCGCCCGAAGCGTAATGACCTGGTTTTAATTAGCAGGCCAAACGACGAAAGACAAAAAGTGCAAATGCTTCACAGCACGAAGTAGTTAAAAGGCCGAAGGCACACAACTACTTTATAGTATATTTTTTGTCTCAGAGGAATGTTAGGTCGAAAGGGACACAGGAATATGAGATCCAGGAATGTTAGGTCAAAAAGGACACGAATGAATATGAAGGACAGGAAGGTCGAAAGCTATAATGTTGCTGCCGCTGTGACTATACGGATGGCTTTGGGTGTGCCTAGAACCTAAAGATTGCCTTAGGTAAAAAGGCTACTCAACTTTCTTTTATTAAATTGACAAAAATAGCATTCGTTTTAATGACAATAGCAACTAGTGAACACATTCATGAGAATATAAAAATATAAAGTACTTCGTTTATTTTGAAAGAATGCAGAAATGCTTTTTTTTAACAAAAAACCAGACGAGACAGTAAAAATATAAACGCCTCTTGTGGGAACTAGTTCTCATCCAAATTTAGCGTAATCTTGCAGCTATTGTTCTTAAACTGCTCTGGAAGTCTTGAATAAAGAGAAAGCGCATACACAACTCGTTAAGAATAAGTTTTACGGATTTTATTGTCCCATGTCTAATTAATGATATTATTACGGCAACTATAAACATAAAGAATCAAATAATACCTATTTATTTGATGAATTTGGTTTAGAAGTTCAAAAATTTCAATTATTTGTTGTTTGCTTGAAATTTTTACTTCATTAGTAACAAATGTACTACAAAAATCTTAGCACACATTCGAACGCGCCAAAATTTAAGCGAGTTTTGCTCAAAACCGCTTGTTTCGCTTTGTGATATTTTCAAAATATTTAAAAATATTGACCAAGATTTCTTTGAGAAAACAGAAATTTAAAACATTTACCACGAGGTAAATTTTACCATGTTCTCTTTGATCGTTAAAATGACATATCACCATATTAAAATTCCGAATAAATAAACCTGCGGGAACTTTTTGATGAATGTCAGCAGCTAGTGCTAAGCCGGGAGGCGAAAACTTTTCATCTAAAGATTGAGTGCATAAGACATTTACATTTTTTGTATTCACCTGTATTTCACCCACAGAATCCGATTACTTGCCTGAAACCATGGGTAGGTATGCTTTTTTGATTCAAATAGCATCTTGCGAGCTCCGTCAAAACAGAATTAATGTCAACATTTTCACGAAAGATAGATGTGTATTTGACAAGAGGGAGTTTTTTTTTTTTCCGGGTATGGGTGATGAATTCACATTTAATCTCAGTGAACTCACCCTTCAGAATCGAATCAGATTTTCTGCAGGTAACAAGATTTGAAAATTTATTGGGGGAAATTCACAGGTACCTATTGATTTTTATCAAAGAAGGAACTGGAATAAATCAGGCATGAATATGACAAGATAATGAAAGAGGGATAACGTCTACACAAGCGTGCTAATTTACTTTTGAAACAAATTCAACACTCGTACTCCTTATTTTTGGGTACAAGTTTACATACAATATTTCTTTATTTATTTCTTAAATAGATCAATAAAATTAACTTAGATTTGGGCATACGCCTCCGTAAATAGATGCGATGATAAGTAGTTACTTACAATTTCTAAATTCACCTCGCCATTTTGTGAAATAGAAATTAAGTTTATACCAAATATCTCCATTTTATAAAAATATTTATAAAAATACATACATATATATAGGATCCTAAGCAAAAGTAGTGTTCATTAATTAAATAAGCAAATAGACCCAAGCTGTATAACTCGTTTATTATTGAGATTTTCTTGTTCATTAAATTTTTTTGCAAATTTGGCTTGGCGTTTGTTTTTAGTCAAAAAATGTCTCCTATTTATGATTCGATTGTTTTGAAATTTAAAATGTAACTTTGTTATACTTATTTCCGAAAAGTTTCCATTATCATCAGTGCACTCGAAATGTGAAATACTAATTTTTAAAGCGAAAAAATTAAATTGCAATTTGAATTTCATTTCGGACGATTTCTGGAACATAGTAACCGATTATTTCGTCATTACTTAATACATGTTTTTCTATATCCATTTCTTCTTCTAATTTTAAATCTTCAAAATCGTTCGTAAAACTTCTTTCTGAAACCTTTTTAGTAATACTATCGTTTTTAACTTACGTAGCACACTAAATACTCATAAATGTTTGTTTTTTTAGTTTTTTAAACTATAATATTTATCTGATTTTTCACCGTAGAATCGTTTTTACTTAAAAAAGAAACTCATATATAGGAATATTTTGATTATCTCAATAAATAGATACGCTTCTTCAAATTAGTAGGGTCTGAGTGTCTACCAGATGCATAAGTCTTATATTGTATGAGTAGTGTGCTGTTTTTGGAGTCTAGAAAATGTTGGTAAAGACCTGAAACTTCTGCCAATCCTCATTAAAACAAATTTACCTGCTGTCATTCCCATTAGATCTGTTGGCATTCGTTTCAACGGTATCCGTGTATCTTTAACAAATTGTTTTCAACTATTTTCCTATACCCGTAATTCGATGGCAAATCCGTCGAATTTGTCTAATCGCGTTCATTTGCACTAAAATAGACAAACACCGGCGCAATTCCGCTGACAAACATTTCATCTGAAAATTCTTCCCGCCAATGACGAACGACGATGAGAGGCGGAAGTCCCAGGACTTGTTTTATGCCAGATGCCACGTGTTTGCCAACCACCAGCCAGCCCAATAAAATGAGATATTTGTCAAAGGCTCATATCGATTTGAGGAAAAACAATTAGACAAGTCTAGCAATTTTCAAGGAGCGGATATCTATTTTCTTGTGACTGAATCTTTTAGTTATCAGGACAAACAATTTTCGAGGACGTCTCCGAGAATGTCCTTGCTATGTCTAAGAAATGCAGTGAGTAATGAGTGAGTGGTTTCTGCAAATAGAAAGCTAGATAACAATTAATTCTACCCCGTAGAAAAAACAATTATAAAAAAATATTGGGAGTTCCGTACCAAAATGGTAAAAAAGGTACGGTTATTGTCCGACTTCGTCCTCGACAATTTTAGAACGTTTTTACCCACAACCATCAGAGTTCAAAGAATTATGAAAATATTTTTATGTTTATTGAAAATGGGGTTCGAAATGAGGAGTTCTTTAAAAGCGAAGCAAAACGATCGTGTGGTGTAGCATAAGAAAAGACATTATTTACACGTTTAAACATTATTTTTGTTTTATTTTTAACCCATATAGTTTTAACTTATGACCTAAAATGAGCGGAAAATTACCCTTATCTACAAAGGCAAAAATCTAAACTAAAATTTGTGCTGATAGAGATAAATGCAAAATTACGGGAAAAATAAAAGTATGCCCCCAACTAACACAGTTTTAGAGAAATCCGCCATAAACTTTTACCTTTTACAAACAAACTTAGTTTTGCGGTCCGAAAAATTAAATTTATGAAATGTTCAGGAAACTTACATATAAAATTAATAGAGGAGAAGGGATAGAACCCTTGACGCACGAGTCAGACTCGCACTTGTCCGGGTTTTTTTTCTTTTAAATATTAAATATACCAATCCAAATGTAGAATTATTTCTTAATATTATTTATTAGTTAAAATATCGGTATTTATAACTACAAATCGTAGTTCAGCCACCTATCAAATTTTACCATCTTTTTGAATTGAATCCTTTTTCAAAACTGAAAAATAGAAAAATAGTTAAAAAAAAAAAATTCGAATGTGTAATGCGTCTGCGACTTCATAATGAGAATTTGTCCAAAAAAAAATTTCTTTTTAATATAGCGTTTTAGCACGCATCAAGTGGCGGGGAAGGCAGGAACCTTCGTTATGCAAATGACCCTAAATTTTCTGGTATTTGCATTCGTGCCACCTTTTAAGTGTCATTTATGCAAATACTCCCCTAGTAATAAGACGCTGAGGCGTTGCGCTCTAATGAAAACATCGCCGACGGGTGGCTGATTCGGCCCTTTTTCCCCGTCCAACTTCGGGCGGACCCACCGTCCATCACCGAGCGTAATTATGGAAATTTTTTTATTTGCTTGTTTGTTTGAGAATTTTCAAAGTTTCTCCATTTACCTCCAGAATGGCCGAGATTGACTTCCCTAGCGGCAGTCACCTTTGTGATTTGTCCCTTGGCCTTAATCGATACTCCTGCCGACGACGTCAGCAAAGGGCTAATAAAAAGATCACTTCGAGCCCAATTCCTTCGTTACAAATTGCGTTTGCATTAGCCCAGAACACCTTAATTGCAGGGCCCTGCATTAGTCATCTCCGGCCCTATCGCACCCGGTCGGTGCGGAGGCGGGCTGATTAATTCAGTGCCAGTTAAACTGATTTTGGCACAGACCATTTGTGCCGCAGAATTATCTCATGCATTATTCACGGGGCTGTTGGTGCACTAATTTTGAAAGGCATGAAACAGCAGAAATGCATTGCAGTAAATATTTACAGGATTTCTCGGGTCCCGATGTCGGCAGGATACCCAGTCCCAGAAACTGGGCTGACGCCCCTGCCCACTTACGGCCAGGTTCTAGGGCTCGAATGCTAACGAAGCCGGCGAAGGTGTTAATCGCATTTCGAGATATAATTACGATAATTTTGTGGCAGTGGGCTTCCAGTCTTGGGAACTTCGCCACGTGCCTCTACTTAACTCAAATAAGTGCCAACGCTTAAGGATTACACTTCTCGAGGAGTTTTTTTTCAGTTCTTCACCTTAGTGATAGCACTCTGTAATCATTTTCAAGGTTAATTGCTCGATACTTGTTTTTATACTATTTCTAGTAAAGCGAGAAAGATCTTTCGGTTCGAAGAAAACAATTTCTGTTTTCGAAGGAATTTTTTCGATGACTGTGCTATTGACGGGTCGATAAGTAATTACAACAGATGATTAGCTTCATTAGGGACGATATCAGATTGCATAAATTATTGTCTATCTTCAAATAAACCTTGAATATGTATTAAGACAACCGAAGTTTTTCCAAAGAAGGACTTTTTGATGTTACGAAACAAAATTTCCATTTTTAGAAGCGTTTTCCGGGAATAAATTTTGAAAAATCAAAGAAGATATTTTGATTTTGCACATACATATTATATTTTCAAAGCTATGCTGTAAACATTTCAACATTAAATAGTTCGGCTTAGAAAAAGAAATAAATTAAAAGTAGATAATATATAATAATATGTATTTATTCAAAGTGAAAATAATGCTAAACGTATAGTAAAGGAGAAGGTAGGAGGAAAGTAAAAAATATTTATATAAAAAAATAATGTAATTGAAATAGACAGAACCACATATGTGTAAGAAACATGTATTTGATCAAATGTAAAAAAAGAAGTCTTCAGAGTTACTAGGAAAATAGGTATAAGTTAACTTGATTCGTTTTATCTAATTTATTTTCATTATAACATTTATGCATATAAAAGAGCATGTCCTGACTGACTGACTGACTGATTCATCAACGCCGAGCCGAAACTGCTGAAGCTAATTACATGAAATTTAGGCAGTAGGTTTCAGTTGTGACGTCACGCACCCACTAAGAAAGGATTTTACAAAATTCTTCCCCTAAGGGGATCAAATTTAAATAGGGGATGATAGTGTGTATGAGAGTTTTGTAATTTCCTAGGGGGAATTGGTACTGGTTAAGGGTTGATTTTCCTAAAACCCTGAAACATGTCATACATATATTTAATTTCAAACCAATAGTCTAAACACCAAATTAAATGCGTCTAACTTTTAAAATGACGGACTTCCATACAAACGTTTATCACCTATTTTACCCCTATTCTATTTATATTTCTATTTATTTCGAGATCCACTTGGACGAAGTCGTTGGCAGGCAGTTAGTTTCTTATGTTAATTATATTTTAAATATTTAATGCACCTGTTCAAATATCAAAAAAACGGAAAGTTGCTTAAGCTTAATAATTCGGGATTATGGCATTAAAAGAAAATCCAACAAATTACGATTAGATCTCGTGGGGCGATTTTTGGGTTCTGAATATATTTAGAGTCCCTAATATTACAAAAACTATGAAAGCCATAGACTTTGTATTGATTTCTAAAATACTATTGGATAATATTTCAGGGTAATGTTGACTAATTAATAAAGAAACATGATTTTAATAAAATTAAACAACTATGCTTTCAAAAATAAAAGGCAGCCAAATGTCTCACAGCTTAACAGCAATCACGATGAGACATAGTGGGTCAATTTTTTATTTTTCCAGAAAGTTTTGAATATTTTTGAAACTGTGGTTCAAAACTCTATTTTTATTTATTTTAAAGGTTGAAGTGAACTTGTGCATTAAAATTTTAATAATAACTTCACAAATGAAAAATATATCTACATAAAATAAACTATTGGAACAATAAATTACATAAATACGTATTACAAATACGTAATTTTACCATACATTGAAAATGTCAGAAGTTATATTTGCAACATATTATACTCGTAAAGCATTTAGGTTGAGCTGAAAATGTTCCAAAGGTAAACTTCTCCAGCATAAAACTTAAAGCACCTAGGGCCTTTCCGGTTATCCGACTCTGTGCCTCTAAGGTACTATTCAAAGAAATGTTTTTTGGATGTAATGTCATTGGCAAAAGTGCTAAAAGTTGAGATTAATTAAACCTCTGCACTTTAATTAAGTACACCGAAACAATCCATTTCATCGGCGAGTGCATTTCTTGTTAAAACTGCAGTAATTTTATTCTGTCTGCTCAGAAATTAACTGCTGGGGTTGTGGAAGAAATCAATTTTGGTGCGCAAACACGTTCGAGGTGCCCTGGGTGTACTTCCGCAGCATAATCACAACCGGCTAACTCTATTTCTGGCATATTTATCTTTAATCTCTTTTATACCCTCAACATTTCTTGCACAGCGAAGAAATTATGTTTTAGATCTCTTCGGCTTCCCTTTTGACTATGGTTTGAATCACAATCAAGAACGTAGTTTTGTGTCGGATATCGCTTACACTGTTTTTTAATTATTAACGCTGACTGTAATATAGCAAAAGTAGCACTATCCAATTTAAAGCCTTACCTATCCATCGCCTACAACTTTAAATTATTAACAGGAGCTGCAGAATATGATCCAAAATTAGCTATCACTAGGAGTGGCTTTTCTGATGGATATTAAATTTCCTTATTAATATAAACATTTTAGAGCTCCACCAGATCAAGGGTGTTGGCACACTACCCTCTGCAGATAATCTTATCACTGCGACTACATTCCGCTTTTCATCGGAGATACTTCGTTCGAATCTGGAGCAGATGAAGTACCTTCCTGATGGCAAGTTCCATGCTCAAGTGTAAAAAAAATATTTGCCAAGACCCTACGAGAGATGTGAGGCAAAAAATATATATGTGAATATTGGCACAGCTTATGAACCTAATAAGTTCTATAGAAGATGCTTTCAGCTCTTTGCTCCCTGATGCAGGAACACGGATACTTCTTCCGTCACTGATTAAAATTAAATTCCTGCCCCGGAGTAGTTGGGCCCGAGAAATTTAGTGTCTCTGATGTCGGCGGTGTTTGCACATAAAACAGAAGATTTTCCCTTATAAAGTGAGCAAGTCTAGATGGTTCCTGCAATCCTATCCGTTGGCCCCACCTTTAATTTTAAATGAAACTCTTGTAGGTTTGTTTGCCTTAATGTTTGTTTAGTGGTGCGCTTTTTAATAATGGTTGCTGCAATTAAGTTTGACTTGTTTGCTCATAGCGCGAACTTTATTATGCATGGCTTTTGTTTTTGCACTATTCTGAACCACAAACCAGCAGTTAATTCATTATAAACATGCATTCTGCATCCAAGGCGCCGAAGATGAATTCTTTTTAAACTAACCAAATTAATACTACTTTGCTTTGAAGGAAAACACTAAAATTGAGATGATTTTCGTTTTAAATGAAGCTGTAAGTGATGGTTAACAAACACGACAACGAATATTTTTTCCGATAGAAAAAAACTGGGTCATATTCAAATAAAATAAACTAAATAATATTCTAAAATGGCATACAATTTGAAAAAATAAAAATATTTTTAAATTGGAAATTATACCTGCTTTTGCTTTGTTTTCCAGAAAAAGGTTCATAGTTAAAAAATGAAAAACTAATTAGTTCCCGGTATGTTGTTTTTTAATTACATATAAATTTCCTAGAGTTGATATTTTACTAATGCTGAAAATGGTTGCCTTAAGGGAAGATTGAATTCTAATTTTTTTATGACATTTACCATAAATTTTTAAATATGGAGGATTTTAATTATTCCGAAACTGTCGAACTAATAAAACACGCATGATTTACAGAAAATTATGTTCAATGCTTTTAAAAAACGGCCGAAAGTATGTGTGCGCAGTGACTAGTGGTCAACAAGTATTTCAAGAATTATTGTATTCTATTGATAAATGAAAAACGTTTAAATTTAATTTATTTTTAAGATCGTCAATCGTGGAGTATCAAGCAAAGAGTGTTGTACATGACCTCCCCAGAAAAATATTGTTTTATAAAGTGAATATGCGAAACATAATTAGTCGACAATCACGTTTTCGAAATTTTAATTATGTATTTCGGAAACTTCCAGCTGATAAAAAAAATGTTCGTACCTATATTTGCTTTTTCTGAATTGGTGTAAACCTCAAACTCCATCTGATTCTTAAATTGAAGAAGTTCCCAGAGTTTTTCGGTAAATAACTGTGTAAATCCGTAAAAGTAAAAATCTTTTTTGTTTTTGCAGTCTGACATTTTACATGACAAATGCGTGCTTGTCTCCATCAATAAGTCGAATTATTTGTTTCAAGAATTCTTATTGAAATCTGTTTTAGAAATTCTGTAACGAAACCGCAAACACAATCTAGTTCCACTCCATAGGTGTGTATTATAGATCTAATTATCTAATATGTACAATGTACATATATGTATGTATAAATATAGCTGAATTTTATAAAGAAGATAATTCTGATATTACAAATTCAATCAATTGTCAATCAATGTTGAAATGCTCCATTTGGAGATAAGGTGCAACTGAATATTTTCTGTGGTTAAAGCTACAACTGATGTTAAGTATCCTGCAAAAACGTAAATCAAGTGAAATGACGAGGCATGCCATGCTCTCTGTGCTGTGAAAACATTTTTCACTCTTAAAAAAGCAAATTTCTTTCGCCACGTTACCGTAGCACAAAGTCACGCACAGCGAATTTCAAGACTCGTCTGCTCGATTCGAAAATCTCATAAATCAAAAGGGGACGTATTCCTTTCAGGTAGTATCACATCTTAAAAACGTTTTACTTGCATCCAGCCCGTTCGGATTATGTTTCCGAACGCACCCTCAATATGTACACAGATAGTATGCGTATGTTTTTGAGAGGCAGACTGAAGACTTGCAAAACCTCTTTAATTAGCGCAAATTGCTGGAAGAGTTCTTGTTTACCAGTTTCGCCTAGAAGCATTTTTCACACCTCTCGGGCGTGAGATTATTTACGAGATGAAAGCGCTCTCAGATTTGCACAATTTATTCCAATTAATGCAAAATTAGTCCTGTGGCGTTCTTTGTGGTGCTATCAGCGACATCACTTTATTGCTATAATCCTTTGCGGTCTTTGGGCGAAGTGTTTCCTTCGTCCCTTTTACTTTTTGCGCCTAGATAAATTCAGTCGCCTTTTTTCGGGAACGACCCACCACCGATTATTGGATTAAAGTGGACGGTGGTTAAAGTGAAAAAATTGTTTTGCATAAAAAGATAGAATTATGCTGACTTTTAAGGCTCCTTATGTAATAATGCATCAAAAATAATGCGAATTTAGTTTCTTATGGATTCTGACGATAACCTTCACTTAACCCCAATTATTGAGTTAAAATTTGTGTTTTGTATTTTGTACTGAATTTTGTTGAAAACTGCTAACTGATTTTAATATATGTATACCATATTCATGTTTATTTTTGTTTCCTGAAAATTATGAATGGGGGTTTGTAACCCGTAAGTTGTTTATCTCTGTTAATGTTTTTATTATAGTTATTATAATTACAAATTATAACATCAATATATATATACATATATGTATTGTGAACAACAAATTTGAAAAATATGTAAAATTGTTAAACTTCCAGTTCTTTAGTATCTGAGATTTAGTGTTTAAAATTAGTGAGGTCGAAGTACATATACTTTTATTTATTTAGTATTACACAAAATAAAGCGAAAATTTAAAGAATTATAAAAAGCCCTTACTGGAGTCTTAAAACTCTCGTAAAAATAATTATATAGGGGCTCTTAAGTCCGCTGATTTCATTTTGGAAATTCAGATAATAATAGCATTTCCGAGTAAAAATATTTACGTTTTAAAGTAAAGCTGTACAAAGGGCGTACAAGAGCTAAACTTTAAACGTTTTGCTGGGGCGTACAATGGCTTTACGTGGTGGCTTTGCCGCGGCCTTGATATGGATGTACATGGGCTGTACCTACAGCAGCTATTTTACGATAAGATGGAAAGCGTACAGGAGTCGTACAGCGGCTGTTTTGAAATGAGAATGAGCGTGTAGAGACTGTGTCGTGGCTTACAAATTAAAACATGTTCGCTAAAATATTTTTTTCTTTTTTTTCAAATACCGTACAGCTGTTGTACGCCCGTGTGTACGGACGTTTTATCTTCACTTTAATATCGTCTTTGTAAAGCCGAGTGTAAGACCTAGCCACCGGACACCGAATTTAAAAAATTTTAAATCCTGACACATAATTTGTGTAACTAGTAAAATCTTAAGATTTATGTAATAAGTATATACCAACAAGGTATTCTTAAGTTAAAATTTGGTTGCAAATTTAAGGGAATCCGTCTTTTTCACTGTGACTCTATTCGTCTTTTTCACTGTGACTCTATTTTGTTTAAGACAATTTTATTTTGCTTCAAAAAAGAGCTTTGTTCCTTTTATGTCTTAATGTTTCAAATGTATCCGCCATTTTTCGAAAAATTTGAATAAAAATATCCATTTATTTTCTATTCAAAGATAAATTTGACCTCTAGACTTCTAGGAATTCAAAGATCGGTCTTTCTGCCTATCAAAAGCGAAGTAAACTAAACACTAAAAATTTAACACAAATTCTGCCAAAATCCACAATATTATTCGATAATTGGGACTAAGAACACACTATCAAATTTTAAAATTAGAGGGATTTTTATTAAAATGCGAACCAATTGATTTCTGACTATGTGGAGTAAGTTAAATTCATATGGATTATAATACTAAACTACGAAGAACCTTAGAGGTTTCAACTGGATCGGATGGCTGAAAATGCCGTCCTAATTTCTTTAATTTATTTAACCGTGACGACATACGACCAAAACAATTTCTGCTAAATGACAGAATTGTGGGCTCAGTCGGCAACCGCAAATCCTGAGATTGGTTGCCAGTCCTTTCAGCAGGCAAATGGCATTTAGAAGATAAATAAACACTAAAGTATGACAAAACCATTTTGGTCTGAGTGGGTTTCTCCTTGACCTCCTTCGAGTGGGTGTGCCTCCGCAGTTGGAATTTTGTTAGTCGATGAATTGCGGCTGCTTCTGAAACGTTCACCCGAACCAAAGGCGGGTGTAATGAACGCGAAATGCTGGTTAAAGTAGTCGTTACACCTGGGTGCATATATTTGGACATTGGTGCGAAAGTTCAGGGGACATGCGTTTTTAAAGAAATTAATTCAGCGCCTTTTGGGATCTCTACAACTTTTGCTTGCAAAATACACGAAATTAATAACTTCTTTTACGAGCAGAAATGGTACTTGCACCACACTCGCCCAGACGAATTTCCAGACCGGAATGGCGGCACCAAGTACTCGGCTTGACCTAAAATCGGAACCCTTTCGGATTCACCGAAGCATAATGGCCCTTTCGTTCGCTTTTTTATTGCAAAATGACGAGCACATTTCGTGCAGTTTATTTGCATTTCTACGATTATCGCAGCAATTAAAATTTCATTCAATTTTATATATAGAAAATCGTAATTAAGACAAGACCTTTACCCGCCTTTGTCAAAGCTTAGTCGAAGAGGGACTGGCGAATGATTCCATTTCCATTCGGATTTGTATCCATCAATTTGAATCATTCTGAGACCAAGAGCATTTTAATGCTCTTCCCTATGTCGGAAAAACCGAATATCGATTTACTTTTGTTCGACGACTGAAATACTTTCCCGCGGGAATATTATTTTTCTGATATGCTTTTCAGGATTCTTATTGATTTCACTGTGTAGTCAGGCTTTATGTGTGCTCCCAGTCTTTTATGCAATATTCTAGTTTGCTTATTCCAGCTGAGATAAAAGGTAAGCTATCACCTTGACTAGACTGAAAAGCGCAGATGGGTATTTTCATGATTTATTCCTAAGGATCCTTTTATTTAATCAACATTAAATGAATTTATTCCCAACATCTACATTATTTACGTTTTGCAATCTATACATCGATAAAGAAACGAAAAGTAGCATAAGTAGTCGAACAACATATTTTCTAATCAAATGTGGCTTGGTTGGTTTTTAACTTGAATCCTTCCTTTTTAAAATATTCTTTCAAATATTTCAATGATTTACAAAAGGAATCATATAAACGAAGGGCACAGAATTTATAGATTGTTTTACAAACTTTAATTATGTATTAATACCTCCACAAAGATCAGTTTATACACTCGAACTTCTGCTTACAAAAATAAAAATAGCATTAACTATATACTAGTTAGTCCTGGTTCTGCAATTCAAATATAGGACAGAACCAGTGATGCCAAATGAATTGATGAAGAAATGTTTGAGTTTAGAGACCAAAAAGACTTCTTTTGCAAAAATTTTCTTTAGAAATTTTCTTCTACTTTTGATAAGTAGTCTATTCGTTCGGAATTCAGCTTTTATTCTATTCTTTTTCTTTTTATTATATAATATTGAAGGGTTTGGCGAATTTCTGCCTATTCACTAGGGCTACATTCGAAATCGTCAGAACGTTCAACTCGCATTTTAAGTTTTCTTTCAAATCGTTTGCACTTCCCTTGAGTGTCGTTGCGCACAAATTTCGTGACGAAGTTTCTTACAAAAGTAACTACATATACCAAAGTAACAAACAGATGACATGAAACATAAACAGAGAAAATGATGTGATTACCAATGAATTTTATAGAACTAAAGAAATTTTTTGAATACGCATTAAAGTACACGTTTAAACGAATTAATGGAGGAATTCAACTGAAACTCATACGATTCGTACTACTTATAAATTCTCTATTTGGTTTGGATGTGCAGGATGATGAAAAGTTATTTAATTATTTTTTTAATTTACTTAAACTTTTCTCAATCCTTATTTGTTGCAAGATGTAATTCTTTGAATCCGAAAAATTTAAATTGCCATCAATGTTTTCAAAGACAAAGTTTTACCTTTTTCGAGAGCGTGCTGCTTTTAACAAATGTGAATCGCTCCCTTGCAAATATAAAGTTTGTAATTTAACCAGCTTACAGAAGGAAATATTTTGCAGTCTGAAGATAAAAAAGTCGGTTTGTAATTAAACTTCTTTAAACAACACTGTTTCTTTTGTGTTGCAGTGACTAATTAATTAATTGATACAGGCTCCTTTCCTTTTTCGTCTATCTTGGGGAACGAAATGGGATCTTGTTTTGATTTTAAATATCATCATGAATAAACCCAAAGCAAAGATTTGAAATTATCTAAAAATAGCATCGAAAAATTAATCCAATCAGTTGAAGATTTGATATTTTGCGTGAAAAAAAACCATGCCAGTTTGATGCCGTTCGCCAAGAATTTCCAATTGTTACTCTGAATAACTCTTAAGGCCGATTTTTAAATAAACTCAAAAACAGATAAATTAAAAGAAATATTTGAAATTACTGCCAATTTGATTAGTAGGACAATTTTATTTGATGAATAATTTTTCTGAAAATTGAAAAATAAAAGGTCAACGAAAAAAAATTTATGAAAATCTTAGAAAATGTTTTTTTGGAAAGTTCATTTAGAGCAAAAACTAATGAATATTAAAAAAACATTGTACGAACGTTTGTTTTTCCGTAGATATTCTGTTCTTCAACTATTTTCTCCATATTCCCACAATTAATTGGCGAAACAGTTAAAGACTGATTTTTTACAAATAATTATACGCAAATTCTCATAATATAATTCATGCTTGTCGCAAGACGAAAAAGATTTTTGCCTTTAGTTCGATCATTTGAAGGATTCTTCATAAAATTTTTTTACAATGAAAAAGTCGAAACATAATTTAAGGTATATACCCAATTTGTAACGAAACTTTCTGGGAATATGCAAAAACCGTGCCGTACAAATGTTATTTTCGGATTTTATAATTTTGGAAAGATGATTTTTTAAGACTTAAAGATTTTATAACATATTAAAGACTTCAAAATGTAATTATCTCAATAATGTTTGAAGAAGCTGCCATGTTCAAACCCATGTATTCGTGTAAACACGTCGCTTTCTAAAGTGTGCTGAAATAAATTAAACCATTTGCTCAGCTTCTCGGAATCGTAAAATATTTAGAAGAAGAATCGTAAATTAAGTGCAGTTCTCACATAAATGCAATCCTCTAATTTTCTTCAAAAACTTCCTCAAGTCTCACACGTATTTAAGTCGTAAACTCAGAATCATAAAATTCTCCATTGGATGTCCCTCGTGGACGATTCACATCCAAAACCAGGGTTTCATCCAACCACCTTCCACCTTTTCGAAAATTACTCGCCGAACAGATAACCGGGCGGCGGGTGGCGGGCGGTGGGCGGCGGCGCGCGTCGTGGTCTTGGGCCGCATACAAACTTTGTAGAGATTACCCGCAAGTAACCGCCATTTTCGTCGTTTTTACAAAATGGAATGAAATTGCCAGACCTCCTTGCGTCACATGGCCTTCGAGCGCAAGTGACGTACCACTAAAATCTTATAATTGGGAAGTTCCTTGGAGACACGGAAAAGATCTGTGCAGAAGAAAACTTCTGTCGAAGAAATTAATGGGGAACGTCTGAATATGCAGCCTGAGGCGATGTCGACTGCAGATTTGCGATTGCATTTTTCAGCTACCTCTGACAAATTAATTGTTTGCTCGACTGTTGAAAAAGAGATCCATCAGCGCGACTTAATTGCTCCTTCCTTCGCGTCCTGGAGCCTTCTTTACACGAAAAAGGCATGATAAGTTTTTCTCCGCCGCTGTCGCCATATTTTGCAGAGCCTGCAGTGGATATGTCGTTTGATATGTTGCCCGAATGCACCAGAACCGGGCTGGCAAATGTTCTTCTGCAGTATTTTCTATCTAAAATATCTGAAAGAAGGTAAGACGCCGGAACGTCTTCAGAGCAGTTAAAGTGACAAAATGGTGAGAAGACGACCACTTCATATCGAGCCGAGCTGTTTAGATGTTTCCGTTCGACTTGCCACCACTTACCCCATACACGACACTACACAAAAGACGAACTGCAAAATCAGTCGCTCGGCAAAATAATTTAAATCCCAATGTAGTCGGTCGGGTTTTCGGCACAGCACATGCGGAAAATTTTCCATAAAGTGCTTTGAAGGCTGTGCGAACAGAAAGTTAAGAGCACGTTTACTGCACTTTTCTGAGGTGTAATCTCAAGATAAACACGAGGAAAACATACATTTCGCCTGCCGAGGAGGAACATCTGCAAATGCACCCTCCTCAAAATGATGCAAAATGCATCCTCCTCAATATGATGCAAAATGCACGAATGTGCCTCATGGAAGGCTCGGATAAATTATTCCTCGCCGGCTCGGCACCGGCGGTGATGATGGAAACGAAGGGACTGTCTGAGGTTAGCTCTAAAGAAAAGCGCACGCCACAAACTGTTTCCAATTTGTCATTTTGCAAGGTATCAAATCACAGCCGGATGATTTTGATAAAGCCGCTCTGCACAGCTGTGCTTACGAAAACGTTCAGAGTTTGTTACACACTCCTTTGATGCCACAAACAGACATTTTTGAATACACCTCAATTAGTTACTAAGAGCTGTATATATACATATATATATATATAAAACATAAGAATAATAGAAATAAAAGTATCTATGTATTTGAATTTTTTTCAAATAATGTAAACTTTTGACATTGTTCAATCTAACCTGTTTGGTTTATCTAAAAAATGGAGACAGTTTCGATTTTAAATTATTAATCTAAGAAAATAATTTTAAAAGCTTTCTTTATTGAAGTTTATATGGTTGTATTTCAATTCAAAAAAGATATTAAGGAGACATTCTACTTTGAAATGAAAAAAATGGTCATCTTTAGGAATTTATTTTAAGAACGAGACATCATATACATAGGCTTAAAATTTTTTTTGTTGTATAAACAAAACGATTGACTTAAGAAAAAAAATTGTTTTAAGCCGATTTCATGTCTGCTATCGCCACTAGGTGACGTCTAAAAAAAGTGATTTTTTTTTCTATTCACGAAGCGTAGGCCGAAGTATTGATCTGAAACAGAAAATAAAAGCTTCATCTTAAAGAAGACACTTATAGCTCCTCTTTAAGATGAGACTTTTATTTTCTGTTTCAGATCAATACTTCGGCCTACACTTCGTGAATAGAAAGAAAACTCACGTTTTTTAGACGTCACCTAGTGGAGATAGCAGACATGAAATCGGCTTAAAAAAATTTTTTTCATAAGTCAATCGTTTTGTTTATAGACTAAAAAAAATTTCAAGCCTATATGATGTCTCGTTTTCTTAAAATAAATTCCTAAAGATGACCCTTTTTTAGGGTTCCGTACCCAAAGGGTAAAAACGGGACCCTATTACTAAGACTTCGCTGTCTGTCCGTCCGTCTGTCCGTCCGTCCGTCCGTCTGTCTGTCTGTCTGTCTGCCTGTCTGTCACCAGGCTATATCTCAAGAACCGCGATAGCTAGACAGTTGAAATTTTCACAAATTATGTATTTCTGTTGCCGCTATAACAACAAATACTAAAAACAAAATAAAATAAATATTTAAGGGGGGCTCCCATACAACAAACGCGATTTTTTTGCCCTTTTTTGCTCGATATCAATAATGGCAACAGGTAGGCACTTGAAATATTCACAAAATACTCAGTTGTATTTTTCCTTTTATAATAAATAATAAAATTAAAATAAAATAAATATTTATGGGGGCTCCCATACAAAAAACGCCATTTTTTGCCTATTTTTGCTCGATATCAATAAATGGTAACAGGTAGGCACTTGAAATATTACAATATGAAATTTGTGTACCTACTGTTGTTTACCTAGTCAATGGTACGGAACCCTACGTGCGCGAGTCCAACTCGCACTTGGCCGGTTTTTTTGCTCATTTCAAAGTAGAATGTCCCCTTAAGTAGTTATTTTAAAACGTATGCCTCGATATTGATTTGGTATGGGTTTGATTTTGATGTGGTGGGTTTTGATTTTTATTTGGTTGTCGTTGAATTTGATTTGGTTCTGTATATCGTTGAAATGTTTGTATTTGAAATGTAAAAAATTGTTATATAAATATACATATTAAGTTTATCAATTAGATATTTTTAACTTTCCCATAGGAAATTCTTGTTGTAAACTTAAGTTCTAAATTAACATTTTCAGTTTTAATCTAATAGCTCAAATTTAAAGCTTCTGTTTAACTTCTAAGTTGTAAATACTGAATTGGTAAAATTAAAATTGAAAAAATACATCCCAAAATGAACAGATGCATATCAAATTTGCTCTTGAGATACCTCTAAAAGTTTATAATATTTTAAGAACATTTGTTCCAAATTCATTTTTTTTTAGCCACCCTAATATTCAGTATATACATATATTAAAAATATAATAACATCGTACACTGGATTTTCACCTTAGACTTATAATATAGATATAATACAGGTAGTTGAATTAACAAAAGTAAGCAATTAATTTTTGATCGGACTAATGGAAATGGAGGAAATTAATTCAAACTAAAGAAGTTTAACTGTGCATATTATGACAAATAAAAAAAAACTTTGCTACTTCTACTGTTACTTATTATTTTTCATTAACATCATAATTACTGATATTAATGTAACTATAATAATATTAAGTCGAAGTTGTCTTTTATATTTAAATTGATAGAATTTGGATTAATCAAATCATAAAAAGATGAATTTGCCATAACCTCTTCGTTATGGGCCAATACGCCTTCTTTGAATAAAAGGATTATGCTAATTTTTGTTTTAGTTATATTAATTTAATTTTTAAAACTATTATCCTTCTACTCTTTGTCCAACGCTAGAAAAATAAATAAATATCTACTGTGAACATTTTTGCAAAAAATTTCAATCATCCATAGATGTGGTGGAGAACTAACTTTTTTAGGAATTTAAAATGAAAAAATTAATCTTAAATAATACACGAAGTGCATACTTCCAATTGCCAATGACTCTATTATGGATGCTAGTCATATGCTACAAATTGATTCTAATGCATTCACAGCTTTTAATGGAGTTTTTGTTTTTCATATTTCATTTTCCTTTTATAGCTATTTCTCTTACTACAGATACAAAAAAAAGGATTGGGTTACAAAATTAAAGAATAACAAAATCCGGAAATTTTTATTGGAATTTCCTGTTTTAAACGAACAACTTCGTAAAGCCTTTTTACCGACAATTGTATTAATTTATTCATTCCTAAACATAATGTTTAAAAGTTTTACCTTTGAATGTGACAACGAAGTAAGATACGCAACAACTATGCAGGATTCATCCATAAATGTTACATTCCGCCAAATTAGTTATAATTTTTTCTTATTTTCTAAATTATTCAGATCAATATTTAGCTTACAAGCCTGGAAATGTTAGTTGCCCAATGATTTGCATTTACGTTTAAGATGAATATTAACATTAGCAATTTTAAATCGACAAACACTGATTTATTTGGGAGTTTTTAATGGTAAAATAAAACTTGTCGACTTCCTGCATCTGACAGGAATGGTTTTGAAATACCTGACCCACCAGTGAACTCTGCACTAGCGTAATTTTAAAATAAAATAAAATGAAAAAGCTGAAGCATATTAAAGTCAATAACTGTGTTTATAATTACATTGCAGACCCTGTTTATTCGAGTGTAAATAATTTCCAATACACTTTGTAATAAATAAATTAAATGAATGTAAAAGCACATGGTTTTGCAATTAATGAATGCAAGCGTTTCGTACGTTATTTTAGTAATCTTTCAATTTTATTTCCGAAACGTGTTCCCAGTAAACGAATCCGGTAAAAGCGTTTGTCCCTTTCCGAAACAACGGAGCCATTACTTTGCTATTTAAAAAGTTCACCACCGCTCCTTTGTGGATACAAATGTACTTTTTTATCGTTCTTAAAAGGACAAAGTGTTGCAATAAAATCCTCAGATATGGGCAATCAAAAACCAGTTTGCCGCCAAGAGAAAGCAGGGAAAGATTTCACATATCCCAGGCCCCCAGGGCTACAGTGATATCCATGTAATTTTAAAAAGACAAAGAAACGAGGCAATGTGGGTGTGCGCGCTCGTGTTTTTGGGTTTCTGTGGCGTTTATTGCAATAGCTGAAATGGATGGCTGAATATGGACTTCGGAATAACTTTTAGTGGGTCGACGGGGGGTCCCGGAATTTGGGTTAAGGAAACATCCTTGGGCTGCTGCTTATGGCATCCGGATATGATTGACTTTAAGATGCTCTTTTAATTCGAGCGCGTATTCTCCAGTTCATTAATTCCCAGAATTGGGATTTTATTCAAGATTTGTTCTAGTTAGTAAAGTTCTAAATACAAAATCAAATAACGAAATGAATTAGGATCAAATTCCTATCAATTTGTATAGAAGCATGAGTGTATTGCTTCCAGCCATAGATTAAAAATTAATTTTCGGAACATATTTTCCATCCTAAGGAAATATAAAGAATATAGAAGGCTGAGACGATTTAAAATAAAACTCTGATTCCCGATACATTTTAAAGACGAGTTTGTAAATTTGATGAAACAATTTCAAAAGCTATACTATATATGTACATATGTAAATTTCGTTATCCCTTAAACAACACTTGCTCTTGTGTTAAATAGTTTTCGCAGTATTCTGAAAAGACATTAGGAAAACGCAAAAAATCGGCAAAACTTAATTTTTAATAACTTTAGAAAAAATTTTTCTACACGCCCAGTTCATATCATGTAGCCAGCAATTGCTTACAAGGAAAATCAATTTATTTTTCATTGGATTTGCAAATTGTCATATCCAAAGACCAAGACCAAAACGTATACTATACCTGCAGTAGCAAGACCAAGACGATTTGCAAAACCGAGACCAAGATCAAGAACAAGCGGGACTTGACCAGGAACAAATAACCCTTTAAACCAAGCTTTTCAAAATAATATGATACAAAAATTAAATCAGATAGTAAAATTAGATTTTTATAAGTGTGCATCGGGGTTAATTAAACCTCCGAAAACTTTTTATTTCTATCTGCGTTGCTGCTCCAAATGAAAAAAGATGAATGGAGTTGTTTTTTTTATAAATAATTTCATCAAAATAGCGATTAGCGTCCGAAATTGAAGGTGCCAAGTGGCCAACTCTTCTTCTGACTTTAATAGCTAATTCAATCGAAAAACTTTATTTTTATTCTTTTCTGTTTTATTTTTTTAATGATGTAAGTATAGCGAAAAGTCATTCAGTTACTTTACTTATAAAATCTACCAAATACGAGTAAATAAATTATCCGAAATATCTGAATATAAAAATACAAGACTGCAAGACTCTTGTAAACGAGACAAAGACTTGATAGACGAAACCAAGGCTAAGTCTATTGAAGCAAGACCAAGCCAAGACTGAGACCAAGTGTGCAAGAACCAAGACAGATTACTGTGCGATTTTCTTATGCATTTGAATTTTTACGCTTTTTAATCAATTTAATACATATATATATTTTAATACAGGAAAGTATGATACATACCTAGATACGTATATATTTTTATTAAATATGAATTTTCTGCTCAGAATTTCAAGGTCCGTTTAAATTTTCGAAATCGTCCTTTGCTCATGGGCGAAATGTGGAACAAAAAATTCAATAACAAAGAGTCTTTGCAGCGTCGACACTCGTCCTGAGTCCGACAGCCCTGCAAAGTTCGAGGGCTTTGCAGCTGCCTTCGGGCGTCAGGTCTGATTTGCCGGCTCGATGGCGGCGAGCGTCGCGTCGTGTTGACAGGGACTGATGAATTGTTTGATAGCCGCCGGTTCATTAATTTCGTGTTTATAGGGCCAACACCTTTCGATCGCGACGGCCTGAAACGTCAATTAGGGGCATTCTTGACGGGCATGGCGGACTCGGGGAGGGGGTTTTCACTTAAAAATAAGCGACAGAAGTCACACGTTAAAATTTTCATTAAGTCGAAAGGTAAGAGGGTGGCCTGGGCGAAAATACCGCACTCGAGAGGTTCTATTGGAATTTCATAAATTTATCGGCGCCAAGAGCGAGGAATTCGGCAAGCAATTTGCAGCCGTGCTTTGCAGGGCGGGTCCTTCGAGAAGGGCTTTTAGGAATAGGCGGAGTATGAGCCATCGGAATTAGATTTGCAAATTGCCGGGGGACGGCCGAATCCGTCCGCCCGGCGCACCGCATAGAAGCCCGTTTGTATTCATAGCGGTCGTCTGGTGCTGCAAATTGGAATTTCAGTAATTCCCAGTTATTATTGGCCCGGATATAACCTTTATTTATTAGAACGTTCCGAGCTGGCGAAGACAAAACTGGCAGAAATTTGTTTCCCGGCAAATTGACATTTTCACTGCTCGAGATTTATTTTTATTGCCTACCGATCCAGCGCTCGGTCGTGCAACTCTAAGTTCCCCGGTTGATGTATGCCCTGTAAGGCCCCGGCTCACAGCGACTCCGGTTTTATTTGTTTACAAGATTTATTATGGCTCCTTCCCTGCAAGGAGTGAATATTGAATTTCTCAAATTATTACCGAACTTGTTTTTAAACGTCCCGAATTTATTGCGCTGTCAGGCGATTTACGTGTACATTGGGGTTCCCCGCGCCGATGGGGTTACTTCAAGCTTTTCAAGGTGTCAACTCGAATTCCGGCGTATTCGGTGCATGCCCTCGTTGGACAAAAGCGCGATCGATGGAGTCATTTCGCATTTGGTTTTACATTTTTGACCCTATTTATATTGTAAAATTGTTAAATATATCTTTCTTATGAAATTGGTCTCAAATAAGTCTGTAAGCATGCCAAAAATTACACACCATCTCCTTCGAAGCAAAATTAAAGTTAATTTTAACGCGTCGAGTAAGACATCAAATAAAAGATAATGGGGTCCTATTCATAAAAATGAGATTGAGGTCAGAGACTGAGTTCTGAGATTTAGATTGATCAGTAAGATCGAACTCAGTAGAAATCGATCTAATTTTTGTATTCGTAAAGTTTGCGTTTTAATTTTAAGCTCAGTCTCAACTGTGTCAGAGAAATTTTTAAATTTCCTAAGATCAATCTCAAAGTCTCTCACTACAAAGCTGCGTTTTAAATATGTACTTTGTATATTTTCCTTATGCGAACATGTAAAAGTTCTCCCATTTTTAAATTTGTACTAATTGCTTTTAAGTACATAAAATGCGTGTTTCACTTATAAAGTGCAACTTTACTATGATAAAAATTCAAACCTGGTGTGTCATTAAAAAGCAAGGCTCGCTAATTTTGACGATCAATCTTAGTTAGTTAAGATTAAACTTAATATTGTGAATATCAACTGTTCAAAGAATTTTCTTAAAATAAGATCAATTTCATTCTTGCGTTAAGTCTCATTTTTTGAGATTTTGCTTCTTACTTTATGAATACAAAAACGAGATCGATCTCAAAAATCGAGATCATTTCTCAACTGATATGATTTTAAATGATTATATACATACATTAATAACTATTAATATATGCAAGTCTTTTAAGTAAGTATTTTTGGTATCAAAAATTGTTAATCAACCTGGATAATTCTTTAATAATTTATTTTTGTTTGTGTTTCTTGAGGCACAGACAACATTTTGTCATAAATCTCATTTCGCTGGAACAAACATTATAAAATTAATTTCATTTATATGGTTCAATTTTGTAAAGAGAAGATCGATTAAAACATGCAATCTTATTTAAATGATGAAAGCTACGGCCTCATAACATAGTTTCATATTTTTCACTTTTCTTGTACGGAAGCAAAAAATGAACGGAAAGGTTTACCTCCACATGAAGAAATTCATCATAACATCGATTTTGCTTTATGTTTTTGCTTTTTTATTTTTAAAAAATATTTTGAGCCCTCAAAGCAAACTCTCATGTTTTGCAACAATTATAAAAAAAAAAATCATTTCCCGGAAGATATGAGGATCATTAAGGCTTCGAAATATTGTTTGGACCAGGAAACAGCTCTCATAACAGCTTGGATTTTTATGAAGCCAGAACTTTATTTCCCTTAACGCGGAAATATTTAATGAGTTACGCCATTAAGCTCAAAGAATAATGACGAAAGTTTTCTCCTCACAAAACGACACGATGATAACATCTGGTACATGTTTATGTCCGAAGTTTATGAACTTTTTAATGTTCAAATAGACACAAGAGGAGACAAAGAGCGCCGTAGTTGCAATTCCGGATAAATGTGCTGGCAGCGGGATAAAGGATATTTACGATACGAGGCCTGTCTTAATGTTGTGCGTCACTAAAATGGGTTTTACCTGCCATACCATACCTGAGCGGGTGAATTTGGCACAAAAATAATTAACTTAAATCGCCGCCGGGAGCACGCCCTTCATATTGTCGAACAACCCATAACGCGATAATTTGCTGTAATTGATGCTAAATCCTTTATAGTACTTTCATTTGATGTAATTATTATTTCTGACAATCATATTAAACCAAGCACGTCAAGGAAATTGTACAATGCGAGTGGGTAAATAATTGCATGCAACAAAATATCGATCGCCAATTAATTATGTGAACGGCCGATAGCAGCTCTGTCTACATTCAAAATGAAATAAAACGCAGTGTGTACTTTTTCCCGTGCATCATTAAGCTGACAAGCAGTTTAATGTACGGTAGTAAAAAGCTTCCGAAAATAATAATGCCAATAAATCGAGCATATGTCAATTTCGAGCACCTAACTGGCAGTAGATTTCTTTTTTAGCTCAGTCAGTTCATTTTTACTGCGAAGCATGCTTTTCACACGAAATTAATTTTGTTTTCTGCTAAGTCATTGAGTGACAAATAATTAGAAATAATTACGAGTTATATGCTTTAGGATTCAGGATTATTTGAAAGTTTCTTGAGCCACTGAAATAACCTACCATTAAGTAATTATTATTGACACTTTACCCAATTACTATCTTTAATTTTACTTCTGGAAAAGTATTCAAACTAGACATATTTCGCTTGGAAATGAAAATGCGTAAGATAAATTATAAAACTAAAGAGAGTTTTGAATGCATTGAAGGCATCATCCATGCATTTGTTTTGGTCATAACTAAAAATACTTATTTACGGACTGTCCAATGTATGATAACTATAATAAATAATAAATAAAATAATTGTCAAGAAATGGAATAAAGATAGAGTCGTATTTTTACCCAGCTGCGGCGGAGCCCAAAAAGAGGGTAATGCTTTTAGTTGGTATTTGTATTTCTATGTCACCCTATAACTCTGAAACTATTTTCAAATGAACCATTAATCGATTCGTCATAATAACGTGGGTAACATAGGCTATGTGGCGTCAGCTTAAAGTAAACATGGCGGACAAAACTGTCAAAAACTATATAATATTATACATAATATGAATAGAAGCGGCCCACTACTTCGTCTGTGTTGAATTCCGTTTATTGGTTTTTCTGCCATTTTAGTAAATCTTCTTATACATATGTATATCAACCGATTAAGCTCGATCTTCTTATGTATCAACCGATTAACTCTCTGAAATAGAATTATATCATTTTAAGGTATTAAGGAACTGATTAGTATTTAATTTTCTTTAATAAAGCATTTTAAAATCCAACAAATATTTTACATTCATAATTTAAGAAACTTTAAAAAAGTGATTGAATGCCTTTCATTTTTTAAAAGTACTTTCTTTCTTCAGGCATACATAAAAACTTTCTCAGAATCAAACAACTTTCAAGTAAAATATCCCCTAAATAAAGCATAACTAGTAGTTGACAGTTGTCCGGCTGAAGCCGGACCCGCCCGCCCCTAGGAGTAAGCGAACCTAGTAGTAAGTGAAAAGGTAGAGGCCCCTAACATTCCATTTAGTGGAATAGTAAATGTAGGCATTGCAATAAAGTTGAAGAAAAGGAACCCTGACCTATCAGATATTATTAGATAGGATATGACTCTTACCGGCTCTGCTATTCTTATCATAATACGGAAGAATCCCTGTATAGGTATATATAAAATCGAAAGTGTGTTTGTTTGTTTGTTTGTTTGTTTGTTGCTCAATCACGTCTAAACGCTGGGTCCGATTATTTTCATTTTTTGAGTGAAGGTACTACGTATCCCGGCCTAACATATAGGCTACTTTTTAATCACGAGTTTCAAAATGGCGGACCCAAGACGGCGGCCAAAAATTGTAAATTTCAAGGGATTGCCATGAAAATTGGTATTTGGGGTTTTTTGGAGGTTATAATTGCGAATCTACGCTCCAAATTTGGAAATTCTAAATGGCGGATCCATTAGGGCGTATACAAAGTTTCAAACTTCAAAGAATTCAATTCAAAATTAGTACTACGGGTATTTTCAGGCCACTAATTTTGAATCTACTATCAAAATTTGAAAATTCAAAATGGCGGACCCAATATATATTGCTCAATCACGCCTAAACGCTGGGTCCGATTATTATCATTTTTTGAGTGAAGACACTACATATCCTGACTTAACATATAGGCTAATTGTTATTCACGGGTTTCAAAATGGCGGGCCCAAGATGGCGGCCAAAGATTGTAAATTTCAAGGGATTGCCATGAAAATTGGTATTTGGGGGTTTTTGGAGGTCCTGATTGCGAATCTACGCTCGAAATTTATAAATTCAAAATGGTGGATCCAATATGGCGACCAAACCGTTTTCGAGCTTCAACGAATTTAATTGAAAATTAGTATTATGGGTATTTTGAGGCCACTAATTTTGAATCAGCTATCAAAATTTGGAAACTCAAAATGACGGACCCTACCTGTTTGTTGCTTAATCACGCCTGAACACTTGGTTGGATGATTTTCATTTTTTGAGTGAGGGTACTACATATCCCGACTTAACATGTAGGCTACTTTTTATTAACGGATTTCAAAATGGCGGACCCAAGATGGCGGCCAAAAGTTGTAAATTTCAAGGAATTGCCGTGAAAATTGGTATTTGGGGATGTTTGTAGGTCCTCATTGCGAGCCTATGCTCGAAATTTGAAAATTCAAGATGGCGAATCCAATATGGCGACCAAAAATTTTCGAACTTCAACGAATTTAATTGAAAATTAGTATTATGGGTATTTTGAGGCCACTAATTTCGAATCTGCTATCAAAATTTGCAAGTTCAAAATAGCGGAACCATTATGACGACAACAATTTTTGGAATTCTACGAATTTAAGTCAGGTAACGATGAAATAGTAAAAAAAAATAATAATACCTTTATTTATTTATTTAACACCTAAGAATGAAAACATATACATAAGTACAGAATAGATTATTAGCCCTTTTGATATAGACGGTGGTAGCAAAATGAGTTTTGGACGGTTCTAATAACACACTTACAGATTTTAGTAATACTTCTAAACTTCCTAATCTGGCTGTAGTACCAAGATTTCAGAGGTATTTAACTAATTAGTACTTTTGATACACCGGGTGAAACCGGGTTACTCAGCTAGTAGAAGTATAAATTTTCCCAAGTCATTATGCGTTCATTTTCGAAAGTCCTATAATGAATTTGGGAAAGCGCTTTAAAGAAAAGAAAATATTTTCAGGGAAGGGAAAAAAGGGTTCGATTCCAGTCGCAGGGGAAATAGGGATGGTATGATAGTGGCAATAAAAAGAAACACTGCATATTAAAAATATTTATTAAAACAAAATATTACATATAAAAATGTTTTAATATGGGTAACAGCTCAGAAGTTTGAATTCAATTCAAAATGTCCTGTTAATTGTCGAATTTCTCATTTGCGTGCGCACAAAATTGTTTTATTTATTTTTTTGCTCGTTTCTTCGCATGCGACCATGAATATTCGTTTGCGTTTCCGTACCCTAGTTATTAAAGAACTTTAAGAAAATTAAATGAAAAAAAAACATATGTCTGTTCAAAAAATTTACAAATTTCACAAGTGCTAAATTAAAAAAAAAATAATAATAATAAATAAATAAAAAAATAACATTTTCAAAAAAAGTTCAGACCGTTCCCAAAACGAAAAATTGCATAATTTAAATTTATCCTACGGAAATGGAAAATTTAATTTTTTCAGCTTACGCGTGCTATGTCTGTTATATGTTTACCTACAACTTTTAAAACTCTTAAAATTATGTCTTAAAACAAAAATATTAAAAATTGCACTTACCTAAATTGTTTTTTAAAATCTGCAGGCTGGTCCTTTGGCACACAATCACAGAATCACAAAAAAGGAAAGAATTACACGTCACTTAAAAAAGTTTATATTTTGAAAAATTTTTGTACAGTGAAATTCTCACTATTATATTCCTTTAGAATTTTAAAAATTAATTTAAAAACGAAAATGAATTTCCTTCACGCACAATATTAAAATCAAATTGTTTTGTGAAGTCCTCACACAACAAATTAATTCATCAAATGCACGCTCTAAACATTCACATCCGTCAAATTGTATGCCTGAACACACAATGAAGATAAATATTTCTCCTAGTTTTAGGAACAGAACAGAAAAAATGAACAGACATACCCCGCCTCTGTGCAAAAACGTGGGTGCGCTTATAGACTAAGGGAAATGAAACGTTTAAGCAAACGAAAGAGACGGAATATGGGACATTCGCTGGGCGTGAGGCGTGGGCGCTTGTGTACGCTGGCTGGCCGGCGGCAAAAGCCGAACGCGCTTCGGTCGCTCGTGTGTGCATCCCCGGCATCGTCAGAGTCTGAAAGCGCTTCAATAATTTTTTGGGGTGTGGGGGGTGGGGGGAGGGAATGGAAAATAATATGAAGTAGGTAATTCAAAAGATCAAGTTCATGCATGTTCATGCTCGTTTACAATTACCCCCTGCAAATCGGTTGCGAATTGGCCGAGATTTTGGGTAAGGGGTAACTTAACAGGGGTTGGGGGGGCAGGAAATATTGCTTATCGATGAAGATCATGCAGGGCCATCTCCTAGAATTTTTTCCCGTGGAAATCGGTTAAGAATCGGCTGAGCATGGAAGAAAAATATGTTTTGGAATTTTTTTGCGGGCGGAGGGGAGGACGGAAAATATTTGGGAGTGGAGGAGAAGATCAAGCTCACGCAGAGCTATTTTCTAGAATTTTCCCCGTGTAAATCGGTTAAGAATTGACCGAGATATAGGGTGAGGGGTAACTTAACAGGGGTTGGGGGGAACAGGAAATATTGCTTAGTGATGAAGATCATGCAGGGCCATCTCCTAGAATTTTTTCCCGTGGAAATCGGTTAAGAATCGGCTGAGCATGGAAGAAAAATATGTTTTGGAATTTTTTTGCGGGCGCAGGGGAGGACGGAAAATATTTGGGAGTGGTGGTGAAGATCAAGCTCACGCAGAGCTATCTTCCAGAATTTTCCCCGTGGAAATCGGTTAAGAATTGACCGAGATATAGGGTGAGGGGTAACTTAACAGGGGTTGGGGGGAACAGAAAATACTGCTGATGATGAACCTGATGCAGAGCTATTATCTAAAAAAATTTTCCCCGTGAAA
Source organism: Eutolmus rufibarbis (assembly GCA_963920795.1). Classification (NCBI taxonomy): domain Eukaryota; kingdom Metazoa; phylum Arthropoda; class Insecta; order Diptera; family Asilidae; genus Eutolmus; species Eutolmus rufibarbis. Next base: position 39,907,039 of record OY987205.1, read on the forward strand.
ATCGGTTGAGAATTGGCTGAGCACGGAAGAAAAGTATGCTTTGGAATTTTTTTGCGGGCGGAGGGGGGGACGGAAAATACTTGGGAGTGAGGGAAACGATCAAGCTCGTTCAGAACTATATTTTAAAATTTTGCCCGCGTGGCTCGGTTGAGAATTGGCCAAGATATAGGATGAGGGGTAACTTAACAGGGGAGTGAGGGGAACGGAAAATTTTGCTGAACGATAAAGCTGAAGCAGGGCTATCTTCTAGAATTTTCCCCGTGAAAATCGGTTAAGAATTGGCCGAGATATAAGGTGAGGGGTAACTTAACAGGGGTTGGGGGAAACAGAAAATACTGCTGATGATGATGCTGATGCAGAGCTATTATCTAAAATTTTCCCCGTGAAAATCGGTTGAGAATTGGGTGAGCACGGAAGAAAAGTATGTTTTGGAATTTTTTTGCGGGTGGAGGGGGGGACGGAAAATACTTGCGAGTGGTTGAAAATACCAAGCTCGTTGAGAACTATATTTTAAAATTTTGCCCGCGCAGCTCGGTTGAGAATTGGCCAAGATATAAGGTGAGGGGTAACTTATCAGGGGAGTGAGGGGAACGGAAAATTTTGTTGAACTATACAGGGGCGTGAGGGGAACGGAAAATTTTGCACCTCTCGCAAGAGTGAGCCCGCCGCCAGCCGACACGGCAGCCCACGAATCGCAGAGAAAAATATTTTTGCCTTACTATTGGCTTGAAAAATTTTCTGAAAAGATAATTTTGTTAATTTTCCCCGTGGAAATCGGTTAAGAATTGGCCGAGATATAGGGTGAGGGGTAACTTAACAGGGGTTGGGAAAGTTTAAAAAATTCGGTTGGGGGGTTTGGCCGGAATTTGGAAAAATACAGTTCTGAAGTAGAGTCTGTTTTGGAATTTTTTTGCGGGGAAAGGAAGGAACAGAAAATGTTTGGGAAAGGATCGAAAGATAGAGGTGATGCGAAGGTATCTTGGAAAATTTACCCCGTGGAAATCGATTAGAAATTGACTGAGCACGAGCCTTGTAAAGCCGTGGGAAAAGGTTTCCTATCGAAAAAGTGGCGAAAAAGTTGGCCGGCGAAACATTCGTCAGGATTTTGGTGAGGCGGACACAGGGGCAGAGCGCGTCTGCAAATGCATTGCGAGGGAAATTCTGACGTCAGTCCTGTGGGCCTGCTGCCGCTGACCATGGCTCGAAGCGAACGACTTGTGGGAAATTCTAGGGATTGATCAGAAAAATTGAATTTCCCTAGCAAAAACAGGTGAGGTAGGTGAGCAATTATCTCGGCTCACAGACATAGAATTGTTTTTAAATTTTGATATTTGATCCAAAATGAGTTCTTCTTGGACATATCAAAAATAGAAAAAAAGTTACAGATGGGGGGCTGAGAGAGAAAAAAAAAGGTGAAAAATTGATGGTAAAAAGGGTGTCGAAAAGAGGTGGACTTGTGAGTGGTTGGGGGCGATTTACTTGAAATAGAAGGAAGTAATTAGAAAAGTGAATCTGTAGAAAGTTGTATATGAGGTTAAAGGAGGTTATTGCGAAAAAAAGAAATTTTTAGGATTTGTCAGTTGATCAGAAAAAAATTGTAAGTGAAATAAATTGTGGGACGGAAGCAGTTTTGTGTAAAATGAAAATTTTTCTTAAAAAGTGAGTTGTGGGAGTTGGCTGGGGGGTAGAAAAAAAAAAAAAATATGTGTAAAGAGTAGAGAGGCCAGAGAATATGGGAAAATTATCGAGAAGAAGAAAAACTTAAGAAATGAGTGTGTACCCCGAATGGGAAATTATGAAAGTCGGAAAAAGTGCGAAAAAAATAAAGACATTTATTGAAATAAAAAAAAAAGTAAGAAAAAAATGGAAATTGTAATGATGCAAAAAGTAGGGGGGATTTTTTATCGATTTTTTGAGCCTACACTCAAAGAAATTGGTTGACATTTGAATAGTTAAAATTTGAAAAAAGTATGATTTATTGAAGGGAAATTGTTTAGCTTTATATATATAAATGATATCAAATAATTTCTGAGAAATTAACGTTTAAATGACAAAAATGAGAACAATTTCACGAGTAAAAATGCTGTCCTAAAATATTCAGTATTGTTTGTTTAATTACAATTTCCATAAAAATCCACTGCAGATTTTCCAGGAACTGTTTATACACTAAAGAAAGAAATTCCAATAAAACACGCAATATTAATATGTCAAAGAGTTTCTATGAGTATGTCATTAGAAATTAACACAAACTTTTTATGCCAATAGTTGGTAAAACAACGTTAACACTTTTAACACTAGAACTACCAAAGCCAGTCAGAATGACTGGTACTCAATTTCTTCCTTCATTTAATTAGATATTTTTTTTTTAATTGTCTTAAGATTTATGCCAAAATTTAGTAAGATTGAGAATTACAAAATATTCAAAAATCTTTTTACATTTACAATTACTAATTCAAATTTGAATGTGTATTAAATTAAAGGTGTAGCAAATTGTTTAAATTACAGACTTACGCGCAGGTAGTTCTAGTGTTAACCTCGTGTATAAGGTCTCTCGATATTTACACTTTGTCCTAGCAGTTAGAGTCAAAAATGTTTTTGTTGATACAAAAATTACCATTCAATTAATATTTTGATTGTTTTATACGGTACCGCTTATGTAAAATGTTATTTAAAAAACTAATGTACCTATTTGTTATTTTTTTATTTTTTATATATTAATATAAGCAATATATTAATAATCAAAACTCATATTTTATGTCCCTAATCGATTTATTATTAGTATTAAATAGTGAAAATGTAATATTTCATTTTACGTATAAAAAAAGCTAATACTGCTAATTTTGTTTAATTAATTGATCTATTTATTAATCTTAAAACTTGGAGTTGTAGGCTAACAACCTTATTTCCATTCAACTACTTTTTAGGTAGAAATTATTGGACTTATACATATTTATAATCGAATTCCCATTAAAACTACCTTTTTTTTATACTTTTCCAATATTGGAATCATGTAAATAAATAAATGTAGATTTATGTCCATTTTTCTTGTTAGATCTACTTTCCTATAGGATCCTACAATTGTTTATAGCTAAGATTGATATTATTTAAATATCAAGTCAAGTGACAACTTTTGAATGAGTCTGAGAGACCCCGTCTCTACAAACAGTATTAGTTTATCAAAATATATTCTTTCTGTTTCAATTTTAAATTTATTTCAGAAGCTTTTCTAACGAAACATAATGTGAATGCGTTAAATATTCATAACTTTTCAAGCACTCATGCTGAACGTCTTCTGTATGTAGAACTCACAATGAGCTTAAACTCCCGTCGGTATTCCCACCTTTCCCACATATTTAAAAAGTTTTCGTTTTGGGGAAAAGTAGAAATCATCGAGTTGCCGGATGAAGGCCTAACCCTCGTATTTGACGCGCATAAAAATGTCACAAGGGGTGTTTCGCCCCCGCTCAGACTTAAGATATATATCGAGGAAAATTAAATTAGAAGAAATGCGGCTCCGAATTGCGTTATATCATCCTCGCCTCAAATCTAACAATTTATAGCCGAAAGGCAAACACTCAACTCGACGTAAAAATAATCCGGCGGTGCCGCCGTCTTGAGGTCTCCCCTTCTGAGGAATTTCGGGGTAAACAAAGAAGTTGATTACTACGTGATTTCCTTGGTGGTGTACCGAGTAAACGAAATACACGTTTTTTGCCGAGAACAGATTTCCTCTTCCGAAGGACCTAGGGCGGGGGTGGTCCTCCTTATTTTTTCGGCGAATCCTGCCAGCCAAGCATATTTCCTAATTCCCTTATCGGGAAATTATTTGGCGTGGAGCCGGTGACGGTGTACCGTCGACAAAGCACTATTAATTTTCTAAATGCCCGCTTTCATCCCGATATTTTAAGCGGGATTGGCGAAAGCCGGGCGACATATTACACGATCTGCAATTAAGTCGCCCCTTTCGGTGGCCTATCGCGACCCCGACAAAGGGCTCTTTTGTGATCGGGCACATAAATCGTGTCGGCGAAAATGAAGTATTAGTCCTAAAAGACATCATGTTCTCCTAATCCCGGCCGGTGAACTATGGCACCGTGTCACGAAGGGCATTGTTTAGGGGCCTTTATGCCAAGTGAAGCCCCCGTGGCCCCATTTTGGGCCACGCCACTCGCAAGGGTTAATAAAGAGAAGCTCATGTGTTGAATTTCATTTCACGTGCTCCACTTTTTGCACCGCCCCCAAATTAAAGGCGAACTAAAAGACGAGCACGGGGGAATAATTCCTTGAGAAGTTTTGAAATATGAAGTCATATTCTTGGAGCCCCCGGGGTATGTGCTGCCAGGGCTCGCAGAATACAAGAAAGGAATTTCTTTTTTTCTAAACGAACGTGCAATCACACACATTTGTGCACCCCTGCATTAGAAGCATAGTCATGTTTAATTGATGTAGCAAATATGGTCAGGGACAATGAAACTATAAAGAAATATTTCACCGCAGGACAAAGAGCAGACACAATGGCTTCCTCCAGCAACTGCTTGTGCCGAGGGCAAAGAATATTCAGGTGGATTCTTTCTTGCTCGAAGGTTGCAACTTTGGCGACTGCCCTTCGGATATTTTTTCTCAATTGGAGAGGTATTCAAGGTGCCGCCGGGTGTGTTTCGACTGAGAGATTTCCTTTACGCTTTTGATTTATTTTTTAACAACAGAAGGTTTTCGAGATAATGGACGGAAAAATTACGCCCTCACCCGTAAAAATGTACCAACAACTTTAAACGCAATAATTTTAATGATTTCCTTTTGCCAGAAACATAGCTGCCTTAGGCATTTTTACAACAAATAACCTACTGGCTTACTTCTAGACATTAAAGAAATTTTTGAAACAAATTATCCAATTAGAAGTAGAATGGGTATAAAATTGGAAAAGCAGCCATGTTGTTATATTAAATGTTTGCATTTTGAAAAGCGTCTTTAGATCTTTGAAAAAATTCAAGTTCCTTATTTGGTCAGTATTTACGTTCTAAAAAATTTTTTCTGCTTTTATTGTGCAAAACTTTTCTTCCTGTTTTTAACACATACCCATATACGAAACTTATTTTGGCGAGGTTGGAAATAAATTATAAATTATAACTAAAAAGTATTTGCTTTATCTTGTCATTTAAAAAAATTTCACAAATTTTAGTTTTTACGTATTGAAAAATGTTACCACTTAGGCCTTAGAATTTAAGAAAAAATTCCTGTTTGCCGCAAAGTGTTTGTACTTCACTCTAGAATTTGAGCAAAGTTTTCAACATCTCCACTTCAAGAAATTCGCAACTCAAAGTAAGCAACACTGCTTATTCATACTCTTAATTTTCGTATATGTTTCACTATAAAATTAGTTAAATTACAATTTCAAGGTGTTATTTTATATCATTATGTTTATCAGTTATAAAATTGTTACTAGTATATTATATAACACATAAATTTGTGTAAAATCTTAAGGAATAAATAGCTCTTGTTTATTCCTCAACTAACAATAAGTAAAAATATATGTTTTTGAGGATGGTGCCCTCTTAAAGTATAGGTAACAAACTTCAAAAAAGAAAAAACTTAAGTTTAAAAATTATAATTACACTTTTAGATAATGTTTCAAAATTACATTTTTGAATGGGAATTATCCACCTAAAAATATGCCAAATACTCCCACTTTTAAAATATGTAGTAACAACATTAAACAAATTCTTTAGAGTGCATGATATGAAACGTATAAGAACACCTATGAACGAATTTAAATTTTTCAAATAAAAATTAACCAACTTAAACAAAACTCGTACTAAATAAATAAATAAATAAAAACTAATATCTGAGTAAGCTTCTCCAAGGAATCCAGTTCTCAGTGAAATTTTCGAAAATGGCTAAAACCAGGTTTGACAAGTGCATCGACAATCTGCATTTTAATTTGATAGTTATTATTTTGCATTTTTTTGCGTCTTTTTGTATTAAGATACTTCTTAGTTCTTATATAAATACTATTAGACTAAAATAATTTAGATGTACATAATATGGCTTATTCGTGTATATAGAATAGTTTATGTATTATATTCACATACATTCAAGTGATCAATTTTAAATTAAAAGCTTCAAGGTAGTACATTTAAGAGTATGTATATCCTTTTAATACTAATAGCAGGAAAAATCACTGCATTAGTAAATGTTTAATATTTTCAAACTTCTAAATTTCGACCTACATTTTTCCGATTATATCACACCTGATTTAAGTCATACAACTGCACCTCTAATGCCAAATTGCTGCATTAAATATTAGTCACCAACACCTGAATCCCATCCAATTCGACCAGAATCTAACCTCAAATAAGTTTCCCATTTGACCCGCACATAATCTGAAAATCCGAGAAAAGAAGGTATGCTTTGTACTCCTGAGGGTATTCGTCATTCTCTAAACTAAAAATTACAGGAAATACCTGCGGGAAGTGTACACATTGCTCCAATTCAAGAAAACTCGTCGGTTGCAAGTTGTAACTTTGTTATAGGAATTCCACCAGAGATCACTGCCCGTGCAGCCGTGGGGTTACAAAATACACTCGTTGTTTATATACTTCACCTCGGATTAGGACAATAAAACAGTGGAAGTTTTCCCAGTTCAAAACGGCTGAACGCTGAACGTTCGCAAGGATTTGCTTGGCAACCTCATTTAGCTGGAATTGAAATAGGAGCAGATCAAGTTCGTATTGTATCTAGATGGAGACAGACGCAACTACTGGTTGCTTCATGTTTCATAGGGTAGTCACTGAGACCTTTGGGGCGGTAATTTCTTTATATGGGGAGTGTAAGCTTCTTCCTGTGGGTACAACTGGGGGACTTCTAGTCGCATGTACTTCGTGTTTTTTCTTAAAATAGAAAGATAGAGAAGAGAACCTAAACTTTTCGCAATAATAGACTTTATATTTGTCCATTGTGTATCAATTTCTGCATATAAGTTTTATTCAATTAACGTATATATGTATGTATAAAGAATGTATAATTTGATTTGATCTGTGTATGCGATATTATAATACTAAATTCAAAAAAAATAAAATGCTTACAATTTCTAAATTCAAAACAATTCTCAAATTTTTATAATAATGCCAAAAACGTACGTAAGCTTGATATTTTAAAAATGTTTTGAGTTAATTGAGAATGATTGTTTATTATTTAACCAAGCCAATTAGAATTAAATTCATAGGGAAACATTTTATTCTTTTATCGTATACGCAAATAAACCATATGAAAATGGATGTATTGTTTTCCATTGAAGAGTTGTCTAATTTATTTTTATTATCACAAATTATCATTAAATTAAAAAAACATGTCAAACATATGTATGTATGTAGATATAAACTAACCAAAACATATTCGACAAATTATGAAATAAGACAATCCAACTAAAATTATATTCTGTTAAAAAACTAAAATCCTATAGGTACTAACTTAGCTAACTCGATAACTGGACCTATATGGGGTTTTTGTTGGCTAGTTGGTAGATGACAGCCTAGCTAAGTTCCTATACAAAAAATTTACACTGAACTCTTTTCTATCGGTAGCCAGCCGGCGACGCATTAATATTTATATTTTCTAAGTTTCTTCACATTCCCTGAAAATGTTGTTAAAAAATAATGTATCTTACGAGAAATACATTGATTTTCGTAGAAAAAGTACAAATTCTAAAATACATAATAATTTTGCCGGCCGTATACAAATTTTGCTCTGAAAGAGCCGGACGATTTAGTGTTAATATAAATTAGTATGTTAAGTAGAATTATCGAAACTTAATGTGACTGTTTTATCTAACAAATAAATATTAAGTTTAATAACTCGTAAATGTTTTTCTCAACTATTATATTATTTTTGCTAACCTTAAACGTGACTGTGCTATTCGAGTGTTATACTTATGAACAAAAAGGAAAAATTCGCCTCCATACATCCAACATTAACTCCAAAGGGAAAAGGGCACGACACAGACAAGAATCCTTCTGACTCTAAAGAAACAACACGGAAGTGATTCGAATTCATCATGAAACGAAATTTGCAAAAATAAGTTAAACTTTGCTTATATCTGCTGCCAATTTAAAACTTTTTAATTGCACCATACGTTTGGGGAGGAAACTTTGGAAACATAATGTCAATAAATTCAACTACGTAACGAAGAGAAAAAGTTCCACGAAGAAAATTTCAAAGTTTTTTAATCTCTGGAGTTTGAAAACGTATTTCGTCACAGTGCTCCTGGAATTTGCTGCTCCTCACTCAGGGGACAAAATTAATTTCTTGCGGTTCACAATTAATAAATTCACCAGGTTAGTAAAAACAGGTGTTTTACCCAAAACAAGCGCGGTGTAGCTTGATTGGATTGAGTGGCGGCTTATTGATGCGCCAATAATTTCAGCATGCCGCCTCTATCGCCTAGAAAATGCGATAACGACTTAAGGGATGACGATTCGTAATTGAATTCTGGTTCACGACCCATTTTGCAGGAGGTGGATCTGGACGGTGTTATCGCCCACTTATTTTTGATATGTGCCCCAACTTTCTATATAAAACGATGCTAACGACTAGCACTTCAAACTTTTGACCTAGTTTAATAATGAAGCTGTTTACAAACTCTCTCCCGATTTTGCCGCCACGAAATCCAGCTTACTTTGGCACACTTTGAGGATCAAGTTCACGTGCGAAAAGAAAAACACATCGCCGAATTAAACCAATTATCAAAGCCTGACTGGAGTCGCCCCTTCGCCTGAGATCTCGCTCCAGCCGGCGGCGACCCCGGGACCGGGACTGGGACCCGGGAGCCAGGACATTGATTGATGGATGCCAAAATCCACGTACCAACTTTACTTGAATCAATCTTGATAAAAGGCCAAAACACTTTCATCGCAGCCGGAGGCTCTGAGTGGGCCAGCCCGTGACGTTTGCTGAGGGCTGCAGCTCCTGGTGATTGTAGCCGAAATCAAATGGATGCAAAAGAACTGTATCTACATACAGTGCAATTCTGCAATTGCAATTTGGGGCAAAAGCTGAATTTGTTTTTCTGCATCCGCAGCAGTGAAAAGGAAAAACTGCTGCTGGAAGGGCCTTCCTTTCGAAAGGGCACTCGAAAGTGCCTTTTAATTTATTCTAGAATGGGCGTGAACCGTATCTAAGCGTCTTTTCTGTAATTATTCAAATCGTTTTACACTTCAAATACTTTTAGGATGGGTCAAGTTTTGCCGGGTTTTCCTAGTTTCAGGGGGGGTGCACATCCCCAAGGCTGTTATCTTTCAAGCACAATGTTACTGCGGGAATGTTGGTTTTGAGAGTGGCTTAGATAGGTATAAATGTATGTACTTCTATGCAAATCGATATGCAAATCTGATTTGCTAATTGGTTTAAAGACAAGCATAATACGTCAAATAACTCGTAAAACTGAAACTTATTTTCATCGCAATTTACAATTAATCAAATATATCCCATAAATTTATTATAGCTTTATTTACAACTATAAAATTCAACTATACTTATTTACATTTTTTTTTTATTTAAATTATTATTTTCTGCTTTTTAGTCTTGTGTGGGCGAATTTCCCAATCGATTTTATGATAATCGTAATAACTTTATATTATTATTTGCAGAAATATAGTTTTTAGTGTATATGATCGATTAGAATACGTGCAATAAAGTATGATTGCACACGGTTCTTTGTTAAAAAAATAATTAAAACAAAATTGTTTCTTTATTAACAACTTAATAATATTGCATTGTCATCCAGTTCTAAGCTATGTTTAAAAGTTCCAGTCTCTAACTCATTGGGAAGTTAGTTTAAAATCGATTGCAACATTTGTACCGAACAGACAAACAAAAACGAAAGCGAGCTAATAAAAACGTGGTAAAATAAATCAAGGAATGAGAGGATTCGTCTAATTTAAATGCCTCAAAGAGGTGAGGAAGAAACTCCAAAAAGTACTTACCACGTTAAGCCTTTTGAAACATTCGTGAGTTCCCTTTGGTGGAAAAAAACTCAGAGCTCAGCGACTCACAACACATCTCAACTCACAATGGGCGCGACAAGTCCGGCGGCAATTAAATGAAAATCAACGAAATAAAAGTAATATGAAAACAAAAAAGGAATTAATTTAGTACCACAACATTTTTCAGCACTTCTTAAACACAATCACACAAAGAAAAACTACTTACACGACATTTTCTCGGTTTTTCATCGAATTTTCGCGCGAGAACCGCTTTTCTGAAAAGGCACCGTGATCCGCCAATATTCGGAAATGCGCCAAAAGGTGACATAAGGACGAATTTGGAAAAACTGTTCATTTATGATAATTTCGTTGTGAACCACTCCTTTGCGGGGCGTTACGATCGGTTCCGGTAGTCTCTTGCCAGGCTCCGCAAAAACTTAGTAAGCGCCAAATTCAAATTTAAATAATTGTAAATTAAATTGAAAATATTTAATGCTAATTACTATTTCGCCTACCTTGCAAATAATTTTAGAATTAGAATTCGCGAAAACATCGAGAGTGCGCGAGTGGGACAGTTTTATATTAAGAAATGTTTCGATGCTCCGCGGTGTTTTGGGTGAAAAGTGATTTTCTTTGTTCTCGTTTGCAAAAATTCGGTTAAAAATATTTCTTTAATTTTCGTTTAACCGTCGCTGGAGTTATCGGGATTTATCTGAGTTGAGGCTGTTCGTGCATCGGTGTTTCGTTTTCTCCAATGGGAATTTTTAGAAACTTAAGTGTAGAAAACCTCAATGTTATTGTGGTGAGTACATTTTGATTTCTCCTGGGGCTTAATTTAAATTTAAATTTAAATTTAAATTTAATTCTTAACTCTTTCTACGCAAAGGTTGAATCCAGAAAATTTTTAAAATATTTTTATCTCATGGAAAATCGCACTTGAGTGAAAAACACAAACACAATTACTTAATCTTTTGAAAAATTCGAACCTAGTAAAAGATTTGCTTATACACCTTCATTTATTCATAAAAACGGTCCTACCTAGGAGATTTTGGCCTGTTTATGTATGAAATTAATTTACAATTTTAATAATATTATAGGCAATCTTATACAAATTTATTTTGTTGCATTTGTCCATGAAAAAGAAGAGAAGTCGTTAGACATTTTTAGAACTTTGCTTAAAATGACTTCATACAAATTCAAAGTATCGTAATGGTGTATAATATTAACTATAGCAAAAAACACAAATTTATTTTCTTCCCGTATTGCGATTATCCGATTATTCTACTAGTTAAAATTCAGATAACTCTAAAAAAACATAGCTCGAATACCTATTTGATGTGTTGTAAACATATTATAAAGAAATTAAAAAGGAAATAATATTATAATTTAAATAAAAAAACAAAATGTTAATATACCACGTTTTTAAAGCGGACTAAAAAGAATAAAATAATTTCTCTTAACTTCATACAGATTTATTACCCCATACAGATTGTCCTGAATTTTCTGATTGTAAATTTTTAATAGCTATGAAAATTCTTGTAAGATTTAAAACGAAAAACGTGGGGCTTCTGCAATAGATGCATGAATAGTTCGCCTAAGTCATCAACAATTTTGTTCCACGGCAAATTATATGAACTGTTGTGTGAGTTTTTCAACGACAGCTACTCTTCGCACTCCTTGTTATTATTTATCTGACGCCATGGGAAGGTTATCATCGGTTTTTAGGATACCCACTACATAATTAATCCAAAATGAAAAACCCTCACTTAAGGAGATACACCCAGTCGTGGAATTAAAAAAACATTGTGTAGTTTAATAAATTTGCTTAAAGAAACTATAAGTTATGTTTTACTTTTATCTTTTGTTTCATATAATTCTACCTTTTTTTAAATATTAATTATACTTTTTTGAAAAACATAACGTGGTGCCCAAAAACATTTCTTGTTTTTAAGGAGCTCAGGCGGTCACCAATATTGCTAGAAGAATAAAAATAATTTCACGCAACACGCTATTAAAATTTTAAGTTTTATACGGTGTTTACTCTATGTAAAGTCACTTCTTAATTCGGCACTCCTCTCCTTACTTAATTTTGAGCCGATTGTTATGACATTCTCAGAAAATATTCTTAAGATATCATAATAAAAAAAAATCGATTTTTTTTTACTCAACTGACACTCAACAATAGTCTATAAGTCTTTTCATCAAATAAATACTAAATAGAAATTTTGATTACTGTGTTATCTTAAAATATTTATAATATAATACTTTAATTTTATAGACAAAATTGTGGGCAAATAAGTAACCAGTTGTTATGATATAGTGTTTAACCCCATTTACACTATCATGGGTATGAGTCAATTTCATGAGCGTGACGTCACAACTTGTGGGTTGTTTGATGCATGCCCATGAGCGAAAATTGAACGGAGGTTCAGAGAATACTATGAAAAAAATTTTCATTTCTTGCATTTGGTTCGACCGTCGAGTAACTTATATTTTGACAATCCGGCTCATAAAACTATCATTTTCATAATATAAAATACTCATGAAATTGACCCATACCCATAATAGTGTAAATGCAACATTCATTTTTATGACTGAAAGCGTTCATGAAATTTACTCATGCCAATGATAGTGTAAATGGGATCTTTGATCTAAAAAAGTTAAAAGAAGGTTATGTCTATTTGGAGACAACCAAAATATTTTATTTTGAAACCTACTTAGATACTCCGCATATAAGGGGTCCTGATGATTTACTTACAAGAACATGCGTTATGTCCTGGCAGTTATTCAATTCTTTATATTTAGCAACGCTTTTTAGTACACCTTAAATAGCTTATCCTTATATGAAATACGGCACTCTTCTCATCGTCCGAAGCTATTCGTTTTTCGTATCATGCATAACATAGAAAGGTAACATTTTGAATTTTTACTTTGAGAGGGATAAGTGTGTTATTAATATAGAGATAGGGCATAAAATCATACCTACCCTTGCCTGGCCGGCGGCGTATAATCGTTAAAAACACCTCCCCAGCCCCGTCAGACGAATAAATTCATAAAATTCAAAGGAGCAGCATCCCTGCGGCTCTCCACAGTAATAAAAGAGAGCTGCATGGTTTAGCGTGCTTAAAGTACATGCCGCTGTATCTTCTTAATTTATGTGAGATATCCATTTTGGAATGGCACATCATCGTGGGGCCAACACTCGGGCTCCTGCATAGATCAAATTCGCCCGGGGTGCTACGGCAGAAATGGGACTCATCATCAGCCCCGTCTCGTTGGGGTTGCGGAAAATTATGTCACTATAACGCAAAGATGCGAAAGTCAAGAGCTCATATCCATGTCATAAAATTTCATTACCTTCGACGGTCCCTGGGTAGGTGAGCGCTCCGTCCCCTGCGTCACATTATTACGATAGGTCAAGTCAACCCACATACATAAGTCAGTAATCCGATTTTCCCCCGAGCAAAGAAGAAAGAAATGCTCCTGGCGACCTTCCTCTGGCCCTTCCGTGCGAGGATCAGCGCCCCTTCAAAGTTCCGCGTTATTACGTCTAATGAGGTTCATCGTTATTTTCTTGTGGCTGCACGTTTCGCTCCGAATCGAAGCGTTTATATTCCCTGTGGGAGTTGTCTTGCTTACAAATCTCCGCAGTGTCCAGGGTTAATTCCGACTCCGGAAAAGTCGATTTGCGGGAGGACAATTGAAATATTTATGGGGCGTTCACAATTGCCCGGCGCTCGGCTACGCGCACCTCATTAAATTTAATAATGGCCTGGAGTTCTCCGGAGTTGAGTTTATCAGGCGCGTTTTGTCAGCCCGTACAACTCCTCGAAGTGGTCATAACCTTGCAGGGACCGCTCCCTATGGTTTTCCCGGTTTCCTAAGACCTAAATCGCGCTCGAGGCCATCCACGCCCTCATTGACGCCGGCCATCCTTGCGGAGTCCTGTGATTCATTTTAGGCCGCGCGGGAATAAACGTGCCAGCTGCTGGATCAGCGAGGCCTCGAAAACTCGAAATTCCCTACTCGCAACAACCACTCCCGCTCGTTTTAAATGGGTAAATTAAGGCGGAAGCTGCCATCATGTAACGAGTGCATGCGTCCCTACGAGGCAACAGGGAAAATTTGTCGCCCAATAGATGCCACAGTTGGTCGTAATTTTTCGGGGATTTCCAAAGCCGCTGTTGGTTTTATAGTATCTTTGCAATAAACAACTATACTCCGAGTAGTTTAGTATAATTAAGTTCTGCTAACGGCTCTAAATTTACAGTTCCGTATTCCAAATTTGTACTGTACTTTCTTACTACCAATTTACTATAAATAACAATGACGAAATCTCTGTGTCCAATGTATTTAACATTATATGGCTTATAGGTACCATTCACCATTTTACAGTTTTATGACGTCACTAACGTTACTGAAATCCTTTTATCTAGCCCTTAAGGTAGTAGTCTGGTATCTAGCACCGTTTTTCACACTTTTTTTCAGGAACGTTTTTTTTTGGGGAAAATAAAAATGAATCGTTCTGTTTTTTTAATATGTTATTATTAACATCTAAAGGATATAAAAAAAGATTATTTTGAATCAATTAAACATTTTCTTATTATTATTATAATTAATGGAAGTTGGCGCTTAAAAAAAAAGTGGGTGGCTGATCCGGGTGATTTAGGCTCTTGAGGACATCAGAAATAAAAAATTGAAGTTGATTATTAATCTATAGATATGTCATTCTCGTCGGAACTAAAATTGTTAAATTTTATTGAAAAATAACAAAATGGCGGACTTGGAAAAAAAAGTCATGTTTTTGAAGCACAAAAAAGGTTGTAATATGGAAAGTTAGGGGTGAAAAAAAATTATTTTACTTCCGACTAGAACTACAGGTGTGTAGAATAACCAGTTAAAATTTCAGACCAATCGGTTGTATAGAAAAAAAGTTTTCACCTGGGCCGACCGGAAAAACGTTGTTTCGAGAAAAACGCGTGTAAAGTTTCAAGAATCGATTTTACCACACCGTGCAACCACGAGGCGCTCTCGAAAATTCATTATAACTCAGTTCGTATTTCGAATTTCGGTCTAAAATTTATACAGTATGTTCTCAACATATTGTACTTTCGAATTAACTAAAAAAAAAAATTTGATTTTTCCAATTCTAAACACCAGACTACTACCTTAATTTTTATACTCAACAAAGGTTTAGACAAAATTTCAATTATTTGGTTAACATAATATTTTGACGTGATATATGTAGATACACAATAAAAAATTGTACACAACATTTTACATTTTTACGAACGTAAAATTATATTTTTGTGTAAATTTCGATAAAAACCTACTTGACTTTCTAAATCCACAATTACAAACAAAGTTTGTGTGAATATACCAAAGTTGTTGTATTTCATACACTACAAAGAGTGTTATTTTAGGGATATCAGATATTTTACGTGTTACTAATTAAAATTTATTCCCATGAATGTAGTAAATAATTTAAATTACCTAAATACTCTGTTTTTAACCTTCAGAAATACAAGATCACAATATTGAAGCCCACTTAAAAGATAGCTTATATTTAATTCAAACCAGATCGAAGGGTCTTCAAATATTTTCAATAAATTGTGTTTCGCAATCGAAAATATAATGTATTATTGTATTATTGCAAACCCATGTAAATTTACATCTTTTGTTGTGGCAATTTGTTGCTTTTCGAAATATTGTAACAATTTTTTACCCTCATTGACCAAAATTCCTTAAATCAGAAAAAAGATTGAAATAAAATCTCAGAAAATAGTGTATTTCTGATTCTGATAGTTTTAATAGTAAAGTCAAAGTATAGTTATGATCATTTTTGTTTTCTGAAACAAAATTGCGACTTTTAAATAAATATGACAATCTTTTGTTCGTATTATTTCAACTGTTTTGTGTTCCTATTTGAAAACTGGTATTAAACAGAAGAACAAATCGATCTTGAATTAGGACGCACTATTTCAGATCATAGGTGTTACTCCCGAAAAAATATGAATCGAATGCTTTCAGAGAAACGCTTAATCCGAAATAAATTATGAAACAACTGGTTCTCATATTTTAGTTTACATTCATTACTTTGTTATTATTAATTTGTCGAAAATAAAAGATGAAGTTATTTGTTCCCTTTTGCGCACTGTAAGAATAAATAAAGTTATTTCTTTCAAAAGAAAGATTTATTCAATTATTTCGGCTTCATGTACTTACTTTAAAATGCCGCTGGGTGATAAATGATTTAAACGAACATTGAATAATATTGATTACATGTCTTTATATTAACTAGCAATCGTTTTGGGATAAAAAAGCCAATAGTGAAACAACAATGCAGAACCAATAGATGCAAAATGTTTTTATTAACTCGGGAAAGCTGCGTTTTTGAATAAATTGCAGATTTATTCATTATTATTTTAATACAAAGTGAATTTACGTATTTTTGATAAATGCAGCACTGCTTTTGCAATCGCAAAGTAATTTTAATTAAATTTGAAAACTACAGATTTTCCCTTTTAACTTGTTTATACTATTACGAGTATGTATACACTATTTATGGCACCGACTAAACAGTCTCGACATTATTTTATCGTATATCGATGGTCAAAAGTAAGTAAAGAATCAAAGTAACCTCTATAATATAATCAATCTATAATATAAAACATCTATGTACATATTTCGACTATCCGTCAATAGAACAAAACCCGATTCAATCCCTCTAATAATATACTCGTACGTATAATAGCTATAGTTGGTCATAGTGAAGGCTTCTCTCATCGGGTGGGTTCAATATGGGGATTTCTCTACGCTACGACATAATGAGGATGTGTCCTGATGCGTAAATAATGCGTTTATTCATGAATTTTCATGAAAAGGTTCGCAGACTTAAATAGAGTGTATTTGGTACAACAGTTGACAAACAAAAATTTATGAAGTAACAAGTTGCACAACTTTAATTAAAGGTGTTTGTAGTAAACAGACATTTTTGCATCCTTTAAAATTAAAAAGCACTTGAAACATGAATACGAGTACCATGATGAAATGGTATTATTTCAGGAAAGCCCTATAAACGACATAACTACCACACTTAAAAACACCTTTAATTCACTACATTGATAGTTGTTTTCAATAATAGGGGCAAAGGCAAGTGGGTGTAGAAACAGGTTGTCTTTTTTATTTTTATTTTTCCAGAAAGAAGTTAATTCCAAAATCTCCATTCGTTATATTTAAGAGCAAATGTTGTTTTCATGGAAGTTATTTGAACCGACCGAAATAGCCCCCATGATGGAAACATTGACTAATTCGTAGGTTGTTTACATATTTTGAAAGTTTGTCAATAAGGAAGTAATCCTCCGAGGTAGAGAAGCCAGAAAGTTTGTTCCAACTTTTTAACATCAATTTGTTATACATCTGGGATACATAATTCTATTTCTGGAGAACAAATTAGTTTTTTTGAAGAACTCATAACGCTTTGCAAAAATTCACATTTCGCTTTTTTTTTTCTAATTGACATGTCAATGAGGTACATTATCACTGTCATTTCCACTATGATTTACGATAATACGGACACACACTAAAAACTATTGAAAACACATCTACAAAGATTTGTAATAATTTAAATTGATTAAATGCTACTAATTTCATCATTATTATCATTATTTACGCCTATTACAAAATAAAATTAATTCCAACCAAATCCTTCTCCAAGTAGTTTTAAAAGATGTGAAATAAGAAAATAAGCCAATGGTCTAAGACTTTTCTGTTAAAATTTAATTGGTGTTTTTGATTTTAAGGGTTCTGTAGTAACACAAGGAACCCTTATAGTTTCGCCAAGTCCGTCTGTCCGTTCGTATGTCACAGTTATTTTATTCAGAGACTATTAGGACTATAGCGCTGAAATTCGGTACACGTATAGATAATTATACCCGCTACAAAGATATGTATTAACAATTTGGGGAAAAAAAACTTAAGGTTACCTAACCTATACGAAAAGTGGGGATGAAAAAAAAGTATTTACTTACCCCATCGAGTGGGGAATCGTTGAAAAGGGAATTTAAAATCATTATGAGGTTTCTTAAACCGTTTTTCCAAATTATTCCCCATTCTTGGAATATTCGACTCCAAATTGACCATTTTCGATTAGGTTTGTATCAGCCCGAACGCGATTTCGGAAAAATCTGAACAAATCGAGAATATACTAGTAGAGTAGATTGAAATTACTTTTAAAAATAACACGATTTACTAGAGTGAA
Organism: Eutolmus rufibarbis; assembly: GCA_963920795.1. Lineage (NCBI taxonomy): Eukaryota > Metazoa > Arthropoda > Insecta > Diptera > Asilidae > Eutolmus > Eutolmus rufibarbis. The sequence goes on from OY987205.1 coordinate 39,925,276, forward strand.
ATACATATTTTACAAATTATTTACTTCCAACAACTGTTCGGTAAAAACCGCAAAAAAAACTTTGCACTCTTATACTTCAGTCTACGATAATTTTTATAACTTCATTATATCGTTGGTTACAAACAGGTGTGGTTGTGGTATTTGCGTAATTCATATTGAGAGAATATTGATATTTTTGGATTATAATTGAAATATTATAATAAATCCTATTGGCTTCGCTCTTCAGCTATCACCGTATTTTATGGGCTCGATTTTAATTCTGAGCTCAATTTAAGAGCCTCTTTGAATCGATTTTATCGTTTGAAGTATCAGCTACGGAACCCTACACTAACTTTAGCCAGGCATGCTTTTGATCGGTTTTAATTTATAAGTTTCACTTTTATTATAAAAACATAAAATTTGAAAATGACCTCGTCATTGCGTCACTAGTCGTGGTACGTTGACTATCATAATTTTGATTTAAAGTAGATCAAGATGGGTTAATTTTTTAATTCAAATATACGTCTACTTCTAGCTAAATTACTAACTAATAATCAAGAAGATTTCTTGTGTCGTCATGTTGACACACTCGAAGTATCTCCTTTAATTTATGTACTTTATAAATGTATGTAGGGTGCGTAAGTTATTCAAACCCATCCATCTGTTAATTTTTCCCCGGAAAGCCCAATGGAGCTGGAGGCGTATCAATGCCCTCGGGAGCCCCAAAGTGAGTACGCCGCAGTGAAACATAATCCCGAAACAGCTCCTGGAACTGTTTGAGGATTATCACCTTAGCGGAATTAAGATTCTGATTCAGTGGTTTGTGCACAGTTCAGAAACCTTCCTGTGCGACATCCGGAACAAGTGTCAAGAAATTGCTGCAGAAAACCATCGCTTTCAGGAGGTTCAGAGGATTTTCTTCTGCTCTGTAAACAATTTCCCTGGATTGTCTCCCGGACTTTTCCACCGCCTGCGCATAGCTCGGAAATCAGGAGTAAGTCTAAAAATTTCCCAGTTTGATAGTGAGGCTCGTACTTGTTGGGGGATTCCCCTTTTTCCCGTAGGGCGCTTGGAAGTCGAGAGCGTGATGGGGCCACCGTGGGTTCGTGGGTTCTGGGGCCACTCGACGGCTGGAGTCAAGCTGCTGCTTCCACTTGAACCCAGGAGATCCGCTGGAACTTCCACGCTCGGCACAGAATCCCAACAACAAGTATCAGGCGGCCACTTGGAGAAGCCAGCGAATGCTCGGATGCGGCCCCAAAAATACAAGAAAATATCTCTTTAACGAGTAGTTTTGCGCTGTATGTCAAATGTGTTACACGCGTCTGATTTATATTCGGCCATCGTATCTGAGCCTCTTCCCAACCAGATCCGAAGCCCTAGGCCTCCGCCGCTCCAGTCATGCCGATGGGTGCGAGGACGGCTGTAAAATTTAGAAAGATTCTTTCAACGAATTCTGAGTGCGGTGGTCCACGTCCGCGGTTCTTATAACAACCGAAAAAAAAAAAAAAATTAATAATAGTAATAAAATTATTTAAATTAATTTAATCTGGTGCATGTGGCCCGAAGTGTAATTTCCTTGGAGTGGCGCGTGTACTTGAAAAGTGATTACTGTCCGAATTTGTTGTAATGAGGCAACTCGAAATTACCTGGGAACAACCGAAGCAGTCGCCAGTTTCACCTGTCCGTGGCTCGCCGCCTGCTAATTAAGTTTTGAGGTCTGCTTCTTCTCGTGCGAGGCAAGATAGGCCCAGGTTCTAGCGAGCAATTTCGTAAAGTGATTTTTTTTTAAAAAAAAAAAAGAAGGAAAAGCACATCCTCCGGGAGGGGAGCGAGTGTAGGTGGTATGGTCTAAAGTGCAAGATGCATTTCCACCAGGGAAGTGCACTTTCCCAGTGATGTAATCGAGCTAAACGCCAATTAAGAGTGCGATACCTGTCGAGGAGGAAACTCGGTGCATTGTGAGGTTGCTGAGTGCATTAAAACGAAAATCATGTCCGTGCGAGTGCGTTTCTGTTGCATTGGATTATTTTTATTGATGTTTTTTACGGAAGTGAAAGGTGAGTCACCCCCTCCCACACAAAACATCCCCCGCATCCTCATCCCCCGCACTCCCCGGCTCGCCCCGGTTGACAGCGAGTCGTGTAGAAATTCATTAAAAATTTATTCGCTCTGCTCGGCGAGCGCCGACTTGTTCGCCGTCGCGCTGAATTTATTAAGCGTCTTGGCGGGGCCGCCGCAGATCCTTAGCATGTGGCCAAAGATTCTCTGAATCTTTAATGAAACTCCAGTGTTAATGCAATCTTTAAGCTCCGTGGGATTTTGTCGTTTTATTCGCGAATTCATGAACTGCGGAAGCACAGCACTCGACCTTTTTAATTTCAACTGTCCTGTTTTCAGTGCATGGACCACGACTCTTGCAATTTTGCCATGTCAAGCAGAAAACCGGAAAAAACGTTAAAATGCATCTGAACAGGCCCCATCGAGTCGACAGTGAATGCTCTCATTATGTTCACGTAAAACAACATCAATTATTTCGAATCTGTAAAAAGTGCCGCGACTATAACAATCACACGAATTCGGTTCCAGTTGCTATTTAAAAGAAAAGATGTCGTGCATACTTCACATACGAATTCACTTCCGGCTGCATTAATTTCAGCACAATTTTTAAACTCTTTAACTTTTATCTGATTCATATATATTTATTATAGATACATACATATGTACATATACCTAATAACACGAAAATTTATAAGTACATTTATAGGCCCTTTTAAGATACCTATTGAAATTTAAGCGGCTAGAGTTAATCAAAAAGTTTAAAAATCTGAAAATTAGTTATTTTGTTAGTCTTCAAACTTTCTTTGAAGAAATATTTGTCTGGATTTGTTTATGAAATTCAAAAAAGATGTTTTTTTTTTTTTTTTTAATTTAATACGCATGAAATTTTAAATTTTGCTCGTAATTTGTCCAGGCTTTAACTTTAGTCAGGTTTTTTTTTTTCAAAATAAAGTTTTTAAAGGCAATCTCTGGTATTACTTGAGAATATTAATTTTAAAACCATGTTTAAATTTTCATATCGAGATATAATTGGTTCAAAGTGATACCATACAACTTTTTGAAAATATTTTAAAAGACACTCGTTTCGTTAGATCTGTTTGTTCACTCCAAAGATTTTGGACATGATATGTTAAATCTAAATAGAACGAAAATTTTTCAGTTCATTCGTTTCTCCCTATAAAAAAATGTTCTACAATAAGTTAAAATTCATTAATCATGGTAGATGATTGACAGCTTTAGAATTTTTCTCTGAATACTGCCATCGTCAGAAATAAGGCGAATAACATAAAATAGGATGCACGCTTGTGCTTGTAGGCTTATTTCAGATTTAGCAAAACAGTGACGTATTTACCCAAAATTGTCTGTTCGCACTTTTCAAATTTAATATCTTTATCAAAATGATCATTTTACTTAACTCAATTAGATTTTGTCATGGACTAGTATATCTGCAAAATAAAAGAAAATAATTCTATTATAAAGATTTGGATGATATTCATTTTATACCCACATTTTTTTGTCGTTTATTTTAACCAAATGTTGCATAATAGGCTTTAAAAAGTATTCTTAAGTTATGCTATACAACCAATCATAGCAGAAAATATTTTGTAAATTCGGAAAAGAAGATCCTCTATTATCTTCTGCAATTGAGCTAAGTTGTAAAATTTTATAGTTATAAAATCTTCATAATGAACTGAGATTAACATAATTTATTCCCTTTATATTAAAACTCAAAATTTGCCTAAGCAAATAAATTCGATATTTGTGCTGTTTTGTATATTTAATGTTTTGTTATTACTCTCAGAAACCTAAAAGTTGCAAGCTTTCACCTGTTTGCGCTTTTTTTAAATTAGATGTTTCTGTTTTTGATCGGTTTCTAACGCACACTTTACAATGACTAGACTTAATTTAATAGCAATATAAAGAAATATAACTTAAAAATTCCGACAAATAATACTCGTAGCTAATAGTTCATGATCACTTAACACAAAATAATAGTAATAATTTATAAATTCATCATTTAAACTAGTTTACCTACTATATATGTATTATTTAGCATAATGACATTTTATCTTTAATTTTTACTTTTAATTTTCAGTTCATTATTAACTTTTCAGTTCCACAGTGGGTTTTCGTTTGAGGCGAAAAAATGAAGATGTAATCTTACTTATAAAACTGCAAAAACCTTTGGAGATTGGGTTAAAATATGTCAAAAACGTCATACAAATTCACCAATGTTGAAACAAATTTTTTAAAAATACCTTTTTCTTCTGTCTTTATTCGGTTGCCGTATGTAAGATACATGTTTTAGAACAAATAATCAGTTCCTAAAATATACGAACGATTACTGAATGAAATTAAAACAATTGTTTTTGATTTTTTTGCATATTTGCCTGGGCGCGTTTCATACAAAATCACTGAATTATACATTTATGTGGACCTAATGCCCAAACATTTAATCAAATAATAAATCCTTTTTAAAACTTTTTTACAAACATCTTGATATGAGCCATTATTTGACTATTTCTTATATAATATACTGCTATATTTCTAGCCGCGCGCATGTAATGTTTAGCCGGCGAGAATGAATGTTGGAACAAAAGTAAACTCCACTATAGAAATATTTGCATAAATAGAGAATATAAATAGCACAAAAATTATTATATTTTCCCCGAAAGCTAAATAATATGAATTCATTTTAATATACCTATACAATTCTCAAATATTTATGTATTGGTTGAAAATGAGGGTATAAATCTATCTTGGAGTTCAATAAATCGGGAAACAGAACTAATATGCAATTTAGGGTAAACAAAGAAAGTCAAATATGGAAATTTAGATAACTGCTAGCTAGGATTACCGAATTTAGTAATGTGTTTCCATTATGCGAATACAACTCTACAATTCGTAACCTTTCTGCGCAAATAATAAAATATACAAATGCCTCTATATTCGTGCTTCCTAGCAAATATATATAATAGAAAATACAAAAATACGAAGAATCCAGGAAAATGTTATAAAACGCTTTTCACTTTATTCGGGAACACAAAAAAGGCTAAATGAAAAATTGTCACCGGGCTCGAGCGGAAACCTCGAAAATATGCATGTGGGAGTATTTGAGCCGCACCTTGTATCAATTTGATATCTGATCCTGGAAAATGGAAAAAAATGCTCTATCTTCATATTTGCCCAATATAAAGCAGAGAGCAGTCACATTTCGTTGACATTAAAAAATATTGCCGCCGAAGTGCGGTTCTGATTTATGGGATCCGATAAAAAATTTTTATGCTCTCAGTGTTCAGCCGAGATCTGCCTTAGAGAATCCATTCGCATATCTAAACGCTGCAAATTAAAATATGCCTGAGTGAACTAAAAAAATGCGTGTGTAATCAATTTTGTGCGCTTGTTGTAAAACATGATGCTGCTAATATTTAAAGCCTCCCCTGGATTTTTATGCTTTCCCATCAACATGTATACATGATTCGCCCGAACCATTAAATTATAATTCGGAATTTGTGTCCCTCAGTAATTTTAAGAGCATTGTGCAAATGAGAAATGAGACCATTTATTAACTTTCGCGCTAATTCTTTCCTGTAAAATAATACAAAAGCAAACAATTTCTGCCCATTTTGTCACCTCATAAAGCAGAGCCTGCCGCGAAATATCACTCCGGAAAAAACACGTAATAAATTATGCTTTTCTAAATGGGGCACCCGCCAACATAATCGCGTCCTCTGAACAGGAGTAAACGCGGACGTCTACAGAAAACAGACTTCTTTTCCCCACCGACAAGACAACTTTCCGCTGCCGTTTGTTGGCAAACTGGACGAAATCCGCCGTCTGCGCTGGTTTGCTCCATTTTGTTGGCATGGACTACCTGTCCAAAGGTGGTGTGCTGCTCCTTTTTATTTGCATTTTTCATCTTGAATGTAATAAAAATCGACCATGTCGCGCTGCAAGCATGCCAACTGGTTATGCAAAGAACGAGAATTGGTCCGGATCTTAAAAATCGATTAGCGCTGCCTTTTTAAAATTAAACCAAAATCACAGAACCGCTCTGGAAGACGGCTAGATTGGGATATTCCGCAGATGTAGTCCTTTAGCCCCAATCCGGAGCCCCGATTCCCGGATAACCCGGAAACTGTTCGGGGTCGACCACTTTTTGCCCCTTCGCCTAAATTCGCCCGACTCAGATACCATAATTCATCAGAGTTGTAGAACACTCCGATGCAGAAATACCATATACCATTCTCCTTGAACCATAAAAAGTTTCAATAAACTGGAAAAATTGCAATAAATTAACTTTTTTGTGCGCTTTAAGTGCACTACCAGCGCAAAGTTCCTTTTTATGGTTCGAAGGCTTCTACGGCACGTGCAATTTATGTTTGGACATATTGTTAGTCGGCGGTTGACAAATTTACTATCGAGCGGCTCCTTAGGGCGCAGTCGACCTCGACGATGTAGGACCACTTTGGCGTATAGTTGCCCTGCGTCGCCTACAGCCACGATTATTTCTTTCGAATTTAATTTGTCGCTTTTAACCCGCCAAATTGGGTTTACCCAAGAGTGCTACTCGTCCATGTTAATTATGATGCGAGTGTATTCATGCCGATTCCGGCCAAATATTCGTTGATTTTTAAAATCAATATTGAATCGGATTCAATCAATTCTACTGGCCCCGGGTACATTTTGGCACGAAACGTATTCACGAAGTGAACTTCTGATTATTGCCGACGAGTTATTTGCAATTGCAACACTGATGGGTAAAATGCGCGCCACTTTTTCCATTTATAATCCCCGAACGATGCGACGTTCCAAATTAATAATTAAGGAAAAACGGAAAACTCAGCGATGGATGTTGACCCCTCAAAAAGCCCTGTCGAATATTTTCCAAAAATTCTACTTTTTTTGCGACACATTATTTACCAATAAAATGCAAAAATAGTTCCTGAATACTATTTTACCGCTTATAATAATCGCTACCTACACATCAAATTATAATTTTCAATCAAAATCATAATGTTCAATAAATTTCGACTGTACTATGTAAAGAGAACCTCGAAAACTAATTTGAGGGATTAAACCAACTTAATGTATATGATAATAATGATCGTCATGAAACCGAAGCATAATTATTATTAGATGCTTTTTAAATGTATAATTTATGTGCAGCTAATATTATTTAAATACACTTATGCTAATGCTAATAATAATTGTTTTAAATACTATACATATAATTAGCTTAAGGATCAATTCATTCAATTAAATTTCATTCATACGACTTCTCGACTAAGCTAAAATTAAATTAAAAGCTTGTTTATTAAAACCGACCTAAATGAGATAAATTTCGACTGACGTCTTGAATTTAATAAATGGCAAAATTTAGCTGGCATTTTGCAAACGCTATCTAGAACTTATTATGAAGAATACTACCATTTTGGCCAGACTTTAAATTATTTTTATTTTCAATCAAAATTATACCCTACCCTAATAAAAAAGGGGAGTTAACTAAATACAACTAATGCTGCCATAAGCTCCTTATCACTGAAAGAAGAAAATATTTATAAACAAATCCCCACTTTTTTTCTTAAAATGTTAACAAAAATTTATTTAAAAGTCTAAATTATCGTTAAGTATTCTTTGACCTTAATATCTTTTAAAATGCTATCCAATATTGATACAATGGCCAGACTTTAAAAATAAAAAAAAATTTAGTTTAGGTTATATTCGTCGCATATTTTATTATTATTTTAGGACTAGAATTCATTTTAGGTATTTATAATACTACTATGTAGGTAAGCATATAAAGGGATTACAAAGAATTAGTATAATATATTGTAGTTTGGGGAAAGTAGAATAAACATATCAAGCTTAATCTATAACTCATCGTAAAGAAATAAATTATCAAAACACGTGATGATTAAAATATGTAGAGCAATTGAAAAGTTATAATTCTAATAAAATTTTCTTATATAAAATCAGATTAACTCTGCAGTTCTGAAACGCGTTAGTTGTTAAAACAAAAATTATAAAAATTAAATAAGATTTCTCTTCAGTTATGGCGAACACATTTGACTCAATAATCAGATAAAAAGAATCTTCGATTTTTGTGCGAACATGTTTCTAAGACTATATGTCCAAAATTTTAAATATCATGCATGATAATTTAGTCAAATTTAGATCACTACATTTTCGAATTTTAGCGTTGTTCATCGAAATTTTTTTTTTATAACTGTAGTAGGAGTAGTAATAAGTAGTAGTAGTCAGAGGTCAGTAAACTCAATTCATATTTTGTTTTTGAAGGAAACTATATAACTCGAAGATCTCAATGTCAATTTATTTTTAATATTCTGTTGTCTTATATACAAATTTCAAGGCATTTAATAAGACATTTTTCTTAAATGAGCTAAGTTCCAAAAGATAGCAGAAAATTCCGATTGTTTTGAAAATAAAAATTGCCCAAAAAATTTCAAAATTACTTGGCAACTCCCAAGCTCGTTAAACCATTGCGTAACATCTTCCGCGGAACGGAGATAATCTCGCAGGGCCAGTCTTTATTGATTTTGTAATAACATGCTCTTCTCGTCGTCCATCTCTTTGAAATGAACTGATCCAAAAGTAAACGGACAATTAAATAAAGTCGGAGGACGCACTAAAACCGTCCATATCAAAGCGCGGCCGTTGCTGGTCAGCAGTGGCCGTAAAACAAAAGAACAACACAAATAATTCTGTCGGACGAAGTATAAAAATTATGCTCGCGCCCATAAACGGGCAGCATTATGCTGGGGCCTGGAGACGAGAAGTCTCGGACCAAATCTTACTATTTCTGGCCGATGTATGTAAGTATGTTTGTACTATCTGCTGGAAAAAAGAACAAACGTTGCGAGTTTGTCCTCGCCGAAGAACCAGAAAAGAACGCTGTCGTCGTCGCCGTCGTCGTCGTAGTCTTGGGCTTCGTCCTCTGGGACTTTCCCCGGGGGAAAACATTGCTCCTTGCTTATTTGGTGTCGATTTTCCATAAACAAGCGGAAAGGACAACAGGCCGTGACGTCCTGGGTGCGGAACCGTAGTAGGTGAACTTCGATATTTCGAAAAATCAATGGAGCCTCTGTGGCCCTCTCAGGGGGAAGATTTACGGCCAGCATTTTGTGGACCTAAGACAAAAATTTCCACCAGAGGAGGACAAACTTTCTCCTCAACAAGCCGAAATATGCCTTTAATAAAATTCACCCAAAAATACATTTGGATTGCCTCCCACTCGTAATTTATGCTCAATTCATTCGAGTGGAGATCCAGATTCACGTGCGGGGTCGTGCTAATAACCCCCGAGGCTCGACTGGGACTAATTTTATCTGGCATGGTAAGGCATAAGAATAATAACAACGAATTCAAAGTTTTACGTTTTATGGATGAGTTTGTCGGGCCCAGGCGAAATTGTACGCACTAGTGGTTTCTCAATTTCCCGGGTCCCGCCCGGTCGTCCCGCACCAGCTGCCGAGAAGACCCGTACCTACTCCATTGATCCGAAATATTCATATGAGTTTTCGGAGACGTAAAACTTGTGATTATTTGTAAAAGTTTACAGCCTCTTGGGAAGTGATAAATTCATGCATACAGGAGCATTGAATATGGATCAGGACGGCCTCCTTCCATATCCTTTCTGGCTGAATACGTTTCGGTTATCGATTATCATAAAATAAGAAGACGAGATGCTCGGCATGCCCGTCCAAGGGCTCGGGCTTTTGATTTTATTTGACATAACCATAAACACCGAGATGCCTATGTAAATTTAGCTGCAGGAGTTTTATTTCAATGGCTCGGGGCCTCACATTTATTCCCCTTCGGCGGAAGGAAACTGCTTGAGTGCTCAGTGTATTTTCCCATATTTATGCCTAATATTCGGGCCGCCGGGCTGGCGGCTTGGCTCCAACTCCAGCTCCCATCAAAGGGAAATAGCTCCCTTTAAGGCATGAGCAAATTATAGGTGCTGGTTGTGCCAACTTGCGCCTTACCGGGGAAACTCAATTTTCCCAGCTTACTCAGCTTCCCTACGCAGTTGAAAATGCTTTCAATCTTCCCAGTGGCGGAAAAAGGAAGTTTAAACGATTGTGAGATTGAAATAAAAACCGTAAAATCGCGTCGATTCTTCTTCAGAAGGCATAAATTAAAATATGATGTGTAGCATCTAATGATTCATCATTATTTATAGCATACAACTTAAGGGAGAAATATACTTTACTTACACTTATCAGGCTGAGAAATATCGAAATTTTTCTTTTATATTTTTAGAAAGTTTTATTATGTGGATAATGTCTGGTTTCAAGTCGAAATTCAAAAACGACACGATCTGAGCATGCATAAGGATAGAAATAAGTTTCAAACACGTTTTCTCGAACCTGAATTTTTTGAAATGAAACCACAAATACCTTCAAAAACTCTCAATTTATTCGCTTTAGTAGTTTTTCTTCTTTTAATAATTTAATTTTGACTAAATAGTCGTTCAAACATATTTCACAAACATATTTACCAAAATGTATATTTTCAACTATGTAAAACACCAATTTTAAAAACGAATTAGCAAAAAAGAATTAAAATCAACTATAAAATAGATTTCTTCCTTTAAATTTACTACATCAAGCCTTCAATCACGCAAAATTCATTTGCATTCAATAATACATTTTTTCACGAATACTTTTCTCTTTTTACAAAATACTTATAATAACTGAATAAAAGCACAAATTAGACAAAAAACTTAATTTTGTTGTCAATTTAATAATTGTCTTGCAAATTTGGAAATCAATAAAGTTAAAGGGAATAAAAAAATAACTTATGGAACCTTATTTTAAATATTCCCTTTTAAATTGAAAATCAATCAAAATTAGAATGCGGTTCTTGATGTTAATACAAAATGTTATAATTTGGTTTTTTAATTTTTTACTGTACCCACTATCGAAAAAAATGGAACACAAAAATTTTATTTTACGACGACGCATCGAAAAGTAGAGCGTACTTTCGTCACAATTAGATGTATTTTTTTACAACAAATTTTTAGTGGAAAATAATACTGAATCCTTCAATTAAAAATGTTTTCATTTTTTGTAGGATTCCGTAACCAAATATAAACCTTTATAGTTTTGTAATATCCGTCCGTCCGTCAATCTGTGGATTACAACTTAAACTTCCTAAGTATTTCAGATTATTCAAGCCAAACGCAAGTATTTATTGAAAGAGTTATGTAGGTATTTAAATTAATAATCACGAACTTCAAGTTATAATATGTCACTTCACTAAAACAAAGATAATAAAATAAGTTTTAAAAATGTTATTATAAAAATGAGTGGTAAAATTAAAAGAGAGTTGTTATAAAATAAATTAATGTATTTGTAAAAACGTGAAATTCCAAAAATTGACTCATTTTATGCGCATTTGTGTGTATTTTAACGATCTTTTCAGGCATCGCAGAACCGATTAACATGAAACTTTCTGTGAAAGAATTTTCGTGAACCTAGAATGGTTTTAGGACTAATAGGCTCAAAAGTTCTAAACATTTAAGATACCATTTTAAAGGAATGAGCAAAGGTTGATAATTTTATACAAACTATTACAATAGATTAATTTGGCGATTTTTTGATGAATGGGAGAAGTTCTTATACCTAATTAATTTTAGACGAAATTTTCAACATTAATTGATTGCACCGTTCTCTGAAACCTTTTGAGCTTGAGTTGTGATGCGACTCCAGAGTCCATTGTGAAACACACTGACTATGCATGCGGAGGACTGCTCCCGAGCCCCACTCGGAGGCTCCTGTGGGAATTATTTTGCTCCAGGCCGCAGTGTTTCCTATTTATGAAATGTTTCCTCGCATCCCGCGCATGATGAAAGTGAAACAAGTAGTGTTGGGGCAACTTTGTTACCTTTGAGTGTGACGAGGTAGACGACAACTGAATGGAAAAACATGTGAGACTTCACCAGTGTTTCGAGAGATTTCACAAGGTTTATGTGTCCCTAAGAGGATAGCTCCGTCAGAAGGGTTTTATTTAATGAATTTCATGTATGCGACTTCTTGCCGGCAAGGCGTATTGTTTCAACTTCGTATTGAGGAAAAGGTTTGAGGGACAAGTTCTTCAGAAACTATGAAGAGCATTTACGAATTAAGCAGCTGAAGTGCTTTAATTTGCGCTATAATTGCTTGGGTACAGGCATAAGCTTACGGATAAAGTACAAGTACAAGGGATGTTGAGTCAAGGTTATGCAATTTCAAGGATATCTTTTCAGCATGGGTACGGACCACACTTCATGCATTCTTGCTCATCTGGCTTTGTCACTGCAAGAAAGTTTGTCGACATAAATGCTCTCAATTGTAGAAGAATTTAGCTAGTCTATATGCAAAATTAGAAATATGTTCTCTACCCTTCTCAAAATTTCCTTTTATTTGGTTGCTTACTATTTAGACATATAGTCGATCACACTACTTGGTAGAGAGTAGAGTGGAAGTGATACTTTGTATGTACTTGTGGTTGTGGTGTCCATTTTTTTAGAAAACTATCGAAAGAAATAAATACATTGGTAAAATTAAAATGTCACGGTTGCAAACATACAATGTATCTTAACATGGTTGAATTCATAAGTCTTTTAATTTTTTTCTTTAGATTGTTCAATATTGAAATAATTCTTCCTTCATATGTATTTACAACTTTTTCATTTATAAATTCTTCTCCTACTCACGCTAATTCACGTTCCATCTATTAGCTTTAGAATGCTTGAAAATTCATCGGAATAACAAATCGAAATCACAACAGCAACACTGAACTGGTAAACCTTAATGATAGCGCTTTGTTTGAATTCGATAGAGAACCTATTTAGGTTTTCAAACCTGTAATTATCATCAGCAGCTAGTGGTCGCAAGTGAATCATCCGAATTTCGGAACGCATCCTAAATTAGAACAATCTAAATTTGCAGCGAGAATGCGTTTCCTATCAAAGAATAGTGTGCAAAAGAATTCCAAAAGTCTAAATAAATACAATTTTGTTTTATTAAAAGGATATCAAACGCAATGAATGTTAAAGAAAACAGAATGATATGCATTTAAATAAATGCCTCAAGTTCTTCTCGAAAATAGGACAAAAACGCGTACTAAACGATACTATTAAATCCAGAGAAACAGATAGAGATCAAAGACTCATTGTAAATGCTCCATTTTTTCCTGTTTAGGTAAGTACTGATTACTACCTACTTGTTATTACTTCTTAACAAACAGCAAAAAGGAAAATTGTTTTAACTAGCGATAAGCTCTGTAATCAAAAACCAAAACATCTTAGTTTGAAAATATTTATTTATAACGAAAGCAGTTCAGATATAGATGGAAAGAATCAATTGATTATAGCAAAGTAATAATAAAGCTGTATTTACAGAGAAAACAAATATTTTTCAATAAGGTCAAATAAATATATACATTGTTAAAAAAATCCTTTTATGTTATAATTTTCGTTAATAAAGTTTTGTTATTATTTTCTATAAATTTTTTTAAATGCCTTTCCTGAAAATTCTACGAAAGATTCGAAGGAGATTATCATCTATTAAAAATCTGATATTTCCCAAAAATACGCAAAAGTTCAAAATCTGGATAAATATTGCTTCAAATTTAATTTAGATAAATAAAAACCAATTTTTCTATAGTATGTCATTCTTTAAATTTTAGGGAAGATTGGGTAAAATACTCGTGAAAAATATTCGTATAAATTGTTTATCTTATTCATTCTAAGATCGTCTTAATTGACCCAAAGATTGTATGTATGCACTAGGTCTTGCAAAAATGAAAAAAAAAAATGGTGTAAAAACAAACTTTTTTCCAGTATATGAAAAATTGTCTGAACTTAGACAACTGATTAAAATTTATTTGATATTTGAAGTTTTAAGTCTAAATCCCTCGTTTTCTTTAAAGACAACATTTTCTTCTAAAATTCCCTTCTAAGAGGTATTATTGGTATACGTCACTTTTGTGGGCTGATTTTCCGCGGTGAATCCTCTTTTGAATTATAATGACTTTGTTATTTACTTAGCTGGATCCTGATTCAAAAGAGAATTCCGTAAGCGGATAAAAGCGAGCTCTGTAAAATATGTTTACCGACACGCAGCTTGACAGAATGTACCAATTAATTTCTCCTTGTTTAACGCACAGCCCTTTCCCTTGATGTCAAGAATTACAAATTTCAAAAGTTATTGTTACGTAAATTGGCTTCATGTTGCGAAAAGTTGATTTTCATAACTTTTATTCAGCTACCGGCCTGTCTGAGGTAAAAGAGTTTAATTTTAATTCCCACAAAGCTTAAAGGTTTAACGAAATTCTGTCGGATCGATATTAAGATATTCGAACTTCGTTTAACGACTCCCAAATCCCAATGACTGGTTCATATCTATTATTAGGCCTTCGAGGTGAGTTGAAGAGGAATAGAAAAAGCGCAAATTTAATCCCCATCTTATCCGAATTCACCTATTCGTCTTACAACAACTTCGCCGGGATCATTATCATATTCCTTTTTCTCCAGCGTCATCATCACGACTCAACTAGCCTAATGGAGGGATTACGCGTAATTGAACCCGGACTTGGCGGGAAATTGAACAAAACAAACAAGGCATTAGGACAATGAGGCCATCGTATCCATTTTTAATAAAATAACCCCAAAAGTTATTACGGCAATCTAAGTTAACTCGTGAAAACCAGCCGAACTTATAAATTTAAGGAATTGCCCTGGCAGTGTGAGAGTGGCACAGCAACTGGGAGTTGGTACAAATCCTGGATATAATCCAATTGACCAATTTAGGCAGCGCATTAAAAGAGATTTGCATGCATTACGGCATGAGATGAGCGAAGATAAACTAAATTGAGGTCCCCATAAATTTTCATGAACAATTTTGTGGATTGCTCTAAAACGTGGCATAATTGAGATATTTGCGAAGAATGGACTGACAACTTGCTTTGTCTCCCGTCTTCGCAAAAATTTGTATTCTCGCTCGGATGCCGCGATGAGCTTTTGCCCTTTTCGAGTCCATTTCCGTTGACAGAATATTTTACCATATCATAGCATAAAAATTATTAAGAATTTCCATTCCATTGAGTGCGTACCTAATTCAGCCAGTTCACGGCAACGATATTGGACCCCAATTTGAATACAAAAGACCAGCGATGAGCTTCTTTTATATTTTTCTTCGCTACAAATGGAGAAAGTATTCAATTAGATTATAAAAAATGTTCATGTGCTGTAAAATGTCGCTGCTCTCTGTTAATGTTAACGATATGTGGTAAATATCTATGTTTAATACCCATCGAGATACAAAAGAAATGAACTTACTGAAAGAATTACTTTTAAGAAATTCGTTTTTCTTTGTAATTTCTAAAAAATTCTTTGTCATCAAAAGTTTATATATGCAAGAAGTAATTAGGCATCGAATTTCAATTTTAATGTATAATAACAAATGCAAGTATTTTGCGTTAACTCCAAACTGAACACCTCAAAGTAAAATACAATTTACGCATTAATAAATAAATAAATAAAATATCATATAATAAGCTTTTGGAACTATTACGAATAAATCGAATAATTAATTAATATATATATGCATATAATAACAAGAATTATACTTCACTTCCGTATAATTTTAAATTATTTTTCAACACTTTTTAATTTAAATTTGTATCTAAAGGGAATATGTAATTCAAAATTACTCTCGATTAATGTTTTATCATTTCATTCATAATTATTTAACATCTTCATTAAATTATTACCTGTAATATTTATTTGATATCGGAATAAAAATATAAAATAAAAATATAATAAAAATATTTGCAATTTACAGCTTCCCATGTGTGACTGATGCTTTGCTTCATTTGACACACAGATAAAAAATAAAATTGATTAATTACTTTTACGAGGAATTATTTTAAATAAGTGTATTTAAAAAACCGCTTTAAAAAAAATACAAAGTAAATATAAATAAATAAAAAAGGGTCATTGATACTTTAATATTGTGTCATCAAAACCGGATCGCCTCTGCACATGAAAAAGTACAAAAATCAAAACAAAATTTTATTCTCAATATTTTGCAGAAGAAGCGTTTAAATGATTTTAAGTGTTTTCAAAGGATGGTGTTAAAACAATTAGAAACGCTTTCAAACGTTTATTTACTAAAATTTATTTATGCCATTCCTTTTGATGCCCCAAATGAATTTATACGAAACCTTGTAAAAATAGTTTTCTTCAAAACTTTTGAATATGGAAATTCATAGGATTTTTATAATGCGTCGTTTTTGACATCACTGACTTTTATTTTTAACCGACGAAAAAAAACGGAGGAGGTTATCAATTCGACGCGTATATTTTTTTTTTTTTTTTTTTTTTTTTATGTATGACCACTCATAACTTTTTACAGAGTAGTCTGATTTTGATAATTCTTTTTTTATTGGATAGAATATACCTCGAAGTTGGTCCCATATAAATGTGGAAAAAAAAATCCTACCTTAAGGGTGGGCAAATAGGGGTGATTTATTGTTCACTCACAGATTTTAATGCTGAGTTGTGTATTACAATTAATTTCAAAAAAAAACCTCACGTTGAATGAACTTTAGACCTGTCAATCTCTTGTGTGTAGACCTCTCAGTCTCTGCATTATAGCCACAAAAAATTATAAAATAAAAACTTTTTAACAAAAAAATTAAACCGCCGAAAAAACTGAAAAGCAAAAAATAATCAAAACTCAAAATTACTTAGGTATACTTATATTAGTTTAAGAACTTAGTTTTATTAAGGTTAAATAAAAAAGGTTTATTATTTTTTGCTTTTCAGTTTTTTCGGCGGTTTAATTTTTTTGTTAAAAAGTTTTTATTCTACCAAAATTTGTAAAGTACACTTAGTTACACTTAGGACATTGAAAACGTTTTCCTTTTTCGAAAATCATATATTTTTAATCAAAGCACTGTGATTTGGAGTTTTGTGTATATATTTGAATGAAAAGTCACTATCTATACTTTCTGCATAAAAGAACAGCCTTGAGTGTCGACATATTAATGACGTCATCAGTTATTTAAAGATAAGTGTTTAGTGTAGTAACTACCCGATTGGCTTGAAAGATTAGTTACCAACATAAAACAAAATTATCTAGTAATTGACGATGACAATTTTTTTTCTGTGAGCTTTTCTTGAGACTAAAAACGTACTGTCGGAGTTTAAAATTAAAAAAAGAAAATAAAATGGAACGAATGAATAACAAATTTTTCAAATTCGAAGTTCGAAATAATATTTAATTGAAATGATAAAGTTTTTATGTAAAAGAAAATTAAATTCGCATTGAACAATGATCTGTACGCTGGAAAAATTAAAAAAATTAGGAAGGCAACAAACAAAAATACTAGAAACCCCTATTTTATTGATAGTTAAGAACAGCCAATCGAGCTGAAATGGACATATGTATTTATATCTAAGAAAAAGTACGTGCTGTCAAAACGCTCAGACATATAAAAAGGAAATGAGTTAAACATGAGAGTAAAAAACACCCATAATTTCGATGAGAATCCGAGCAGACGCATTAGATAAGGGCGAACAGTGCAGACAGCAAAAACTTTATCATCTTTATTCTGTTTTGGCGTCCCTGTTCGTGACTTGCACGCAACTATTCCCTGCAACCAGAGCAAACTCATTTGTTGTGCATTTGTTAACCAAATTAACCCCGGCGTTATCGCAACTCTGCCGGGATGTTGGTTGCCTTCGAACGTTCGGCATTAGCGCCAATTTTTTCATTTTGCCTGAAATAGCTTCATTTCCTTAAGGAGCAAACCGGGAAGAAAACGATAATCCGAGGAGCTCCGTAAAACCGAAATGGACATGTTCTTCGAAGGGACAAAAACACCCATATGTGAAATGCGCGCTCCGTGCGGGGGCGGGGGCGGCTAATGTCCTGCTCGGAGGGCGCAACACGAGTGGGAACAAGGGCGTCTAATGGCCCGCCCGCCGTAATGGCGGTAGCGTGCCATCCTGAGCTACCTATTGAATATTGACAGACAAAATATCCTTCGGGGGGAATTAAACGAGCGATATAAAGGCGGCTCGAATTGAAATGGCCCATTGACGGCGGAGGCTCTGGGCGGCCCCTGCGAGTTGTTGACGACGGCACCAACAGGGCTATTAGTTGCGATTTAATGAAATTTTCATGTGCGACGCCGGGAAGCGACCCGCTTATCATTTATAGGCTCAATATCTGATTAAGTCGAGATTCCGTTTTTTACGCGCCCCATAATTTCCCCCGCAGCACCCTCAGTCGTAAAGCGTATTAATGGCCTCTGGGCCCGCTTAAGTAGAGAGCGCCTTTGCGGCCTGCATAATCCGTTCAGAATTTCCTGTCATTTATACCTTTTCTCGGGGCTGATTAAATATGAATGTTTTCATCAGCGCTGACCTCCAGCGTAAAAGTGGATTGCTCAAGCAGCCAGTAAATACGCTGCCTGCCGTCTCAAATTAGTCCCGGCTTTGGACAGGGAAATTATTCACAGATTTGACTTGTGCGAACCATTCGCCGCGTTAAATATTTACGCATTCCACCGCTCATCTAATTGACTAACGGCCACCTGGGGCTTTCCGGAAGAAAAATTCTAATTTAATATTAAGGGCTTTTTAAAGCCCCTTGAAGTACACCGCCAATACTTACATCATCTTCTTTCAGACATACCTACCTACTTACGGTTGGTGATAGTGGAAGCCATGTCAACTGAATTCTACTACTACTTCAGTTTAATCTCAAATTCAACGCTCCACTGAAAACCCTCTACAATATCGACACTAAAACCACAATTCCTCTTCTAAACATAAATATAATACTAACATAAACCTTTTGCAACATAATAATTTTCACAATCGGATCCGGATCAGACTAATTAGAAAATTTTTCATTGAATTTAATTCTATAAGCCGTACAATACATCTACATAATTGCCATGATTTTTATTCATCCAAAATCTTGAACCGAAAAAATTTAACTTGCTCATAACTTTTAATCCTTCTAAATCTGATCCAGATCCGATCGTGAAAAAAACGCAGCTAACAACTGAGTTTTTTTCATTTCCTTATCTGGTTCAGATTAGATAGAAAATTTTGCATTGTATTGAATTTTAAAAGATCTCACGTATATCAAGGTTTTAAAATTTGTGAAAAGTGCATGAAATTGCCATGATATTTACCCATTCAAACTTCAAACGTTAATTCAGATAAATTTTTGGATTAAGTTTTTGACGCAAAGTGGGTATAAATTCATACAATTTGATTTTATTTTCACAAAATAAATATGTTTGATATGGGTAACTTTTCTTAAATTTCAATTCAGTGTAAAATTTCCTGCTAAACCTACAACCGGAACCGATTTGAAAAAAACACGGCTAATATGTTATATTGTAGGAATGTAACAATTCATTCATTTATTCCAGGCGAAATAAACATAAAAATATCTAAAATTCGTAATCATTTGCAAAATAGCATGTCTTAATCGAATCAGCAACAGTTCAAAAATATTTTAATAGTTAAGACGGAATATTATGGCTAAAAACTTTTCAAACTACATAACATATCTGCTATTTCGGCACTGCCAACACTAACGTTAGCATCAACGTGACAGAAATTTAATGTTTGAATCGCTGGAAAATATTAAAAAATTCGTAAAGGAAGTTTATAAAATTAAAATGCTCATTGATGACAAAAAATATCCTCGAACACTTCCAATGCGTAAAGACGCAAATATTTCTGCTGTCGTTCAAAGTATCCGTGAAAACCCAACAACCTCAACTCACCACAGATCGCAGCAACTGAACATTAGTCGCACTTCTTGATACAAAATCGCCAACCATTTAAAAGAATTTATTTTTATATAAATACTCTCTTCAATAAAAGAACAATCATTGAAAAAAATTCAACGATGTATTTTCAATAATTAATTTAAATAATAACTACCTAACCGATAGACCTTCCATAAGGGTTATGTTTTTATTTTGTATTTGTAGAACGCATCCCACACCCACACTTTAAAAAACCAATAGTTTTTGGAAAATGGCTGACTTTTGCAAAAGTTCAATTGGTACTTCGAATAAAACTACGACTACATGTAGTATATCTAAACTCTAGTTTATGTATCTAGTTTATATAGACTTTGAGTCTTGGACATAAATAAATAAATCGATATGTACATTGAATTCGTTCTATTGAAATTTATGTTCAAAACAAAATCTCTGAAGGAAAATACGATCTTTGTTATATTTAATTGCTGAACTTTGACTCTGTCAACAAATACAACTAAAAGGTATTATTTGTTTAACTTGTGAAAAAGTGGAGATTGACACTTTTGATTCTACACCCTTCAATTATTGAAGACAGGAAAATATGCTAAAGGTGCTGATAATGGATTTGAATAAATTTATTTAATTTTCATTTTAATTTCATATCTTCTTTATCTTCTTTTAAAACAATCTGCAAATTTAGTAATTTTCGTCAGATATTTGAAATATTTGACATCTTCAATCGGGGCCAAATTAAAGTTGATAATCAATTTCTTTTAGAGCTAGAACTAACAACTTGTTTTGTCTTCATTTTGGGCAATTTGGCCAAGAGTGAATTTATAAGTAAAAGCCTTTACACGCATTCAAGAAGATTCTTGTTTCATTCAGTCTTAATATCTTCGAACACGACTTTCCACTTAAACAGTTTACGATTTCAATTTAGCCACTTTCTATGTGAAATATCATTTTTCCTGATGAATTTTCGCTAAATAGCTATTTTACAACGACATAGACTCCCCCGAAGGCTCCTGAGAGCCGCACAAAAACACTCATTTGAGGATGAAATATTGAACGACCCAAAAGGAAGAGTAGCAGGGCTTAAATCACAGTCTCCAGCGCCTTTCCGGGAAAAAAAAAATTAATAGAAGGGAGTTGTTCGGAGTTTCGCACACCGAGTCCCCGCGCTCTATGGCTCCATAGTTCCCGCAGGAGCGACCAAGTCGGCTACCGCCGAACCGGCACAGTGTAAAGAGCTCTGTATCGACAAGATCCTGAAGAAATTGAAAGTTTAATGAGTTTACTCTAGTGGAGTAGTCGAGGGGCGACATAAACGTCCTCGAACGAGGCTGAGCTGCAGCCTTTAGAGGGAACTGCTCCATAAAGGCTGAAAGGCTCCTTCCACGGCATAAATAGCAGCAATAATTTTCTCGCAGGCATCTAAATAAACACTCGATTAATATTAATAAGAGCAGCCCTGCACCGCATGTGCATGCTGACGTGGCAACCAAGAGCACTTCGTCTCGCCTCGCCTCGCCTTGCCCTGCTCGGGGGTGAGCCGTGGCTCGCAGGATGAACGATTGGCTTTAGGTTGAGCCAGGGCTCGAGTACTCGGCGGCACGTATGAGCGATGGACTCCTTACAAAGGTGAATTATCCGACGGAACTCGAACAAATGACATGCCCATTTGGGTAACGACATTTTGACATATGTCTTGCACAATATGAGAAACCTAGTCGGAGTCTGAGGTGATCGGACCTAAAAAATTCCAGAACAAATGCCTTTTGCGGCATCTCGGCCCTTGTCATCAGTCAAAAGTGTACGTGTCGACAAAAGTTGGAGCGGAACCCGGTCTGCTGTCTCTGAGGTAATTTGTATAAAGTTCCCCCAGGTGCTCCAATTTCCAGCTAATGGCAATAAAATGGTTTCGTCGTGTTCTTAAAGACTATGCACATCCCCATCTGGATCGGGGTTTCTGATAAACGTGTCAGTTGGTAAATGTGCGTCAACTGGGTGAATTTAGGGAAGGAATTTGACTTAAGATTTATTTTGTTCCACCAATCTCAATTTCTAAGATTAATGTAGACTTTTCGTATAAAATCAGTACAAATTATTCGAATATGTAATCTCACTGTCTTTTTACAGTATACCTAATACTTTAATTTGTGAATGATGTAGTTGTCCCATATACGAACACAATAAAGAACCTAGGTGTGATATTGAACTCAAAACTGACCTGGTGTAATGTGACTATGTTACCTGTGTCTAGCGGGACGGATATTTGGAATTATTAGGCAGTGGTGGAATTCTTGTAGGTTTATCGGTAAGAGTCCGGAAGCCACTGACGTATAGAAATGGAATACTCATCCCAAACAAAATGCCTAGATCAAATTGTCTATTATCAGACGCATTTTTGGAGAATTATTCAGTTTTAATGATATAAAACCATCAAATTATTACACCGAAAATTGTTAAATAATTGGTTTTGTATCTTAAGCACCTTAAAACGAATGCAAACATGAAATTATCCCACTTTGAGATACAATTGAATTTCGAACAACTTCTAAGTTTTCGGCAGACATTTTGTTATTAAATTATTATAACTAGTCTTTTAGTATCCCATATTCCACATTCATCTTACTTTATGTCCGATTTACTGACTAAAATGGCACAAAAACCACAAAAACCTGGGTGGCGTAATGCGACGAATTAATTAGGATTTAATTGCACTTATATCCTTTTATTGTAACTAAAATTAAGTGGGGATTATATCAAAATCACAAGAGTACTCTAGTTATAACTTTTAAGTTCTCAAAACAGCTGTTTAGCGATGTAAACAGCATTTCCAGACATGAGCATTTCGACGTTTTGCTGAGAAATTCTGTTTAAATTTTACATTCGCATTTTATGCATTATGCATTTTATTGCTGAGACCTAAAACCCCCAAAATAAATATTTCTATTCATTAGAATTCACCGATATTTATTTGTTTAATATTTTATTGAAAAATTATTAATCCAAAATATTTGCAATAATTTTAGTCCCATGGACAAAAAAAGTATTATTTATGTTTTTGGGGCTGAACAAAATGAATTCAAGTTCGAAAATATATATAAACAATATTGTTTTCTAACATCAAACCATTTAAAACATTTATTTGAGAACCAATCATTTTGTGAATTTTATATGAATTGGATTTGTTGTATATGTATTTCAAAATTAGACGTACATTTATAATTTTATAATATTTCTATGTATTTTTAGTTAATAAGAGTGTGGTATAGTATGTTTTATATTTTTATGTTGTATGTAGGTATAAGAAAAACGCATTCCACATTCACCTTTTAAAAAGCAATAGATTCTAGAAACCATAGTAGGTACCCCTGATCTCGAAAAACAATTTGAATAAAAAAATAATAAGAATCAACTTAAAAAATTAAAGTAGACTTCTTGTAAATTAAAAACTCAAACGAAAAGTTATGTTGGTTTAATTACAAAATTAAGTTTTTATACGGTTGGACAAAATGTAAGCTAGTAAAAAAATATGTATATTATAATATTTATTTTATTGGAATTAAATAAAACTTGAACAATAAAAATTCGTTGTTTAAATTCATTTTTATATAATATACCTACATTTTCATACATCGAACCGTTTTCTTTTTTAGGAACTCTTGAGTTTTTCGTTTTATACGTGATAGAAACCTCTTCCTATTTGTGCGGTAAATTGAAGAAATTTTTTTTCTCCGTTTTTTGATAGAAAAAGCTGACATCAAAAAACATTGTCCGTTTTTCTGCGCTTAACCATCTAACCCTGCGACTCCATCAACAAAATCAATCAATCTTTCGAGACTTTATGGTTAAAAATATTCGCTCTATTTCCTTTCTCTGAATTGATATTTTGTTTGTGTAAATTTAGAGTGGATACAATTTCAGTAATTGGACACATTTTTCAGAAGTGTTAAAGTATTTTTATTTAATGAATGGTGCCCATATTCGTTAAAAATACATATTTGTTCACAATTTTATCGCGTTAAGTTTCATAAATTATCTAGAACTGGTGATTAGGGTAAAATGACGAATAAACAAACAACTTCGTCTGTCGTTTCGAGGTATTTCCCGAGATATTTTATTATAAAATGTCAAAAAGTGACATTTTTCTGCCGCAATTTTCTTCGTATTCCCCCCAAAGTCGTGAAAATTGAGAAAAATTCTTACACTTAAGGTATTACTCATGGTTTTGACATGATTCTGATCTGGTTGTGACACATTTCGTACAATTATTCGGGAATATTGCAAAAAAATTCGACAGAAAAATTTTGTATCTCGAGAAATATGAGTAACCGACAATTTTGTTACTTTTAAGCCCAAATGAATATTTTTACATCAAAGCCTTTTTGACCTATTTTTGCAAAATCCGTGAGGAGCGCTTAAAATCAATTTATGCCAACAAGGTTTCTTATATTATATTTTGACCCTAGTTTTCGGTTATATAGGTGCATTTTCTGATAAAAATTTATGTTTACACTCTTTTCGACGTTGTAGACCGGTATCCACTGAAAGTTACAATGTTATTACAGGCAAAATTTAAAAAAAGCCTTAAAAATTAAAACACCCAAGGCGACCTGGGAAAATTTCGAACTATTGATTTAATGCTTATTGGCCTGATTTTACAATATTTCTGTACCCGAAGCCTCTTGACTCATGGTTGTAAGCAACGAACCTTAGCAACTCAGAATATTAACCTCTTAAGGGTCAGCAGGAATAGTGCGGCGCAAACCATAAATAAAATGGAACTGGATACCCTCCTTCAAGATTCTGAGAACACATAGCTGTAGTAGGAGCCGTAAATGGGTGGATGAAGGATTTCCCCAGAAGAAATTAATCCTGCGTTTCCGTCCCATTTGGGTTACCTCTCCTGTCCTTAGGCTCCCTGGTATTTTGGCCTATGCACGCCGTGGTATGAATGCTAATGGACTTTCCCCCAGTCGTCCGAAAGGATTTTTGCTGACTTTATTGTTTATGATGTCATACGTTCCCATTGTTTTCCTAATGTGTTGGACCAGGACCAGGACTAAAACTACGCTACTCTTTTTTGTATACTGAGTAGGCACTTGTCGGTGAATTACGGCATTAACTTTAAAGCTCCTTTTGTTTTCTTTGGGTGTGAAGACCTTCAGTTTAATAGCGTACACCAGGCCCATGGAATTAAACTCAGGGCGTCATTCCTTTCGAAACTGCTGCTATCTCCTGAATAAATGATGTGAATTTTGTGGAATTAATTGTGTATTATACCCGAGCAATAATTAACGAGTTTCATCATTACGTGTTACACTCTATGGCACATTAGCCGAATTAAACCATTAATCGCCCGGAACCTTCTTATTGTCTTGTACAAGTTCATGACTTTAAAGACCAACCCTCATACCGTCTTCAGCCCCTCCAAGTATGAACGTAAAATCAGCCCTGATTATTTAATATAAATGAAACCGTGTAATTAATTAATTCAGAATGTTGGGACCACACATGGGAACAGATCGATTTTCTCATTAGCACAATTAATTTTGTTCGTAATTACGCTTCTAAGCAAGCGAAATTTGCCCTTCCCTGTTGAACCCAGCTCTATACCTCTGCAACGCGGTTGCGATTTTTTTTGTTTTTTTTTTAATGCTTCTCTTTCTGGTGGAGCTTCCAAGGTGCACTTGAGGCCCCATTCGCATCACAATCGGAGCGCTCTGCCCTAATGAACTAAGAAAAAGTGCAACCGGCGCCCGTGTTCTGCATAAAATGCGGGCATTGAAAGTAGCAGGGTCATCGCGAGCGCTCTGCGCTTTGCGGAGCCCCAGGCCGCCCGGTTAGATGGTCAGTCAAAGTGATCGCAGAAGTCCTTTATTGCTCCTGAAGGACTCTTTCCTGGATGTTCGCACGGTCACATGGTCACAATTCGCAACCCCGCGGCACTCCAAGCCAGTGACATTCCTATTTTATTTTTTTATTCCATCCCTAGCGACGACATCCGAGCCCCAGCGCAGCTCCAACCCTAGCGAGCCCTGCGAGCCATTGGCATGCAAAGGGCATAATTATTTCAGGCGCCGTGCATGGGTGCTTAGGTTGATAAATCCGCTCAAGGCAATATCACGGCTGTCTTAATTACTTGAAGAAAGGTGACCCACTTTCCGGACGTTAATTGCAAAGTGCAGACTTATTAAAAAATAATTAAAAGATTACAAGACTTGTGCAGCCAGCAGGCAGCGGCCGCGCCCGGAGTAACCGCCGCAGTAAGGGACCTTGCGTCTATTTCGCAGTCATTTATCACATTGACCCAAATTCAGCTCTTTTGCATATATTCAGTGCGGGGAGTGACTCGACAGTTTTGACAACCGGCGCAGTGTAATTCGGCCTTGTCGGGGATTTCTCGCTTCCGAGGACTGAATTTTATGAATTGACAATAAAAAAACGGACGGTCCTGAAAAATTCATCTACCAGCTGCTGCAACTCCTTCGAGTGGGTCGGTCCTCCAGAACTCCGGGTTTGTTTGCGCCCATTGTTCTGAAGCTTTTTACAAGTTTTGACCAATTGGATTATGATTTTTAAGTTTTGGCATTAAAATTTTGTCTAATTCAGTTATTTCCAATCCACCACAATTAACTGCATTTTTTGCTTTAATTCAGCTTTGTAAAAACTAGAATACAAAATAAATTCAAACTGAATATCCTTCAATATTTAATTACCTCGTTATATGGCTGATTAAAGTTAATTTCCAAGACATTATTAAATCCGTCGGATTTAATTTTTGAAATTCAAATATCGTTCAGTGTCAAAAAATATAAGCAGAATAAACACCATTTTAAATATTCAACAAATTTAAAACAGTAAAAGATATATAAATCATCTAATTGTCTTAAAAATGAAAACCAATCCTTATTATAATCTGGATAGTTGTCGCTATCGTGTGCACTAGAATCATACGAAAGAAATATGGCTGAAGGAAATAAAAATTTTCAAAATTTTCCATCAAATTCTTGACATTATCTTAGCCTAAAAAACAAAAATTTGTAATCGATATTTTTATTTATAATTTACACAATAAAGACTATAAATACGAAAAAATGATCTTTTGAAAAGCCAAATCGGTTCAATAGTTTTCAAACTATCTCAGGTACTGAATTTAAGAGTGCCGCCGTGACAAGTCAAAAAATTCTCAAATCTTTGGATATTTTTTGAAAGTATATAACTAATTATTTAAGAATCATGTAACGGATACTTTATTAAACATATATTCTATTGAAAATATTTATTTATTGAAAAATATTCAAAATTTACAAAGTTATAAATCACGACGGGATGATAAAAAAGCCTCTTCATTGTTCCATTAAAATTTTGGCGAGGATTATCAAAAATAAAAATATAAAACTTTATCAATATCTTAAAAAAAAGCTTATCTGTACGTAGCTGTTTTATTTTCATTTTTATTTTCACAAAATGGCGGCAGTTAAATTTATTTTTCATTTTTAACATTTATTCTTTTTATTCAAATGATCTTAAAAAATACATAATATTTATTAAAATTCTACATTAGTACAAACATAGTCACTACGATTACGAAAATTAAAAAAACAAATCGGTTCATTAGTCTTCGAGTATTCGCTGGGACACTGCCGTTTCAAGAAAAACAAACAAACTGAATGTCTTCATTACTAAGTATTGGATTAATACCAGTTAGGTTTTCGCACCGACTTCAAAAATCTAGTAAAATCTTAGGATTCAATGTTGAAAGTATTAGCAGGGGATTTTTAAATGAAATTATTTAAAACTTTTTAGGGCTTGAGGTTTTTTGGAGTCGGTTCTATTTTTTTTTTTTAATTTTTTTTCAGTACCAGTTCTCTACTTTTTTATGATATTTTTTAAATCGGTTAAGAACCTTCCTTTGTATAATAGGTTTAAATTTCGTACACCATACTGAATCCGCCACTTTGAATTTCCAAGTTTTGATAGCACATTCGAAATGATCATCCCAAGAACCCCCCACTTTTGATTTTTATAGCAAACCCTTGAAGTTTAGAAATTTTGTTCGCCATATTGGATCCGCCATTTTGAATTTCCAAATTTTTCTATAGTAAATTCGCAATCAGCGAATTCAAAAACCCCAATGTATACAATTTCACCGCAATCATTTGACATTAAAAAATGTCGGTCGTCATATTGGATCCTCCATTTTGAATATATACACACTGTTATATACTAAAACCTCCGCAGAAATATATAGATTAATCAGCGAAAGAATTATGAAATTCGGTCCAGTGGTTTTTGAGAAAATCGTGTACAAACAAACAAACAAACATACGTACGGGGGAAATACAGAACCTCCTTTTTTTTAAGTCGGTTAAAAATGCTTAAAATCATAAGTACGAATATTATCTAAGTTCTTTTTCACAAGATTAATAAATGAAATACGTATAATACATACCATTTTTGATAATTTTTATGATAAAAAGAAATTCTAAAGTGCTTAAAAATGCATTAAGGCAAAACCTTTGAAAATAAATCGTCAAATCCTGAATTCTAAGAATGGTCCCATCATCAAGAAGCTCATTGATATGCTCAGAAGGTGACATCTAAATTCTAGGGTAACGCGAATGGAGAAATCGATTATGAGTGCTGGATTACTGCCAAGACGCAGGAAGTTCTTAAATATTTTAAGTTTTAACTTCTTGAAGAAAATTGTTTGAAAATTATTCGGAGCATACTTAAGAATGAGACAATCCCACTCAAATCATCATCACGTTTCAATGTATATTAAGTTAGTAGGTTTTTCATCATATTTGGTGGTATTTTTGATTCCATTTCGAAAGGATTTGAATTCAATAGGAATTAAGAATAATGCCCATTATTAAATTTCATATGGCCAGTTTCACAGTGCGATTTTAAGTTCTCACTCAGCTAGGCTCGAAGCGAAACTTAAGTAACGGCCTAAGTATTTTCGGTTTCGAAGTCCTATTTTATTTCACGCTTAGCTGAGTGAGAGCTTTATGTATTTTGCTATTTTATGCAGGACACTGTGGGCCATATTCTAACTTTCGTATCGAGGAGAGCTTACAAAAGCCCTTTTTGGATAAAAAATTCCTTAATAAGGTTCTTAAATTCTCAGAAATTCATTTTAGTTGTTTTAGATTTCTATTAATTTTTCCTCATATAGCGTCAAAATAATTCAATTAAATTTTTCTATCTAATTATTCTAAGAACTTTTTATGGAAACGTTAATTGAAGTCAAAGGTTACTAAGTAAAATGAATTTGTTAAAGATTTAGGAATTCTCGCCCATGTTCTGTATTCCAAACGAAATGAAATCGAAAAGAACTTGTAAAGCTCCTTTTGAATTGAAATTCCTAAAATCATAACATCATTTCAGTAACCTTTGACTTCAATTAATTTTTTCGTTCAAAGTATTAAAATAATTCGATTAGAAAAATCCAATCGAAGTACGAAGTGTTTTGTGGAAAAACTAATTTAATACAAAGGTAACTGAAATGAATTCGTTACAATTTTAAGAATTTTATTAAGGAAATCCAATTCAAAAGGAGCTTTCTAAGCTCTTTTCGATATCGTTCACTCGGAATATAGAACATGGGTGTCTATTATGGAATTTGGTGAAATTTCCACATGAAATGACAAAAATTATATCTAAGTGAGGCTTAAGTGGTCTATTGTAGCGGCTTAATTATAGCGACCACTTAAGCCATAATCTACACTTAAACTCGTACTTTGAAACCGAAAAATGACTAAAGTGACGATCAAAACTTAAGCTCGCACTGTGAAATCGGGCAATATATATGTATGTATGTACATAAATATGAACTTTGATCATAAAATTTGATTTCATATTGATTGAGCTTTACTTGTAAATAACTTAGTGGTTAAAATTAAATCAAAAGTGTTGGTTGAAAAATTGCCAAGTAGAACATGAGCTGACGCAGGAAGTACATTTTCGAGTACAGAATGTGAATTATGGTAATATGCATAATAGATTGTATGTGATAAAGAGTAAGTCTTCCACAAAGTTTTAATAATCTATCAGGAGTTAAGAAAGTTCTCCAACCCTACCTCGTGCAGAAATTCTGAATATTGATCCACCGTCAAGTCAATAAATTTAATAATGTGCAAGTTGAATTTATTCATAACCGGAGCAATTTATTAAGAGCTTCCTCCAAAATAGAAGACGAGACTCCCGCGGTTGTATTGATTTGCGGTACGATACACACGTAAAACGCATAAGCCAAACCTGCCAATATCTCAATTACCGAGTTGAAAAACCAATAACCATTAAGAGCTAAAGTTTCAAACCTGATCGAGTTGGCTCACAAGAAAGTTACCTAATTTAAGTCAAGGCAGCGAGTTATTTTCCTGACTCTCTGCTCCCAAGGGGCGGGCAGGGGCCTCGAAATAAGGTGAAACGCCTGTTTTCTGCAACGTGGAAGGAAAATTCAATTGGAAAGTGTCAGCCCAAGTTGTCTACTTATGCAGAATGGGAACTTCTTTAATTATTACACTCGGGGCGGGAAGTGGTATCAAAGTGTCGATTCGGCACGTTCCGTCTTTTCAATTTCAATGTGCCTGCCGTAAATTAGCCTGAATTTTGATTAAAGCAGTAGATTTGCTGAGAAGGAAAAGTGGAACGACGAAATTGCGTGAACTTTGATTTTAGCGCCAATTAACTCCGCTGACCTGATAGGTAATTGATGCACTGATGGCGTGCCTGATCGGAAGAATGTAAATAAGATTCCTACGGCATTTAGTCATGCGCCAAGTTTCTTAAAGTTTTCTTTAACTATTTTTAGATATCTATTATTATTAAAGGTCTATATTTAATGCATTTCTATTTGTTAAATCTACCTTCATCAAAAACCCAGAAACTTTGCATTTGATACCTAGTTGATAAAGAAGCTCCAGGCTACATGAAGAAATAAATCGAGAAGTAAATGTCTGAAATAAAGCCTATATTTATAACATTAGGAAAAAGTGTGATTTTTTGTGTATTTTTCTGTTTTATCATATCTATCGTATGTACGAAACATATTTTTTTAAAAATGTTGCAGCGATTTATTGTATTTTAAAGTTAATCAATAATTACATCCTCAATTTTTACACTATACTTTCCATTTTATTTCTTTTTTTAATGTTTCTTTAATGTTTATAACAAAAAGTGACGATTTAACTTAATAAAATTCGGAAAATAGAAATACATTTTATTAAGCATAATATTTTCTCAAGAAAGTCTGATACATATAATTACAATTATATCAAGGCATATATTTGGTATCTCTACTCAATTCATCGAATCGACGGCACTGCCACGTCGATTCTTACGAAATTAACAATTCGGTAATACGATCGAATCGACAACTAAGTTGTCATATAAAACTTTATTTTAACCCTGTAATATTATTAAATAAAGTAAGTAAATATAAATTGGAATATATGGGTTTACTTACATTTTATCGAAATCGAGTCGAGTCGACAAATCATCTTGAAGTTACATATGTAGCTTAAATTTTTTTTAAATAAAGGGCACCATTTAAACAAACAATATACAATACAAAGAATAAGAAGATAAAATAACGAAAAACGAATACATCTGAGTTAACAAAATCGATAACTCTCTTTTACAGAATAAATATTCGCACCAATCCTCCTAAGGAGGAATGATAATAAAACTAAATGATACGTTTGTGATGTTGTTTTCCTCATGTAGTGTTTTAATACCTACTACCAAAGATTATATCGATTCGGTCCTCCCTATACTGAAAAATCGGGTTTTTGAAAAAACGTGTTCAAAGTAAAAAACGTACACACTCGTGTTCTGCTTCAGTTCGAGTGAAATTGAATATCGATTAAAATTGAGAGCATGGGCGATAAATTGAGTCATAACTTACTAACTCTAAATATATGTACATCTATACAAAAACAAAAGCAATTTTGATTTAAAAAATTTTACATTATATTTTTCAGATATAAATCTGTGGAAATATATAAATCGATTTTTTCAAAGAAAGATGTCCATCTTAGAAAGTTACAAGTTTTAACATAATATGCATCTGCATATCTTTCAAATGAAGGAAAATTTCAAAGCGAAGAGAAATTATTTTAAATTTCAATTAATTTTCTTTTGAATCTATGTCCCTTCTGAGAAGCAAAAGGAATAACTTTAACAATTCTCGATTACAGACATCACTTTCAGAGACAACTTCCCTTTCAAACATTTGCCTTCCAAGAATTACTTTGCTCGGAGAATTAAATCAAAGTTTTTCATATCCAAATGAAAGCAAAAAGCAGCTGCTTTATCAAACTTTTAATAAATTCTGTTTCACATTTCGTTGAAAATGAGACGAGAGATCTCATGAAATAATGTCACATTTAAAGCAGCTAAATAAATTCCTACAAAGAATTTGAGCTTTAAAACCATTTAATTGGTTTAATGTGGAAATCCTTTAAAAATCACCTCATAATCCCATGAATTATCCGCCTTCAGCGGCTTTCGCGAATGATTTTTTTTTAATGTAATGAAAACTACACTGAAAAACAATTAATCGCTTTATCGTGTTTCTTCCGGCTTAGCGTGCAAAGCGCAAGCAGTTGTTAGCTGGCCCATAACTCAAACATAATTACCCTCTCGCGTATTTAATATTCGATAGCGCGAATTTATCAATTTTATGCATCATTAATTCCAAAAATTATTAATTAAACGCAGCGACCACACTTTCAGCCGTAAATACCCTGAATATAAAGCAGCTCCTGAAGATACGTCGGGCCTGATGAAATAATTGCCCCAGTGAACAACGGAGCGCAGGGCAAAATGATGATGTTTTCGTTTACTTTGTAACGTTCCGGGATGAGAACTAATTCCGCGAACTGTGTGCTTATGCAAACTAGCCAATATTGCTTACAGATGACCTGCAGCACGAGCCCACGGTTGGCAGCGGTGGCTAAGATACGGCCCCCAAAATCTCATTCATCTAATGCCCTCGCCGCAGCCGCCAACTCGGCCATCTGCAATACCTTGGCCACGGAGCTCATCAAAATGGGGTAATTAAGTTGCAAAGTCTATCAAAATCTATTTCATTAGCGAAGTGTAGCTTTTCGCAGTAATCAGCAAAATGGTTTCTGCCAAGACCAGACATAATTTTATGGAGGGCATTAACTATAGCCCGCTAGCGCTTGGCTAAGTCTAGGCAAGGTGCTAAATTTTACTGACAAGATTAAACGAAATTTACGACTTCCCAAAGGAACTATGCGGCCTCCATATTTTGCGTTTTATGGTAAACTCAACCTAAACACCCGCATCGGATGGAGTAGCCGTCATGTCGTTGGTTTTTCTATCCGCCAGAAACATTGTTTTCTGCGGTCTGATGTTATTTATCGGTCAAAAATCAACGAAACTGATAAATTAATTATTATCAGTGATGATCTGACTTCTGATTTTGATTTTGACCGCGGTTATATTTTTTTTAAATCTAATTTTTATACAATATGCCTATAATAATATTAAAAGGACGCCTTTTTGTATCCAACATATTAAACTTTTGAACTCAGCAAAAAATTAGAAATCAGCAATCCCAAATCAAAAAGCTATTACTTAACATTCATCATTTAAAATTTTAACAATTGGGCACTAATGTGTAATAATTGGGCTTAAAAGCCCCCTAACTACATTTATACGATTTCAATAATAGTATTAAGAGGCCGATTTAGTTGGCACAGCGGATAGGAAAATAAATATAAAGGATTTACAATAATTTTGGAGTCGATTCTTCAAGACTGCTTTAGGTGTATTGAGTTCAAAACAGAATAAGAACCAATTCCGCAGGTATTTCGTAAGAGGATCAAACGAAATTAAACTGCGATAGATTTAATTGCATTAACCGAACTTTGAAAAACAATATAGTGTAGCATATTCTAATATTAGATGATGTTGATAATATTAATAATAATATTATAACAACGTACAATTGTATGTTTAGTGTAGATACAAGCTACTTAAACTAAACTTAGAGAAAAGTCAATATAAATTTGGAAAAGCGTACATGTATAAATTCACAATTTTAAAAAGAGATTTTTCATAATTGAACAGTGACCGAAGAATCATTTTATAAGTTGTATTTTCAAATGGAAATTTGCGCAAAATAGAATGAAAAAATTTTAAGTTTTCAATGACCTCTTTACCCATCTACAACTAAAATATTATAAAATAACAAAAGGAACTTTAGTATCAAAAGCAGCTCTAAATGATTTTGATGATGATGGATGGTTTTATGTGGCATTTGCAGTAGCATGAATTATAAATACATACAGATTTTTACTTGAAAATTATAATTGTGAATAAATAATCTGTGGTATTAGTTGTATAGTTAGTGCACAATTTTATATACCAAACATCTCCACAACCTATTTCTTCGGGTATTCCTATATCTATAGTAGGTACAGATCACAGAATTGTAATGTTAATATTTGTTGTGTCACTATTTTAATTTTTAAGTAAAAATCTATATTTGTAACATCTGAATTTAATTTTAAAAGATGCAAGTTAAAAATTTAAATTATTGCCTCATCTGAATTGATATTCAATAATTATATAAAAATAATTTTCTCATTTACAAAAAATAAATGTCTTTTTTGGATCCCTGTAACAAAGAACATCGAACACTTGACAAAAGAACCATTAGACCTTGATTTTAATTCAATTTAAATTTGTGTATATGCCGCTCTATGATTTTACGCCTGAACATTTTTAATAATACGTAGATGTACATTGAAAATTGTAAGTTCATAGAATTGAATAGGTAAATGCTACATATTTATATCCATGTTAAATATACAATGAATCGTGAATCATATAAAATAACATTTTTCACTGTAAACAATCAAATGTCTTAATTTACATTGATTGGATATGATTCTATAGCCACTTTTCTCTCAGTGTAATCTCAAAATATACTCATCTAATTTTACTTCAGAAACATTGAAAAATTAATTCCAACGCACTTATGCAGCTGAACTATGAAGAATAACTGGGTTTGAGTGATAAAGTTTTGGACTAGACCTAAATTAACCTTAATTTCAAACCAATTTAATCCACCTAAAGTGAAGATCGAAGTCTAAGAAAATTGAATTTACTTAACCCAAATATGACACAATAAATCTCTTTTTGGCAGATCTTATTCATTCTTAAAGAACCTTCGCAGAACTGCTTATAAGCAATTCATAGGCCCCTAACAGTTCCGCGAAAATGTCCTTCAATTTGTGTTAATGCTTAAAGAATTGACAAAAAAACAACTTTTCTTTCTACTATAATATTAGCCTTATATACTTATAAAAAGCTTACGCCGAATAATATCAAAGTTATGACGGCAAACACTTTCCACAAATGACCAACATTGATTCAATTGACCCACAAATAATATGAAAAAGTTTCCACCGAATAAAATACCCTTATATGGTGCTGAGGGGCCCACTCCACAATTTATGATATTATCGCAGAAATCATGAATTCTCAAAGAAAAACACAAAAGTTTTTCTTCACCGATTCCTGGTGAACTTTTGCCGTCCCACTTAACGAAAAGGCGTACGTGAGGTGAAAATACAAGGAGTCGCCACAAAGACTGTGACGGGGACCGATAGATAAAATATTGTCCAACTTTTCTATAAATAAATTTATTAAATTCACCACAGGAAGTGAAGTTTCCTTCCGTCAACGAAAACGTAAACAGGACCGGAATTGGGCTATTTATAAAATTTTCACCAAGAAACGAAAAGTTTAATGTTAGATAAAAACCTAATTTGAACACGAATCCTTCGATTCGCTTCCGGAATTTGAATTTTTTAGTAGCTTATCTCCAGTGGAATAAATAAATAACTCTTGGAATCGTAAGATGTCGTCGACGGTCCACAAGTGATGGCAAAAGGAACATCTCTAATCCGCTTATCTCCACCTCATTACCAGGAAGATTACATTTCAATTCATACGTGGATTCCTGCAGGATAGGCAAACAAATCAGTGCACACTTCGCACACAAATTCGGATCCGTCCAAATCCCTCTCCACGCAATTCTGCACCCTCGAGCGAAAGGGCTCGTCGCCCTAGAAAGCCCTTCCACGTCCTTCGTCGCCCACAAAACCGCCTCGTTTCTCATAAAGTATTTTCTTTTCAGAATCACTCAGTTCGTACTCGACGACGTCGACGCCAACCAATCTTCTGCCGTACTTTGACTTCGACGTTCCCAGGAATTTGACGGTTACAGTCGGACAGACGGGATTCCTGCACTGCAGAGTGGAAAGGCTTGGTGACAAGGACGTAAGTAGTCTCATTGATCTTCCTCCTCCACGTTAAAGTTCGATACAAACCAGATGACATCGAGAAGATTCGAGATCCGAGTATCAATTACTCTGTAATCTCTCTTCGGGAAGTCTGCAAAAGTGAAAACTAATGGGTTTGCTGTAATTAAGCAGCTTAAGATTTTGACAACGTTCTTTTAGTGGGATTTGTCCCAGTAATCATTGTAAACTGAAACGTTTCTGTTGCATTCACTTTAATCTACAAAATCGATTAAAAACAGAAACACAAACATTAAAATTAAATAAAACCCTAGCCTTAACAAGGTCCGTTTATTACATTTCCCATTAAACTGTTACTGGAGGACATATACATACATATGTATGTAATTATTTTTATTTATTTTGAAAGTATATAATGTATAATTTGTGTTATGTTTTGTGCTTTAACTGTTTCACTATAATATACATACATATTAAATAAATATTGTATTTCCTTTATTTGGGTTTTACTACGACTATTGAAATTGACTATGAACCTCTCTTTTTTAGTATAAAACCGTAACATAAATACGTACTAAATAAGATTTTCTAAGAATTTCGTCCAAAACGCAATTGTTACTTAATTGAATATATAGGTAAATATAAGAACCATTATAATAATTTTATATTTTACTTTAATACATTATATATGTATGTATAATAGCAAATTTACGATTCATAATTGGTCAAGAAAAAAAAATTTATTACCATTCCTTAATGTAGGTATATTCTAATTGCCAAAAATAAAATAATTTGTTCTGTTTCAAGCAACAATGCACTTAGTTCATAATAAATTTTTCGTCCTACTAAAGACGAAGTGGGTTTCCTTTACAAAGCATGTACCTACTTTTTATAATCGCTAAAAAAATAGTCCATTCAAATTAGTAAATTTTCTTGCAAATATTCTAGCCAAATTCTTAGTATGCGGAATCAGTCGAGGGCTGCTTCCCGAGTTTAAAACCGAAAAGTTGAGACCTTGTAGAGCATCAGCGTTGGCCGCCACATTGTTTTTCTATAAAATTAATAATAATATTTCTTTTAATAAAATTAACAGTCTGTGAAATACTTTGGAAAAACCATTTAAAAAAACGCTCTAAGACGCTGTAAGTCCGAAACAGTTTTTACGAAAAAAAAATTTGTAAATTTAATTTTAAACAACAAAGGTCTGTAATATTATAATTTTAGATGAAAGGTTTCTGAGATAATATCGTAAATACAATATGGCGGCCAACGCTGCTGCTCCACAAGGTCAGCTTTTCGGTTTCAAACTCGGGAAGCAGCTCTCGACTGATTCCGCATACTAAGAACTTGGTTAGAATTTTTGCATTTTGTGCTAAAAAATTTACTAATTTAATTTGACGGGACTAAAGGTAAAAATATTTGAAATGAGGCAAACCTACTTATGTTTTTTCTAAAGATAGCTAAATAAACATTGATTCTGATAAAATATGAGATTTTTTATATCGGTATCCTTTGACTTTTTGAGGATTAACTAACAAATAGATAGGCTTTATTTGGGTATCTTACATTACAATACATAATTCCTAATATGTGTTGTTTTGTATAATATACGTAGACTTAAATTGTGAAACAACAAATTCATTTATAACATTTTTAATCTTTATTTTATTTATGAACATCAATATTATAAGAATACGAGCACATGCATTACAAATCATCTGCTAAATTATATTCATAAAATATAAATAAAATTACAAAATTACATATCACCCAAATAACGTCACACATCTTTAAGACTATTAGTGTAAATAGTGAAAAGTGTACATATATACATATATGTCCTGGTCCACTGACGTTGACACCCAAAAATTGTAACGTCGTATTCATTACTTAAAACGTACTAATCATACTAATATTTTAAAATTGTAATGTGTATCTGTTTGAGACGAATATATGTGAAAACAACTAAGATTTGGCGATAATTCAAAAGCTAAATAATTTTCTGATACATTCCAAAAATAGCTAAGTAAAATTATATTTTCACTTCGAAAAGTGTCCCAAACTATAATAGTATAAAACCAATTTCCACCGCCTTTATAATATTAATACCTTTTTAGAAAACAATTTAAAATGTTATTTTTCCATTTACTTCTGGTGGGTTTACTTCAATAAGTTTAAAACCAGTAAAGTTAGATGACAAGATTATTTCGTAAGGAAAACATTTCAAAAGGGGTAAAATTCAATTTGTCATTTATCTCGGAAATGATTTTCGGGAAAATTGTAATTTAGAAAGTGCTACTAAGAAAAAGGTTCTTTGATTTGTGTTCATGAACTGAAAAATTCCTAATTCTATCGTAATGCCTTCTTTTCATCAGCGCCAAAGTGGAACGTAAAAATCATAATGTTTTTTAATAAATTATTAAATCTTCTGACTTTCATTTTGACTAAAACTATGTTATCAATTGAAATCAATTTAAACTAAAAATTAATATAAATCTGTGCTGATAAATTTTCTAATTTTTTTGCTTGGTATCGTCTAAACTTCACTGGATTTGATAATTTCAGCTGATTTGATTAAAATTTATTCTTAATTTCGCAATTAATATAAGTAATATAAGTAAAAAACACATAGTTTTATGGAGGCAGGTATATGCTGAAATCACCAATGAGTCTATACTCTATAGTACGTATTTAGAAAAATAGGTATAGTGGTAAATGTAGTGCGAAAACTTTGATGTAGCAAACAAATAGTAATTCAGAAACACAAAAAACACCTTTTAATAAATAATTGTATTTTGTAATAGACTCCTTGCATGAAGGAACGAATTGCCAATAAAATTCCTTGCCAATAAAAAGGGAGTAAAGTATATTAGCACGGCTTCAGGGAAATGCAGAAACATTTAAAATGATTTTTCTTCTCTTTATTTGAAGCGACATAATAAAACGACTTGACGGGATTCAGGAGATGATAGGAAACGGTGATTGAAGACGGGAAATTGGAAAAATTGAATCTGGTTCTGCCTTTATTGCAACAATTTAAATATATTGCGTGAATAGGGCTTGTTCTAAAAGCGCAAATCTCATTGAGCGCCCTGTTCTCCGCCCGAACAGATAAATGGAAGTGAATTACTTGTTGTATGTCTCACTTTTCCTTTCAATTTGGACAAATGAATGTGTAAAAAGCAAAGGGTTCGGCCTTCGTTCCCAGTTATGTCCCCCGTTATCTTGAACCTTCCACTTTCATTAAATGGTTTTCCGACTTCTATCCAAGCATTTTTCCGTAGATAACCTAAAAACGCCCCTTTCGGTGTTCAAATAGAGAGATATCCGTCTACATACAATGAGCTAGAATTCCTGGGAGGCAGCACTGTTTTCCGCCGTGAGATGGCGCAAGGGTTGAGGTGTCTTAGGGGTTTTCAAATGCTCTGATTTCTTTTCGTTCCCTTCTTATTCTTGCAGCAGATAACACAAAATTTCACCCAAACTTTGCTGCCGCCATCGAATTACACGGACATTGGCGTTGGCGCAGAAACTGTTATCACGGTGTTGTTTTCGCTGGCGTGATTCGAGATAGACTGGCTCAGCACTGTTGACCGCAACTCGGTTTCATCTAGCGCCGTTCCCGCTGTTTTTGTCTTTTTCCGCAGTTTTAAAGGCCTTCTGTCAACTAGAATGAGCCTCACTCTCCGCGCTGATTGCCACCACCTGAAAATATTCAGTCCGAATAAAGTTGAAGTAGTAAAGCGCTAGTGACTCAGAATACCCAATATTCTAGTAGGAAACATCTAATGACCTCTTCATTTTTATATTTCACTTTGAAAGAATAAATAAAATTTATATACTAGAATGTTTCAAACAAAAAACTACCACTCCTACAAAAGTTAGTACATGTTGAGAAACGAAGACAATACATATAAATTCGATAACTTAACTCAAAGTTATACTTCAAAAGCAAATTCAGTAAATATCTGCTCATTTTATATAACTCACGGGACCACGCTAATATACCTACACTATATAAAAATCTTATAATCTCCGTATCTGTCTATCTGCTTCTTATTTTTCCAATTTTAAGCAAACAATTCTACGTAATTTATTATACTTATAGTTTAGTTACATTATGATTTATGACATTAACAAACTTTTCTAATCTCTTAAATTTTAATTTTGTATATTAATTCCTTAACATTTAGCTGCTTATATACAGAAAATAAAGAGAAAAATAATTATTTTTGGTAGCTCTTAGGCGATGATATATCTATACCTAATTTGGCTTTATCACTGTAAAAATATGTTATTGCTTCGCTTCGGATTAAACTGAAATTCACGAGAATCCTCAAGACCTCAATTGCTATCGTTTTAAACTTAATCCTAATTCCTCCAATTCTCACGAACACAGTTTTTTATTCTTAATTACTGGCAGTGAAAATATGTATGTGGGAAAATCAGTTTTTAAGAGCACTCTAAAAACTGCATGTACATAAATTCCACTATGAACTTAAAAACAATTTTACAAATTTGCCTATGGAAAAGTTGCGCACTGTATAGTAATACTAAAAATGCATATTGGAAGTGTATTTCAACAAAAATTTTTAAAATTACATACACCTATCTAATATTCCATAACTTTTGTAAAATTTGAAGAATTTAAATGTTTAGGGCTAGAGCTAAGGTTGCTTTCTTAAACTTTAAGAAATTCTCCAAACTTTATTCTAATGAAGTAAATATACACATTATTTGAGGAAATTTTACATTCATTGTAATTTTGACACTAAATTTGTTTAATGTATTGTACTACTATAAAAGACGGTATTCGATTTTCTACTTTAACGAATATATGAAAGTTCACGAAAATTTTTGGAATGAATATTTGAGGTATTCTGAACCACTTTACGCTATAAACAATAAAATCGTATCACCTGTACCAAGGAACTAACTGCGACTTTAAAATGAGAAATAAATTAACGCAATAGACGAATGCCTGAAAAGAAATTTTCGTTAAAATGTGCAGTCCCAGGATTCATCAACCATTATGCATACAACAATAATGAGAAAGACGATGATGGACCCTTGGGTCCACAGTTTGGATATTCCTAAACGCTTGCCCTGCACGATGAAGTACTGCAGGCCCAGCATGCAGATCCCAATTAGTCCAAAAGAAACCACTGTCAGCAGAGAGCACACCAAAAAGTCGGCCTGCAACAACATCTAGAGTGAGCAGAATCTCATCAAGCAAAGGGCCACAAGAAGGATTTATGTAGGTCCCGGCCCTAACGTAGGCTGTGTTTTCTACTTTCTGGGTATGCTGCGGCCTGTCTTATTAAATTCGCATGCAATGCTCCCGGGCGTAGTTCAGCAGGGAGGCCGTTACCGACGGATCCTGCTGGAGCACTCCAAGATAGCAATTTATACGAATCGAGAACTAGCTGAGGAGGAAATCTACATTTTAATTACTTTGGCCGGTGCTATCTCTGCTCCTGCGTCTCCGAATTGGTTTTCTGTTTAGCACACCCTTGGTGCATTGCATTGCATCGAACCAGATGAATATCTGAACAGAGGACCGAAATGCAAACAATGCCTTCTTGGCGCCTGTCCCACTCACCTGCAGAAGTCCTCGGTTGTTTGGATGCTTGTACCACAGCCGGAGTGATTGGATGAATGTGTACCTGGAAAAAAGGAGATTTACAATTTCAGGACGACTGCAGGACTCCGAGGTGGTTTTAAGGGTTTTAAGTTCTGGATCAATCGACCAATTTGTAGAATAATTTTAATAAGTGCCAGTAAAACAATAAATACGTTAAGCAAACTCTTGACCCGATATGCAGCTATGCAGAAAAATTGACGAGTTTATTTGCATACACAATCTGAATCTCTAAATAAACTCTTGTTGGAAGCATCTTAGCTTCTATCCTTAGAAGAGACTACTACTTATATAAGTGTATTTCTTTACTAAAATGATGACGATATAGGGAAATTAAAAAAAAAAACGACCAAGTGCGAGTAGGACTCGCGCATCGAGGATTCCATACCTTGGAAGGAAACGTATAAAAAGTTATTTATTATATTATTTATTCATTAAATTATACTCTTCATATTATATTATATAGGTATTATTAGCACTCAGTCAACCGAAAATTATACGGCATAAAAGAAAATGAAAACCTATTTTAGAATGTACAAGCCCTTTCGTATGATATCACTCTTTACCTAGAAACCCAACTTTAAAATTTAAAATGTCGGCCCCTTTTGCAATGAAAATAAATTAATTTGGTAAATTCTGACATTTGCAATAAATGTGGGCAAGCATTATTTAAAACTATTCCAAATTTCAAATCAATAGCATTAGTAGTTACTAAAATAAGCAGCTCTGACAGACGGACGAAGTCGCACCATAAGGGTTCCTTTTTACCATTATGTAACCCTAAAAACGAG
Organism: Eutolmus rufibarbis; assembly: GCA_963920795.1. Lineage (NCBI taxonomy): Eukaryota > Metazoa > Arthropoda > Insecta > Diptera > Asilidae > Eutolmus > Eutolmus rufibarbis. The sequence continues at coordinate 39,967,878 of OY987205.1, forward strand.
ATACCTACTTACAAAACAGAAAATTAGCATTTTTAAATAAGGGACATTTTGCCAAATTTACTCTAGAAAAACCTTCACAAAGTTATATATGATGAAACCATGGCACTTCAGAAATATTATAGCATTCTGGAAGCATTTTCCTGCAGCCCTAGAAAATGACAACAATTTCAAATCAATAAAATCAGTTTCCATTGAGAAAAAAATAAAAATAAACGTAAATTAAAACGAATATTCGGCAAATTGCTTTAATTTGTTTGTACAAAACCTCATGTTAACCATCCACGAAGATGTCTGCATTTGCCTCGGATAATTAAAATGACCTTAAATATATCGATTCCTAAATGAAAAAGCAACGAAAATGCAAAAACAAAATTTTACTTCAAAATTAAACGAGATAAAATTTATGTGTTTGCACAGAGCATTTCATTTGATAGATTTTAATATTACACTTTTTTTTATATAATAGCTAATAAATATTTAGCTGAAATAAATATTTGGTTTTTGATAAGAATTCCCACGGATCAACAATATTTATAAATGCCAACTAAACATGTAAAAAATAATAAATAGAATTAAAAAATAAATTTCTCTCTTTTTTCCTCTTCTATATATTTTTAACCTATTAAAAATTTGGAGAAGACATTTTTATAGGGAATGTATTTATTATCCCAAAAAGCCTGCGAAATGATTTGATGATTCATTTTACCCTTAATAAATACTCAAAAATATGTTGAAAAATTCCAAAGCTTATTTCATAACTAAAATGGTCCATTATTTTGACACTTTTAATTGAAAATGCAGCTTATTTTTCGTTTTACAAATAAGCACCTTTTCCGACGATTAGGAATGAATATTTTAGAGTACTATTCGCTATTCCTAAAGTATAGAGATTTATCTCTGGAGATAAATCAGAGCATTTATCGTTATTTTAGAGTACAAAATCTGCAATAATTGTCACGTATTAAAATATTGATAAAAATATTTTTTTTTTTAAAAAAGCTTTTATTTAAAAGGGGACGTCCGCCATATTAGGTTTCGTATTCTACTCGTCAAACCCTTTTTTTGATTCCCATATCGAGGGGGTTATAAAGAAAAATGTACAGTTACAGAGCCATCTTGGAGGCGTCCGCCATATTGGAATTAGAAATATGTTACTTATAATATAATGCATTTTCACGAGACTTGTGTATGCATATATGTACGTATGCGAAATTTCAGCCTGTTCGGATAAAAGGAAATGGTTCAAAATTGACTTGCAAGATTCCAAGCAGACAGCGAACGAAGTGAGCTAAATAAAAGCTTTTAAAATACTATATTATTATAATCATGGCATCTGTCAGATGAGTTCGTGACAAATGAAGATAATTGAGGAAATTAGGCGACCAGAGCAAAGTGTCGCACAACAGGACTGACAAATATTTTGATATTAGAGTTAGTTGTAAACATATCACAATCAAATTTTATTGAAACATAAGCATCCATAAAGAGAGATCATAATTTATTATATTTATTAAAAGACATTGATGTTAGGCACATAACTAATTCTATGTACATGATTCTAAATTACATTTTGCAACTGAACACTTAATAGTAGGGGAGCCCACGAGCAGAATTTTCTACCTCATCGCGGCATGTAGATTTCAATTGATTTCAAAAAGGTTATACACTCTCTGAAGAAAAAGTGCTATTGCGACTGAAATTTCTGGCTTTGCTAAAGGGGTAAATTCATTTATCGGATATGTAAAAATAAATGATTTATCGCGGCACGTCAGTTTCCTTGTTTTTCCATTCAATGCTAATAAATGTAGAAAAAATAATAACTACAACTAAATCGCAACATTTCGGAACTTTGCTGCAAATAAAAGAAGTGATTTATTTTAGTTAAAACTAAACATTTTTCATGGATTTAGCCGTGTCGTGATGACATGAAATTTTGATCGGGGGCTCCCCTACTAAGTGTGGTTCATACTAGGCCTGTGAACAGAATTCAAATGTTCGAATAATAAATTCGTACCTATTCGATTTATTTGAATTATTCGAATAGTTTGTCTATTCGAATTATACAACTATAGTTCGTACGTATAGAAATTCTCCAAATCTACGTAAATATGTATGTGTATGTACCTAAATAATTGATGAAACAATACCATAGACATAAAATTACACCTAAAATAGCTTAATAAATATTAGTAAGTAATCTGCAATTTGCAGCTTTACCAATAACTTCAGTAATTTTGTTCATCTTAAGAGGTTTTTAATAAAATTTAGTTGCAAGGCGATTCATTTCACTCGATTCCATGCTTAAAATTTATGTAGAAAAAAATTGTTGTTGATTTAAACACGCAAGAACCTACTAAGCTACAACCATTTTTGCAATGCGCTACCCTTTTGAACCTACTTTCCTTTATTAATTGCTGAATATTGTTTGCCAAGCAGTGCAGTTTGCCAGATAGGCATGCATTTCCGTGTGGCGCGACATTGTCGCGATAGTTCTTTGAATCCTTTGTAAATAAATTATGAGCCCAGAAGAAAAGGCAAAACAAACGACAGAAGGCCTTCAAAGCCCGAACAATTTTGTTCGGTGAAAGTTTTGAGTATTACATTAACGCTCTCAAAACTTTTTTAACAAGTTTCTTTTTCAACTTTTCTTGGAGGCTGTGAGCCTGGAAAGCAGTTTCTGATTATTCTTTAGTCACGAACAACTTTTGTAGTTCGAATCCATTTGTTTAATTGCGTACCTACATTTTTAGCTTTCTGTTTTTGTTTAACATCATCAACATATGCATTTGGCAGTTGTTACATCTATAGGTCCTAATAAGCAAAAATTTCTTTCTAAAATAATCAGATAAGTTCTCTATTATTTTACTTGCAAGAATAAAAATATTGAACTTGTTAATTCACTTCACTTAACTCCAAAACTGTCAGAACTCGGCCCTCGCCGTACAAATTTAAGAAAATGTTTCTTAAAAACAACCATTTATAAAATTATTTATTGTTTATAAAGTCCTATTTTGTAAAAATTATTTGATCTTATTTGGAATCAAACTACACATTTTTTATTCACTTTTAACCCTCTTAAAACAAAAATCAGCTTAGTATACTTAAATTTGCATTGCAACTGCAATTGAAAAAAGTTTAACCCATAGGTTAAAGAAAGTATCCTATACTTTTCAACGGACTCAAAAGGATAAAAACCAATGACTCTTCACGAAAGACAGCTTAAATTGGTTGAAAAACGATAAAGAATCTTTTCACCGGCTTTGCAAAAAACTGCCATTTCACGGAGGGATGAAAATTGAAATCAGGCTTTCGTTTGATTATTTTAACTTCAAAGAAGAATTGCATCAGGTCGATATACAATTTCTGTGATTAATTTTCCCTTTTGGAATGAAATCTACTGCTTTTGACAGTTAATTATTTCTCAAATTGAAAAACGGATCACATTTCGAAATTGATCGCTTCTGTTCATATGCCAAAAAAGTGCAATTGAATTGAAATGAGATGGCAAAAGTCATTATATACCATATTAATTGTGCATGAATAGTTTTATGTTTTAAGATTATATCATAGAAGTAAACTTAACTTTCGCGCAAAAATTAAAAATGCACCAATTTTATGCCCCTCCAAGATTGTGGAGAACAACAAAAATACAACCTCCTACCATCCTGCCCTACAATATAAACATACATAAAATTCTTATATAGGATAAAATAGAGGATGCTGTTGTTTAATCATAATTAAACAAGTTTTCAAGCATATTTTTTCAACATATATTTTCTATATTATACATGGTGTTCGGATTTTATGTAGGAAATGGTAGGTATACCAATCGATTCGTTGGGGTGTCCTGAGCAAACTTCAGTATTTACCCCCTCCTAAAATCACACCTTCCCCTCAAAATCTACGTCAAAGTTTTTTAGGCGGTGCGCGCATTTAAAGTCCTTCTAAATCCTTGTGAGGTCATCGAAAGGGGACTGATTTAAGGGAGCATAAAAGTATCTTTCCATTGGTCCATTCTTGTTAGAATCTCTTTTTAAATGTATGTAATTAAGGGGGTTGAAATCCAAAACTTATCGAAATTTCGTTTTTGGGTTATAAATTCATGTAACGAGAATTTCGATAAACTTTAAATTTGAACACCACTAATTCCTACCTTTGGAAACTCTTCATAATTATTTTACTAATTGAACATCATTCTCGCTTATGCAGGGATTGCAAGTGGAACGAATTAGAAGTGTACCATATCACCGAAAAACCATATCACCTTACCTTACTTTGCCTATCGCTAAAAGTTTTCGGGACAATTACTTATCAGTTTGATTTTTTCAAATACAACATGTGCAGTAATCATTCAAAACATTTGACTAAGCCTCTTCAGTAATGACAATGAAATTAATTAGTATAACTTTAAAAGCCTAAGTCATGTTTCCGGTAAATACATATTTCCAATATGATAAAAACTTTTAAAAAAAATTTGTAAAGTTTAACAAGTGAGATGGGATATCAAATTTAAGTAAAAAAAATATACAAAATATATGCATATTTATATGTACGCTCAATATTTTATAATACGCCAAAAATTATATCGGAAACATATCTACTATAGTATATTTACTGAGAAATAATTACCGCGGAAAATCGACGATTCGTGGAGTAATTTGGAAATATGATTTAGCTCTGCTGTCACAAATTTCTAGGAATAATCAAATCGTTTGCAATCAACTCAAATAAGCTGGGCTCATTTCCAAGAATTTTAAATCTACATAATTAGATACCCGTCTAGTGACGATGAGAAACCAATTCAAAAACGATCATCCAATTTACGCTGAAATTGTAGCTTATTTATGTCATTTTGTAAAGTGAAACTCAAAATATTGGAGTTCTTGGGTAAAAATATAACAATGAATTTACAAGTAAAGTGATTTTCATAATATTTACGCTCTGTAATATAAATGCAATAAAGCGTAAATACTTGTTGTATATTTTGGAACAAATTCATTTCTTACGGAACGTCGAAGCATTTAACATTTTTGTGAATAGGTAGGTAAATATAATACATATATAATAAAGAACAATTCAAGAAGGTCCAAAAGTGATCAACCTTCCAGGCAAATAACCTGCTCCAATGAAACAAGTTCTGAGAAATGAAAAACAAAGTTGTACATGTCCTTAGGGGATAATAAGTATATACAAAAATAGCTACAGTGAAAAACTGTCTCATCAAATCGACGTAGTCGAAGCGCAGAACAGCAACAGGAGGAAACTTAATTAAGAGAACAGTGAAAACGAGTCTGTTAGCAGGGCACGTTGTTTGGGTCCGGTTGCCCAAAGAGCATATACCAAGGTCCATTTATCTAATAATTCATTTTTTATGTTCGAATAAAAGAAATATTTCTCGAAAGAAAGGCCATTCTTCAAGTTGGGATGAAAATTCACTGCCGAGAAGGTTAAGGATTCCGCTGAGGAACTCAAAATATTTCCCTGAAGAGAACCAGACCTACACGAAATATTGTTCATTTCTATAATAAACGACGTAGAAAACGCTTTTATAGGGGTAAAAAGAGTACGATTTTTTTTTTTTTTTAGAAAATTACGATAAATAATGGGAAACTCTTTTAAACCGAACTGATCCAAAGCATTCTACAAGAAAGCGGGATTCCCTCCTGAGAAATATCCAAGCTAATTATGCCGTAAATTTATAAAAGCCCGAGGGAAACTTGCTGAATCTTGAGCAATTATTTTACAAGCCACTTTTATCCATCGCAGAAAGAAACAATTTTACATCTTGGTTTTTATGCGCCAAGCATAATCTTCTCCGATTCTTTCTTTCCGCGTAAATTAAAAATGAAAATTATGTTGGTAAGTCGAAGCACGTCGCGGTAACAACGCCTCGAAATAACTAGAGGGAATTTTAAAATTGAAGCCAGCTGCCGACTGTGTAATTAGCGATATTTAGCAACTTGTAGTGCACATGTGCGCACCACGCATCCACCTAATTAAAAGTAAACAAATAAATTTCCACAAGAAAGCCGAGATAGCATTTCTTTAAGTGTCAAGAGCATTGCGTAAGTGCAACTGACACCGCTTGCTCGCGCGCCGAGAAATGCAAGGCGAACCGATTATGAAAACGTGCGGCAGGTCAAGAATTGTTATGATTCTTGATATGCGACGCTATTGCACGACAGTGCGGAAATATTAATGACCCACTAAATAACTTCGAGTATCAGTAAAACATGGGTCACCCAAATTTATTTCGAGAGCGTGTCATGTCAACTGATTTTATGTCCACTTAGCTAAGTAAGATGTTGTAAGTAAATAGTATTTAAGCGAAGAAAATTTAGAACAAATACACACTCTGGCGCTAACCATCGAAGAGAACTGTTTTATTTCTCATCCCTTCGGAGTGCAAGTCCAAAAGACGGCTTACCAATTTTTGGAGCCTATTGGAAAGATCAGCTGGCCTATGGCTTAGCTTCCACTTGCACTCTCCCCAAGACAAAACAATTGTACATGGCGACCCTGCAACCGATCCTGCGAATCGAGGAAGCATCAAGACCAGCACTTCAGGAAGCCTTGAAGGAAGACTCCACAGCCGCACCTAGGCCGATATCGATCGAAGAATACCGACGAAGGCAGGCGAAGCAACAGAAGCCCGACCGAAAGGACGACAACAACCCCCCCGCTAGAAGGAAGAAGAAGAGGGCTGGAAAACTGGTGAAGCTGCGACGGGAAGTAGCTGAACTTCATCGGCTGGCGACAATTGCGGTGACAAAGAAGGAGAAGAACGTTTTTCTAAATAATATAAAGAAGCTGAAGACCCAATTCCATCATGGGAAAAACCCAATCGAAGGAAGAACACCGCACCACTAATATAGTATCCACACCGATTAGTAACAACAATATTATAGATAGCGTTTTAGAATTAAAGTATTTAATCATTGTACTTATTGTGCTGATAGCAGCAATAACTTTCATTATGTATGCTAGAACTAAATTAAGTAAGCTGATTAAGAAAGAAGTAGCAAAGAAAGAACTGGTGTAAATTAGATTCAATAAAAACAAAACAGAATAATAAAACAAATTTTATTATATTAAAATTAGAAGAGTAGCAGCAAGTATTTAATTCAAAAATGTACACAGACTCTAGGATAACAGAAAGAACTAGTTTAGCAATAGCAAAACTAGAAGAAGTTGCTCGTATAACGGTGATAGTAGGGTTTGGTATTGCTATAGGTTTGATATTGGTATTCCTTGTCCAAAGACGATGCAGAAATCAAGCATAATTCTGTAAAAACGACATACATATTCTATCTTTGATCAATTGACCAAATGTCCAGGCTGCTTGCGATCTATGAGAAACTAGAAGAGCAAGGTAGTCCACTGTTAAGTAACCCGAACAGGGAGTATACGGCAGCATATCTGCTAGCGAAAAGGACTGAGATTCACAGCCTTAAGATAACATTTTCTAAACTTTACCAAAGTTTTAGTGAAGTTGAACAGAAACGCTGTGAACGGATAGCTATTAAATTCCAGACAAAATATAGAGAATTGGAATTATTAATACACCATAAAGCTCAAGCAATCAAAAACTCGTTAGACTGTTCGATTTTAGAAACAGAAAACTCTCTGCTGGAAGCAAGCGATACATCCGATCCTCCTGATAATAGCAGTGCCGATTTGCAAACAGCATCAACAATGGCTTTCGACATAGCAACAACAACTAAGCTACTGCCAGTTTTTGATGGCGATTCAGAAAAATTAAATAATTTTGTCAATCTGACTGAGTATCTACATGATACCCTAAGTTCTGAACAAGAAAAGGCAAAATTAATAAAGTTCATAGTAAAAACTAAATTTACTGAAAAAGCAAGAGCTAGAATAGGGTCTGAAAAAGAGCCCACAGATTTTAAATCTTTTAAGGAAACCTTAGTAAAGATTTTCAAAACACACAGAAACGCCATGAAAATTCAGAATGATCTAGCAAAAGTTCATCAAGGAGAAAAACCTTTGCGGAGCTATGTTGAAAAAATTGACAACTTGATAACGGAGCTGAACAGTATTCAAATAACAGAACAAGGAGATAATAATAGAGATATCATCTCAAGAATGAACGACAGCATTGCTCTGAATGCATTTAAGTCAGGGCTACGGGATTCGATAAAATACACTGTTTTTGCCGGCAGACCCAAAACTTATGCTGACGCCGTAGAGCTTGCACAAGAGATTGAATCTGAGCAGTCAAAACCAGAGCAGAATAGAATCTTCAGGATGCAATTCACCCCAAGAAGGGCGCACAATAATCGATTCAACAACTATACCAGAAATGGTAGCAACAATTATAGAGGTCGTAATAACTTCAGTCAGAACAACAATCGCGTTGCAAACAGATCCAACTACTCACATAGCAACAGAGGGTATGCAGCAAACAGAGGTACAAGGAGAGACTTTACGCATAATGCAGCCCCTGCCAGAACATCGAATGATAACCCGAATTCATATAGTAATCCGCGAAATAGCGCGAACGCTCGTCCTCTGCAACAAAGTAGGCACACGCGAAGGATTAATTGCTTAGAATCGGAAAACTCGCAAGCCGTCCCCGAAGCACATCAGTCGAGGGACGAAGAATACCGCGTACAAAACTAACTAACATTTATTGCATTGAGCTGAATAAACTAACAAACTATGTAAAACTAGATAGCTCGATGACTCCATCAGCTTCTTGGTTCATTGACACTGGCGCAGATATATCTATCGTTAAGTTAAGCAATATAGGTGATCAGTTAATAGATAAGAATGAAATTTGCACAATCAAAGGTGTTACAAAGGGTGAAAGTGAGACGTTCGGTACAATAGTAATGCTATTCAACGTGGAAGGTGAGGTAATCAAACATAAAATGCATGTAGTAGATGAAAACTTTCCCATATCAACTAAAGGACTGCTGGGAAAAGACTTTTTTATAAAACATAGATGCAGAATAGACTATGATAATTTTGTGCTAACAGTAAGTGCAGAAACGAAAGACATAGAACTTCCAATATGGACCGAAATCCCAGAAAGAGAATTTATTACAGTACCAGCGCGAACTCAAGTGATACAAACCATCAATGTGAACACAAGTGAAGATAGTGTTGTGCTTAGTGACGAAATAGAAGATGGATTACACGTGGCAAATACGATAATCCCCGCGAAAGGTGTAAAGCATGTGAAGCTAATTAATGTAACAGAAAAGGACATCACTTTAAAGGAACCAAAGTTAAGGATAGTACCCTTAAGAAATTATGCATTCGTGAAAAAGGTGAGTGCGGCAGCTGCATTGAAAAACAATGCTGAAAGATTTAAACAACTAAAAAATGAGCTAAACGTAGCAAACTTGGATGAGAAAGCCAAAGAAACGATATATGAACTGTGTAGAAGATACGCAGACATTTTCTACCTAACATGCGACCGACTAACAGTTAATAATTTTTACCAGCAACACATATCCGTGCACGATAACTCACCGGTATACATCAAGAACTACCGTCTACCACAGACACAGCTGGAGGAAATAAACAGGCAAGTGCAACAGCTACTAGAGGATGGCATAATTGAACACTCAACAAGCCCATACAACTCACCATTGCTAGTAGTACCTAAGAAGAGCAGCGATGGAGATAAAAAATGGCGAATGGTCGTCGACTTCCGTCAACTTAATAAAAAAATTATAGATGATAAATTTCCGCTGACTCGATTAGATGACGTATTGGACAATTTGGGAAAAGCCAGATATTTTTCAACGCTGGATCTCACAAGCTCGTTCCATCAGATTGAACTAGATGAAGAATCGCGACCACTAACTGCATTCTCAACTAATACGGGACATTTTCAATTCAAAAGGTTACCTTTCGGACTGAAAATATCCACTAATAGTTTTCAGCGTATGCTATCAATAGCGCTCGCAGAGTTAGGAGCAGAGACATTCCTGTACGTAGATGACATAATCATCCACGGGCGTAGCATAGCGCACCATAACAACAACTTGGTAAAGGCTTTTGAATGCTTACGAAAATACAACCTAAGATTAAACCCTCAGAAGTGTAATTTCTTGCAGACAGAAGTAGTCTACTTGGGTCATTTAATAACAAGTGAAGGCATAAAGACTGATCCGAAAAAATATGACAGCATCGTGAATTACCCTACCCCAACAAATGCGGACGAAACTCGACGGTTTACAGCTTTTTGCAACTATTACAGGAGATTTATAGCAGGCTTTGCAGAAATAGCAAAACCACTCAATCAACTCACAAAGAAAAACACAGCTTTCGTGTGGTCTGAGCAATGCGAGAAAGCTTTTCAAACTCTGAAAAATAAACTGATTAATCCACCTATATTACAATATCCAGACTTCGGAAAAGAATTCATACTGACTACAGACGCATCAAATTCAGCACTAGGAGCAGTATTGTCTCAAGGAGAAATTGGCAAAGATTTACCCATTTCCTATGCAAGCCGATCATTAAACAAGCACGAGCTGAACAAGCCTGTTATACTAAAAGAACTACTAGGAATACATTGGGCAATCACGCATTTCCGACCTTATTTATATGGTCGAAAATTCACAGTGGTCACGGATCACCGACCACTAGTCAGTTTATTCACCCATAAAAACCCCTCATCAAAAATGACCAGAATTCGAATGGAACTTTCAGAATATGATTTCGATATAGTGTATAAGAAGGGATCTCTCAATACAAATGCAGATGCACTCTCAAGAATAAAATTAAATACGAAAATATTGAAGGATATGGTACCAAAAGAAATAATGATTATGAATTCGAAGGATAGCAATAAATCACGTGATAGAGATGAAAACACGGAAGAATCGTCTGGCCAACTATTCATCCACCAATGTGCTTCCATCTCAGAAATAAATTCGATAAAAAGATTAAGATTCATAAGAATAAACGAAGACAACCCGCGGAGAAAATATAACAAGGATAAGAATATATTCATAAAAAGAAAGGAGGTTGCGATCGAGTACAGTGATAAACCATATCTAAACTTATGTTTGATCTTGGAGAAACTGTCACTCGCAATGATTGACAACAAAGTGCAAAAGCTAGCTTTATCCATGAATGAAGAGATATTTGAGTGCATTAACATTGAGACATTTAAAGAGAAATTTAACGAAGTACAAGAGAGATTACGGAGACAGAGAAACCAATTTTTAAGAATAGTACTATACACACCACCGGAAAGAGTAATCAACAAGGACAAGCAACTGGAAATAATAAAAGAATTTCATGACACACCACACATAGGAGGACACACAGGGATTAAAAGAACAATCAACAAAATTAAACAACGGTATTGTTGGAAGAATTTAAATAAAATGGTGAAAGACTATGTAAACAATTGTGAACGGTGCAAATTAAATAAAGTTTTCAAGCACACTAAAGAGCATTTAGTAATCACTGACACGCCTAGCACTAGTTTTGAAGTACTAGAAATAGATACAGTAGGACCATTAAGGCAAAGTAAATATTTCCGATACATATTGACGTGTCAATGCCAATTAACTAAATACATTGAAGCATTTCCAATGGAGAACAAAGAAGCCAAAACTATTGCAAAAATCTTAGTTGAAAAATTAATTTTAAAATATGGATCTTTCACAAAACTAAAGACAGACATGGGTACAGAATTTGTAAACTCCGTATTCACGGAAATATGTAAAATTTTCCACATAGACCACGTCACATCTACTCCTTTTCACCATGAATCCATGGGTGCAATAGAAAGAAACCATAGAGTACTAAATGAGTATCTTTTAACGGTTTGTGACAATGACAATTGGGATGAATGGTTACCATATTTTACCTTTTCCTATAACATAACACCACATTCTGATACCAAAATGTCACCATTTGAATTAGTTTTTGGTAAGATAGCCACGTTACCCGAAATAAATAGAAAAAGCAACACACCGATATACGATTTAGATAATTACGCTTCAGAAGTAAAGTATAGGATACAACAAACTAATGAATTAGCGAAAACTATACTGGAGCTAGCAAAGAAGAAGAGAAAAATATGTTATGATAAAACTGCTAGACCATTAAAAATAAAGATAGGAGATAAAGTTAAGATAAAAGTAGGGAATAGAAGAAAAACAGAACCTCCTTATAAGGGACCATATGTAGTAGTAGAAACAAATCATGTAAATAGTAAAATTAATATGAACGGACAAATCAAAGAAATTCACAATAATAGACTAGCAAAATATTGAATAAGAAACGTTGACTCGACATTGTAACAACATTGTGACATGCCTCGAAACACTTTAGAGTGAACCAAAAATTTTTTTTCTCAATATAAAAAATTTTTTTTCCAAAAGGGGATGGATGTAGTGCACATGTGCGCACCACGCATCCACCTAATTAAAAGTAAACAAATAAATTTCCACAAGAAAGCCGAGATAGCATTTCTTTAAGTGTCAAGAGCATTGCGTAAGTGCAACTGACACCGCTTGCTCGCGCGCCGAGAAATGCAAGGCGAACCGATTATGAAAACGTGCGGCAGGTCAAGAATTGTTATGATTCTTGATATGCGACGCTATTGCACGACAGTGCGGAAATATTAATGACCCACTAAATAACTTCGAGTATCAGTAAAACATGGGTCACCCAAATTTATTTCGAGAGCGTGTCATGTCAACTGATTTTATGTCCACTTAGCTAAGTAAGATGTTGTAAGTAAATAGTATTTAAGCGAAGAAAATTTAGAACAAATACACACTCTGGCGCTAACCATCGAAGAGAACTGTTTTATTTCTCATCCCTTCGGAGTGCAAGTCCAAAAGACGGCTTACCAATTTTTGGAGCCTATTGGAAAGATCAGCTGGCCTATGGCTTAGCTTCCACTTGCACTCTCCCCAAGACAAAACAATTGTACAAACTAATAGCGAGGAATTATTGAAATACATACATTGAAAATTACCTTAAGCTTTGCTCCGTGTGGAAGCGATAGTGGCAAAGTTCGCAAGCAACCATCCCCGATGTTCCCAACCAATTCTCCAGGCAACCCTTGTGCACGTAGGCCAGCGTCCCCTTGCATAGGCAGGGCGAGATTAACCTGAAATGAAATATTCCACCAATGCCATTTTATTAAAATATTCCTGCAGGACCAGGGCCGTTCGCGAGGGCCCGAAAAACAAAATGAAATGCAAATCAGGAGGAATTTTTGAAATTGAAATATGTGCGTCGACCGTTTAATTTCCACGCAATGCGCCACTGCTGGGCTAAAGAGGCCTGTTGCTCGCCATTCGCCAAGGACGGATATCCGGCTAGCCCCTTGATAAGATATTATTCTCCAATTACGCCCACTCAATTTAATATCATAATTCGTCCAAAGCATTCCGAGTGGAACCTATTTTCCCTAAAAAAGGCCGTTGCGCTCTGGGCGAGAGGACCAAGGTAACCCTCCCCCGCAAGTTTGAATAATTCATCAGGGCCTCATGGAATTTTTAAATGTTAATATTAAGTGGTCGCTTGAATCGTTCCTCTAGTTTCTTCCGGCGGCCGATGGCACAAGACGTTTCCTTGAAGTCTCGTGTCCGTGTAACTTGATTTACTCAAAGGACACTTTTACGCTGTTGATTTTCTTACAACGTTGATATATTTTTAATGGGCGACAGGTCATGCTACCTCATTTCCTCCACTTTTACGCTTTTAATTTTCCGTGAAATTCAATTCTGCTTCTTTATGCTATACATATTGAAATTAATGATTTTAATTTAACAAATAATAAAAGAGAAACGAAAATACCATTAAAATGTTTTGACTTATTACCACTTTGCCCCAAAATATTGATCTAAACATTTTCTCAGTTCAATATTTGAAGTTTAGTGGGAAGCAAACAAATCATGACCATTTAACCCACTTTTTCCACAATTTTAAAGCTTTCTATGTAAATGTAAGAATTTATTATATAAAATTCAATTCAATACTAATTTGGCTTGAAAATCTGATTCAAATCGAATAGTTGAAATAATTTCAATAACTTTCTCTTTTTTTAAGTTTTAAAATACATATCTTTTCACGTTATAGCAATTTTTTATGACTTTACTTAACAAATCAAAGACATCTGTGCAGATGATGTTTTGTTTAATTAATTTAGATTTGCGAATCTTTTCAAATTTTGATTGATATAATTTTCCTATTTCATATGGTTTATTACAGATGTTTTTTGATACCAAGTAAGGCGATTTATCAATAAGTTGCAAAAAGAATCTTACCAAACCCTAAAACCTAATATTTGATATTTAAAAATGATAGCTATCTAAAATGAACAAATTTTGAACTTTGCTATACAAATGATTGATGATTATATCTCACATAACTCATTGGTGATTTTTCTATCTTCCAATTTGCAATGTATTATAAGATCTTTAAAAACACTCATCAACATTTTTGATGCTTTTTTATATCACAAAAGTGATAGTTCATTTTAATATGATTTTTTTCACAGATTGCAAATCCAAAAATTAAAATGTTCGAGAACGTCAGGTTTTTGTGTAAAACCGAGGTAGAAAAGCACAAAAACTGCTTTTTAGCCACTTTTGAATTTAGTTTGAAAATTTTAAAATCGTTATTAGAAAAAAAGTAGTTCAAATAAAACCTTGAACCTTTAACTATGTATTTCCATAAAATACGAAATGATTCAAAATTTAACCGAGGAAAATATCCTACAGATTTTAATGTATCAGTTTGCCATTGTGAAAATGTCATATCTTTTAATTGGGTTGAATTACAAACTTGGAAACTTTTTACAGTGCTATCAAGCCGTAAACTTGAGTATTTGCAAATTTTAACTCAATACCTCTAGCAGTTCCTGTAAAAATAAAAAATGGTTTTGATGGACAGGCAAACAACAGCGTGAACTTCGTAATTTAGTTTAAAAACAAGTTAAGCGTTACTACCTCGCGATTCAAAATAATCCCATTCCACGGTATGATTAAATTAATAATTACGAAACATCGAAATCAACACTTATCTACCTACTTTTTTAGGAAACGCAGGATAAAGTTCCAAAGCCTAAAATTTAAATATCAGTGAGCGTACCAAATGGTTATTTAAATATTCGGAACAGATTGAGTTTGAGTTTTCCTCACGGATTTTGAAAAAAATTTGTAGGAGTTTTCATTTGGAGTCAAAAGTGACGAATATGCAAAAAAAATTGGTCGGTCATTTATACTTCCCGAGATATTTAACATTGAAATTTCGAAAATTGACACTTTGCCGCCACGATAGCACTCTTATAGATTTTTTACAGAAATTCGGTGGAAATATTTTTAATTTAAGGTTTTTCCATAATTTACACCAAAACATTGTTTGAGCATGGAGAAATTGTGTCGAAAAACTTTGCAGAATTTTAAATTTAAAAATCTATGGAAATATAAACGACTGACAAATTTTCTTTGCTACTCGTCACTTTTGGCCCTAAATGGACATTTACTACAAAATTCCATCAAAATTCGTGAAAAGATCTCAAACTCAGTTAATGCCAAATATTCTTTTCTTTCGGTTATATTGTGTTGATTCTATTGCAAGAGTTTAAAGTCTAAAACAAATCGATTATCCTTCTAAACATCTCCTTGAAAGGAAAATAAAAAAATAAAAAAATAAAGCCTAAAACATCCAGGTTTCAGTTTAAATAACGTAGGAATTGTCAAAATAATTCTTTAAGCATCCAATTGAATAATCCCATTTTGGATTCCATTATCCTGGTAATTTTGATCAGATAAATTCACGCAGTTGGTAAAACTTCGTTTACTAGAAATCAAGCAACAAAGGGCAAATTGGGGCTCCTCGTGTGCAGGGCTCCTCTGTTGTTTAGCAGCTGGAGCCCTTCTTGTAATTTACCTGCTCTAAAACGATTAGTGGAAAACTGTCCGAAACTTGAGCTGTAAATGGAATGATTGAGGAACAAGTACCTTTCGGGGTGCTCGCTTGTATGGCAAATTCGACAGACCACCGAGCCCACAGACCACATCGAATTTGGGGCGGAGGTCCTGGGGACGGCCGACTCGATGCGATTTGAGCTGCCGCTTTCGACGCCCGCGCCGACATTGGGGTGGGGCACATCGCTTCCGGAGGCGCTCCCCGTCGTGTTTTCATTATTTTCCGCCTCGGAGCAGCCTTTCGAGTTAGCACCGGATTCTGTGATTGCCCTTCCTGCATCCTGGTCACAATTTTCGGTCGTCTGCTGCTGCGCCCCATCCTCCCTGGCTGCGTTATTTAAGGCGGTGGGTAGGGCTTCTGGAACCCCCTGGACACCTATGGTTTTGTCGACGGTGCCTGCTGCACCTTTGTCCTCATTATTTGGGTTTCCTGAAAAGGAGACCACCTTTTTAGTCCTGTCTCTCACCAAAATTGTATCAAAATGAAAATCTGCCCCCGGCAGGTCCGCACGGAAACCTCGGAAATTAAATCTAAAACTATGGCCAAAATGCAGTCCCGAAATTGCGAGGTCTTTACAAGTCTTAATGTGCTACATATGCACTAACTACCCCGAGAAGACGACAGCCAAAATTAGTCGGGTTCTGAGAGAATAGACTTCATCAAAAGACATAATAGAGGCAAGAAAATTACTTCCTCCTGGGGCATGGGTGGGTTCTGGGGAGCATGCTCGAAGTGATAAAAGTTCACTCGGGAAGCTTGGGAAAACTTTAATTTGGTATTCATTCCTCCGCTCCAGAGCAACATTTGTGCAAAACTTTCGGATCGGGACTTCCTTGGGATGTTCTTAAAGCGTTTTCCAAGGAATGGTTTTAATTAAAAGGCAACAGGCCTAAATTACCATCCCATTGAAGTTAGCCCTCTGCGGAGCCACTTCTGTGGGATCTGTTCCGAATTTTTACTTTGTATTCTCGAAAGATTTCCTAAGTTTTCCTCGTGACACTGGTTTTCACGGTTAATTTGAAACACATCACAGGTATAAATAAAAAAGTGATTTTAGGACATAAACCCGCGATTTACACCAACGAAGGCCCAAAAAACCTAACACCTCTAATTGTTGCTCCCACAAAGCCTCAATTTATAGTTAGCAAACCCTATTTGACCTTTAACTTTATATTCAAAACGAGGATGCAATTTAATTGACTAATTTTATCGTGTTCAAGTTACTTTTGAAATCAGCTCAAAACTCAAAACAAAGTTAATTTTGAGTTAAACGAGTTTGTTGCCATAAATAGTACATCAAGTACGAAATAAAAATGGAATTTAAATTATCCCTGTCTCCCAAATGGTTTTGGTTTATTCCAAATTCGGATTATGTACTGTGTCTGGGGAAATCAGCGTGGTCATGAATCTTTCATTTTTCAAATGAAAGTGAAATGTATTGCGCAATTTTTTCTCAAGAATATTGTGCGTGGATTAATCAAATATTTTATTTTTTGCGTTATTCGATTAAAATTTAATTAAATTTATATATTACTGTTTTTATAACATTAGTAGCATAAGTAGTATTATATAAATACAAATAAATTGAAGACAATGCACCATAATGTCTCAGCGCTATAAAAGCTAACTTTTAGGGCTTGTTTATGTTAAGTTTCAGAATTATAGTCATTTTAATATTTTATCAGTCATATGGGATTCATTCTCTTTCGTACTTAATGGTTTTTCAACTACAAAATATAAAATCTTCATCAAAGTACATGCTTTAATATTCCATCAAATAAGTAACCACTAGGGTTTCTGAAGCATTATATTTTTTATGAACTTATTAAATAAATCTATGTAGGTATGTCAAATCAACCATCCTTTTACACTTTATCTTTAATATCAAATCGCAATCATTCTAAAACCTTTTACGAATGAGATATTTTCTGTCCCAGTGATTCTGATATTTTATTACACACATCCCAGTTTTCTTCTTAGATTAAGATTTTATTATAAAAATTTACCAACTCGAAAATAAGCCAAATTACAGAACAATTATTCTAATATCGCCAATGAAAGTTCTGAATAATAACCGAATTAATTTATTCGTTAAATAAAATTATTCTAATAATAATCTAGGTTACAATTTGCACAGGTAAACAGATTTTTAAATAATAAAATCTGAATATTGAAAAACAATTGTATAACTTTTCCAGATTTGTAATTATTTCCCGAGTTTAAATAAATTTAAGTAATTATTCCATACTTAAGTTGAGTCCTAACAATAAAATCGAAAAACCTGTCATTTAGTGTAATTGTTCTACCTACAATCCACAGTATGAAATTAATATATATAAAACTACAAGCGTTTTACGCCAGTTACGTCTCTCATTTGAATTTGACAAGGGTGAGGAACTTCAAAATAGTTATTTATATATTTTCATTTCTCATATTCATTGATAGTTTTTCGCTCATAGATGTAATTAAAATCACGTAATCGGCTTACTCAACAATAAATATTTGTGGATTAATAATCAAACAATGCGATTGTGTAAAAACTTTCACATGCATCATACGAGCGGACAACTAAATGCACCAAATCTACCTACATACTAAATTTAAAACCCTTTTGTGACGTCGGTGAAAAATACTTATTTCACAACAAATCATTTATGCAGACAAAACTTTGATCTCTAGGTTTTATATAAATTAGTCCGCATAGGTGATTCCATGGGAATGATGCATGAGAACCCCCTGGGGAAGCATTCAGTTGCGGTTGCAATAAATTTTATACCTATCCGTCCGCTAAATTTGCAATTTGCACCTGTTTTAATAAATTGGCGAGAACAATCCTTTGATATAATACTTTGCCACCGCTTCAACAGGCTGATGCGGTGCAACGCTACGCTGTGATCCGCGCGATTTCAATTGCAATTGCAATTGAGATTGCGCTTATTAGCGACTTGAATACGCCGGTATTTGATTGCAATTAAATAGTCAATAAACAAGTCCTTTTCAGTTCGTTCTTGGTAGCAAACACTACAAGGGTATTTGAAATATTTTAATATTTTGGAAAACAGGCAAAGTTATCAAAAACTTAGATTTTGTGCATAGATTCTGTGCTTCACAACACTCCTCGAGGATACTGGTGTATTGTTTCGTAATTATAATTTTGATTGGTCTTGGTTTCATTTAAATTTAATTGAGTATATCTATATACTATGATAGCTAGAAAATTCAAATGTTTCTAAGATTTCATCAATGCTTCGTTTTTTAACCTTTCAAATGAGAACATTCCTGAAGCCAGGAGTTATTTTATCAACCATTACTTTCATTATTATTAGAACTATCGTTTATGGGAAAAAAAAGCATAATTTTTATTTATAAACCTAAAGCGAATTCTAGGCAAAAATGCGTAGTATTTCAAACAAAAAAATTTGTGTCGGCTAAAATTGTCGTAAATTTCATATTATGATGTACCTACGCCATAAAGAAACAATGAAATATTTTGCACCAGTGCCGAATAGTCGGTGTGCCATAAGGCACAATCCAGACTTTGTTAAACTTTTTGATCCCTCTATATTACACCTTTTGGTAAAAAAGTCTTATTAACTCTGGAAAACACGTTACTTTTCCCTTTGAAATTGTTTCAACAACGTACAATTTTCGCACTTGAAAGGTCCTTCAGAAAGTTATGAGCTTCTTCAAGACATAAACAGCCGCTCTTGTTAGCTTGTTGAATAGCACAATAAGAAGCCTTTTGATAAACTGGAACATGAACTCCTTTTCATGCTGCCACAAAAATAACAACGAAAAACAGCTTCATTTCCGGGAGATTCTTTGCACGTATAGTACTAAAAAATTTCCCATATTTCTTTTACGCACAATATTTTAATATCCTCAAAAGAGACAATAAAATCAAAAGAAAAATTTCCAGTAAAAAAAATTATGTATTTAAGTTTACTGAACATTCAATATACGATATGTTTAACGTAAAACAGCATAACGTTGACGTAAAATGATAAATAGAAATTTTCCTGGAAAATATACTAAAGGCCAAAGTCACGGAAAACCTTTTTCACCTACCACTTGAACCGCAAAAATAATTTTTATTTAATTTGCATTCCACGCACAGTGAATACGAAAAGAAATTTCATTTCATTCATAAAGTGAATACTAGATTTAAAGACTCAAGAAAAAGCCTACGAATGGTGTTCATCCAAAGCCCGCTCCACGAAGGTGGTGGTGCTTTTCGTGAATTAATTCAGTTTCGGGATTCCTACGGATTTCTACCTTACTCGAAGATTTATTACCGGCTTTAAAACAAACAAGATATTAAGTCAGCCATACAGAGCAGGAGGCACCGAGAGTTGGCTCGAGAACATTCCTGCCGGAGGGCTGAGACAATTTCCTATGAAATTATTATTTCACTCGAATTCAGGCTTTTCATTTCTGAATGCTCTCGGGGGACCCATCCAATCATTACGACGCCTTATTTGAATTATGTCTGCAATATTAGGACTCACCATCTCCATAATACGCTATATTTTTTTAAAAAAAAGTACTCAAATTGGACATTTGCTGTTGTAAACGTTTCCGATAGAAGAATTATATAGTTGGGTAGGAAAATTGATACTTCTACTTGCGAGTTTTTGTAAAAAGGAATTTGAAAGGTTTGATTACTTACAAATTCTTATACCCAATTATTTTATTAGGTATATTGCTTCAAAAGTAATTTGTCTTATAACATTTTAATGATGACTTCACCTCAGCATAATTCCTTTGCTTCTTCAGGAAATTAGTAATTCATATGTAAACTGATCAACAAAGTTAATTCTGACTTAACTTTTCATGAAAATCTTCAAAAATTCAAACAAATGTATTACTTAGTGACTAACTTCATTATTCGATCAAGTTAAACTATAAAATCAACCTTTAATTATTAAATAACGTTCGATTGATTTGTCGCTTTTGTCACCTCAAGCTTTGCTAAATAACAACCCATTTACAAACATATTTCAAATAAGGCACTAACGAAAACAATTAAGAAAAATTGGACAAAACATCACCTGGAAATATTTTCAATTTGTAAATTAGAGGCTAAAGCAAGATGTACAATTGCTACATACATAATATAAATGGAATGATATTAAATTTTGTACGCAATTTTAAGAATTTAACAAATATTATACTTACCATCATTCATTTTAATAAAGGTTTCAAAATTTCGTCTCGAAAATACCTCAATTATTGCATTAAAACTGTTAAATAACCAAACAAAAAATTTTGACACTCACATGCCAAAACACGGCATATTTGGACTTGTCGAATAATTCGTAGCATTCTGCTTTTTTTAAAAAAAAACTTTAAATTTAATCTGTACAGTGATTTATCTGAACTTAATAAGTTTTAAAAAAAACTATAGATAACTTTATGCCTAATGATATTTATTTAACAATCCACAAAAAATTACCCACATCAAAGCGTTTAAACCTTATTTCTTATTCTTTTTGAGATAATATGTTTTAAACAATTCCATTTAATAAATATCAAAATAGATAATAATTTTATAAGATATTTTTCATAGAGCTTGGAATTTAAACAAGACATGTATACAGTTGTTGAACCTTGCCGAGGAGCTTTATCTGTCAAAATTTATGTCGGTTTATATCTAGAATGCAACCACCCAAACATGCATATGTAATACCGCATTCGCACACTGCATCCCATTTTGAAAAGCTTATAACAGCGAAAATCCAACTAAAGTGCATAGAGAAACGTATGCATATTTTGCCGAATTATGGTATCATTTTCAACCCCCATACTCTGGAGCTTAAGTAAATTCTTTCGTAAATACCAAGACAAAATTGGGAGGTGGTAGTACATGGTGTGGAGTCGTAAATTCCTCGAGTAAATGAAATTTCAAACTCATTTCCTTTGCAGTTGCTAATTTTCGGTTCACTCTGGATTTGTTTGAACCACTAAGGATTTCTTCTTCTGAGATACAGCTTCTCTGCAGAATAGCTCAAGTCTTAATTAACTGCATTTAGATTTGCAACATTTAAATAAATTCGTTCTACCACATAAATTTCAATTGTAACCATTTAAATTCATATCCTCAGAACTTGGGATGCACCTCGGTAATCAATAAATCCTTACGGAATTGGTTTAGGGATATTACAATGGATTCTAGAGTTTTGTTTTTGCGATTTAGGTTTGTAATAAGCCCTTAATGATAAGTTCGTAAATCAAATCAAATCAATCTGGATGTTTTAAGAATATTTGAGTATTTTTATACTTATATTAATTTTATACACAGTTCCCAGGAAGTGTAGGCAAATTATTATCTAATTTTTTTTTCAATTCTTTTTATAAAAATTGGAACATCAAAAAGTTGTTCATAAATCATACTTCTCTTTAAAATAAACTGCATATTAACATTTTTGAAATATCCGGCTTCATTTAATTGTTAATTTGAGAACAATATGCACATTGTTAACTCTGATTGTGTTCATAACACAACATTTTTAAACGATTTCACAGTGAATTCATGCAAAGCATGAATTATTTTAATAAAGTTATTTCGAAATACTTGATATGAACCTGGACTCACATATGATTTATAGCCACAAAAAAGAATGGGAGAGAGGAGGTAGTTTGCAATTTTTTTTTTCTCTGGGAAAGTGGGAGACTGTTCTTAATAAGTCATAAAATTAACAAATTAAATAATTTTTATATTCGACTTGCTTTCTGCCCGCGACTTCGTCCCCATGGATCGCGAAATAGAAACAGAATTGTGCTAAAATGGGGGTTAAACGTTTGTATGGAAGTCCGTAATTTCAAAAGTTACAAAGGTGAAATTTGTTGCATTTAGATTATTGCTTTGAAATTAACTACCTATGTTTCAGGGTTATAGAGAAATCAACCCTTAACTAATTCTAATTTTCATGGTTTAACCTCAAAAATGACGGAACTCTCAAACTTTCATCAACTAATTTACACCCTTAGGAGATGATTTTCCAAAAACTCTGAAACACGTTGTTGTTAATTTCCAACCAAAAGGCTAAATAGTAATTTTCATTGGTTTAACTACAAAAACAACAGAACTGCCATACAAAAATTCATCCTCTATTTCACTGGCTTGAGGAATAAAATAAAACAAAAATCCTGAAATACGTCTTTCTGAATTTCTAACTTAAATGTCAAATACCAATTTTCATGGATTTATCTTTATAAATGAACAATTTTCATACAAGCTTACTTACTTACTTAGAAATTCGTAAAATCCTTTCTTAGTGAGTGGTTACGTCAGCAGTTTCGGCTCGGCGTTGATGAATTATTCAGGACATGTTATTTTTTATATATAGATTTCATTTGTGTTCATTTGTCTTGTTAATTTACTACTTTGGCTATAAATTATACTAGACTATAACCAAATTAAGCTCTAATTATATTTATATTAGTCGTCTTCTAAAATGTTTGGTCAATTTTTTATGTTTTATAAGACAACTTTTGTCATTATCAGTTAATTAGAATAATTGCCTCTATTTTCAAACTCATTAAACCTCAAAACTGCTATTAATAATTCAATCCCAAAGTGTTCAAAAAATGTTCATGTTTTCTTTATAGCTTGCTAAAAAGTCAGATTTAATTTCAATCTAATTTCTTCAATAATTTTGTTTAAAATTTTAGAAAGACACATATTTACTAAAATCAAACGCTTTTCTTAAATACTCGAACCGACCCAAAAAGAGATTCTTAATTTAAATAAATATAAAAGCTTAAGCAAGATGATTTTGAAACTATTTTCGCTGAAATCCAAAATGATTGTCTCACTACTTTAATCTCTTAAAGAAGTATTCTTACAAATTATATTTTTAAAATAAAGTAATCATTAAAAGCAACCAAATTTCGCACATCTGATAATTTATAGATAGGTTTATGCATAGCCAAATAAACATTTTGACTTGGGTGGAAAGAGACGTGTCGAGTATGCTTTTTTTCCAGATAATTGAGCGAACGCAAAGTGCATGAATGAAAAGCCTTTCAGAAATATTAACAATTCAATTTAAACATTTATTCCATACTATTCGCATTCCCAGAGATATTTGTATTTGTTGTAAAGCGTTAATAAACTTGGCATGCATATACTAAACAAGTCAAAAGTATTGCTTTTGGTTGTCGTTCAAACAAAAGTTCAGATATTTTAATAAAGCTCCTTGGCTTGACTAAAACCATCTTGAACCAAATGCACAAAAGTAAATTGCTTAATTCCAACGAGCTCGCCCACAAACGACATTTCGCTCTTATTTGCTAAAAGCATCTCATTCCTACGAGCCCGGTGTAACATGGACCACAATGTGTTCAATACACCCGGAAGGATCCAATTGTCAGGAGAACTGAAAACTATTTCACGCCTAAAATTGGGAAATTTATGGGAATCTTCTACACTCAGGCTCCAGTGGAGCAGGTCCTCTAGTTTGCATTAAATATTTGGGTGAAAGCAGGTCACCTCGGTTACACGAAAAATTTGGCCTTTCTGGGACGTGTGCGGACGACTAACTTTCGAGTACATTGGACCAGCAGAGAGCAAAGGGTTTGTCTTCATTTTAATTAATGAAAGAGTCCAGATTTCACTCAATCAAACTGAGAAAGTTTTATCTTGCCCCAATCAAATTTTCCTGGCAATGACTACATTTTTTTCTTTTCGCAAATTTCACCGGATAAAAGATCCCTGAAAAAGGTGTTTTTTGTGATTTCTCAAATTCGTTTAAATTAAAAATGCAAATTTCAACTTTCTGTAGAGACAATTAGAAGGTTAATTTGGTTGCGTCTACAAAGCGAAAGGAATGTTCAAGTTCGTTGATTCAATCTTGTTTTTCGTTAAATTTTTTGTTAGCTTAGAATAATTGCTTCCCCTGAAGATATCGAAAATGCTAATTATATCAAATTCTTAACAACAGTTCTGAATTAATTAATGTATTAATTAATAGCTCCATGATAACGATGATTTAACTAAATAGAAACATAATCATTTTATTATAAAATAAATAAAGGAGTTAATTAAATAGTGAAATTGGATTAGCTGCAATAAAATTTAATTAAATTTGGTTTCCCAGCTCAAAATCCTTTGATATATTTATTAACTCAAAAAATCAATTATCGAATTATGTATGTATGATCATTGAAGTTTTGTAGTAGTGACAATCCAATGGAATTTACCCATGTACTCTAAAACTCTAACAAATATTAATAAAGCTTTATGCAAATTCTGAAAATACCATTTCAAAATTATATTTAATAAATGTTTTCGTTCTCTATTCCGATAATTCTAATGAAAAGAGTCGGTCTCTCAAAGGGTACGTC
The DNA here is from genome assembly GCA_963920795.1 of Eutolmus rufibarbis. Classification (NCBI taxonomy): domain Eukaryota; kingdom Metazoa; phylum Arthropoda; class Insecta; order Diptera; family Asilidae; genus Eutolmus; species Eutolmus rufibarbis. The sequence continues at coordinate 39,993,168 of OY987205.1, forward strand.
TGGTCTGACTAAAGCCAAAAATTCCTTTGAATCACTGTAAATTATCATTTATTTGATGTTTGTACGGACAAATTTGAAAATTTTGTATAACATTGTTGCTAAAAAGGTGCATGAAAAGCATGTTATCCCCTTCATGTTCGAACTACAAATGTTAAAATTATAAAACAAAAAGCGAGGTTACATGGAAGTTTACCACCTAAAATTTGCAGGAAAACTATATATAGAAACGATCCAATGTCTAATATATAGTTTTTATAGAATTCACAATGTGATAGTATACACTCTAAATTTATATTTTAGTTCCGTGGTATTCTGGGAAATATAATTAGAGAGATAGGGAAACTTTCGCATGCTTTACCAGTAAAATTCATCTGAAGTCTAGAATAGCTACTAAGATGCATTAAATTCTGGTTAATTTTGTTAGAAATTCAGTCAATTTCACCAGAAATACATTACATATATCGTATATAATACAACTAATATTACATAAAAGTTTATCTGAAATATAAGACAGTTAAGTTTCACTAAACAAATTTCTTATGTACGAAACTCTTACGAAAGCGAATCTTATTCGTATTGGTTGTCTTTTGAAGTTTATGACATTGAATTTAAATCTACAGAGTCCGACTTTACCTTGATAAATAGCCCTAGAACACAAACATTTCTCAAAGTATCAAAAGCTGTGCATTTTCGTTAATTCCTTCAGACAAATTTATTTCCTCTGAATTCTGGTTTGAACGAGTGATTCCAGAAAACTCGGACAAAAAGTTAAGTAATCGGCTTTTCACCTTGTCGGTTCCGATTAACCAACAAAGGTGCACCCCCTTAGCCCTGAGAGAGTAAAACGGCTTGATTGAACCACTCAAACAAGGCACAAAAGGTAGGAATGCCCAATCCTCCCAGCAATAATCGCCTTGCGAGGGCGTCAAATTCACAAAACTGATTACCTCTGATATTATCAATTCGGAAGGAACGCTCATCGATTAGACGCCGTAACCACCTAAGTCATTGCTCCTGGGCGCTTGCGAAATTAATGAACCTTTGGATATTGGGGATTTGTACACCGTAGTCGGAGCCCAGACGGGGCACCAAGTAAATGTTAATTAAGACTCCGCTCCGCAAGGATCCTCCGCCTCCTTACGCATGAGGGCACACGACGTCAAAGTGTTTCATTAGATATTTCCCTGGGAATTCATTTCGCTCCATAAGTGTGAGTTTAAACATTAACTGCTCCTAGAAGGGCGTGGATAGGTTCAAGTGAAAAGAATCCCATGCCCTTCGGGAGGAATTCGGGATTCCTTCGAGGAGACATTTACTTAATAAGCTACAAACAACGCTTTATCACAAGCCTCGAATCTTTTTGCATTCTTCTGTCTCATGCAGATCTTGTGTCTTTCTTACAGGTTTCTTGGATCCGTAAACGCGACCTACACATCCTCACAGCCGGCGTCTCCACATACACATCGGACCAAAGATTTCAGGTATTTTCAAATTAAATTACTCACACGTTTTCTGTTCTCATTGTCCTTTCTCAGTGTCCTGCCCGAATCCCTATTTCGTCTTCTTCCCTTTCTTATTGTTGATTCTGAGGATGTTTAGCGCCAAAATAGAAGAATTTTTCCATTATCTGCGTAATTTCTCCTTTTTTCCTAGCTTTTCCCTCGAATATAAATTTATACATATCGACCTTTGCTTCCACACACATTAACGCCCTTTAGTCCCTTTACTGTATGGATGTTCTTTGTTTTTAAGGTGATACGACCGGAAAATTCAGGAAATTGGACATTACAGATAAAGTACCCTCAGCCGAGAGACTCTGGAATTTACGAGTGCCAGATCAACACTGAGCCCAAGATGTCCCTTTCGTACATCTTCAACGTTATAGGTGAGTACCAGGAGCAATATCTCAGCGTTTATTAATCGAAAGTGGCAGAGCCGCCACCTTGGCACTCCTGCTGGACCTCTTCCAGAACGCTGGAATAAATCCGAAACACGCTATCACCTTTATAGTGGCTTTCGGATTCCTTTCACATTCCATTTTCCCATTAGCCACTGTCTGATCGTATCCTCCTGCCCCGGCCGGCTAGCCTTCATTAGTGTCTGTCCGGAGCCTGTAATTATATTAGATGTTTTCCGAAGGGATATCGAAGACTTTGCGCCGCCTGCGCCCTTTGAGCTGGTAATTGTCTCGAAATGTGCTATCAGATTTTTGCTGAAGCCTTAATTGTCAGTTGGTGCCAACGTGTTCTCTCTAATTCAAGTAAGACGGAATACGTGACTTCAAACTTATCTGAGGATTTATGTAGAGCAGTAGAGAAGGCGAAGAATAGCGCACCGATTGATTTGCAAGGGTATTGTCTTTCATGAAAACTCGACAAAATATCATAAATTTGTTAGAGAAAATTGAAAAAGATTTCCCGTAAAAATCCTATTACCTACCTCTGCTGTTGTTGCGAACCGACTGCGCTTCGGGGCTTCTTTCATTTTGTTCTACTCAGGTGTCTTTTATTTTCGATGATGTCCTTGTTTGTCTTCAATCAGGTCATTCAATTTTTTATATATACTCTTGTGGCAGTCGAAAGTGAGATATTTCACGGAATAATTTATTTTCATCAATTGCATTTTAATAGGTTTGTTATTTATTTTCAGAATATCAAATCAGACAAGATTTTATGAAGAAAAATAATAACTACACAATTTTATATTTAGCAAGTATTAAAAAATAATACATTTAGTATAGTATTGATAATATAGTAATAGTGTAGTTATCTTTAAAATATTATACCTACTCCAAAAATTGTAGAGCTAGATGTCTTTATTTCGCTCTCAGTTTCTTTGAAATAATTCGTAATTTTGATTATGCGTTGTTAATACATTCAGCCTTTTTCAGCTTAATTTTGTAAAAAAATTTTAAAAAATGTTTCTTCCGAAATTGAAGAGAAGAATTGATATGTCCAAGCAAAGCATATCCTCTACATATTAATGAAATCAATTTCTTAATAATTCATAGCTGTTAACTTTGCTACTTTTATCTATATTTAATAAATTACTTCATGTAGTGCACAGAACTTTTTAATTAGGTAAACTTGTTATGAGTTTTTAAAATAATTTAAACCACTGTATATCATAGAATTTACTGCTTAAATACTAAAATTAACAAAATAATATTCGTCTGACGCTAAACAATTTTTTTTTTTTGATTTGTTGATGAAGTTGATATAAAATTTATTAAATAGTAGATACCTACCTGCAATTTTTTATTTATTGCTTTTTTGTAGTTCATTGTTTTTTACCAATATTTGTAACCATAAATACTCGTATTTATATCTTGTGTTTTTCATTTAAATTCAAACATTCATTTGTTTCAAGAAATATCAAATATGAACATAATACTTACTAATCTTAGGTCTATTCACTTATTCCAAATCTTCTATTTAAAAAGTGTTAATAACAAAAAATTCACATTTTTAGTTTAGTTTTAGACTAATGTTCTTTAAAATAGAGTTAGCAAAGAAAACATTGATATCAAATAATAGTCCTTTTAAACACATATTGGTTTATAAATACAATTAAGAAATTTCTGCATCAGTCTTGAGAAGAAAATTTTCGATATGTTTTTCTCATTTTTTAGAATTTCAAAAAATTTCGTCATTGACCTATAAAACCATGTTCATATTTTCAAGACAATGGACTTTTTCAACGTTTTGGTGTGAATACGGAAAAAAATAAATAAGTAAACAAAAATGTAATCCTGATGAAAATAGAAAAGAGGCTTCTGAGGTCACAGTGGAGTGATTTTGAGAACAGTTCTCAACTTTTCGGCCTAATTTCAATTACCATCATACCTCTTAAGAGGTTCTGATCCAAAAAGGTTCGATCCCATCGGCCTCTATAGAAAAGCTGAAGTCTAACTCACATTTTGTTTCATCATATTCCTCTCAGGTGTCTGGCACGATGTTCCCCATGACAATTTACTCCATTGATTCAGCGTTACGTTTAAGGAATCAATTGAATTTATTTGCCCTGCGGCCGTCCGTCGGTCTCGCTTTTTCCTTTAATTTCAACCACAAGGACCGATGGATATATTGGCCGATTCAAAATTTATGTTTGAACGTATGTGAATAGGTCTTATATGGAGTTTCATTGCTTGAAATTTATTGACATTAATCTCATTCAGGACCACATCTGCAGCCGCAGTTTAAGTTTTATGGGGTCATTCTTGTTTATAGAGGCCACACCCGCTGCGAATTCAATTCGGCCGATGAACGATGATTATTAACACTGTAAATACTGGAGAGATTAATCCGGGCCCTCCTTAAACATACAAAAACTAATAATTAATTTTAATGGGACACGCAAAATTAATTAAAAGCATTCGGTAATAAATGCGTATACGTTAAAAAAATAATTTTGTTTTCGAGACAATTTGCCCCTGTAGAACAAGGTGGATGTAAAATTTCCCATTAAGGGAGAGAGCCACGGTTTGATTTAGCACTTACACGGTCGACCTCGTTATATTTATGACCGAAATAATTGAAAGAATTTTAATTCAAAATTCATCGCAGGGTCGTCTGATAATTATTTTTATTTTTTTTGCCCATCCTAATGATATGAAAGCCTCAACGTGGCGCGGCGACAAGTCACTTTTAGCGCTGCGACATTAAAATTCAACGTTGCTCTTTGCCCCCGACAAATGTGGACGGGTAATGTTTACGTGATATTAAAATGATACCCCCGTGCGGACCGGGCCGTGGGTTGCACCAGAAATTGAGTCAGGCAAAATATTTATGGAAATGTATCCTAATTTTGCTCAGTGCACTTGTTTCACCTTTTTTAAATATTTCATAATCCAAAAACTCGCGACCCTCTCTATGTTATAAATATGTATGGTAATATGTCGAAAAGTGAGTGTAGCCCACCCTAATTAGGCTATTGCTTTTAGTAAATTTGTGCTATTTGCAATTACTGCGCTGTCCCGCCAGCCGTTGCTGTATTTTATTCACTTAATGAATAATGCACTCTATTTACACCCTACGAACAACTCTGCTTAATATTGGATGAGATCGTAGATATTTTATTTACGCTTAAAAGACTTTCAGCTAAATATCGCCTAAATACTTAAGTACAGCATTTTAGCCTATTTGGGCTATTTAAATTATTTTTCTTATTAATAATAAATAATTCTTCGAAAAGCATGTTACTGCATTTTGTAATTTAGTTGTGTCAATTACAAAGATTTACGTATACATGTTATCTATGATAATTTAACAGCAACCATATTCAAATTGATCAGCAGTTAGTTCAATTACATTATCTTTAAACTTAAAAAAAATATTTTGTTTGAACAGAAATCCATAAAAAATATTCCTTTTTTTATTTTGAAGTATGGTTTAAAACCCCAAACTAAAATTTTTAATTAAATTGCTGATGTCATGTTACAGTAAACATGAATTGAAAAAAGTTAAAAAACAATTTAAGTTATAAGTCGTTGAAAATAAAGGTATCAAATAAATGCAGAGAAATTAAGGAGAAAATTTGGTTTGGAGATTTCAAATAATTGTTTTGGCATAAATTGAGTTTGAGGTTTACTCGCGGATTTTGATGAAACTTTGTAGGAACATTCATTTGGAGTCAAAAGTGACGCATATGCAAAAAATATTTGTCGGTCGCTAATATTTCCTGAGATATTTACCTTTAAAATTCTGAAAGTGATAGTTTTCCGCCACAATTTCTCCATGCTCCCACAATGTTTTTGTGAAAATTATTGAAAAATTTTAAGCTAAAAACGTTTCCACCAACTTCAAGCTTTTTTAAGAGTTTAGTCTCATCTAAGTCATTAAGTTAATTTATTTTAGTATGTAGTACTGTTTCATTTAGTTTTAGGGTTCAGTGCTCTTCTAAATCTTCTTTGGTTTATCTTGACTAAAAAATAAGAGATATGCATACATAAAATTTAAATTAAATTAAAAACAAGATAACAGCTAGAGTTCTAAGTGCTCATTGCAAAAAAACAAACTTAGGTTTATTATACAAACAACAAGGCTCATAAATAAAACAAATCACTGATGAAATAAGTTTCAGTTAAAAGTTACAATGAAAATATTTATATCTATGTACAATTAGGAGAAAAGTAAGTTTTCGTGCTATTAAAACAGGACTACATTTACACAATTTATTTCCATAATTTAAAAAGATCTCAATTCAAATCGAAAATATAACTAATGGTGTCGTTTTTGCTTGTAACGATTTTTTACTAGTGATGTTAATTATGCAAAACTTGGATTTTATTCAACAATATACAAATTATTTTTACGTGATACTTACTGTTTAAAAAAAACCTAAATATCTTCAAATTAAACAAGATTCAAGAAAATAAGCAGTCAACAACAGCGACTCTTTAAATGTAGAAGGAAAATGTAGCGCAAGGTTTTGTTTTAAGATTCTGTGCAATATTTGTTTGGACGTTCCCATGCAAACTAACATACATAGGTACATCTATTTACAAGTATGCTAAATAAGGGCTGGTACGATTTGTTCGAAATTATAGATCAAAGGGCCTTCATTCTCAATGGGTTCTCAGTTGAAGCTTATTGAAAGTGAAGTATTTTTTAATGGAAATTTACGTGTTGGTTGCCACACTCTCTCAAAGTAAATTTTTTGTTTGTTTTATTTTTGCATTTTGTTTTACTTTTTGTAAATATCGCGTTAATTAGACTTTTGCTGGAAGCGATAAGTTGTTTACCATAAACCGGAGGTTTTCAAATTCGAAGGCAATTTTTGTAAGTAACAGCTGATAACAAGCAGATTTACTTCCTTTGAATTAGAGCACCGCTCGGATAGGTTCCTTTCCATACAGCAAAAAATTCAAGCATGCCAAAGACCTGGATAATCCCATTTCCATCTGCGAGATTAACATTGGGGATGATAGAGCTGAATAATCTTTTTCTAATCTACTTGCCATAAAAGACTTTTGCACTGAGCCAAGTTCTGAAAGCGTATTGAGGAAGGGGTTCTTGTTTCAGCTGGATCTGAATTCTGAAAGGTGATCCCTCCCGCTGGACTCGTTGGGAGTTTTTAAAAGTGTCGTGAATTTTTAAATGCCTTCAAAGTTTTAAAAACCTCTTTTAGAGGAAGTTTCATAAGGATCTGCTCGGGAGGAGTTGTGCAAAACCCTTGGTACCCTTTTCCCACCTCCCCGCACTGATAATGTTCGTGTAATGCTTAATGACCTGTAATAATAATGGGGCTAAGCGGAAGGCCGTGCTCGGAAATTTTTCGTATTAAAAGAAGATTTCCTTTATCCGAGGAGAAGCAGGCCACCCCGTGCATACAAAATGGGCTGATGAGTCCACTCAAAAGAAGTAGATATTTTTTGCGAAATGGCCAAAGTGCCTCAAAGTATCGTTTAACAATTTCCTCAACGAACAGGATTTTTCGAGGTGCATAAATCATGGCCAGTGAAAAGGCGGAAAGTTTGTGTATGGCGCGGACAGATAAATGGCAAGTCTTTGAAAAATCTACAAATGCTTTTTTTTCGGGAGAGAAAGGGCTCTAGCATTACTAGCAGCACCTCCTGACAAATTATGTGGGACATTTCGAATCTTTTGAGAGGTGTCGCGGTGCACCATCGTCGCTGACTGTTATTGATGATTCGATTACTCACCACCGAAATTTGCATAATGGTAAATCTTTCATCTACGCACGTTCAGGCGGTTTGATTGAACTAATTCGAGGGACTAGCCCACTGCAGGGCTGAGGGCTGTATCGCACTGGCCCCATTATTTGCGCCGAGGACCCTACTAGGAAATGTCCACACTACGAGCCGTCGCCGTTGTAATGATAAATGGATTTGCAGGCATGCCGCCGTGTGAAATACCGATCATTCATCACCGCTAATTAGTCGCCATTTCTCGGGGTGTGAAACCCGAACAAAAGTGAAGTTGCATATCGGTGACTTATTGAGGCGTCGGAAATCAGAGACGTGATTTCTGCGCTCACGTCACGTCACGTAACCCTTCGGGAGAAAACTTCGTTTCATCTTGCAAATTCATGGGTAGAATCGAATGTCCCAAATACCAGATATTTGCAAATTTTCGGTAATATCATTGGATCCCTTACTGAATGCAAGGTGAGTAATTTAAACTCCGAGGTGTTTCAAACTTTCCGAGTTTCCTCGTAGCTCTTGTCGCACCCACGAGTGATACGTGACAGATTGATTAAAGTTGGCTCCAAGTCTTACCGCAACTGCAAGAACGACGGCGACTTTGTCAGCTCACAGGCGATAAGACGATCCCTGTGTTTACCCAAACTTTAAGAAAACTCTTTAACTTAAAGCACGTGTTTGTGCGCAGTTTACCTTGGGCCCTCATTAACGAGTTCCATTAAAGTGATTAACATTTTGGGGACCTCACTACTTAAAGCGAATGTACTCGCTTCCTGTCTATGATCCGATGCCGTGCGAAGCAAATAATTATTTCCAGGAGGAATCAGCTCTTTGAAGGGCGTAATGGTAATTGGGGGAATCAAGAGTTCTAGGAAAGCGGAAGGATGTAATGAATTGACTTACGTACTATGTATGTTAGCTTATAGGAAATTATCTTCATAATGATCTACTTTTGGACTCCACAGAATGTAGTAATATCTGACTCTTAGAATTATATCGATTTAAATTACGAAACAACCCCAAAACAATACAGACTCGTTAAAAGTATAAAATTTTAAATCAAAATTTATACCCACGATGAAAGGACACCACTTTTAAAAGATACATCGGCCAATCATGCAAAATTTAACTTGGCTTATTCCTAGAAAGATAACCTGCGTCAATAGTAATCGCTCTTTGTTGAGATTTTTAAAAGAAGCTAAATTTATAAGGGAATCCAAAACATTTAATTTATTTAAGTTTAACATTTTTGAAAGCAATATAACAAATGGGCACTTATCGGCTTCATTGAAACATATAACATTTTTATTATATTCATTTCAGGGATTATTGCGAACATTTTTATAGTAGGTATAAAAGAAAACAAAATCTTTAACTGCTTTTAAAAAAATTTCAACAGGATATCTTGGTGGGTTCAAGGAACCGATAAAAATATTTTACATATTCGTCACTTTTGTCCCTAAATAGTAATTGTTTTAAAACAAAAATTATTTTCAAGCATCGTCAATAACATACCCAAAATATCATATAATACATAAATCGACTTGTCATTTATAAAACGTACAGCGTGTATAAATATATACATTAATCTGTGAATAGTTTTGAAATTGTAATAGTTAAGAATTTTTAAGTTATAAATAGTTACGCACGCATCGGAATTCAATGTATGTAATTAGAAAACTCAAATAAAATTTATTCTGTTTTTCACTAAAACTTGACTTGAGACGGCATAAATAGTTTCAGAAAAAATTGTTAATTTTTCTTAAATTAATCTTTCAACTATCAAAATTTTAAGATTTGAATTTATTTATTTTCTATAGTATATAAAACATGCAACGAAAAACGAGTTTTATGCGATAATTAGTAATGTACTACATACATATATTTCTATTATATTGCATATCTTCGTTTCGAATAAATAAAAACAGAAAACTTTATGAATGGGATTCAAACAGGTGCTCAAATTTTTCCCGCATAATTTTTTGTTGTTGGTTATGTTTAGCCACCAAAAGAAAGGAAGTGACTCGTACTACCATGGCGATTTAAAAGATATATATAATATGTATATAAATTATATTTTGTTTCACCAACATATATCAATTATGTAAATAAAATAATTAAAAATACTGAAGAACCATACGGAAGGTCATTTAGCAACATATAGCATGAAAAATATCAATTTATTCAAAACTTTTTATTCCCGCAGATGTGTAACAACTGACACGAAGAATGTAACATGATCATGGAGCTCCAGTTAGCTTCCACCGAAAATTGTGGCAGAGACTGGCATAAAAAATCTACTTCATGGCAATAATTTTAATTAAAACCTCGGTTAAAGGATGGTTCTGTGCAGGTGTATGTAAATTGTATAGCGCTATCTTTGTTTCTCGTATAAAAATGTATGCTTTTGCTATTAAACAAATTTCCAGATGTAAACGAAAATCTCTCGGTTTCGCGTGTCAGGTACTTTTATGCAAATGGAAGTGGAAATCGTGAACACGACAACAGAATGAGTTTTCTTCTTATTTGAAAATTTTCCTGTTCCATATGTCTCTTATACCTTCACATCGGGTCGTAAGGTGATATCCTTGAAGTATTTTGGGCCTATTGGTTGGTTTTGCCAAATATAATCATAGAGAAAGTTAGGCTTCAATTTCTTCAATAACCTATTGACAAAATTTAGCATTTTGCAAGATGAAGGATTTTCTGGAAAAGACGATAGAATGTTCGATGTAGTTGGTATTCAATATGTGGGAAACAACGTCAATTTTCACAAATAACACTAAAATCTTTTGAACCGTACTTTGGAGTTCATAATATGTTTAGAATAAATTTTGGCCTTTAGACATAAAGATTGATTCAAAATGACAAAATGAGCTATAGAAATTACTTGTTTTAGAACCTTTAAAAAACAAATTTATTGTGCATAAAAACTATATAATCTTCATTTTTGAAAGTTGTGTGATTCCATTTTTTAGCCGTTCATATTTCAAACAGAATACTCAAAGCCCGTGGACGAATTATATAAAACTCCAAGACGACATTAGAAAATTAAGAATATCTAACTAACTTCTTTAGAACAAGAAGTAAAAGACATTCAATTAAAAATATATTATACATTTATATTTTACAAATTTCCGATATATAAACTAAAATCTCCTCGTAGTTTAGAAATCAAATCAGTCTTTTCAATGATTGAGGATATATGTACATAGATATCAAATTTCTTATAGCCTTCTAATATCACACTTTTGACTTCCCTTGCGAAGAGCTCTCGGAACAGATAAACCGAGCAAAAACTTTTTTTTTAAATTCAAAAGTCGAAGGTTTAAGATAACTCCGCACAAGCGAATTAATCTTCAAAATTTTTTGTTGATTTTATTAAGAATTTTACTCGCTCGTGCGATAAGAGAGTTTCTAATCCTTGAATTATTAAAGAAGGTTTGCCCAATTTCCATTCGAAAAATATTTCATTATAAAATTTCCATATTTCTAAATATCATTTTATATAGCCTTAGCTACTGATTTCTTCATAGCGACGAATTTTTTAGGTACTATTAGCTTATTTCCGACGACCCCCTTAGGAAGTAAAGTTGGCCAATCAGTAAAATAGGTATTTGATTATTTGTTTAATAGAATATTTATATAATATTAAAGACTAATAGGATTACTTTATAATTGTTTCTACAATCTTTTACACCCTCTTTAACTTTCTTAGGCGTTGAATTTGGAAAAATCTATTTTTAGTGGTTACCTACGTCGTAAAACGAAAATATATACTGTCCAAATTTAGTTCTAAACGTAATATAAAGTAATGAAAAACTACATTTTTCATATTTATGCATATACACGACAAATCAAATTATTTAATAGACTTAACGCTGCAAAATTAATTATAATTTATTTGTATTGACCAAATGTATTGCCTTATTTTTACTATTTTGTGAATTTTTTAAATTCCCGTACAAAAGTGTTTCCTTTTATATTTTATGATGTTTGAGATAAAATTATCATAGTCAAGCTTAAACTCAATGTACAAAATTAAAATAATTGTTGGTTATAAAAATGAATACATGAAATTGTCCAACGTGACAAAACAGATTAAGAGCTCAAGGTTTTCTGAGTAATCCTAGATTTGCATTATTAATAGTAAGGGAGCAAAGAACTTTAATGCGATTATATGGAATTCAATTTCTTTGGTTTTATTACTAATTCATAAAATGGTGAAAGTAAGGAAAAGGGCTTCCAACTGGTGAAATATCATACTTCGAAAAACTTCAAGAGGAAAACAACCGAGAATCGGCAATTAAGAAGTTATACTGAGTGAGTTCAAAGAGCCCTTCCTCGGGAACAATGGAGAATCAGATACTTATGATAATTTTAGAGCAAACAAGAAATTTCTCGATTAAAGTTCACACTCTTTGCTCCATCATATTACTTGTTCCCTCTTTTCCATAAAGTGGTCCTACACTTAATCAACTTCGGCAAAAACATCTCTTCCTGCAATAAATTATACCGGAAATTCAGAAAATCAGAAAATTCAGGCAGAGATAAAGTTCGCGGAGCAAAAACTGTAGACGAATCTGGAGCGAAATTTACATACGAACATCACTCCACTTCGCCCCATATATTCCACGATAGAACATAATGAAATAAATTTTGTAACATAAGTACAACGAGTCAAAATATTGAATTCGCTGGTGGCGGAATTGACATAACATGATTTCCTCTATTGTGCTCGAGATCGAGATTCGCATTTCGGTTTTATGCGCCATAAATGAAAGACCATATTCCAGTTGTGGAGGACAGGCGAAATTACACGTGAATTTCAATATGATCGATTTTGTCGTTGCACAACGAGGGTAAAGACAAAAAAATACAACCATACCTCCGCTCCATAATATTGGGCATGTACCAAGAAGTAGTTAAGATCTCGAAGCCAAACATTTTTGAACACAACCGAAGAGCAAGAAACATTTTATTCAATTTACAGGAAATTTTTGCACGCGCCGGATTTTATGGGTGCAGCTAGCATACATCAAATTGCACCAATAAAATTTTGTTTACGCGCCGAGGAAGTTAAGTTAATATTTTTCGAATGAGGCGACGAAGACGGAGGTTCTTTATTTCTCAGTGGAGTGTTTGCACACCTTCAATATTGCGCGTTTTGATATCGTGCACTTGCATTCCACTCACCCAGGCGGCAAACCGTGGTGTGTCCTGCCCGCCCCCGCCCCGTAATGCTGTGGTATAATGTAATTTAATGGCTGTATGCAGGGTAACATTTCACTTCAAGTATTTGAAAAGAATTCGCGAATTCTTTGAAATATGTCACGATTTACGGATATTGGTTCTGCTCTCAGCATATTCCCTAAAAGCATTGCTTTTGATATTGAAAAACGGGGATGCTTTCAGCTAAGCCATTCTGAGATTTTACGGACGTTACTTGCAGCATTGAGAGTTCTTCATAAAAAAATATATATTCAAATTGGGCCGTATTTATACATATAAAATTGCTCCAGTACTTCAAAAGAAATGGCTCTATGATGTGATTTTGGAAGTACCAATTCAAAAATAATCTTGTAGGAATTGTGATTATGAATATTTTCCAAAAGCGTTAAGGGATAAATTCAAAATATGTAAAACTTATATTACAAAAAAAAAATTTTTTTAGTTATTTGCAAACTTCCTTTAACTTCCTTTCAAATTATTTGGTTTAAACTTCGATGAAAATAAATTCACTTCATGTCATTTAGACTACTACCAAATATATTTAACTAGATTAAATTAATTTTTCTTTTGCCTGATTTCACCTATTTTAAATATGTATTTCACTGAGTGGATAGGATCATTTGGAGGCAATGAAGCACCAAGAGAAGCCAGTCACTAATTTCGCTTAGTACACTGAGAAAAAAAATATATTGTTAAATCAAAAAGACCGCAATTTTAGATTAAAAGAATGCAAACACTTTTTATTTTACTGGGAAAACCTTTGGATTGAAATTTTTAAAAGTGTTTAAGATTTTAAAACAAAATTTAAAAGACCTTTGAAATTAAAATATGAAATACTTTTATTTCAAGAATTTTAAAATCTTATTTTAAAATGTCTTAGGTATTGATTTTACAGACCTAACAAAAGTGTTTAAAATAGCAGTGGCATCATTTTAAATGATGTGTAAACTTTTAAAATTAACCAATTGTCGGTAAAAATATCAACTTCACACTTTTGATTTAAGATTCGACAAATGTCAACTAAAACTATGTGCGCAGTTTTTAGTCCGAATAAGTAAGCAGAACAATGAGCGATAGTATTTTAATTTCATTTGAAATTTCTATATTTCAAATGCATGTACAGATGTTAAGATCAAAAAGGCCTTAACACTAAAATGCATATCAAAATTAACTTATTCAATTTAAGAGCCTTTTTGATCTGAACATCGAATAATTACAAATTCGTAGTGAAAGGTGAATTAAATGCTGGGAATGAAACCAACAGTGAAGTAAACGAATATTCTGTTTACCTCTTAAGTTTTTGTGGAGCAAGTGAAAATAATTAAATTAACGTGAATACTCCTGAACAATGTGAGGCCAAAAAGTACTTTGCATTTCGATTTCTGTAAAGTTCAATGTTTTTATACGTTTGGAAAATGAATATGTATATTGATACTATTTAAATAAAACAGTTGTGAAAATACATATTTATTTTTATTATTTAACCTGAATGGGTGAACGAAGAAAAATCCGATGTTTTTTTTTTGCAAAGATCGAATTCATCCATAAAACATTTAAAAATGTACTAATATCAAGCACTGTTTGTTTCAAAATTTCTTATTGGATTTAAATTGTTAAACAAATAGTTTGTAAGATTTGTCCAATTTTGAACGATCTATGCAGAAAGCATTTATATATCAAAAGTTTTTTAGTTTTGATTTATAAATTCAATACATTTTATTTTAATATGCACAATAGTTTGTTTTAAAAGTTTAACATTTTGATAAAAGAGTTGTCCCACTTTAATTTAAAATCCAAGGTATTTCAATTTAAAATGCACAACATTTTATTTTAAGAAGTTAACGTTTTGAAATTAAAAACTTCGCCTTTTGAACTTAAAAATCTCATCGCTTTAAAATGACTCTTGGACATTTTAAATAAAATGCGAAAATATCTTAAAACAAACTTATTTAAACACTTTTATTTTTAAAAACCTGTCGGGTTTTAAAATAAATGGTGAGCCTTTTGCGCAAAAGTTAAGTGTAAAAATCTTAATTTTGCAGAGAAAATCTTTGTTTCTATCCGTTGTTTTTTTCCTCAGTGATGACGCTCATCCACCACAACTGGAGACTTAATTTTCAATATTTTCTTTAAAATTACGTATACGAGTATTTCATTTTCTGTTCGTGATATTAATGTTTTGATTGATTAAGATGTTAGTTCGAAATGCCCTTTAACTGTATTAATAAAGTAAAATTTTTAAGGTGCGTCATTTTTCATTTCTATCCAATTTAAAACAGCCCCTTTTACAGCAGGTCATAGGTGGATTACACCCTTGAGAAGCAATATAACAACTAAAGCAGCATTTTTTAAAAGCGTTATGAAAGAACATAATTAAAGAAAAAAATCATGTAATTCTATCTGCTAAGGTACCCGATATTCATAGAAGTTCACATATGTATTTAATATACCTAGTTTCATTATATCGACTTAAAAACTAAATCGTCGCTTTATTTTCAATAATCAATCAAATCAGTTTGCTATGAAATTCAGTAAATACAATTTTTCCCTGAAATTGAGAGCGTGCTCGGGCCCACTTCACGACTTGTAATTGTGGAACAACCTGACATAACTCCAATTTCCCACGCCAAAGATGCTTTGCAGAATTATCGTCTGCATATTTTTGCCCCCAACTCCAGAAAGGGAGCAAACCCTTCGATGTAGGGAGGTTTTTCGGAAGGAAACCCCATAAATACTCGGCGTTAAGGGTAACACAAACGCCTAACGCTTAGTGAACCGAACCAGAGAGTTTCTATGTCGCTTTTCTAAATGAAGTAGGAGACGCGTCTATCGGTATTGTCGTGAGGTGCTCCATCAGAAAGTGCGACTCCTCCAATAAATCAAAGCTTCAATTTTTGCCCCGCACCACCTTTACCTTTTTACATAATTCCATGTAGAGCCCGAGGGTTCCGAGGGTTGAGGCGCAGGTTAACCTGACGTCGATGATGACACCGATACTCGGACCAGAAATAGTATTTTCTGTTCATAAAAATGATAAATGGACACCATTTGCGGGGCTTTGGCCCCAACTTACTGTTGCGCTTGAAAAATTTAATCCACATTTATATACAAAATAGAAAAGTGGCGCGCGGGAAAATGCCTCTCGCCCGTCGAGGGCGCGTATATCGCTGTATATAAGTTTTCGTCATGGAAATGCTGTTTCCGCCGCAGGATAAATGTGAAATATGCCGCGTTCCCGTGCAATTCAGCCCCTGTTCCCTCTGGAGCCCCAAGCAGCTCCGACACAGTGATTTTCTTCTATGGAGCCCGTGTCGTGATTTTCGTGTTTATAGATATTGGGACGTGATTGCGTTGCGTTCGTTCAGTTAAATTTAGAACTTTTTTGCGTCGAATTCATTCAATTTAATCAATAGGTCTGGGAACGAGAGCGTGGGGCGGAAAGCGGAGAAGGGAGGGATTTGCATACAGCCGGGATCGATGGCTTGCTCAGTTTCAATTTACCCGAGCCCTTCAAACGCAATCGCACGGATAAACGCCGTGGAAATATGCGAGTCGTGCTGAAAAACTGAACAAATAAATCACTCCCGAGACGTCATGCAATCTTTCTCAAATTTCCCCGACCTAAATCTTTTCGTTTCTTTTCATAATCTCAAAAACTTGTAAGAGCAACGATAAAGCGGAGGAGCTGGCTCCTTTATCGCTTGAAGCGTTTTCGGCAGGGAATAGGAAAAAAATTATTCAGTTCGGCAGACCGTAATCAGGAAGGGAAGAGGCAAGCTCTCCTCAGAGGACACTTTATTATCGCTTTCCCGGGGAAACATAAATTCCACTGGAAGTGACACAGTCCCACTCGTGTATCCCTATCCATCCCGAGCATCCCGTCTATCCCAAGAGGAGACTTCGTCTTATGAATTGCTTCAGATGTGTTAAATCAGTCAAAGGTTATCGCATTGTGTGAACCCGTCAACAAAGTTTGCGGCCGTCATGAATCACTAAAACTCAGAATCTGCGCGGGTAATGAGAATACACCACTTTTGTACATTTTAATGGACTTATAATATAATACCAGGGTTCAGTAGCTGGTTCTCACCGAGCCTACAGGAACATATGGCTCAAATTATCCAAAACACGCCTCTGAAATTCGTATAAGAAGGCACTGTTCTTTCATTGTTTTCGGAAAAGGAGCTGAGCAATTTTCGTGGCCATGGCAAGCAAGGGGACGAAAGGCGGAAATAATTTGAGAAGAGCCTAGGAAAATTGATAAAAGCATTTTTTAGGAGCAAACGGCAGGAAATGAGAAAGGCGCCATAACATTAGATTACGCCTTAATTCTTCCGTGAGGAATTTTAGGCCAAAATTTCATTTCTCTCAATTGATATTATGTTTCAGCGCACTCAAAAGAAGCCCCACTTCAAAAGGCTCTTTCAGTGAGGATCTCCAAATGTTATTATCCTAAGAGGTATTCGAAATTCGGTCCATATTGTATTACATTAACATACATCCATAGGATCCTTTATATTTAAAAGGCTTTATTAGCATGCGATTGGAGTCATTCTGATAAAATATTGAGGAAATCTACTTTCTTTTGTCTTCGTAAATCCGCCTCTTGCCGAAAGTATTAATTTTCTTTCCGAAGCGATGTTCTTGTAAAGTCAAGTTATGTTATTTGACTTAATACAATACAAGAGGTTGTAAGCGAAAAAATCATGGCAATCAAAGATTTATCAGTGTACGATTTTTTCTCAAATTTCTCCGTACAATATCTTTGTCATTCGTTTAAGGAATTTGAAAGCAGCACAAATGGTCCAAAAGGTAAGAAGAGGTGATAAATCAAATCGTAATATGACGTCTAGTACTGCCCTCTCTCTACTCACAAAAAGTTACTAAGTGTATTTTCTCTTAGTTGCAAAATAACTTTCAACCGCTTAAAGGGTGATGCCTAGTCATGACAACCTAAAATCACAATTTTTGTTTTCTTAATTTCCAGTATATGTATGTACGGGGAAAACCGATGTTTGAAATGAAACCTATCCATATCTTACTAACTTCTCACCCCGAAAGGAAAAAACCCTTATTTTGTAAAATTCAAATTTGTATAAATATATAAACAAAATTAACTTGTTTAATAGTATATTATATTATAGTACAACTTCGAAATTATGTGTTCAAAATTGTATGCTGATATCTGAGCAAACTTGATGAACTTGTAAATTGTAGGAAGATGCTTTTTAGGAATTTTTATATTCTACGTATTGTTCTTAAAACCGATTTTTCAAGTTGGTGACCACGATTGCTTTAAAACAAATCATCCGATCCAAAAATACCGGAATAAACTAAACGTTGCAAAGAAAATTGCATGTTTTTATAAAAAAAACAAATTAGGATTGTTTACATAGTTAATATGGAATATATCATTTTAAAGGAAAAAAAATCATAAACTGTTATATTTTATTGTGAGCCCTTTATACCACAAAATATTTGAAATTATTCAATGCAAACTCTAATATATTTTAAAGCAACAAATGTTTTAAACTTTTACAAATTTTGTTTGGTTTTTTTTTTCTTTATTTCGGGTTAGAATTACATACAACAGCCACAAACAAGCGGAAAAAAAATTGTAACAACGAAATGCTGTGGAAAAGGTTGGTTTTGTGTTATCTTTGATAAAATTACTGATTTTAATTAAAAACAAATACATATTTTGTATAATATAATATAATAAATAAGTCAACATTTTAATTCCATTGAACAAAAGTACTGCAGACTAGTATAGAAAGAACTTTCTTTTTGTGAAAGTATGTATTCTGTTTTCAAAAAATCTAAGTTAGAGTTAAAATATCATCTCAGTATTAAAATAATATAAAAATAATGTTAATTATATGGCCTTAGAAAATTATCAAATTTTAGCGCCCCTTTAAAATATAGGTATATTTTAGTATAAATTTTTAGATTTTTCTAATTTTAAACTCGTGCTAGGACAAGAGCAAAGAGTGAATTTGTCTTATTAGGCCGCTTAAGTCCGTAGCAAATCTATTTATTTTAATGATAAAAAGCTACGTTTTATAATAGGGTTTACTTTATTAAAAAATATAAAAGTAGGTATTATTAAGAACTTATGATTCTGCTGGCAACAACTTTTCTTTAATCACCAAAAAAAGTCGTTTGATAAATGCGAGTAAAGTTTCAAGACTACTTTCGTTACTTGTCGACCGCTCAACTCCTACTATCTATACATACAATATAATTCTTTGAAATTTTGGAATAAAATTTAAAATAAATATTTTTAAAAGTACAATAAATTTTCTGAATATCAAATAGATTTAAAGTTATAAAAAATAAAAAAGGTTCGGGCTCAGTTATAAACGTTGACAACTTCGAGGATTTTTTGAATTTTTCAATAATTTTTCTATCGTACGATAGATTATACATTAGTAATCTCTAACAAAATAGATTTTTAGGCCCGAAAAAAAGGAGAAATAAATTACTCAATCGCATTAAAGTGTAGCTTATTTTTAAGATCGATAAATTGATAGCTTAGAAATTAATAATTCATTAAATTAATTAAAAGTCCACAGTGATGGATTGGCGAAAGTTTATCTTTTGAGTGTGCAAGTTACGGAGTCATATGTGTTTAATATAGACGAATAAAATGGAAGATATCAACTAAATTGCACATTACTTACAAGGAGTGGAAATTCCCCGTTGAGTTAAATCTTAATTTTGCGCATTTTGCAATAGAAAAGAAAAAGAAGAATGCGAGTTTTCTATGAAATTGAATTTCTTAGATTTCATTGTTATCCGGCTATTAATCATTTCACGTGCTCGGCTCGGCATGTACCAGAGCACATCCGCGGCGGTAGTTTTCCCCAAACTCATTAAGGCAATCTGCCCCACCCTGTGCTGCCTTTTGGCTGAAAAATTATCGAACATTTATCTTCCCATTTCGGGTGGGAAATTCAAAACCGCACTCGGGAGCCTGCGGAGTGCGGCATGCGGCGCTGTGCGTCCTGAGACAAAGTTCGCCTTTTGTAAGAAAACTCCCGGAGCTTGTTAAAGAAGAAATTGAGGAGTACATTTAAAGAAGGATCTACGGCCGCCATCTGGCACAACAAGAAGCGCTGGTGTCACATCTCGACAATGGCGCAGGACTCCTTTTGTTGGTCCTCCAAACAAATGATCGGAGGAGCGGGAGGAGGCTCATCACATCCCTCACACTGTTATCATTAATCTTGAAGGATATGAAATAAGATTTTACTATCCAACGTGTCTTGATAACTCTCACGCTCCAGCGCCCCGCCGGAGCCCCACGTTCCTCGTTATTGGGATCGGCGTAGGAAGGCCCGGCGCCAACACCTCACTCGCCCATTAACTGAAGAGGAACACCGTAAATGACATTTCTTAACCTTTTACGAGTTCGTGCACAATTTGGCAGCTTTCCGCTTGTCAGTTCCGCTTAATTTTATTACACCTGCAATTTAATTTGAAGCGTTCGCCTTAAAAATACGCCCGGAGGCACTTCCCGCACTGCAGACAGACGAGCGGGCGCCGCCGACGGGCATGGGACTCTCGACGTGGTCGGGGCCGGGCCCATCGAGGGGGCCCCAAGCCCTGCAGAACAAAAGCGGGACTCCAGCAGCCCCGTGGAGGCTCCTTGCTCCGTGAAATTAAGAAGACAAAAGGAAACAAGCACTTTGCTCTGGTAACTGCTCCGCTCCGCTGGAATCATAGTCTTACGCGGAGATGTTAATTTATTTTGCCTGTGCCCCTGTGACCTTCTTTCACTTAGTGCGGCACGGATGGTTGCAGGCGACAGTACGCGTCCTTCCTGACTCTTTATACCTTAACAACTCCTCATCTTGCGAAATCGCGATTTAACCACTCCCTTCTTTTCCAGAGCTAAAGGCAAACATCTTAGGACCTTCGGATTTGTACGTGAAATCGGGAAGCGACATCAATCTGACCTGCAAGGTTTCACAGGGGCCACACGACTTAGGGAACATTTTTTGGTACAAAGGTAAGAGCAACCTTAGCCCTAACTTACTATATACATATAGAATAACAATGATAATAAATAAAACACACAGAGAAAAAATTCATTTTTAAATTTAAATACATAATGCGATTTCCCTTCTACGACAAATCCTTATTCAAACTTGAAACAGTTTCGATTTAAAAATGAAAACGCTTTGTTAAAATTTGATGTATTAAAACAACCTGAATGTGAACCAGAAAATACTTTTATAGTAAAAAATCTTGATTTACCAACAAACTTAAATTGAAGTGAAAACATTTTAATTTCAAACAAACAAACAATTTCGTTTTCGCCTTTAAAATAAAGTTGAAACGCCTTTGACATTTATTAAATCGTAAAGATTTGTGTTTATTACTTTCAGAAAAAATATAAGATTTCTTATTCGCAGTCAGCATCTAAGGCAATTTCTATAGATTATTTAAGAGTTAAAAGAAGCCCTTTTTATATTTCAATTTAGTGCAAAATTTCTTGATACAAATCTGTAGCCGAAAACTTTATACATAGTTAAAATGCATATGAGGACCTCAAAATCTAAGATAGTTGTGTTTCTTTTCACCTATTCGCCTCTGGATCTAAATTAAAGAAATTATCGTTTTATGTAATACGTATGAATAATAATACTTTATAACAAGCATATTTTATTTTTCTAAAAGAAAACGTTTCGATTGAAATCTGAAATATATTTAAATCAAACAATTTTCGCATTTGAATTGATATTGGAATCTATTAAATACTAGGTGTATATATTTTAAAGTCAAAGCTCGCATCATTCTTAAATTTAAAATAAATCATCTTTAAAATAAAATATAATTTCGAAACCGCTTTAATTTGAAGTTGATTTTCTGGGTTTCTTTGGTTTGAATTGAAGTTGTTTTTTCTTTGAGTTCATCGATCCAAATTTGATAAGCAATTAAAACATGAATCACATTAAAATTGGGTCAAACAATGTATTAAAAATTTTATAGCATACTACTAGTATGCAAGTTTCAGAAACACTTTAAAATATATATTAGTTGCGTTTTTTCTTACAAATGGATCCGGCTCAAATTAGTTAGGAAATTGTTCATAGAATTGATTTCTGCAAACCGTCTCCTATATACATATTTTAAAATTTGCAAAAAGGACATCAAATTGCCATGATTTGTATTCATCCAAACTTTAAACCTTGAATCAAACAGATTTTTGGATTAACTTGTTGACGCAAAGTGGGTATAAATCAAAGATTTTCGAAATAAAAATTTTTAGATATGGGTTACTATTCATGAATTGCAACTCAATACAATATTTCCTACTAAATCTTATCCGAATCCGATTGTAAAAAAACGCAGCTATTATAATGTTAAAAGTACGCCATTTTTGATCCAATTTATTGACTTTTATACTTATATTATATTATTATATTATTGTGACATTTTGGTACAATTTATTAATAAAAAGATATACTATTTTAGATGTAACATTTTCAATATTCAAAATAGATATTGCATTTCAAATTAACGGACTTAAGAGACCTTTATATGCCTATTTTTATGAGATGTCATTGAAATTTAGTATTAAAAGACTATATCAACAACCCCAAAAATTTATACATAACCGATTTTGTATATTATATATATTATAATTTTACCCTTTAATGAACCTAAGCTTTACCATAAAAAATAATTGTTTTATGAAGGATATGAACAATCAAATTTATTGTTCTGAGCGAGTTTCACACTATGCAGCAAAATTTTTATTACGTGTTATCTCGTATTCGGAGATATGTATATGTATGTATATAAATTAAATGCCCAACTAAATGTTTTTAAAAATAAGAAATCTAGCAAACAACACAATATTTCAGTAGCTAATAATTTGCACAGAAAACTTAATTTTTCCAATTATCGTTAGAATAAGTATCCCAAACTTATCCCATAACACCCACACAAAACATTTTCTGATTTCACTTTTTCTTTAGGAAACGAAATCATAGACACGACAACAAATCAAAATGAGATCGACACTGCTCACCGGATAACAGTGGAAAATAATTGGGACGCAGGCCTTACGTCAAGGTAACGAACTGACCCTTAAGAAGAGGCCTCGTCCTAAGCACGAGTGTCTTTCGTTTCAGATTAAAAATAAGGAGAGCTGCCCCGAGCGACACGGGCAATTATACGTGCGTCCCAACCATAGCTAAGTCATCGAGTGTTTATGTCCACGTCATTATCGGTAAGTACGTCACGGTCCGTCCCATCAAATTTGTAAATAGCCGGGAAATCCCGGAAAGAGCTCCCTGGGGAGCCCCATTAACGATATGGCAGTTTGCCCTTATGGCTGCTTCAATGACTATCTTTAAATATTGTTGGGAGCAACGGCAGCAAGTGCGAAGCTGGGACTCAGCTACTTACATATTGAATACACCAGAAAAGCCCCCGGAATAATGTTTCGCAAGGAGTCCGGGAAGTGCCGTGCGTGCCCTTCTTAGCCATAATAATTTCCTTTTATCCAATTCATTACCGAATATAACCGTAACGGCCGTGTTAAGTCTAAGCAAATTTTTGACGATGTTAAACAAAATCGTTTGCAATGGCCATCATAACTCCTCCCAACACAGGGATTTTACGCGAAATGCGAGCATCTTTTCGTATTTCCCCTGCATTATTATCCTTAACTTAACACCTTCCGCATTGCTTTAATGAAAGAAAATGTACACCGCACGTAATACCCCCATGGTTTTCTCATGACGTTCCATTAGCCCACCAAATCCAGGATGTTCCCGAAACATAAGTGTACGTATGTAAGTAATGTTCGTTCACTTAGTTTTGAGGAAAGTCATGCAGAAGAAGCACTACTTGACTAACGACACTTCACTTTTACTTTATGCCGAGTCTCAATGGACAAATCTCTTAGAAACCTCATGACCATCTGAAACATGTCTAGGATATACAACAAAATTAACCTAAATAAATAACCTTTGAAGAGATATCTCCTAGAAGATTCCAATAGCGTCAAGCATCAGAAAAAGTTTAACATTGTATATAGTATGTATACAGGGTGTCCGAAAACCAACGTTCAAACAAAAACAGATAAAGGGCCAACTCATGACTGTTCGAATAATAATAACTTACCCTCAGTATAAATCTTCGCGTTTTCCGGATAATGGCACTTCTTTGAAATTTAGGAAAGTCGTTAACTTCGGTGCGATGGCTGCAAACTTTGATATTTTTTATTCTGTTTTTTTGCAAACAATATTACCGAAGGAGCCTCCTATCAAATGTAAGCAAAGATATTTCTAGTATGACTATTGTTTTCTCACAACAAAGAAATATTTTTCAATTATATGTGCATCAACATTTTTTCCTTCAAGTTTATAAAGTAAAAAAACATACTGAGCATAACTGGCCAATTGTCCTAAAAGTTTAAATTTTAAAAAAGTACTACTTATACCACTTTTTTTACATAGGAAAAGATATCTTGATATTTTTTGGTTAAAAATGAAACTGATCAAACTGATAATAAGGGTGAAAATAGAGAATTTTGGTGAGAGCTAGATATTCAATTTTCTCTGTTAGAAACTTTCTGTTTAAAATTATCTAACCGGAAATTGCATTTGTTAGGCCCCACATTTTAAAACATTAAATAAATTAAGCGAACCGAACGTTGGCGTAATTCACAGTAGTCTGAATCATAACTCCAGCAGGACAAAAGTCCAAACTTTTTAATATTAAAATTTACATAAATATACTATTATATCTTAATATTATCCTGATTGCTTACCGACGGGGCATCATCAGCTTAAAAAATAATATCTGCGTAAAAACAAGTAAATGTCATGTATTTTTACCACGATCGTAATTTAGTACCAGTAACTTCGAGCGGACCATATTTGGCTTAAATAAAGCCAAGGGCATCTATTTGTAACACCTTTAAAGCTATTTAATCTACTTCTGGAGCAGATTTTCACGCAAACGAAGAATTAAGGGAAGGGTACAATTAAACCCTTTCAAATTATTTTCGAATCATAAAAGTACACCCGAGGTTGAACGGTTGGGTTCCGAAAAACTCATTTAAACCAATTATAACTTAAAATTATAATTAGTGTTTTCTTTATTTGATTTAATTATACAATAATTTAAAGTGTAAAACTTATCTTTGAAATTGGATGGTTTGACATTAACAAAGAACCGTCTCTTTTCATCGAAAGTAGGAAGTCGCTCAAAAGCTATAGCCGCCGCTTACAAACAGTGTCATTTAACTTTCTATCAAAGACAAAACACTTAATGAAGGAAATTGCTCATCTGCGCCGAACAACATCAACAGGACGAGGCAACAAGTGCCACTTTAGTCCGACGGGCATCCGTTCTTTTCTACCCAATTATTCCCTCCCCCGGAGATCAAAGCGAGTGGAATAAATCCTCTACTGATGATTTTATGTTGATGCAGTAGGAAACCAAGATTTAGTTGCCATGGCAATGACCCTATCGTGGCATTTCAATTTAGCTTTTCTGTAAGGTACATGCCACGCTCCCGCCACCCAAACCATGAGTGAACTTGTCTAGTTTGCACAATCCCTTGCCAAATGTCCTTCGGCGACATTTCTTCATCAGATACCAAAAGGAATAGAAGCTCTCTTCTATAGAAAGTAATTACTTTTACGTCCTTGGGCTACCGGACCGTGTGTAGTCGCCTTCAAATTTAAAAAGGTTTGCTTTTTCCGGCAAATCCTCAAAAAAACATCTTAAATCGGTTCTCTCCTGAAAATAAAAGTCGTAATCACCTCGAGAGTTTTGCGGCTGTGGAAATGAATAGTTTGTCTGGGACTTACAATTTGCATCCCCAGAGCAACTCCCAATGTACAAAGGAGCAACCATAAAGACGAACACCCTGTGGCTGGTCCGCATTAGTTCTGTAAATCTAACTTTAGGGCTAAACAATTCTGTCCGTCCAAATTCTAACATTCCTTCTTCCAACTTTAGTACTTTGAAGATTTTCTCTTTCTTCAGTCCAATTTTGGCCGGAAGATAATTGTTTCGGGGGTGACTTGCCGAAATGTGATTTATACCACGATCCCATTAACACTTCTGAGTTTTTCGTAAACTTTTAGGAAAACG
Organism: Eutolmus rufibarbis; assembly: GCA_963920795.1. Lineage (NCBI taxonomy): Eukaryota > Metazoa > Arthropoda > Insecta > Diptera > Asilidae > Eutolmus > Eutolmus rufibarbis. Next base: position 40,019,188 of record OY987205.1, read on the forward strand.
ATCTTCTACTATCCGAAATTTATCGAGCCATTAATTCTCAAGGTCTGCAGCGTTGCTCGTGCAGTCGGCATTTATTCAATTAACATTTATCTCAGATGGCTGGCGGTCATATGGTGAGCATGTACTTAAAAGTTCGAGCTCCGCTTTAACCTCGGTGTGACAGAGCACATCCATTGAGCAAGAAGTTTTTTGGTCTTCCCCATTGTCCAGGCCCTTCACTCCCTCAGGTGAAATCCCTGCTCAGTTCTTTTCTGCTAGAAATCTGATGTTTCTGCAATTTTCTTTTGAGTTCTTTTCATGTGGTGTTCAATTGTGTTAGGCTTGGGCTCCCTTTTACGTGTCCTTTGCAGACACAATTTTCGCTGACGGTTATAATTTCCTTGGGTAACTTAACGCGAGTAAAAGTCTCACTCTCCTCGCAAGTTATTTTACTTAACGAAGAAGTTCACGTTTTTCACCTCATCTATTCATTCAAAGTTATTGTCTTATAAACTTCACAGGGAGGTGTTTCATTCTTTGTTGCAAACCACAAAGTCTGCATTCGACATTTTAGTGCCAGACTTTGCCCGCATGCATCAGTTTGTATTAAACACGATCCTGTGATGATGTAAGAGGGTTAGAGTTATAACTTACTAAGTACGCAAGTAACCTCAGAACTTGCATTCAAAATCATGAAAGCGCACAGCACCAAAAATGAAAATTGTAGGAAATGTATCTGTATGAAGTTTATGGATGACAGGATGTGCAAATCATCAAAATTTTGTTGGATTATAGTTTTTCCAGATGAAGATATTGCAGAAGAGAATTAAATACATTTCTTTTAGTTATATGAAAGCATTTACTCACCTGCATAAATATAAATTAAAATAACATTAACTTTTCAATCAAAGCTTATTACTTAAAGCAGGAATTTTAAAATCTATATATCTCTCTTAATTCAGAGTTACGAATTTTTAAATACAGCCTATCTAAATGTCTTGTATTTATTTTTAAACTCGTATTAAAAATCGCCAACTTATTTTTTTTTTTTTTTTAGATAAGGTGCTACTTACATTCATATATGTACAATTAACATTTTTTGGAATTTTACAATATAAGGTGCTACTTACATTCATATATGTACAATTAACATTTTTTGGAATTTTACAATATACATATGTGAACAAACCCTAAAACATTAATTTCATTTCATTCAATAGCGGTTTTTAATAAATTAAAAAATAAAATTCGATGTTTTCAAATTGTTTGATAGAAGAATCCCCTCAAAACGTTGCAAAATCAAAAACCAGTCTCAATTTGTCGTTCAAAATTTTGTTTATTTTTATTATGACCTAGAACCTGAAATATGAATTATAAAATTTATTTTTGTACATGTATATTATTTATTCAATGCAAAAACTGATAAATGAGACATTTTTTATGAGGCTTAATTCTTTGACGTCATCCTGTAGAATTGTTCCAGAAATATGGAAATTATCTAATACCCGTGAAAGGGAGGAAAATGGTGGAATAGCCCATATTCTCAAATAAATAAATAAGATGGTTCCTCATAAAGGCCCCTTCGAAAATATTCCGCAATTCCTGCAACGCAATGCAAGCAATCATATCGAGTAGCCAAGAAATAAGTAATAATAATAAAAATAGTAATAATACTATCTTTTCGCTACTTCTGATCCATTCAAAAAAATTCTCGGGAATAAGTACTGCAAAGAAGAACAATGAAAAATTCCAAAAGTACCTACGTCAAGTCAACAAGTCACCAAGATACCTACGTCTGATTCTAACGTTCTTTTATATGCAAACTCTTTCATCCCAGTAGGTATATGTTCATATATTATAGAAAAGGTTTCAAAATACCCTCAGTAAGTTTTTCAAGGGAACTTGCCTGGCATTTATGCGGAATACTTCAAAAGAAAATACATTTTCAAAGGTAAACATAGAGATCCTTATAGTTCAGGTCTTCACTGAATAGGTTTTCAGTATTTCCATTATAAACGTTTTCGGAATGACGCTAAGCTGCACGCACGCTGATTCCCTTCTAATATGAAATATTTTTATGTTTGCAATTCGTCCGTTGCACCCTACACTCTGCAAAGCTTACGACGATTTAATCCATCAAAAACCTACAGCCGCTGCACGAGAGTGTTCTGTTGCATACTTTAGTTGAAAATCCTAGAGCTATTCGATGCCACAGTGGAAATTTCTATTCTGAGATTCGAGATTGAGTTAATCCCTATTAATACAGAAAGGTGTTTTCAGCAGCTCACTCATTCTAAGCATGAGCATGACACAAATTTGCAATAGTGACAATAGCAGGTTTAGAGATAAAGCATAAAAAGGCTTCCATCACCTCAACAAAGATAATATTTTTGTATAAAGAGATTTACTCTGAATCTTTGCATTTACATATACTACTTATTTAATGAAAATGAAGCGTAGGTACCTGCATTTTATTTTTAACTAATCTCTTAATTCATTTTATTCTTTCAATAAAGAACAGATTTTTTTTTTTTACATATTATGCATATATGTGGGTATATGGTGTTTTAATAATGGATCTATCAGCCTTGATAAAATTATATTTAATTTTTAAATATTATTACATTGAAAAAATATCGTCCTAGTACTTTATTTTAGTGAAAGCAATATCAATCTAAATAAAATAAAGTATTATAGTAGGAAAAAGTTTTAGTACCCATTTTTTTACTTGTTTTTTACTTTGGCTTCAAATTGCATCTAGTTCCATGACTTTACATCAAAACATTTGTGCGAAGTGAAAAAAGAGAAAATTGTTAAAAAGAAATTCATATTATAATAGTTGATCCCGAAAATATTCATACTTAAGTAAAATGCTCCTATTTGAGCTTTTGAATGTTCATGTTCTAAGATCGAAACCAATAAATTTATACATACCATATAGTGCATTTGACATATATTTGTCGACAATCTTTATGTCTACGTCAAAACTCCACAAGAGCATTTTTGAAACTAGTGAACATTTATTTACAGGTCGCATAGTTAAGAAGTCTCACTGTTTTAGTTTTAGCTTTTAAATTGAGAAGCCAAGGAGCTCTCGGATCTATTTTTCTTATGCAACTTAAAAAGTCTTAATCCGTCACTAACAAGTATCGGTCGTTTATGCTCAGAACGTAGAAAACGTAGAAGGTGAATTCGCTTGACACATGTTTGTAAATATCTACGTACCGCGAAGTTCGCTAACTAAAAAACTTCAGAAGTAATCTCGTAAGAGTAGAGGTGGTGAGATAACCCTCTTCGCGTTCAAAGGAGCAGCATCCGAACTCGTTTGGGAAAATACGTCAAGTTTAGGAAAAGTTTTGAAGTGGTGTTGATTTTATCGTCGCAATCCTCGCAGTAACAAATCAGCCAAGACCTTAAGCCGGGCTATTTCGCAGCACGGGCGAGGGCAATTTCTCAAAAGTTTTTATTAGACCTATCGTCGCACACAACTCTCTAACGAAAGTTGGTATCAATCCCGGAAATTTAATGCAACTCAGTGGGCCTATTCACCCAACCCACAAATGGCAGCTGCTGCTACAGCTCCATAAAAAGCATAAGACTGCAGCATATCCCATTCCTTGAACGAGCACGGAAAAGAAGCTCCTCAAGGAGGCTAGAGATGTCTTCATATTTACTAATTTATCGCAAACTCCTCTGTGGATTTTGTTCCCGCCGCCGCAGCTATGGAGAGTCATCAGATAAGATGCCATGAAGCGAGCAAGTTTGCAACTTTGAAGAAAACTGTTTACATCTTATGCAGCAAATAAAGTTTTAGAGATGAAAATTCTTTGCAGCATTCCAGCAAAGTATCATTTTAAAAAAAAAAGTCGCATATATTAGTCCTTTGAGAAGACGAGCCCCGGGCGAAAGCCGGCGGACAATAAATTGAACAGCGCTGCACTGGCAGACTGCGCCAGAACGCGGCTGTGTTTTACTTAATTCATCATAATTTCTCTCTAATTTTCGTATCTGCGACAAGTAGCAGTTCCGTGAGCAATTTGTTGTAAATTTCAGGACAGTTCCATCGCGCGAACTACGCCGCGGTGTAGGAGGACACGCTCCGTCTTTGCGAAACAATAAACGAGCGTACAGATGTGTCTTTCAAATGAGCCACCCTGTGCCAGTTGGTGCACGTGCACGACGTAGGTGGATGCTTTTCTGCCGTCAGTGAACACGTAGTAAGTAGTTTGTAATCAAACACCCCGCTCGACGGGTGCAGATAAGCTGGGAACGGCTTTCGCGTCGCTCCTTAATTAACTTATATTTCCCAAAGAAGATTTATTTCGTACATGTCTCGAACTTTTCTGATTTTCTTCTTTTCCCCATCAGCCGTTTTGAATGGCTAACATGCATGAATTAAGAAATACTCGAGACTTTGAGCACCCTTGAAGACACCTGTCTGCATTAAAGATGGCACAGTGCTCCGAGATTAGATTTATTTTTAATAGAAGTACCTACGTAATTAAATCCTCTCGTGACTGCTACATTAAAACAGAACAAACAGATTTAAGCAACATATTAAGACATTTAGAACATAATTACTGTAAAAAACCAACCAATATTATTGAATTACTAATCCTAAAACAAACACAATGTCCTCTATCCTACCTTTTATGAATTTGAAATGTATGTCTTGAGTTCGACAGCCTGATTTACATAAAAAATAACCATTTTGTTACATTTATATAACTTTCAATGTTTTGTTAAAATTTGAACTCTTAGTAGACATTAATTTGGTTTATTTTGCTTTTCCAAACTTTGCGATATCAGAAAATTATTTGTCAGCTAAAAATTATAGTTCAAACCAAATAATATAAAATATCATACGACTAGTTACCTTAAATGAGTATTACTGTAACATTAAATAAAAATGAATTGACTAATTAATCAATTTTTTTTTTCCTGATCAAACATTTCTAATCTCCTGCGTATCTACCAAATATGTAAGTAATATCTATTTATGCATTTAATGCGATTTAGTAAGGGAATATCTGAACTCTGAAAAAAAATGCCCTAAGGGATATATTTCCCTTTTACCTTTTTTTCTCGTTTCCTCTGGAGCTTTCCACATATTTGCTTTCACATCAGAGGAAATTTATAGAGCTAAGCACAATACTTTCAAATTTTATTACGAAATGTGACAACATGTTAACAAGGGTTGAAACCGAGCGCTAGAGAATATGCAAATTTCTTATGCTTTCCATTGAACTAAAACCATCTCGAATCAAAGTTTGTGATCATGGAAATAAGTGATGGACTTGCAAAATTTTTGTCGGTATATCCCTTTAATACAAATGTAAATTTCAAATTTACGTAAATGATTTTTATCCTCAAGCGTAAAAGTTATATCTATAGGAATAATCATGTTCAATCGTTTGAATAACAATGATAATAAATAAAGAAGGGAAAAAAGCATCAAATATGTATTTGCCCTAAACTAAAATCGAGAAGTAATAAAAGGGGATTCTTTCTTGATAAAAACATCTGTATTTTTGCGAGTTCTTTTTTTGCTTACTCTATTAACCTCTTCAGGATACTAAAACGTATCGACAATGAAGTTTGAAAAGATATATTTTTTTAATTTGAAATCTGTATGAAGTAATCAGTTTATTGAAAAAGTGAACAGAATTTCGAAAAGTTTAAAAGGTTTCGTATTTTGTTAGCAGCTTTTCAATTTCGTTTCTCTTTCTTCATGAGTCGCTAGATGTTTGGTTCTTCTAACAAAACTCATCATTTAAGTATAGTAAGTTTTCCATTTCGCTTAGCTGCTTCAATTACTATGTATGTGCTCGCCAAAAATGTCAGTTTTCTCGGATATTTATCAAGGACAGTCGGAATAATAAATGGTTTATTGTTACAAACTTTTATTTAATTTGCTGTTTTATAAGTAAGTTAGTATGTCGTTCCAATTCCAATCTTGCAAGTGAAATTTAAACCACTTTCATTTACGGGATCAAGCTTAAATCTTAAACATGTTTATAACTCTGATTACAATACAATTATCTGATGACCTTGACTTGATGCTATATTTAATCTCGTATAAAAGCTTTGTTTTAAAACATTTTTTCAAAGCACATCACAGCTCATTTTTCAGTGAATAAAACTAGGTACCTATTAAATCAAATTAGTGAAATATGAAGAAGTAAAGTTTTTCAAAATGTACTCTCATATTTTTAGCTTTCTGCAAGCAATACGTAATTTTTAAATTATGAGGTTCTTTACTATAGATTCTAAGAAAACATCAATGTAGATTTTGACGCCTTAGTTTGAAATATTTAAACACACTTTTACGAAACCAGTGCACGGAATTCCAACGAAAGTATAATGCGTATCGTAATATACTGTAGGATCTTCTGATCATGTAGCCGAAGATATAGAATTTATGGTCGAACTATACATATATGTATGTAAGAGTACTTTTCATGTCAATTTATCTCAAAAGCGGGAACTAGTTGGTAATCTACTTAAAAATGATTAAAATATTATTATGTCGTAAAGCTGTTTTTGTAGCTAAAACTAGTATTTTAATATAGTATGCAAAAAAATTCGGAAAACAAATTGTTCACTATGATAAACAAAATAAGATACGAGTTCCTATTTAGGGGCGATAAGATTACTTTGAAAATCCTCTGTCAATTAAAGTTCTATCAGTTATAACACAATTTTGGGGTCAAAATACTCTCGAAAAGTTTATTACTTCTAAATACGAAAGCATAGATATGTATGTCTAAAGATAACTCCAATGTCTCATAGTTACTAAAGTATTATAAAACAGTACCTCAATTACCAAGTGTTGTCAAAGCCAGGCATTATCTTTTGATAACTTCTAGAATAATTTTCCTAGGTTATTGTGCGAAAACATAACAAGCCCCAGAGCAAAAGTGTTAGGGTTGAAAAGCTAATAATAAATGAACCTGTGAAGACCTACCCACCTACGAGAGTCACGTACCTTCATATATTTTGAAATGTATCTTTCACAACAGAACAATGGCAACATTCTTTTTTGAAGAAGCGTTGAAGTGTTTATCCGGTGAGGGGTCAAAATCCTCCGACGATTTAATACCACGTAAATATTTTGTGGTGTTTCTAGGAACTAAACAAGTTTGCTCGCCGGGAGCTATTTGCTTTAGCCACTTTCTGAGAAATATACTTTTTGAAAAATTCTGGTGAGCTTCAATTCTTGGGAAGGATTCTGGTAGGAGGAAACCGGGCACTTTGCCCGCTTCAAGATTCATATCACGACTGATGACATATGTAATTTTCTCGCCATCATCGAGGAACCTCGTGCGAAATTTAAACGCGAAATATAGCGGAAATTTCGCGGCCGCACCTAGATAAAATCTGTGGATCCAATTTCATTTAGTGTGCACGAAGTCAAAGTTTGCTTTTTATTCCTATGGAACTGAAGTGACACTCCGAGGAGCGGGAGGATGGATTTTAGATTCAGTTGCGGAGCGACGGAAGCACGTCACGTAATGTTTGCATTTGCCAGCTGCACGCCCCACTAACGGCTGCAATTTCCCTTTTTTTTTTTTGCATTTGAAATGGCACTGAAATCCATCAGACCAGGAAAAAGAATCTTGTGGCACGAAACAGAGTACAATTTATGTCTGCTTAATTATGGTCCTAAGGAACGGATCTGCAGCCCGCCCTGCTCCTTTTCTGCAATTTTATTTAGGACAAACTTCTCCTTGCGACGATTGCCAGTACTTAAGTACTTCAGATGAAATGAGCACCGACCAGGAAAAAGCAACGAAACCAAAACGAACCGAACGAGGATGTTTTAATTTTCGCAAAAGAATACTAAAGTAGGTAAGAAATTGCAGTTGGCAGTTAGCACTTTTTATGGCGCTTTGCGGGCAAATCCCCGACGCGGCAACAACTCGGGAGCATCTAATAAATTAGGAGATAACATTTCTTCCCGGCATGCGGGATGATGCATTGGGACGGCTGGTGCAGTTGCAAAGTTTGCGCCCCGGTCCCGCCGGATGCGGTGCTCCCGCTGCTCTACATATTTAGCCGAAAAGTTAGCTGCACTCCGCATTAAGCTGTCCCCATCAAGACCGCGTTTAGGACGCTTCCATGGGAAGGGCACTCCACGGTTTTTCCGACCGCCATTCAGAATTAAGAGCCCTTGAGCTCTTTTAATGCACAACTTCCAATGCTCGGGGATTCTTTTAATCCAGAATGTCTTTTGTCGCCGGCGCTGTCGTCGTCAGGCACGGGGCAAAAACGCCAACACCAACTTTCCGGTACCTCCTTCCTGGGGATTTTCTAAGGACCGAGATAGCCGAGGACTATTCATTTCGTGGAAGAAGTGAAATGTGTAAACATCAGTTTTCAATTATTTTTCACTTTCCAAAGATCAGCAAAAACCACTACATTCCTTGCAACTTGCATCCTATCTGTAAGTAGCGGCTGTAGATCAGGGTCAAGAGCACCGCACTCTAGCAACTTTACCTTGCTGGAATTTAAGATTAGCCTCAACATCCAATTCATTGCGCTAAATTTAATTATTTAGATAAAAGGACACTTGAAGCAATTTCTGAAAAATAGCCCTGTACCTCTTTTCCGTAAATCGCTTAAAGGAAACAATACAATTCGAAACCTGAAAAGTGCCTGATATTCAGAGATTTTTTTCGAAAAGGAAAAGAAATTTCACATTTATTTTGTATGACCTGTTCGACGCAGAAATTTAATTTTCAGAACAATAACCTTTGGTTGACGGATGACCTCACACCTCAATTAAATTCCTACAAAATTTTAGATTTTATTATAATTTGCCACGTTTTTTTTACAATGCCCACCAGTTTGAAAAACGTTTTAAAGGAAACTTCTTTAAAATTTTCACTTTAAATCTTAATAATGAATAAGTTCAATTTATTTGCACTTACTGATGTTTCTAATGATACTCTTAAATCTAAAAATTTATTTAATATCATATCAATCGTATAAAAGTTCCCCATAAAACCCACATTTTATAGGCCTTAAGAAACGTGTTTCGCTTGAAAGCTATAAAACTTAGAATATAATTAAGTAGCATAAAACGGACACTTTAAAGTAAAATTTAAAGGAAAAACTATATTAAAATGTAGAAGTCACATATTTTACTCCTGTCAGAAGGTAGTAAATTTATTGCGTTTTCATTATGTATCAACGAATTATCTGTTTGTCTTAAAAAACAATTATAAGTAAAATATAAATACCTTACTTTACGAAAGTTCACTTTGCCCATAGGGGTAAAGCCTAAAGCGGGCAAACCTTGTTTCTTTAAGATTATTGAGAAGAAATGTAAATAGGAGAAAGTAAAGTTTATGAAAATACGTAGGTTAATATAGACACACTTTATTATTAACATATTCATCATTTCCATCAAAATATTTAAAATCTTAGAGACTGAACATACAAATGTTAATAGCAAATAATCGTTTTTATAAAAATTCAGTTGCAATAAGAAATAAGATAGCAATTCCAAAAACAAGATTATCATCTTGTTAGGGTAATTGAATAAGACTAAATCAATATCAAAATGTTATGGAATATGTTCTTAAATAAAAAAAAATTTTAGTGGTACCCGCTTTATGCAGGGTACTCGCTTTCAGCCGCCGTAATTAGATGTTATGGAAAACAAAATGCATTTCTTTATGTTATAATTGTATTTCCTCCTTTAAGCGTTCTGGTCTAGAACTTTCAAAAAATCAATTTTTTTTGGTATTTTGCACTTCTTAAATTTATCTACATATAAACATGGTTGTTTGGAAGGACGCAGGCAAGATCAGTTACTAAGAAATTAATGATTTTCGAATTTTTTCCTTTACGACACTTTCCTCCACTTCCTTCCACTTATGACACTTTCCTCCATATTTTAAGATTCTAGATCAACAGAAAATTATTGGTTTTGATGAACAATAATTCAATTTTTCAATATCAAAAAAGGCTTTATTTCGTTAAGTAACAAATTTTACAGGACTATGAGGCTGTAGACCTTACCTTAATATTATAAAGAGTCTTAGCGGACAGACAGAGAGATGGACAATAAGATGAACTTGTAAGGATTCCTTTTGTTTTCATTTCGAGGAACAACATCCTAAAAGTGGCAAACACACTCTCATTTAGTAATCCGCCAATACTTTAATGTGTTATAAAACCTGAAAATCTCGGAAAGATATCTGCAGCGTCTTCTTTGGTTAAAACTCTTAAGAGTTATGACTTTTTAAGAGATTCCTGTATACAGACCAGAAAAAAAAAAACCTTAAAAAGTAAAAATTTGGCTTATTGATAAGACAAATTTTTTTTCTTCTTCATATACAGAAATATAATAGAATTTTTTAATTATAATATATATAAACAGATCTTGCATAATTTGCTAAATACGCAAATATTATTACAAATAAATCTTTGATTAAGTGGAGTAAATGTGACCGTGACCCAAAACTTAATCATACCAATTATCATTTTAATAGATACTAGCATTGTGAAATTTTAAATCGGGAATATCGAGAACTCCGTTCGGTGGTATATTTGCCGCTATAAAATAAAAGAGAAATTTTAATTCAAAACATTTTTTAGCATCTCCCTCAAAATTCATATTATTTGGGGTTTAACTCAATTTATATGTTAAATTTCGTGAATAGAATTCACAAATGAGTCCATGAACCACAAACAATTTTTAAATAAAGTAATGAAAGCGGATGCTGACTCCCCGGAATCTGTCTGCAATTGCTTAATTATAGTCAGTTACCCAATTAACAGGTTAAACTGAAATCCCTCTTTTCTTTCAGGCGAGCATCCGGCAGCAATGCAGCACAATTCAGCAATCAAATCAATAACAAGGACCAGCGCAGGAGTTTTGGCAGTCCTTTGTCTAGCGTGCATTCAATTGCACTTAATCCAAGTTTTGAGCTCGTTTCACATCCGAAGATCGAACAATGCAGTGAGATGAAGAAGATACCTGCCGGCGATAAGTGACTCTTTCTAGTATTCGAGAGAATAAATTGAGTGTAAATAGAATTTTAAATTGATAATAATTTGTAGGTAAAATAAACAATGAAATGCATCCTTGTTTTCGCAAATTTCGCGGAATTTATTACTATTTTTCTTTCATTTGTAGCTTCAATTGTTTTCGGTAGGAGAGCCTTCTGCATTTTGTTATGCATCGTTTTCTTTAAAGTGCTGTTTTAGCACAGTGAGGGATTTTTGACGGAGTGGCAGTTTGGGGCCTGGATTAACCTCATCTGCTAAATTATATTTGAGGAGCAGCTGAATATGTAAACTGATGATAATATTTCCATAAATGTATGACACACAAATATTGTGCAGAGGCTAATTCGAAACATTCCAGTGCAATTTGAACAGGAAGATAATTCAAATATCAATAATTTATTGTTGTAATAATGCAAAGTAAATTTACTTTGGTCTGTAGCGGAATTTAATTTGGAGTAATATGAGCAGCACTTGAGCAACTTCACTCTTACCTCTAATTAAATTCTCCATTGAATAGCTGCAACAAAAGTCGATAAAGCACGATTTAGCGGCCTCCTACTGTTTCGAATATGTAAATATCCTATTTGAAATTTCTTCTATGCTGTAGAGAAGCCGGACCTGATTCAAATTAGTTCAAGAATTTTTTGTTCTTTAAGTTTAGCTAAATTGTTTAGGAGATAATTTTTCTTAATAAAATTTGTGATAAATTGAAGAAAAAAATATTAGAAGGAAGCTACAGCACTCTAGGCATAAGAGAAGTAATAAATTTAGGAAAAAAAATGATAAAAAAATGTATGAAAAAATTTTTTATAAGAAGAAATCTAAGGTATTTAGACGGTAAAGTAATACTACCCTTAAGTAAGAATAAATTTATTGAATCACGTTAATGTAATTATAATATAACATTTTGAAGCTAAGGAGTACATGTAATTAAGGGCAATTTTATTGGAGCTCATCCAGACGGACATGGAAACAAGGCGGCAAAAAAACTTGTAAATATACATTTTAAGAAAATACATGTAAGAATAGAAAAATTTATATTCACTGTTTCATTTAAAACCTTACTTTCCTCATACAAAATAAAAATCGTTGTGAAATCTATTTTCGACATAAATGCAAACTTATAAAAAGGACTCAACTGAGAAAATATACAAAATTTCGGCACCAATGCTTCAAATTATAAATCTGAGCACACTGGAATTTTTTTATCATTTGGTAGCTATCTTATGAAATATGAAGAAAAACTAAATAGGTATTATATTATATAACTGCCAGTACACTCACAAAACATCTCCCAACAAAATGTTTTCATCACACTTTACTTGTACTTTCGGAGGATATTTCTAATTTCTTGATTAATCTAAAAATATTGAGGAAAAAAACTGATAGTGCTATAAAATTTGAGATTTTCATCTGATACGACGCTGATAAACAAAAATTAATTTTTTTAATTAAGGGGCTATAGGAATAAATTATGTGAAGACTTTTACAATTTATAGAGTCTTATATTCGCATAATTTAGAATGATGGCGAAGTTTTTAAGATAAAATAATTTTCTTATAATAACTTCTAAAATTAATTCAAAACTCAAAATTTAAAAGAGTTTCTTCAGCCTAAACGGAGGTCTTTTGGAAAAAATCATTTTGTGAAAATAAAACAACTCATAATGATACCTTTCACACCACTAGTTCACTAACCAAAGACGGATCTAGAAATTTATTTCTTTATTGATCTAAAAATCATTATAGGGACAAAAATAAAATACATGAGGTTTTTGTAATTCAAAAGAACTTTAATCCGTTTGGCGAAACACCAGGGAAAGGACGAGTTGAAAAATGTTAGCAATATTCATTAGTTTTAATTGTGCACTGAGAAAAAAGATATTTTGAGTCAAATTATTTTCTGTTTTCTCAACTGCGTGGCGGAGTTGGATACGGCGAAGCCCGCATAGGCGCTTACTCAATTCCCTGGCGTAGTTGGCAGGTCAATATTGCCAATTCCGTAAGGAATTGAGATACGTCATTAGCAGTTCATCCTAATAATTATTAATTTAGTTTGATTATTATTATTATTGATTCCAAAAAAAACATATTTGGTTCAATTGAAGAGATGCGTTCAAGTAAAACTGTTTACTTTTGAAATAATGAAAAAATTTCCAAAAAATCCTTCAACATTTTAAATAAATTAAAAACAAATTGATTCAAATGTAAAAAGTTCCAGGTCAATTATTGAAGATTTATTTATTGTACTATTTATTTTGTTGTATCAATAAATAAATTCATTTATCCAATTTAAATTTAGTGGACTCAACTTCACCTAAAACTTAACTTCAATTCTCTCGCGCAGTTGGTTTAAAAAAAGCTACATACTTACTCTGATTCCGACAGACTTGTGTGAATCATAATTCTATAGACTCTACTTCGAATTTGTCAACTCCGCACGGAGTTGTCAAGATTTCATAAATTTTTCTCAGTGTGTACATTAAATAATTAGTCAGCTCATTCTTCTTTTCTTTTCCCATTTTATGGGAACGAAAAAATTAAATTTGAATGTATAATTTTTCATGCATGGCCATATTATCCTCGATACTAAAATTCCATAAAATTTGATGCTGTGTAAGGTAGCCGAATGTAGATTGAAAGTGGATCCTATATGAATGCTTTTACCTTTGGATGTTGTAGCTCCTATCTGAACTCATTTACCATTTAGTCTTCCAATTTATATTCACAGCGTGTATCTACATTTTACCTTAAATAATAAGCACTTTTCACAACAGAAAACCTTCATACCTTTTCCCCCAAAATTAAATTACTTCATAATTTGATTATCTCTTCCGACAAATGATACGAGAATATATTCGAACTGCTAAAAACATTTGACTAAGTTAAAATTTTATACCTCATGGTCCGCATCGAATTCAAAATAAATAAGATACATTTAAAAAATCAATAAAAAATATTTCCCTAAAATTTTGTGGCAACAACTTGTGCCACCACAAATATGTCAATTTCCAATGCAACTAGGTAATAATAAAATTACCTAGATATATCCATAGATAATTCAAGTATATCCATATTAATATTGGGGAAATATAATTACATGAAATTGGGGGAACTTTTATCGAATTTAGATATTTAAGCATATGCATATTTGCACAGATGCATTTTCGACATATGTAATGTACATATGTAGATAGTTTGAAAATTAAGTGAAGAAAGAAGTTGACAAAAGTACATCTAATCAGAATTGAGTAAAAATTTTATGTTTCCACTATGGCAACTTTATTTAGAAAGTTTGTTTATATTTATTTAGTTATATACATATTTCGGTACATTTGGATATAAACTGAGCTAACCTATTCACACAAAACTTTATTTCCTTTTATATGAAGATGATCAATAATTTATGTACTTGGTCGTAAAATTTCAGAGAATTACACTTTTGCTCGTGTTGCCTACTAAATGTGGCACATGAAATGTAGAAATTTTTATAGTTTGCATGTAAAATTGCATGCGTGATATTGATTAATAGAAGCAAATATGTTTATCCATATTCAAGGTATATGACACCTTATGAACTCAAAAAGGTTATATACTTGAATAGCTCAAGTTGTCGTGAAAATTGTTTAGAATGAGATAAATTTAACAAACATGGTTAAAAACCCTATTTTAATGTTGGTATTAGCCACTTTATTAGCTCAAACAAAATTAAAATTTTATAAAAATCATATATTATCAATCTATCTAGCTTACAAGAAAACACTTTTATGTAAGATAATTTTGTTTTTATTACGATGCTACACTTATTTTGAGGCAGAACAAGTGGTTATTTGCATTAACACACGAAAGTACGTTTTGGATACAGGAGAAGTGGCATGCCCAACGAACTACAACTATAACTATTTTTTATATTCGTATGTATGTAGCTATGTAAAGAAATGCAAAAAATAAGTAGACAGAACGTGCTCACAAAAATGTGCAAAATTCTCTATTTTTAAAATAAAAATAGTTTTATTAAAGGATCTTCCAATAAGTATTTCAGTTTTTCTTACTTTCTTGAATTACCTTCGCACACAGCTATAATGAGATACCAAAACCTGTACCAAAAAACCAAAAAAAAAAATAAAAACCTTTAATTTTATAACTCCAAAACTATTCAAAAACAAATTGTTGCAATGTTGCCTGCTTTTATTATAGTTTAAGGTCTTAACTTCCCGCTTTATAAATATCAACGCTATTAAGTTTTAGATTGGGTATCCTCCACCCAGAGTGCCCCCTAAATATAAAAATAATTTTTAAAAAAATTATGGAATATCGCAGGAATATTTCAAGAGAACCTCATAACATTTAACTCTATTATTCTCGAAAAAGCGATCCAACTGAAAAGTTTTTAGATTTTTTTTTTATTTTTTTTTTAATGATTTATGCAGCGTAAGGTTTATTTGTTTTTTTGATGCATACAATAGTCATTGTCACTTTTATCATTATACTTATCTTAAAAACTATAGAGCCAATTTAGAAAATCTAATTTAGATTTAGTGCTGAAAAATGACTGCCCTCCAGTGTTATTATATAGCTCCACTCCATCGAATTGGACTTGATGGAGTTCAGTACCTACTAATTTCAAATACGCCTACATGCCAATCAATTTCCAAAGCGCAAAAGTTTCAATAATTCTTATTAATCCATCCATCGATGACAGTCTATCACACTTGATGAAATGAAAAGCGTCCAAAGTCTCTAATTAAATATTAAATTTACTCTCAATTATCGAAAATTTGTCAAATCCACTTACAATTTATGGCACTAATCTGACATATTTGATGAAGTGGCTTACAGGCGGAATGTTTAAGGGCCAAGATTTAATATGAGCATTTTGTGGGTATGTTGCAAGGTCTTTCCAGTTTCCACCTACCTAGAGCAGCTCTTTCGGAATCGATGACCCATTTATGATGTAACTACGTTACCCAGCACACATGAGCTCCCAGATAAGCCTCGGGGCGGGAGGAGAGAGGTTCCCTTTCAGAAGTAGAGCACAAATTTGTCTGCCAGCTGCAGAGCTCACAAAATAACTACATGAAACGGGTGTCCGTATACACGCTTAAACTGAATACTTTAAATTCGCCTTGATATATTTATATTCAGACTGCCAGGATAAGGATTACAAATATTACCAAAGGAAAACAAAAACACACAACACTTATGTTAATGCCAGGAATTATCATTTCTGAATTCCAAAAAGCGGATGGAAAGCCATGCATCCGATAGTGCACTCGTTTTCGTACATGGAGTACACTTTTACGAGGTTAGTTTTGATTTTATACACAAGTTTCAATTTTAAGTCGAAGGAAATCATCTCTCTCAATTCACTACGAAATATCGCGCCATAAAAATTTACATTTCAAACTAGAAGACCATGACTTTAACCTTTTTGAGTTATGCAACATTTTTAGACCATATAGTATATTTACGCATTTATGCATTTGAAACAAAAAACTTCCTAAAATGAATGTTTAAAAATCGACAGTAGATACTCGTACATATGAATAGCACATAACTAAATTTAAGTAACATTAAACTGATGGGCATAAAACTACTCGACTGATTTTATTCCAACTAGCACCACGTGCTCTTTATAATACCTTTTAGAAGACAACCTTAGAATATTTTGGTTCACCATTTACCTACTTGTTATGAAAATCTAACAATTAGTTTCATTTGACTCTTAACATTTTCAAATTTTTTTTATCGTATATGCTACTTTTTAAATACGTATTACATTAAAAGAAATTCTTTTAATTCTATTCAGACGAAACTCGATATCTTTATAAAATCCACCGTCTTTTAGAGTCACACCGAAGTTGCTCTATGAAATAGCTTATATGTATAACTACATATGTCATTTCCCAATTATTTTTTCAAAATTTCGTTATGAGATTTTCACCAATGTGCATATGAGTGCCTTAGTTGAGAAATATTATATTTTAATTTTTAATAATCTTAATATATTTTGAAGTTTGAAAACTCAAAACGAGTTTTTACAAGCTGTAAGCAAAATACCTAATTTTGTATAGAATGCATACACACTATGATTGAAGTTTTTATATATAATAGTTTCGGAGATAAATGTGATCATATAAAAATTTTCCAATTTCACTTTAGGATAGAATTTTAAGGAAGAAAATAATTTTAAATGCCCATTTAGATGTTTAAAAATTTTTCAAATTTTATTGTATTAAATATACCGAAAAATGAATAAAAATTTTCTCAAGTAAATTTGTTCCGATTAGGCGGATGCAGAAGATTTATCAAATAGTACCTTTTAGGGCGCCGCACAATGTGAAGTTTTAAGCTTAAAATATAACGTAAAACTGTAAGTCCCTGGTAAATGTTGCATTTACAAGGAAAATGGAGATTCCTGCAGGCCACAAAGGTTTAAATCACTCCATAAAATCGATTGGAATATGTTGAAACACTTTGCTACGAACCACTCTAAAGAGAGAGAAAGTCTTTTGCAATTACCCCGAAAACCATAGATCGTAATTGTGAAATGTTTGCTTTTCAAACTTTTACTATATTTACCCGACTGCGCCAGAAGGAGGGTTATGTTTTTCGAGTGTATGTATGTACATATGTATATTTCTTTGGCACGCTCTGTAGCCTAAACGGCTTGATCGATTTCAGCTTGAGAGGTGCCGTTAGATTCGTCTTAATTGTGAGAGTGACACTGGGTATATCAAAATTGGAAAAAATTAAAATGGCCGATTTTTGGCGCCATATTATGTCTTCAAAAATTTTTTTTTCTCAAAACCTATCGAGTGGGGTATCAAACTAAAGGGTTTCATAAATAACTTGCAAAAATTTATGCAACTTATATGTTTACATGTAATTTGCAATGGAAAATGCTAAAAAAAAACAACAAAGTATTCAACGTTATAACATAAATTATATTTATGTGTGGAAAAGGGAGATTACAATACTGTCTTACTAATAATAAATCCGAACGTTACTATTGTTGATTCAGTGTGTATGACAGACAACGCTTTTACTTACCAGCCTGGGCAACAAAAAGTGAAAGACGTAACGCGGGATGTTGCCTTTAATCCTTAGTTGGGCTGTAACCAGTGCCGGATTAACACTACTCGATGCCCTAAGCAATCTACGCCTGTAGGCCCCCCCTATCCACTAGTAAATTAGTATGGGTCTTTAAAATTTTTTTAACGTATTTATTATAACGAGATAGATCACTACGTACCTTAGATATTGTTTATGTCTTTGATATCAAAAAAATTCGCTGGTCCTCACTGGGTCCGACGACGGGCACACACGTCCCTAGGAAGGGTGATGTCGGGTAAAAAATCAAACTCACGATTAACGCTTTACTATATTTTTATTAGCGCTTACAAAACTGAGGAAAAAGCCTTGGAGATGGCATAAAAAACCTCATTCAATTTACAAAATTACAAAATAAAGACTCTGTTGCGTCTTCAACGGCCGATCGAACAGTGATCGAAATTTTGAGTTTTTAAAAGAAACTGCAGGCCCCAGCAAACTGCGACTCAACGCGAAGAAACCTTTTTATATGACTCTCCCGAAATCCTTTATTGTTAATTTGTAGTTGTATCACGTAAAAAAAGCCAACTAAGATTTCTTTTGCTTCGTCCTTATACTAAATGTATGAAAAATCAACACAAGTGTAAGTGGTCAATGATTTTTTCCTTGCAAGGAACGGAACCCTCGTGCGCGAGTCTGACTTGCACTTGACCGGTTTTTTGGTAGTTTTTACCGTCACGTCAGTCGTAAGTTATTTGCGTAAATAAGAAATTAAACTAAAGACTTAAGGTACTTTGGCTTTGGATAAAATAAAAACAAAACAATATCAAAAATATTAAATTACCTGAACGAATAGACTTTGAAATAATTGTCGACACTCTCTCACAACACACCGCACTGTAAGTTTATAGCTTATTTATAGTAATACCGAATTAATTATTAATTATCAAATTAATTGAATAACGAACTCGTATAACAAAACATTCGACTGACACAACCGGGGTGGAACAGGAGTGATGATCGAATGCTCGCAAATCCTCGCCTTCAAATTTCGGAATGGTGCCAACGACCCCAACGGTAACGTAACGACATCTCGCCCAACTAGAAATGGTAATCAGGCATGCCCTAAATCGATTCAGATCCTCATAAGAATTTCCAAAATTTAGAAAAGTCTAATTATTCCCTAAAGGGGTCCTTATGAGAATAGTCAAAATAAGGGGTGCCTGAATGATTTTAAATTAGATTGTCGTAAGTAGTATTGAAGGCATTCCCTAACTGAGGCAAATTTTGGAGTTCTACTCTTGATGATATTTATAGATGTAATAAAAATATATAATTATGTAGACCCAAATTTTTATCTAGAATAGAACTCAAGTAATAGAATAGCCGAGCGGGTTTAAGTCGTGTACGCGCTATCGGTCGTAGGTTCGACTCTCCTCTAAGTCAAAATTATTTATTTCAAAATCAAAGTTGAATTTATTTTATAAAAATTCTAACGAAGATCTTATAGGGCTATCACATTCAGACCTTATTAGGATCGAGTTCAAAAATCGGTTGTCCTAGTTAGAACTTTATGAAAAACAAACCTAAATTCCTAGTGGGATCATTGCTCTAGTCAATTTAAAGGCGCGGGTTTCAAACAGCCTTGCCTTTCATGTGCGAGCGAGAAAATATTTTTTCGGTGCTGTTTATGGTGCCCCCCGAGAGGTAATGCCCTAAGCAATTGCTTAATTTGCTTATGGGCTAATCCGGAACTGGCTGTAACAGTTCATAAACTCCAAGGTATCACACTCGATCGGGCAGTTGTGGACCTTGGCTCACATATATTTGCAAAAGGTCAAGCGTATGTAGCTCTTAGTCGAGTAAAAACATTAGCTGGATTGGTTATTAGTACCCTTGATCCTAAAAAACTATTAAATCGGCCACATGATCAAATTTCTGTGAACACTGTCAACCATGATCATTCAAATTCAGAAAAAATGTTTAATTTTTTCAACTTATTTCTATCTTTTCAGTTCATTTATTAAGTATAAGTTTGAAAATTTTAACTTCACAATTTTTCAGTTTACGCAGTCGGGTTTTTTGTTTTTTTCTATAAAATTTTAATTTTATTTGTAATTGTTTTTAGAGCAATATCTGGTTCGTAGAACACATTTTCACGAGTGAATGATGCAATCGAATTTCCTGATATAAAATCTTACAATTGGAAAACTAATTTCATAATATTTAACTATAAAGATTATGAGCTAATAAAACATTTAGTAAATTCTATAGTAGGCCGCTGTAAACTCGAAATTTTCTTTATCTATGTGTATATGACTTTAGTTATTTTAACACATGATCTGCTAGGAACTACTTATATAATATATAAATGCATTTAAGCACCTTCAACTAAAATCATTCTATGATTTTACCATTCATGTACTAGATCTTTCTAAAATTAGTTAATATAACTTTACTTTAATTACTCTTGATATAAGTTAGAACTTTTTTGCTAGATATTTAATTTTGGTTGACAAAGAAATAATTTCTAGCATCATTCATAGAACTCGTAATGCCGCATTGAACTACGTGGAAGAGTGGCAGTATTTTGAAAAAAGGGACAATGAAAATATTATAATAAAGAGACTACTTCCATTTTGTTCGAAATCAAATTAAGCGCTAATTGTTTCTAGAAGCGTTTCGAGATAATTACAAATGGCCCGGTTCATTTAATTCAATCTTGAGAATAACCAAGTGAAGCGACGAAGAGCGCCGCACGATCCCAAACTGCCCCAAGTTTGAAATCATTTAAATTCTCGAGTTAAGCAAATTAAAGTCGAAAAGTGCAGCTGCCAAGATTTAAAAAAAGTTAAATTTGAGTGAACAAGAAGCGAGTAACCAGTAAGAAATGGGTTAATTACAAATGGCTCCCCAGGGCTCTGAGTCGGCTGCAATGATTGAGTCTGTTTCCCCCACGAGAAATTGCCATTCGTAATGGAAGTGGTTCCCAAGACCGGACCTCGGTACAGATCTATGCAAATCCCTCAGAAGTGATTACGAGAGTTGGAAATTAGGAAGGAATTACTTTTCTCGCTGTTCTATATGCCTGTAATAAATCACCGAAATTAGCCCTCGTTTCGCTGCAAATGATTATTAAAATAAGCGCAAGAATTTAAGTTACATAAGGAGCGGAGCCAAGTCGGCCCAAATTAAAGTTAAAGACGATTTGTGTACTTTGAGAAATTTAATTAACTCCTCGTCGGAGAGCCGTTCGCGTCAAAATCAAGTATTGCCTCAACGAACTCGAAAAGGCACCGTCTCGACGGCACTCGAAGGAGAGCTCCTCGCCAAACGGACCCTGTATGAAATCTGGCGCAGGAAGAAAAACGAGAACTAATTGCGGGACCTACATACTTTGACTCAACTACCTGCCACGTCTTTAATTAGTTTGAGTAAAAAATTAAGAAAAATTCCCCGGATTAGCAAGTCCGCCTAATAACTCCCCGGAAAAGCAGAATAATGCCATTCCTTCCGGATTCGACACTACAAGCGAAATTCCTGAGTAAGTCATTTGACTTGTGCTCCTTTCAAAATTACCTGTGTCCAAAAAACTTTCACAGGACAGAGCCGAGAAGATTTTTTAAAATTTCCCTTCAAGGGTTCTAATTACTTGACCCATTAGCCGTCATGCACCCTTAATTGCGCGTTTGCTGGTTTTGCCGCATCCGAAATTTGAAAGCGAGAGAATTCTCGGATAAACGAGAAAAAATTTAAATTAGGAATGTAGTACCTTTCAACTTTGGTGGTAACCTTGGGACTGCTCTGAACTTCCTGTTTCTGTAATCTCTGCCAGCAAATTAATTTTTCTCAGCGAAGGGGTTTTCTCAGAAAGGTCACCCCAAAGAAAATGAATCAAAACTTGTTACCTCGCCACTACAGCGCTTTGTAAGATATTTGACGATTAAAAGGTCGGAGGGAGAAGACTGCTAATTGTGAAGTGAAAAAATTAGACCTTTAATTTTACGGTCGGATCTTTCCTTATTTTATGCAGTTTAAGCTTTTAATACATTTACGGAAAATTGTGCAACTTATTATCGTTATTCTAAGTAAAACCACAGAATTTTGATTAATCAGCTCTTTCACTATTTCTTAGAATATTTAATACTTTCAAATAATAATTAAATTGCGTACTTAATGATATTTGTATAAAAATCAGTATATAAGAATGTTTAGTATTCTTATTACAAATATAACGATCCAAAACACACACTTCAAGGTTGGTGCAGGATTGGGATAAAGGAAAAGGAATTCATTTTATGGACTTGTCGGCACAGTCTCTAGATTTAAATCCTTATCCTATAGAGATAGAATTTGTGAACCGAACAAATACCAGATCATTTCTATATTACGAATTGTTCTAGAAACTAATTACATGACTTAAGTAAAACCTTGAATCTTAACCTATTATATAAAAATATACAATATGCCGAAATTGACTTTTTTCCCATAAACCAATTATTTCATACAGGCAAAAGGTGAATGAAAATCATAACAAACCCACCGCCCACAAAAAACTCGTTCGCCAGACTGTTTTAAAAGATCTATAGATATTAGGTACTGGTATTTCTTATTTCTAGATTAAGCTTCGGGCTTTCAATTAAGCCAAGGTTTATCATCCTTATTTTATACCTAATTATTTTTCAAAAAAAAAAAATATACGGACTTTTATACCCGAGATAACATTTTTCAATATTCCTCGAGTATCCTAGCGTCTTCTAGCGTATTCCCTCACCCTCATAATATTCAACGTCTTGCATCGGAATAATCGAGTCTCCCGAATTTGGTGGACTTACTTTAATAATTCGTCATTTAATTTTATACTGTAGTATTTGTTCAGAAATTGGAGTGCTACTCTCGTTAAAATACTCTGGAGTATTGAAAACTGTTATCCCGCGTACCTTTTTAAATTTATTTTTTTTGAAAATGGAAACGAATTTAAAACCTTCGTTTGAGGATCCATAATCTATAGAAAACATTTTATAGAAATGACCTATCACCTGTCCTCCCACCAAATTGACTGGTTTTCAATTTCTTCCCTGAATTAATTATATTTTTTAAAGTAACCTCTTAAAATTTATGCCAAAACTTATTAAGACTCAAAATTAACTACATATTCAAAAACCTTTTTCTATTTATAATTACAATTTTAAAGAATTATTAAAATGACGAGCTGGTAGTTCTTGTGTTAAGATCATCAAAACCGTATGGGAGAAAGTATCAATGGATACTATTACTAAGTTTGTAGATTGTATGTCACATCGATGTGCTGAACTAATCAAAAACAAAGAACACCACCCACATTATCACAGAAATTTCAAAATGGTGCTATTGTTTTGCACACGTAGATATTTTACTAACTTCTGGAGAAAATTACAATTGGTTGTTAGACCATTTATTACATGTTTTCTATTATTCTAGGAGGTCATGGAGTAATTTTTCAGATAATCCTATTCGACTTTTACCTTTATGTCGGGGCAGATGAGACAGATTTCTGGTTTTATATTTAACTGATTTTGTATAATATGATACTTGAATAACGTGCGCATTTTCATTTTAATAATAAATTAATAAAAATATAAGGATTTGATACCCTCCCAAAATTTTAATTTGGGAGGGTATCAAATCCTTATATTTTTATTAATTTATTATTAATATATGGATCAAACCATAGTTATCCCCTCGCTGGCTACGGCCTTATTGAAATCGAATGAATGAAATTTTCTGAATTTTTTATCAATTTGATTATTGTCAGATTATTAAAACCACATATTACATGCTACTGTACCATATATGTATTATATGTATGTATGTAGTTTTCAATTAACAAAGAATTGTATTGAAAAGTCGTCGAGCAATGCTAATGTTTTACGCACAAATTTATGTACATAGATATGATTCATAAAATAATTTTGAATATTAATTCAAATTTAATATTTTTAATAAGAGCATTTCATATTTATTTATCCATCCTTATTCTTCTCCTATGTTTTCCCAATAATACCTTTATATATAATATGTATTTAGATAGTATTGAAAGGACTGGTGTGTGGGTGGGACTCTTGATTCATGAACGGCTGCCACTCAAGCCAATTCATCTGTAACATATTCGCACGATAACACTACTTCACCGCTTCCTGTGCATTCATATCGAATTCCACCTGGCCGAGCCGAGCCTGGTAAATAATTATCACTCGATGGGAATAAGAAAGGAAATGAAACGAATTTATTCAACCGGGGGAATTCCCTGGATTTGTGTAGGAAAATTAATCGTAAACAGGTATTCCCAAAAGTAAGCAGCATTTTCTTTTTTTTTGACCTCAATTGAAAGGAAGCGTAAACAGGGAAAAGCCCCAATCGCTGAATAATTCATGGCGGTAGGAGTAAATCGCTCCTAAGCATTCGGTACCACTAATGCACCTAATGGAATTAAGTATTCAGTAGCTTAAAGATTCATCGGCAACAGGATATCATCATAATTCAAATTTATTTTTGCAGCGCTCCAATCCAGGCAATCCTGCTCGCTTTAGCGGGGTGGATTGGGACACTCACAAAAGCTGCCCTCGATAGGGCTCGCAAATAAAAGCACGTTCAGTAATTACTAGCCTTCATTAAACTGATGCAGGAACACGTCCGCCCATTCCTAGCGCCATTTCCGCACATTGTCTTAACCCACTTAACATAAATTCAGCTAGTGCTCCGCGTAATGTTTGTCTACTAGCGAGCGAGCATCCGTGCAAAGCCCTACCGGGGCCCCAAAAACAAAAAATCGCCCCAGAGCCCCACAGCTCCGTGGCCTTCTTTCTGTCTTTGCGAAAGAAGTGGGACGCGGTATTTTCGCTTTTCGCACTGGCCGCGCTCGCCTTGTAAAGCCCTGGATCAGCCAGATTGAATAAATATTTGGAATCGACCCCGGCCCAAAGACAATAGATCTAGCCCGGAGAGGACCCACAGCAAAATAAATAAGTCATTACACTGGGCAATGTTCCGAAGATGATGAATCGGAGGAATGAAAAGAACACGCCCCAAACCAGACAAATGGGGGCGAGATTGTTGTGACATCGTGATAAGTTCCCCAATTTAAAGGGACTATCGTCCCATGCAACGACGTAGGAAATCGAAAAAACAGTGCCACCCTCGAACAACAATCTAGCGAACGGTCCAATTGAGCTGACCTACACAATTTCAACTTCCAGCGAGCCTTGACAGTGTCACTAACAAGGATATCGAAGAAGCGCGAGATTTCCTCAAGTTTCCAATTTGCTTGATTAGGGGTGTTTTCATCTAAGCCGGGGATGCTCCTAAATTCGATATTTTAAAGTAGGCTTTAAATGATTTCAGAGTGTTTTACTGTAAATAATTTATTTATAAAATTTTTCTAATTGTAATGCTAACACTTCGATTCTAGCATAAATTTAAGTAACTTGCAATAGGAAATTATATTTTGAATGCACCATATACAAAACATTACAAATTACTAAAATAGTAATTAATTGACTAATTAAATATTTATTTAAGCCAAGCTGACCAAAACGAGTTACCGATTAATTGACATCTTTATCAATAAAGTTTAAAACGAGTTTTTAACCTATTAGAAGATCAAGAAGACTATTTTTGGCAAAGTAGTCTAATAAAAATCATCGTATTTAAAACCGCCTTAAAAACATCAAATTCCCTAAAAGGTACAAAATAATTTTCAATTTAAAATTTTCCGTTGGTACTTCCAATATAACATCCGAAGATTTTACTAAATGTTTAAAGTCTTTCGAAAACCAAACTGATTGTAAATGATTTTCTACTGCATGGAAATTATCTCAGTCAATTTTAGAATGATGTATTGTTTATTTATAGCAGCGGTGAATTCCAAATTGAAAGTAATTTTTACTTTTTAGAGCTCTTAAAATCAACTACTTAAAAGCCCTCAAGAAACCCCCGCATAGTCGTTTTGTATACAAATCTCAGAATATATGTACCTATATAATTTTCATTTCATTTTATGTCTCGATTGTGGCGCCCCCTCAAGCTTTTCATACTTATCAATATATAGAAATATTGTTTTTGATTGTACATTTCGACAAACCTAAGTTTCACGGGTCTTTAAATCGATTAAAAACAAATATTACGATTTTTGTCTGGTCTGGACTTAGAACTAGACACGTGGGTGCCTAATAATATTTTAATTAATTAATTAAACTATTATTGGAAGCTGTTAAGCCAACAATTTATAGTTAAAGCTGAATTAGAACTATTATTACTCGAGTACTTCTAAACTCAATTACTTGAGTTCAAAAATTCCAGTTTAACTAAAGGCGTGTTGAGTAGGTAGGTACTCGAATACGTACTTACGAAAAAAATTATCCGAGAACTGTAGTAAGGAAGTATCTGAGTACTCAATTAAGGAATTTTCGAGTGTGATAGTTTGGTTTTCAAGTACTTGAGTATTTGAGTCCTGTAGCATTAATTAAGAAATAGGAATGTAAATTAAGCAATTGTATGTTCCAATAAGTAAGTCAGAAGAATGAGGTAGATTTCGTATTTTCCGCATTTTTTAGACGCTTTGTGTACCCTTTAGGAACCCCTCTGGATTTACAAATCCTTCAAAAGACCCAAAAATTATAGGAATAAATAATGTAAGCCATAAGACCCAAATACTCTTTTACTCGAATTCTTGGATAATTTTTTTTTAAGTACTCAAATACTTAAAATTTTCTATACTCAAATTGGATCCAAGCCACTATGAGTTCTTGAATACTTCAACTTTAAGTACTCAAATACTCAATTATCCTAGCCATTCTTAGAGCCGTATTAAAGAACAATGGAAAAACGCAAGATAAACCTATTTCTACATATACATACTACATATATTATTTATCTATTTATATATATGTATATTTTTAGTATTTAATGCTTATTATTTAAGGATGTGGGCTCACCCGTTCCCCTGTAAATACATATACAATATACGATACATACATATTATTATTTATGGACAAGAAAAAACTGATCGTGCGATTGGAATTAATTTTGTTCACGATATTATTACTTCTAATTAGAAAGTAGTAATTAAATCATACATTTGTGTAAGTACATAGATGCAAGAAGTTGTAAAAAAAGCAATGAATATTCCCAATGGAGTGATGAATGGAAAAATTTGTTCGACTTCGCATTAAAATGGAAGCAAATTCATTTCAGGTTAAAAGCTGTATAAATCAAAATCAATATTCTATAATAGTTCCATAATATCAAAGCAATAACATAAGCCTCACCATAACAATGATTAAAATTTAAACATTCAAAAGTTTTTAAATACTATTCCCCAATTATGAATAACTGAATAGCTTTACGAACATTTATATGGATAAAATACATGCTGACGTGTTCAAAACTTTCGAAATTGTTTTTCGAAATAAACAAATATATGTAATTGTGCATACTATGCACACTGCGCCATACAATTAGTTTTTCCTGAGGTTCACTTCCGTATGGAATGAACTAATTTGACCGCACTCAGTCAAACCAAAAATGAAGTAAATGTTTACCTTGAAAAATGTCTCCATAACTAGGAAAATACTACCATTAAATATTCGCTGAGATACAATTAATTCCTCCACTCCGTTTCTTTGCAAAACTGCGACTGGTACATAAAACTGAGAATGCATGGATGCATTCACAGGATTGCATACTTCCTTCAGTTAGACCACACTATTAAGTAATATCGCAGCGCTGCAGGCTCTGCCATTATTTGGGCCGAATGGCAAACAAGTAGAAGCTGAAATTACACGGAAACTTTCAGCAGTTGTGTTTTCCTGACTTCAACAAACGTGCAAATTGTTAACCACTCACTTTTGTGTCTGCACAAAGGCCGCAATTATGCGCACTTTATGATAGTTCAGTTAACAGGAATTCCTGATAAGAACCCGGCCAAGGAGGATGATTTATGGCCTGTTACGTAAATTCGAGTTTAATGCTCTAAAAGGATAAAACTTCCTTGGCAGCCATGTCGAATGTAATTCTTTGCACCATAAGGCCGTAGAGCTCGAAGGTACCGAGTTCGTTTGGGACGTGGAAAGGTACCAGCTTATAGCACAGCCCTTCGACGCCGCCTCGCTTTAATAAAATTCGGAAGAGCCGGGCTCCCATGGGCCGTGCGTGCATAAAACCGAACAAAGTGTGTCAAAGTGCAGAGCAATTATGTATTCCAGTATTCCATACGTTCTGAATTTCGAAACAGCTGCGTACGTATTTACGGCCCTGGCTGCTGCTGTAAAATGTGAGGAATATCTCGTAAATACCCAGGTAAATTTAGGGTTACAGCTCCTCGGCCAATTTACAGTGCAGAACTCTGTGAATTAAATTTATTATGTTAAGTCGTGGTGGTCCCAAAGCGTATTTATACCTTGGATGATTGCACACCAAACTAATTGTCAACATGTAAAGGAACCCAGCTCGCGAATTCCCACGTCCCTTTTCCAAGTTGTGAGTCGTTATTAGACTTAATAATGCTTATGCAAGGCTCCATTAACCAAGCGATGTTATGCCATGTTAGCACCAAAAGGCACAATTGATATACGATTTTGTTTACACTTGCTTGCATTAATTATGTTCTACTATAATATAATTTGCGATTAAAAACGTTTTAAAAATATTTACTGAAATATCTGTTTTAACAAACACCAAATATTGTAGGACAGAGGAACTTAGCTATAACAACTTTACAAAATTGTGATATTTTTTAAATATTTTTACCATTTCTGGGTTAACTGAATTGTATAGTAGTAATAGATTAGGTTAAATTAGATCTGGGGCGAGAGACCCTGTGACTTCAAGGTTTAGGCCTCTAGTCTTGTCCCAGACCACTTTTGAATACGAGAATTCCTCGCTTAGATAGGCTAATCTGCGTCTATCTAGTGCAGCACATTGACAGAGCAAGTGCTAAGAGGTTTCCAGCACCTCAGAGCAGAAGCGGCAAATTGCCTTTTGCCTTACAAATTTTATTAAGGTGATACCTTAAGGAACAGTGAAAAGCCCTGTAATTATATGTACGTAGCTCTGAGTAGAAGGAATTTATCGGCATATATATGAAAGGAGAAGCATTCCAGAAGCGCTTTGCGTCTTCGTTTTCCCACCTCATAAGAATCCTTCGTAAATGGCTTTTTGAGGTACCACAGAAGAGAAGGTTCTGGTCCTATAAAGGGCGATTCCACTTCTTGTTTTGCTAGGCCATCAACTATCTCATTACCTGCATAACCTTCGTATCCTGGAACCCTGCACATGAGGATAACTTTGTTACTCCTCGACAGGGTTTTGATAGATTGGATTCGAGCCAGTACAGACAGACTTAAAGAGGCTTTAGAGCTGCTTGACTATCTAAGAAGACGTATATTGTAGAACTATTGATAGCTCTTCGAATGCAGGTTCTGGCGCATTCTTCAATAGATAACATTTCGGCTTGGAAGATGATTGGAGTCTTGCTTAACGTATTGGGCCGCATACACCAAACCTAACTACGTTTTCTCTTTTCGAAACTTCATAATCAAAATAATATTAATGGAAAAGCTTATTAGTTTCAACAAAACGTACATTTTTACA
This sequence comes from Eutolmus rufibarbis, assembly GCA_963920795.1. Lineage (NCBI taxonomy): Eukaryota > Metazoa > Arthropoda > Insecta > Diptera > Asilidae > Eutolmus > Eutolmus rufibarbis. The sequence goes on from OY987205.1 coordinate 40,048,869, forward strand.
AATAAATAAATAAACTTTTAATTAAAAACTAATTCCCTTAAAGATAGATAAATGCATATTTGCATAGATAAACCTTAACATTTTTTTAAAATATTTATACTACATCGTTGTATCGATTTATGTTTTTATATTTTCATAGTTGTTTTTCCCAATTTATTTACACCTTTTACATCGATCACACAGCAAAATCAATAAAACGTGCATAACCCTATTATGCTAATATCCAATCCAAGGCTAATCGTACGTTTTACAAGAGATATAAAGCATTTCGACATATGTAATATTAACTGGATTATTATTGTAACATATCTGTCAATGTAGTTAATATGTAGGTATTAACACTTCGGATGGTTTGAAAAAACCAGGTCTTGAATAAAAACCGTACATATCAATGTGCTGCGGTCCTTCAACATAAAACCACCGAATTCTTTCATTAGTATCTAAACTAAGCCAAAACCGCAAATGCACATACCTAAATGTTTACATGTATGTACATTTTAGTGATGATTTTTCCATTGGCAAAATTTGTTTGGGATATCAAACACTCAATTTATGCACTTGAAACATTTGAAGTGTGCAGATTTTTTTACCTGGAAAGCATTAATTTTATTGAAGCAATGAATACATGTTCGACGGTTTATTTTTTTTAGGAAAATTTATGGGTAAAGTTATACAAACCAAAAAGGCCACACAAGAATAAACACGACGATGAAACATCACGGGTAAAAAACAGTTCGGATTTCACAAACGAAACTTTTGAAATTAGTACCTATTTGTGTTGGGTACGCCGGGGGCTTTAAAGCGTTATATAATTAACACCCATATCAGGGAATGAATATAAATTAGCTCATGGAGAAATAAAGCAAACTATCACTCGACAAGTGTTGTTTTAACCTTCTCTGAGTTTAGTTTGTTGTTCCTGGAATTATAAATATTGTGTTGTGTTGTTCAACACGAGTTCTAATCTCACGTTTTGTGAACTTAATTACTATTTAATCCGCGATAAATTTGAACAAGGAGGAATCCATTGAGCTTGTCGCAGCGGGCCTATACATATGTGAAAACATAGAATAAACGCGATAATGCGTCGTATCTAATTAATTACAGAAATCGGGGAATTGGGTCAGTTTTATGTACATATTTGGTTTTTGTTCAATGCCAGGGAACCCATATTGCCTCGCCCGCCGGGACCATTGTAATTCAAAAGTCGAAATGCCTCTTAAGCCCGGTCGACGGGCTGACCCCAGACCCACCGGAACGCCACGAAGTCAAAAGCAGCAGCGATTTTAATAAGTATTAACAGAGCATAACACAAAACGGATGTGAAGCCTCCGAATCCCCAAGATAAAATCGGCATTTGGCCCCGTTTAGCCGTATTCAGCCAAAGGCCTGGGGATCAGGAGATAAAACAAGTGATAAGCGCATCCGAAGGACTCCGCTGCATGCGGAGCAGACCCTGCGAATCCGCTGAAAAAGTCCGATGATTGTAATTTGTGAAATCTCTAGAATGGAGGCGGGTATCTGGCAGCGCCGGGCGAAATTGGATGTTAATTTTATTATTCTGTTGTTCAATCATAAACCCGCCATACAGAGGGATTGCAGAGACGGCGGATGAACGTTTATTATAGAACTTGCTGACAAAAAAGGATTAGAAATGATCAATTAAATTACCTTTTGTATCAATTCCCCATTTCTTCATAGTCAGATATCTAGAAATTCGAACACGTTTGCATTAATTTTATTTAAATTTAACGTATTTATTAATTTAAGGCACTAACGTGTACTTTTTTTTGTAACAAAATTTAATCCTTTAGAAGTTTTCAGACAAAATGTTCGTAAATATGTTCGAACAAGTCTTTCCGAATCACCTTGTATAAAAACAGTCTTTGGACCCAATTCAGACATATTCAACTAATTAAAAGAAAATATCAAAATTTATTGACTTAATTAGCTTAACCACTTAAATCTTAAAATCAAACGTTTTCCTTTATTTTATTTAGTACAAATTACACAACAAAATATAATTAACATATCAGGAAATTATGTAACATTATTATTCAATTCCTCCTTTTGCAAGTTTCTGGAATATTTACTACATGACAGAATTAATTCTGACTTTCAAATTTAAGCCCAGCAGTTCTGAATAAAAAGTACCATTACTCCAGGGATCCCTAATACCAGTTCCTCTGCACAGATATTTATTTATCCTGATGCAGTGAACCCTTTCAATAATTCAAAATATTGCATCTGACCTCGTCGGTATCATGTTTAATATAATTTGTCATTAAATTCCCTAGCTTTGCGGTTTACTGATGCTCACATTTCGGATGAGGAAATTGAGTTTTAAATCGATTTATGTTATATTGAAAATACCAAAAAGCGACAAATTTTCAAATACTTATTGCTTTCTATTCCTCTTTTTACATAAATTGAAATCATGATGTCGAAATAGAATTGTAAAAAAATTAATTTAAAAATCGCTTGAGGGTTTCATTACAAATAAAACCAATACCCCAAAAATTATTAAACGCAAGCATGCAGCACATCTCTTCACATGTTTTTCATTTCTAATATTAGAAAGGGGTTTCATTGAGATTTTTGATGAAACTTTGTATGAACATTCAAATTACGAATATGCCGGTCGCTTGTAATTACCAAGATAAAGAATTTAAATTTATAAAAATCTCCCCATATTAAACAATTTATATTTCACTTTTCGCAAATTTGTGTGCCATAGGTCATCTAAGCTATAAAAACAAATGGACGGAATAAAAAAACCAAATTATAAAAGTTTCAAGTTCGAATTGTAAGGCGTATTATACTTGAAAAGACAGAAAAATTCGTTTTAAAAACACCAGTCTTTATTACCCCAAAAACCATATGCCTTACAAACTATGCGAACATTTATTCCTCCTCTTTTATACAGTTCTCCACGAGTTCCCTTAGGTTTGGATTTTCCATAGCAGCCGCAATTCGCTCCTTATCGTTGATCTGCTTGTTAACTAAAAGCAAAGCACCCATGTGAACATTTACAAAAGTGAAGCAACCAACAAACTTACTCTCGTCCTCTGTTGAGTGCGCACCCTTCTTTATGTAGATGTCCAGCTTTATGTTGTGCAGAAGACTCCGTTCGATTTTGACCCGGATGCAGAGCCCTATGAGCGTGGCTAAAGAACAGTGCGGCACCGTTGGGTTGAATTCGACTCTCACCTACAACGGAGTTTGTTCTTTTAGTCAATTTGAAAATTTTCTATCTTAAATAAAAACGCATACAATGTAAACATTGGATTTAGTGGGGCTCTGGACAAATATGCCGTCTTCGTACACCACGTTCAAATCCTCCAGTGTGTAGGGCTTCTCCGGGTCCCGTATAGTTCGAAGAGCGTCTGTTAAGCCCCGCATTAAATGCAGTGGCAATAAAATTAATATTTATTCAGTGTATTTACCATAAATCGTCTCTTTAAGCTCATTTGAGTCGCGGTACCCGAGCTGCTTGAGAAGAGCATCCTCCCCCATTACAACGGCGGTGTCAGCAGCTATCGTTTCTGTGGGCTTTGCGGCCTGCATGTCTGCGTCTGTAGACTTCCTCCTGAAGAATGACAACATGCTGATCTTATATAATTTAACATAAATATCTCTGGGGTTTGATAAAAACGAAACACAAGCGCTTCTTCAGATAACAACCAAATGTCAAGTGCGCAGTGACAGATTGACTGATCAGCTGTTTTGGAGACATTTTTAAAGGGTTTAAAAACACTACAGTGTGGTGAGTATTTAATGGATAGATGAGTTTTGTTTTAGGAAGTATGGGTGACAAAAGTTCTTCACAGAGCTTATTGAAGAAATTTCAACTCAAAAACATTTTAAAAAGGTTTTTAAAATATATTGGAAAAAATGTTTGCTTTGTTTAAGCAAAAATCATTGTTTTATTATAAAGCGACATCTGTTCGGCTGAAATTTGCAACGGCTACTTCAGAGGTTGGCGCACTTGGAGGAGTTTTTATCCAGCGGCTGTGCTGTGCTAAAAAAATGTAAATAAAAGAAAATTCTTATCACTTATCACGAACTGCCGATTTGTCATTCCCTAGGAGAATTTGTTTTCGATCAGTATTTCGTATTTGCCTAAAAATAGCAGCAAAACTGCTGCCGCCAACACACCGTCCAGAAGACATCCAAAGCGTTCAAATTTTGCGGCAAGCCAAAGTGTCCTGTCTCTGTTCTGTTGAGTTGTGTATTTTGATTTTCCCATAATTTTGAGGACTGCCATTGCATAACGAGCACATTTCCCAGACAATCCGATCAGGAATTATCGACTCCAGGTGATAAATCGCGACGAGCACCTTGCGATTGCGGCGTAATTTGCTCAAAACTGGACAACGGCTCGATCTAGTCGTCCTTTTTGGTGGCCAGTGCGCATGTCGCCCGGTAACTTGATGAAAATTTTGCAACGGTGTGGGGGCCGCCTGGTTTGATTTCATTTGGAAAGCTGAACTGCATCTGCGAGGACTACAGCAGCACGCACGTGCGTTCCAAGAAATCTTGAATATCCAATCAAAGGTACGGCCCTCTTTATTTCTCGATATTTTCGCGGTGCTTTCCGGCGGCCGGTTCGCGACAAAAACTTTTCCAACATTCGCTCCGATTTTTCCCCCGGGCCTAAATCGGCGATTGTTGGTTATGTTTGGTCGCGAATTCGGCACCGTTCCCGACGGCTTTTGCTAATAAGCAGCTGCTTATCAGGAGCCCCCGTTTCTTATGCAAAAGTCGCCAGGTGCTGCCCGAACTGTTTGAGCCTACTTTTTCCTGTTTACAGTTATCCGGTGTAACGCGTTGTTTTTCATTTGTTTCAGCATTTTGTAAATCAGAGTGATAGTAAAATGGGTTCTGGAAGTGCAAACAACAGCACAAACATTCTCCCCAAGGGGAAATACACGCTGATCGGGGTCGACATCGACACAACCGGACGCCGGCTCATCGATGAGGTAAGTGGGGCCCCCATTCACCCGCGACTGCGCTGACCAGGTCCCGTTTCAGATCGTCCAGCTGGCGGCTTACACTCCTAAATCGCAGTACGCCCAATACATTATGCCCTACATGAATCTAAATCCAGCTGCTAGACAGAGGCATCAGGTGCGAGTCATCACAATTGGGTTCTACAGGATGTTGAAGTGTATGCAAACTTACAAGGTAAGCCCCACTTTCCACTTACGCTTTGGGAGCGCACAGAACTGCGTTTGAATTGGCCAGGAGAGGCTGCTTTTGAATTAGCACAACCCTCGATGGGCCCACGTGTAGTTGCAATCCTCATATCCTCTTCTGGAATGAGCTGCAATACAAAATCATTGCGAAACTTGTTGGATTCTTCCACTAATTACCAAGTTTTTTCAAGCTTACAGAATAGTCTGTAGCTAATATTGTTTTTCCCTCAATCCAAAAGCACTAAGACGCCTAATATTTCAGGCATGGAAATACGTTTTGGTTTCCGAAACGAATTAAGCGGTTATATCTAGTTGGTTGGTTAAAAAAAAATCTAATTTTGGGGTTTTACGTTTTCTTTTATTATAATATATTACTTAAAACTAGAACGCGTTTTTGCAAAGTCACTTTTCTATAGGAAAAAATAATCGCTTGGCAATAACGTTAATATCTTACTAACGTTTGAAATGATTACAAAATAAAATTGAGCACCATATCATTTTCCCGCGTTTTAGTTTAAATGCCATTTACCGAAAAATTAGTTTATCCTAAAATTCGATCACGAACAAAATTGATTCATAAGATAATTTTTTTTAGTAATCTTGATTTCCAATGCTTCCAGCAATGTTGGTCATCGCAAAGTTCTTGCAAATCAAATTTATTTTCTTCACAAATATTCTAATTTTTCTTAAGCTTCTGTATTTCATTTTTTTGTAAAGTACAAACAAACAAATGGTACATAGTAGGATTTTATGTAAGTCAAATCAAAATTATGTGTATAGTAATTTAGTAGTCTATCATACGTCATATGTAACTTTTAAGCCGCTGAACCGATTTTAATGTAATTTTGTACACGTACATATATAGGAGACCATTGATCAAAGGATAGGTTATTATTATTTGGCTTAAGCCAAGCTTAATTCAGGCATTCAAAATTACGAATCTAATGCATCGGTTCAAACATACGTTGTATTACAGAATAATGGGGGGGTTTCAAGGTCGCTAATTTTGGGTATGAAAACTAATCTAAAATTTTGTTAAATTTTTTAAATAGATTTACATGTGTGTTTTACTTAAAAATGGGAGAATGATTACTTACACGTATTGAGGAAAGTCATTCTTTATCTGTTCCCAATTGGAAAGGAATAAGTATAATACATACGTGAGAATTATTCCAGTCCCAGGTCACAACGGACGTGGAAAAGAACTTTGTACACTATAAAGTTTGCTAAGATATGGTCAGATGAAGAACCTTTCATTTGTTTCAATACGTCCTCAATAACTTGTTATTTTAGATTATTATGAAATCATCAAGCTATAGAGTTTTATTGATATGATTTTAATGCACTTTGTACAGTGTATATTAAGGGCCCTATTACGGAAGTCGAGTTCGATATTTTTATAACTTTGAGGTGCCACGATGAAATAATTCAAAATAATGTCTTCGCTAGTCTTGTCGAATGAACTCGACTTCCGCAATAGGGCTCTAAGAAATTTACACAATATTCAGTAAATTAAATAATGTATTCCTACATACATATATTGATTTCCGTGAATAACCCATTATTCATGATTTTGTCCCCAATTTAAACTCAATTCATATAATCAGGCTTTAAATGTTTGTAGAGCGACAAAATTTGGAAATCAATATCTTTTATCTTAAAATTTCGGAATAAAATTTTCTTCTGCATAATTTCTTTTAATTCGGTATAAATATTAGATAATAACCCACTTGTTTTTAAAAACTACATACAGAAATCTTGTAATTCGATTTTTATCTTCTTTCACGATCACATACCCGAGTAACTTGAAAATTGGCATGAGTACATGGGACCGGCGATATCTTTTGATGATATCTTTTAGTTTTTTTATAATCCAATTCCAAGATCGTGCTTCTAAAATAAAATTTCAAAAATGTGATTTATATGAAGTGACCTTATTTGTTCCTTGGGATTTTCCATGGTCGCGGATTATGAATATTAAAAGTACACACCATTTTGTAAAATACACTAAACGGAATTCGTGTTTGTTTTTATTTATTTTGAGAATATACTACCGACATGATATAAAAAAGGTGTTCGATATTTGTTTATTTAAAATTCAAGCTTTCATTTGTTTATATAAAATTTTATTAAAATAAAACAATTGGTCTTTTTTCCCATTTCATTTCGCACCCCAGAACATTAATTTCAGGTAAAGCTTGATTTATTAAACTATCTTTTCCCAGAGTATCATAAATAGCGTAGTTTAAAAAATGTATAATTTTCTAAAGTTCCTCAGACTTTTCAAAATCTTTCCCATTTTTCAGGTAGTGAAGTCAAAGTCGGAGGTGGCTGCTTTAAAAGACTTCCTAGATTGGATAGAATCCATGCAGAAAAATGATCCTGACTCCCTTGGGGTTATCCTAATATACCATGAGGAGCGTAAATTTGTGCCTTATATGATTCTTGAAGCCATGAAAAAATATAGTATGCTGGATAGATTTTTGGAAACTGTTAAATCGTTCGCAAACGGCTACGCGCTCGCCAAAGAAAAATGCGCTAGCTCGGTTAAGTACTACTCCCTTCGGCAGCTGTCTAAAGTATTGCTCAACAACGACGAAAGCCAGAAGGAGAAAGAACAGTTTGAAGGAAGCGCTAGTGTACGTGCTAGATTAGCATTTGAGATTGCTCATCATTTGGCTAAAAGTGAACAACAGGACTTAGATCCCGAACGCGATGTTGAAAATCTACTGAATGTTGTTTACGAATATTCTAGTCCAATTAGTCAGGAACTTGATGAGCTCCAAATACAAAACAAAAACCTTGAACGCCAAAACTCATTCCGACCAGTGTTCCTACAATACTTCAAGACTACGTTGTATCATAGAGTTAAGGCTGTGAAATTTCGTATAATACTTGCTGAAAATGGTCACGACTTGGAGAGCTTAAAGACCATTTGGACTGAAAAGAGGAAGGTAATGTAGCTGTAATGAAGCAAAAATTCACTACTTATTAATTCTTCAAATAGGAGGGACTTACTGAAGTCATTCAAGCCATACAGGACCTCAAGCCAGATGAGAAAAACGAGTTAATCGAGCTTCTTGACTGCCACTTTGACCCTGTGAAGCAACCAGTTAAGCCAGTGGTAAAGAGGTCAAAGAGGAGGAACCGACGAAGTAAGCTTTTAAATTTATTCTATGTTTTGGTCCTACTAATAATCAAATAAATTAGGCCTTTTTGCAGACAAGAATAAGGAGAACATTAAGCCGCGTGACAATAATCAGGGGTCTGGAGATAAAAACGTGCCAGATTCCACTGTCAAGACGCCCATTAAGAAAATGCAGGGCAATCGCTCTCGGAATAACTCAACCTCAAACAAGGCTGCCCTTTCCTCAAACTTGTAAACAAAATCTATCAGAAGTTAATTGCGTAACGTAATTACTTTTTATTTTCTTACCGTTGTTGCAATTTTTTAATGTTCGGTTCATTTCGAAAACGAGACTTGACAACATTTTAAGTGCCTTAAATGTAGATATAATCAGAGTTGAATTTATGGTCGTTAATATGCCTTTGAGGTGTAGCTTACTTTGACGGAGCCAGAGGCTCCTTTTTTTTTAAATAAAATTGTTGAATTTTAAAACGTTAACCAGCCAAATGACATGTATTCGCGATGAATAGTGAATTGAAAACATCGCGAGTGAATGCAGCGCATTAGTCGCGATTTGTTTAAAAACGTTGACAGTTATTTTTTAGTTTTAAACATCCATCCTATATTATAATGCAATTTATAATTTGAATTATCCTCCAGAAAGAAACCATTTGTCCCAAGAATGAACATGAGAAAATCTAGAAAAGAAATCGTGAAAGATGTGAAACGTCATAATGAAGTTAATGTGGCCTTTCCTCGCCACAAGCAAAATTTCTGTTAATCCGTTCGGATATCTTTGGCTTTGTTGAAGAATCTGGTGCTTCTCTGAATAATATATATAAATCAGTAGTTTTAGCATATTTTTTTATATTACAAAACCTATGCATAGTTTACTCCACCCGATCAGATGCCATTTACACATTACTCTAAATTTTTACCTCTTTGTTTTCAAAGGAAGAACTACAAGAGTCCTTATTATTAAATTGTATTCATTTAGTGTAATAATTAATTTTGTGCAATTTTTCTTTTGTTGAAATAAAATGTTCTATTCGAAACTCAACTATATATATTTTTCTATTCTACTCACAGTTAATAAGTTTGTTACTTTTCATTCTCTATAACTATTAATTTTATTAAAATATAAGTTTTCGGCAAAATGATACATTTGAAAGCAATCATTTTATTGTCCGTTAGCAAATGGCAGTTAATGCTAAGCTAATAAAATTAAGCTTTACCTATCTCTATATCTATATCTATAATGTATGCCTTTTATTACAACAATTGATATTAAATCGAACAAAATTCAATTAATAGGCCATATTCTTCGAAAAATTTATCTGATTCAAGGTTTGAAGTTTCGATGGGTAAATACCATAGTAATTTGATGCGCTTTTCGCAAATTTCAAAATCTTTATATACGTGACGGTTTTTAAAATTTCAATTCAATGGAAAATTGGCTATCTAACTTGAACCAAATAGGAAAATGAAAAGAACACAGCTTTTGACTTCAATTAATTTTTTCGTTCAAAGTGGTTAAAACAGTCCGATAGAAAAATGCAATCGAATTGTTTTGACGTTATATGTGAGGATAAATTAATTGAAGTCAAAGGCGACTAAAATCAATTTTTGAGAAATTTAGCAAATTTAGAGAATTTTTGTACAAAAAGGGTTTTTGTAAGCTATTTTCAATCAACGTTTTCAATGATAGGGTCCGGTTTTTAGTTTCTAATTAAACTTTATAAAGTTGCGCTTATTTGGTTCAACCAAGGCACTCAAAATTACCTCTAGGTTTGATGAGTTAAGACGGATTATTTTGGAATTTTTTTAATAGGCACGCAATAATATAAGTCGACACAAAACCCTGTATTTTTAAAGTTTAATTAGTTCAAAAAAAAACTGAGACAGTGAAAACTACATGAAGATTAAAATAAATATGAGATATCATAGAAAAAATTATATTTAAGCTAGCAGGTGAAGAAAATTACTAAGCGTACTTTTGTAAATAAAGTAGTTTCGGTTTTAATCATTTATTTTAAACAAATAAAAGAGCTCGTATTAAAAAGTACACAACAATAAATTAGCAGCACGTTTCACAAAAGAACTCAAAATTCAATTAATTATAAAAAAAGTACATTCAATAAAATAGTTTCTTTTAGATTTCGGCTGTAAGTATCTTAATAAAAAAAAAAAACAAGAGTATAGTTGACACTTGATTTATAAGTTTATAGATTTTCTAAAAATAACTTTAGAATACGGGAGTATAATTCCCTTCGAAATGAGTGGGAGCTTGAAAGGTAAGAAACTACAAAATCTACAAATACATATTTATCGCATCTACTGTACATATGTAAATCTAATGTTAAGCGAAACAAATGATCCATTTCTTTCCAAAAATTCAAAATTGAAATTGAAAAATGAACAGAGAATCTCTTATCTACAAAATCTATTTAATTCAATAACAAAGAAATTCATTTTTCTTATCATATAGGAAAAAGATTTGTTCTCTGTAATTTGAAGAAAGATACATGCGTAAGTTTTAATTGAAAAATTGCAAGACGCAGTAATTCCTGAGATTCGCCCAGCTGAGCAATCAACGGATATTTGCTGATATTTTGCATTCTAAAAACTCTTGCACCGTGCCGTTTTTAAGAGACGGGACAATGCAGTAGGATTAGTAAATAAAATATGGAAGTGAGGTTCGTGGACCCGTCCGACTGGCGACGATACAATTCACTAATGCAGTACTTTTCCATTTTTAGGTAAAAGAGTAGTTTATGCACGTTATAGGAATACAAAGTATTGTATTTCTATATCGTGAGTTTATGGTGTTGTCATAAAACCCGAAGATCTGCTTTGCTTCCTGTCCTAAGTAAGGATAGAAGAAATAAAAGAAGGGATCATAATTTGAATGAATAAGGTTTTAGTCTGTGTTGTAAAACCATTCAAAATAAAAAAGGGAGTTTTATTTTAAAAAGTGATTTAAGAGAGATTCAAGAAACTTAAATGGGAAATAAAAGTTTGTCTTCACTAGGTGATTTAGCGCAGGATTCTTGATATTTATTCATTTATTTATTAATTATTAAAGTGTATTAATAGAAATTTTCGTAATTAAATGTTTGTTAGACATTTATAGGTCAAAGAAAGCAATTTTGAGTTTTTACTTGCAGATATCGGATGTTCAATCACCACGGCTGATTTTCTAATTTTATTTGCTTGAACGGGCCAATACATTAATTTGAAATACTGAATTTTATTCGCTTTCTTTGTGTTTTCGAGTTTAAGATTTTTGTTTTATATTATTTTATTTTTTTATTGTTTTTAAGTATATAATTTGAATTTTCCTATAATCTAAACTCAAACGTTAAATTTAACGGAAATTCTAAAATCTCGCGCCATTTAAAATCACCACGGTGGAATCGCCGAAATTCACCTCGACGCGACTGTTTTGATTGGCCCAGATTCGCCTGATTCAACTTCTGCGAACTGTCAGGAGGATTTCGGTTCCGCTGGCAGTCAGTTTTCATAGCTCGAGTTGTAAATTACGTGCTCTGGATTTTAGGCGTCGCGCTAGTGAGCGGAGTGGTTTAACGGATAAAGGGCGAATTAATTACATTGAGTGCACCGCGCAGGAGGAAGCTACAGATAACGGAGATGTCAATCGAGGACTGCGAGATGGAGATGAGCCTGCCGTTCGAGAATCTCAGTGCGACCGCGAAGGACCTCATCTACTACGCGGCCAAGGACGGGCATGCCATCAGCATGATCGCGGCGCTGAACGACTTCGAGGACCAGGAAATCAAAGACTACCTCGTCAACCAGGTGCGTGACCCGCAGGAGTCGCGATTTGCGTAATTGGGCAGGTTCTACCCTAGTGAAATGCGTTTTCTCACGGCTTATTTATAGTGGCCTCTAAAAATAGCGTCCTCATCGAGAGCACGTCAGCTGACCGATGCTCGTCGCAGGAATATTTTATACTTTTTGTTTATGCTCTTGACTGTTGCGGCCTGCCCTTGCCCAGCGCGGGGGCTGCTCCAAACTCCACGTACGTGACACACTTTTAACCGCCGAGCTCGGATCCAGTTCAGGTTCTGTTTGCCAGGTGTTCCATAGTCTGAATTGCAGCGTCAGTATAGCCCCCATTGTTTTGCTGGGATGCACTTTTCCTCTTAATTTCATGTTGAATTCAGCCGCAATTGTCCGCGGTGAGCCTATTTCGAAGATTCATCCAAGTCTGAAAAGGTAATTATTGCCGAGCAGACATTGAGACCGCTGCTTGAATTTTCGTGAGAATTTTGTGAAAATAATTGTCTGTGAATCAACTCTAAAAATACTTCTAAATTTAATGTAATCAGCCAGCTATTGAGAATATGCACACCCTCCAAATTCACTCATCTCTGCTGAAGATATGTAACGAAGCTTTGTCCTTAATACTTGATATTTGGCTCGGATTTTCAATTCTGTAAACTTCTTTATCTTCAGGATACCACTCCACTCTGGAGGTTGGTCATCATTTGTAGTACTGGTTTTGTTTTCGCGGCTCTGAAAAGATGTATCTTTCTACAGCTGAACCATTTCGCCAAGTTGTCCATAAACTAGTCAGTTTATTTTAGAAAAAGTCTTCGTATATATGATTGGAACAGCCCTAGGTTTCAAAGATAATTCGGTAAACCATCCGATAAAATACATATCGAATCTTTGCCATCTACGAATATGTAATTAAATATTTTTCATTTTTCAAACCATTTTAATGTCCATATGCTTCCCTCGAATAACGCGGGAAGATGAAAATGAAGATTTATACAAGATTTCAAACTAAAAATAATATTAATTTTTAAAAATATGACGCCGTAGTTAGGGCCATTCCATTGTCGTCGTAATTTCATCTGTTGTACTCGTCGAAGTCAATTAAAGAACTCATAGTCCTAACGAAAAAGTGAGGTATGACAAAGAGAATGAACACTTATTCATTAAAATCGGTTAATTAGTTTTTCAGTTATAATGGCGGAAAGATTGTAAAAAGTATTGTAATTTTTCAGGAACTTACTTATAGATAAACCCTCTAGGTTTTTGAATTTTGAAAAAAATTCCGATCTTTTGAAGATTTCTTCATTACCCCCCTTTAGTGAGTAGCTTAAATTTCTCGAAAGATTGGCTGTTTATTTGAAATCAAAATGATAAATGTTCTGCGATTTGTATACAAAATGAATAGTAGCGATTCTTTAAAATCACTTAAAACTAAAAATCCAAATTCAATTGGTTGGATTTAAACTGTCATTTTTTTAAAATTATTATATATGTATGCATATTTGGATTCCTTCGCAAAGTGATACTAAAAAATGTGAAATAAAAGCTTGTTGAATAAAATAGAAATCACACGACCTAAAATTTATAATATATGTTTGCAATTCGCCATCCTAAGATTTTACTAGATGTTTGCTGATAAAATTACCCTACTAATATGTAGAAAGAAAGCTGACTCAAAAAGGGAATAAAACTGAACTCTGATAAGATCACTCATTGCTTTTATTTATGCATCAATCTCCATATCTTTTTAATATACTAGTGTAGTTTTTTTTATAAAGCTTTTCTTCTATTGTTTTCTTAGTTACATTTTTAATCTTTTCATTGTTAGAGTAATTATTCTGATTTCATGTTCAAAATTAAAATCTGAACAAAAGAAAATATTATTATTATATATATATATGTATATTATTTGTGTGCATACATACATATTATACATATAATATGTGCTGCCTTTGTAAATTAAATCTCTAATGTTATTGATTCATATAGATATATTACCGATCCTAATATTTCTATTAAAATCTCCTTCAATAAAAAGTTTACGTAAAAAGATGTTTAAAACAGACAGCCTCATCAGTTCACCTACCTACAAAAATAAATTGCTAGCACATGGATATTAATTTAAAATTCAAAGCTATTCATTTCTAATAAGTACGATCCGGGGATTCTCGATCATCTTTTCGAAATTTTAATCTGACTTGAAAATTTAGTTGAAATAAATGTTTATATGTTCACCTCATTTTTTGGAGGTATGTAGTAGACATATTCTAAAAGATTTAATTGGCTGAGTCACATTTATGTTATATTTCATCATGCAAAGATGCATAAATATTTAACTTAAATTTCTCAAAAAAGTTGTCCGTATATCAAGAAAAATATCCAACAACTGAGTCATTGCTACAATTTAGAAAAGATGCGTAAACGAAGCACCTTTAGTTCAAGTAGGTCTTAAGATCTAGGCGATTTAATGCTGAACTCGATAAGACAGATTAATTCGCAATTTATTCTTTGTTACTGAAAATCGGAAAGTGTGTTGCGCTCCTGGCTCCGACGTAAATTCTCCTCAAAAACAGTACAAAGGAAAACTTTTCCTTGGGGAATGAGTGTTTTATTTATACTTCTTACAAGCACGCTGCGTCTTCCGCAGTAGAAAAATTTTCCGATTTTCTCTTTCATTCTACGTAACACGATTTCGGTGCCAGAGGCAGATGATTTTGTTCTTAGCATGCGACTTGGGACCGGGATCAAAACGGGAAATTTCACTTAGAGGAAATAAAAAGCGCCAAAAATAAATGATCCTGTTCATTTCCGTAGGAAAGTGTAACGACCTTGACTGTGAAATGAACAACACGAAATGACCTTACGAGGATTCCTGCGCTCTTTAGACACCCTGTTAATCCAAATTATTTGAATATTTTCCTGAAATTATAAATAAATTTAGATGCATATCGCAGACGAGTGGGACTTTTGGATTCTGCGAAAGATGCCTCACAATACGGCGGCCGCCCGTGCGCATATAAAGATTTGTTTGGTTTTTTCTAAAACTGATCATTGCGCACGTGCTTTAATATATATATTTCGTGGTGAAAATTAAAATTATAGCCGAGTCACTAAAAAAATATCGTGCTATTTAAAATGTCGCAATTTTTCACACTCGTCGTGATATTGAACTTCAGACGGATTTAAAACATGTTGTTAAAATATTTCTTTGATGAAACTTTACTTCTCTGTTAGAAGACTCTAGACTTCGAATTTATCTCGATTTTATTAAATTTTGATGTATTTTTCGCATTTGACTCGCAAAAGGTACTACATGTTCTCATTCAAATACGACAAGTTCTAAAAAGTACTTCACGAACAATATTAACTTAAACGGTCATACTTATATTAATGATTATTTAAAAAAGTTTTCTTTCTTGTGTGTGATGTGGCATCGCCTTGTTGAAATCACTTTTTTATGCATATCATTTTCATCTTATGCAGGGACTAAGAAATAAGTCATTTAGTTTATTTAGCAAGATTACCGCTAGTAGATAAATAATAATAATAAGTTATTCGAATTATTTTTTGGCAACTTTCCGATGAGTTATCAACGTGGATTTTTGATGTGTAATCCATCCCCCAAATAATTTCTGAGTAAGAATGGATAACTTCTTCCACCCACTTACAAAAAGTAATTATATGCATTTTATCTGACTAATTTAATTATATATATGTATATACTTCAGTTCTTAATACGTCCGACGGCAGTTTAACTGAAAAATATGACTAATCTAAGAAATCGAGACTTAAAAGTTGCGGATATATATTCAAAATTATTTAATATTTTAAAGGGTTTACCTCTGAATAATGAGTTCAGGCCTTCAAAAACGAAGTTAAAATGACTTTGAATGGGAAATTTGATATTTTAAAACCTAAATCTTCCAACTGATTATAATTAACTATTATTTACTAAATTCTTATTTATATTTAGTTCTCCTATATTAAAAAAAAAAAATTAATTAATCTTCTACAGTGCAACCTCGATATAACAAATCGGAAGGGAACAAGTAAACATTCGTTAAACTGAGGTTTGTTATATTGAGGTTAGGTTGGTTTAAAATTTGTTATAAAGAGGTAAAAAAATAGTTTTATTCACCTCAACATTACGTACTCATCTTGTTATAGCGAACAACTTCTTCTAATGATGTTTCGCTTTTCTGCGTCTGATAAGGAACACCTTTTACGTTTCTGAGCCATTGCAACTTGAATCTTTAACAATAGTGACGAGCAGCAGTGTTTACATTACTTTCCATCAAACAACAATGATTGTTTTACGAAAAAAACGTGTCGACACCTGTCGCGACATGAATCACATACTATGGGATTAAGGGTCATATATTGGTGGGAACGTTATATAAAGGTTTTGGGTTGACAAAATTCGTTAATTAGAGGTATTTACACTTTTTTTTGATAGTTGAAAATTCGTTATAAAGAGGTTGTTCGCAATGTAAAGGTATATTTTACATTGACTCTTATGGACAATTCAAGGGGATTACGAAGAATTTGTTAAATCGAGGAAGTCGTTATATTGAGGTACGTTATATTAAGGTTGCACTGTATTTAGTTTTGAAAACAAAATTTTATTTTTTTATTCAAATTTTATGTACATACATAGGTTCATTTTTTTCTAAATTTAGAAAGTTGAGTAAATGCATTAATTGTTTAGTTCTTTAAAGGTGTTTTTGCGGTACGGTAAATTTTAAGCTTGTGACTTGTGACTGATCACAACGTTCAAAATAGATGCGAAAATCATTAAAAGTTTTAAACACAATTCTCATATATGTACTATATAATTTCTCTTCATTATTTAGTTTTAAAATGTTGTTATTGAAATATGGTTCAGCTGAAAGGTTCTAAACGAAATGCTAAAGATTTGCATTTATGTAGTTATAAAAACTTTTAAAGTAAAATATGAGATGTCTGGATATTGCAATATTTTAAATTTTTTTTAGTTATAATAACTTTTAAAGTAAAATATGAGATGATTGCAATATTTCAAATTTTCGCACTGTTAATTCTCATGTAGGAACACGAGCTTGGAATAAATTTGTCAGCCGCATATGGAAAAATTTATTCGACTAAAAAGAGCACGTGTTTTCTTACTTTAAAGAAAAAATCCCAATAAATTGGCTCATAACTTTCTCAACTTAAAACAAGTTACGTATACTACGCCTGCAATCAAAAATAGCACAAATATTGTTGAAATCGTGTGGCCACCTGTTTTTATTAGACATATAGAACATCGAAATATCTGAAGACGTAAATCTGAACATATAAAGCAAGGCATAAATTGCCTCCTAATAAAATTTCATAATGCGCACTGAGGTTTCTAGACCTCGCTTTTAAAATATTAGAAAAACGCTTTGCTCTAAAGACCATGTGCCAATTTTTTCAAGAAAAAAAAAGATCATAGTTCTTATGCTGGGAAAACTGCCAACGTTTTCGTATGAACTTAATTATTTTAATTTTTCGCGTGAAGAGGTGAATGAAATATTTATTTGGAGATCATAAAAGACCCTGAATTGGAATGACCTCGGGATCTAATTTTTTTATTTGTATAAGTCCCTTCATTTTATTTACTTGTAAGTAAATATTTTTTCGTGGGATCAATGTAATTTTCGGCAAAACTCACGTAAGCTGTTTTAGGCTGTAAAATGTAAAAAATACCTTTTCCTAGACTTTCAGAGAGCTCGATGGTCAGTGCCTCACGCCTTTGGCTGTAGCAGCAACTCTTGGCAGGTATAACGTGGTAAAAGCCCTGTTGACAAATTATAAAGTGGATATAGAAAAAGAATGCGTCGCCAAATTCGATGCTCACATGGTACACGGTGCCACGGCTCTGTGGTGTGCAGCCGGTGCAGGTAAGATGCAAAATGTTCTAGCAAATCCATTTAATCACTAATTAATCCCTTTTGAGCAGGCTATCTGAACATTGTGAAGTTACTAATAAAACACGGGGCAAATGTAAATCATAGAACAAAAGCACATTCAACCCCATTACGAGCAGCGTGCTTTGAAGGTAAGATCAATAACCTGGCACCAGGACAAAATTATAAATACATACATGTTTATCAGAGCGCGTGGTTGCTATTTTGGCGGTGTTGCAAAATGCGTAATTTTTTTACTTTTTACATGATTGGCAGATTTGGGTCTTACAAAGCTTTTCATTATGTTTTCAGGAAGACTGGATATTGTTAGGTACCTTGTGCTGCACGGGGCAGATGTACAATTAGCAAATGCGTACAATAACTCATGTCTCATGATTTCTGCCTATAAGGGTCACACGGCTATAGTGAGTTCTTGTTTGGTGGTCTTATGTTTTCAAATTTTCATATCTCTTTGCCAAACAGGTGGAGTTTTTATTAAGTTGTGCCGCAGATCCGAATTTGCAAGCATTATGTGGGGCAACAGCTTTGCACTATGCAGCCGAATGCGGCTATGTGGATATATGTGATATTTTACTAGATTTTGGCGCAGTTTTACTCAAAAATGAATTTGGTAAGTTGTTATTGCATTAATAATTAAATTCAGTAGGCATAGAGTATTCAGTTCATTTTTATTTCAACTTTCTTGCAAGTCAGATGCCACCATTTAGTTGTGACATTTTAAACTATAAGATAACTTGAAACAATATTTACACTAAAATAACTTGCATAATATGAGTCTGAATTAAATTTTGGAGGTTTGCAAGAAATGGTTTCATGAAGATAAAAGAGCAAATTGGTTTGTCGAAGTCATCAAAAATGGTTTATTATACATTATTTGCAGGCCTAACAGCAGTTTTAACAGCAGCGGAAAGGACACATGAGGCGGTTGTAGACTTATTTATAAATAAATCAGAATTATTAACAAAACAGGATGTTAGTAAATTTCTATTATCAAATTGGTTTTTTCTAAATTTCAAACTATTATAGAAAATTGATGCATATGAGTTGATGGGGGCATCATTTGCAAATGATAAAGACAATTACAGTGTACAAAAGGCCTATCTTTACCTCTCAAAAGCTATGCAGCTTAGGTAAGCTACATACATTTTTTTGTATTTAATAATATACATATAAAAAATACCTAACAAATTTCTACAGATATGAAGATACAGAAAATGTGATACGGAAAAATGTGATCCCTCCAGTTCCAGCCTATGATAACTGGATGGAAAGCCAAACATTACAGGTTTAATAATACATGAAATATATTTAAGAATATAAAAATAATAATAAATGTACAACCCATAGGACTTGCAAGCCATTCGACTGAATAATAATTCAATTCACATGGAATCTCTTACAATTAGAGAAAGGATATTAGGTAGAAAATTCCCAGATCTTCCACAGCCCATAGTTTTCAGAGGGGCGATATATGCAGATCAGAGTAGATTCGATAAATGCGAGGGTTTGTGGCGTTATGCAATGGAAATTCGGCAAAGCAATAGGGTACGTTTGTGGTTTATTATTTTTGAGAATGGTCGAAAACACTTAAAAAATGCAGGTGTCTGTTGAGCGTGACCTTCTTCGATTTGCTCAACTTTACTCTCAAATGATACACATAGGAGAGCATGTCAAACTCTCAAGTGTAAGTATCTACTTTTTCCTATAGAAGCAATAAACCTAGTAATCTTTTACTTAGATCCTATCTGTGTTATCAGCAGCTATAACAGAATTACAAGAAAATAGGCGGAAAATAGGAAATCCTGGGCCAAAGGACGATATTGCAGCAATTTCGGTAAGTTTTTAACAGCAGTTTGTAGACATCGTCAACTATTTCAAACATTTCAACTTTATAGGAAGAATTTGAGCAAAACGTTGTTACCACTCTATACGTACTGACAATAATTACAAAGTCCTTGAAAGTTCCCAATCAGAAGTTTCAAATTAATGACTTGAATGAGCTCTATAAATCAGTATTCACCTTAAACAGACTGAAAGTGAAACTACGTGATGGCCAGAGTCTTTTGCATCTCGCTGTTAATGGAATAACACCTGTGGATGACTTTCATACGAATGATGTTTGTCGGTAAGTTTTATTTTAATATCTGTATAATATTGGTTTTATGGCAAATTAAACGACCAATCGCTTTACACTTTCTTTATTCTGCTACCTTGAAGACTCCTCGTTCTAGACTAACTGGCCTCGATACGAACTAACTCTTTGTTTTCGTTTAGTACAGGTTTAGTAAGTACCTAATTATATAATGCAGTGGGTCCATTCGAATACTTATACGCTAGTCTCCAAACTGTGATACTTATACACTATTTTACCTACTATTTACATATTATTTATTATTTAATCTTTTTACTTCACTATACATAATTCAATATCAATGTTATTCATAACTATATTGATTTTATATTCTTACAGGTTCCCATGCATAGATACTGTTAAATTACTTCTTCACTGTGGTGCAGATATTTCAGCTATTGACTGTGATAGAAACACACCCTTGCATACGTTAACTTCTACGGTGAGCACATATTAAATAACAAATAACAACAAATCTTTAAGAAATTAAAACAAATTTGTAGATTTTATTTTATACGGTTTAAAAATCTGCTGCATCTAATTATTTTGTAAAGGGTGTCAGATTTGGAATTTTTATAAGTTTATCAGTGTGAAATTCTGTCTTCCTATCTAATATGCTTGGAATGATGTTTTGGTGCCAGTTTTAATATTATATGTATATATAATCTCTTGGGAATAAAAACAGCATCGCCAGCTATTGTTTAATTTAACATCAAAGCTATAAGTCGAACAATGTATACAGACTTTTAGTGGGCCAAATATGCCGATAGCAGATTTTTTATCGACAATAAAGTTTTACTTTACAGTAAAATTATATGAAAAGAATGATCCTGAAAATAGGTTTTTTTTTTTAATATGCGCTAATAAAAATATGTTGATCTTATGTATTGAACAAATCGATGGCAAGCGAACAAGACTAATTAGTTATATATAAAAATATTTTTAGCCAATTCATGATTATTATCTTTCTAATTTCAGTTTCAAACAGCTAGATCAACAGACAATGAACTATTGACTGTACTTGAGGACATCACCAAACTCTTCATAGAAGCTGGTTCACATCTAGATACAGTTAACAATGAAGGTCTAACTCCAGCCCAAGTGTCACCACTTTGTAAGTATTTTCTCTATTAGTATTTACAGAGTAGGCAAGAAATTTATATAAATTTTTAATCAGTTGTTGTTGAAGCTATAGTGAAAAAGTACGAGACGCAGTACACAAGTCTCAAATGTTTGTCATCACGGTGCATCGCCCGGCACAAAATCAACTACAAAGGGGCTGTGCCCCAGCAGTTGGAAAATTTCATTGAAATGCATACCGCCAAAAAGCCTGAGCCCTAGAAGATTCTAAACGTTTTTATACAATTTTAGATTTAAGGGTTATCAGCTTTAATATTTTTATACCGAAGAAAAGCCTCTATTTTGTTACTTAAAATTAAGACTTGTTTCGTTCTGCATGTGAAATTGTGCACAAATTTTATATTCACTCGGTTCTTGTTTGCCTCTGTTAAATTATCCACGACTGATAAATATAAATTTGCACACTCATGTTACTAGAGAATGTAAGCATAATTTTGTGTAAAGTAAGAATTTTGTCTTTAAAGTAAATATTAAATAGTGGTATATTTAAAAGATTTAAAATTGTTATCTGAACTCTTCCACTCACATTAATTTACTTGAGTTTCATTCGTCTTCCTCGTATTAAATGAAATGTGTTGATGCCGTTTTATTCCGATGTTATCCACTTTCAAAAGACTTGAGAAGCAAACTGTTTGCATCATATTTGTTTTCATTATTTTTACGTTTTAGTTTTCTAAATGAACATAATTTTAAGTTGAGTTAAATTTTGCATCAACTGCCATCCCTGTGAGTTAATTTTCTAGTTCGGTTCAAAGTATGTGGAAAGCCTGTTAGCTTAATCATGTATCTGCAAATACTTCGCGTAACATTTGATTCAACTATATGAAACGATTTCTACCAGATCGTGTAAATTAAGATAACATACTCCTAATTATAAAAATTTTTTCGTCCCAGATGAATTAATTTAACGGTTTTTGTAATGCTATTTTGTACTATGCAGGTGTTATTTTAATTTTACGAGTTTATTACACGTTCGCTATGTAAGTGATATTTTTGTTATTTTAAATTTATAAGATTTTTTATTCTCTTAATAAATTGAAGGAAATAAAAAAAACCTTAAAAAGATTTTCACATTTTATTTTATTTCTGAATAAACATCTAAAATACATTAGTGCAACTTGCTTGGGTATACTATTTTTTCCATAAAACTAGTCCTCGGAAATATTAAAATGCGACAGTTTCTTTGAATTAAACAAAAATGTTTAGCTATTTTTTGCAAACAAGATAAAGTTTAAAGCTATATTTAAAAGAGAGTCCAAGGCAACGAGGCCTTAGAGGCTTTGGTGAGGAAAGGCACAAATTCTTCGACTCTGGGACCGGAGCCCGTCATTGGTGCGAACTCTGCAAAGTTGAAGAAATTGATAACTCGACACGTGGCCTCAATCCACCAGCGGAGAAGGCTTGGTATATCAACTTGCAGATTTACCAAGTGGTACGCTAGTCGCCCAGACAGGAATACTGCGAAACTTTTACTCAGTTTAGATAGGAAGGATTGCAGAAGGCTGGAAGGGACGGTTACGGGGTATAACACATGAACACCTTTGGGATCATCAGCAACCCAACGTGACGTGTCCTTCGTGTGGGGAGGATGAGGACAGCACGGAACACTTCCTCTACAACTGTCCGGCCCTTCTCTCGTCCGCGCATGACGGCGTTCGGCTTCAATGTTATGAGGATGGAAGATTTCAATTAATCTTTATCTAATGTTCTCAATTTCATTAGCGCAACTAAGAAATTCGGTTAGAGTAGGAGGCGAGTGCAATGAACCAACGTCTGAGCGCTCGAGGTTATCAGCCTCCACCACAATTCCATTCATTCATTATTTTTAAAATAAAAATTTTGCTAATTGTATTAGAGGCTCCAGAATCTAGAAGAAACTTAAACAGTGAACTATACTAGAGAAGTGGTTCTACAGTTTAAGTGTCGTGTTTGTAATTGAAACAGCCTAAATGAGAAAAAATGAAGGAAAACATGACTTGAGTAAGAAGAAAAACTTCAGAAAACAAATTCATGACTGGAATTTATTGAAAACTTTTTACTTTTACTACGTCAAATATTACAAATATGTATTAATATTACAAAGTTGTAAAATGAATATCTCGTACGGAAATATCGAAAATGGACCACTATTTTATTAGGATGCTGGGCTCTAGACCGAAAATACTTTTACTCCTTGAGATTTTGAGGGATAAAATATGTAATTAAAAGAAGAAATTAAAGGCAGATACCTTGTAGTCTAAGGCTTAGACAGTGTCAGTTTTAGAAAGCTAGATACAATCTTTAACAATTCCATAAATGGCGTCAGATGTGCGATTTTATTCATGTTCCAATGCAATTCTTCAGAACCATCTTTATGAAGTGGACAGTTGGCTACAAATCTTTGGTTCTCAGGAACCAATTATTTTGTTATCCTAAAGCTATAGAACTGTCCGTTCTTCAATCTAGTGTTTCAAGGGATTTCAAGTTTAGAATATATTTTCTTTCGAAAGATAGATTATGGTTAAAATTATATAAAAATATTTGAAATTATTTTATTATACAAATTTCGAATATTCATGATAGGACATAGAATTATGGTTATAATTATAGAATTATTTTTATAATTTTCGAAAAATCAAAATTACAATCTTATAAAAATTGTGTGTTAATTTGATCAATTGAATTTACTCAACATCAAAATCTGAATTTTCAAATCTTTGGCTAATATTATGCAGACTAAACGAAGAACTTATTTTTTCATAAAAACAAGAAGTTTTAGGGTAAAACTCTAATTTTTGGTTATATAGGCAATCTTAAGAATGCATTGGTACATAAATTTAAAATTACCAAAATGATTGTGATTTCTAATAAAGTTAGTACATATAATCAGCTATAGGATTCATTGCACCACCGCCATGCACTTTAACAAATAACAATCAGAATTGCATAATTAAAATACATGATTAGATGTAAATTACACATGTCCATCAAGAAAAGATTTTAAAGGATTTTTATTTAACTTTTTTGAAAAATTCTTGTTTCCTTTTAATAGCTTCCAGAAAAGGGATTTGAAAATTTAATTAGCCGGGGAATATTAGGTTGCTTTTGCAGACACGTAGAAGGCAAAAGAGCTCTGTTAAATCTTAATTAATTCATGGATATCCGTGGGCAGAATATCTATAGACATAACATTTCCTGATATAGCACAGCCTTTCACATTTCGCGCCTATGGAGGTTCGTTCAATACCTAAATACAGGTCGTATCCTTCGCGCATAACCCACTCTTCCTTGAGTAGCGTGATGTCAGACGCGATTGTTTTCCCACTTAAATTTAAGTACACGTCTCTATGGTGAGGATTGGAGGACAACACACCGGTATCGATTTTCCAGGAAGTCGTGAGCATGAAAAGGGGTTGGTGACAGCAAGGACCATGGGCTAGTTACGCGTTGACCACAACAATCGTCGCGAAAGAACTGATTGCACAATTCGCTCATAACTTATTTATATCGCGTACCTAGTGGCAAATATCCTTCTCACTGTGAAAATCGAACGTGGAGAAGAGTCCGATTCCTGCCGAAAGTGCCATGTAATTCCTAAGGTGTTGAAATCGTCTATTGAAGCCGGCTTGTCTGTCGAATCGATTTCACAGCGAATGCTACAAGAAGACTATGCTTGGCTTTCTTTATCTTGTGTTAATTCTTGGTTGGATTTTAGTCATCGTTTTCCTCAAGTGCAAGAAGTCCACCGCTGCTCATCTAGGAGTCGATGGAGGCCAGCCATCCTTAGGCAAGTGATTGCATCGAAAATACTATTTAATGTTTCATAATAAATCAGAGCTTTTATCTAAAATATCCAGCAGAGCGAAGCCCAACAGTTCACGTAATTCAGATTCAGTCCGACTATAGAGAATCAGCAGGCAATCAATCGATTTTTGATGAAGAAGCGGTTATTAACCCCGCCTTTAACAATGATGAAGAGTTAATTATAAATGGTGAGAATCACCTCACATGGTTTCATTTAAATATTTCAAACTAATATTTTCATTAATAAATAGCGCCTCCGCCATCATATGAAGAAGTTATGCGGCAACCGGAAATTTACCCGAAAGTACAGGAAGTAAAATCAACTTACCTGTGATATATACGCAATTTTTAACACTAGCCTTACTTCAATAGGGTACATAGGCTAAAATTTGCTTAATTATGAAACATCTGTGATTTCAGTGTTTAAATAGGATTTTATAAAGATTTTGGAAATAAAGCTCTTTTCATGAATGCCCTGGGCTTTGGTTTTCATGCAACAGAAACCGAAGTAGGTAAATTACTCAATTTATTGATGACATTCATCAGTTTAGTGAACTTATTATTCAATGCAAGACCATAAATATGTAGTTATAATATGAGTGAGAACATTTTTTTTCAAAATGCATCTGATAACGATTTTTGAAAAATTCAACTTAGGATAAATAGAAACAAATAAAATAATTTCATACAGGCATTTAAGGTAAGACGGATTTGCTCTACATCGTAACATTCCTCATGTTTCGAAAAACCTACTGGCGAAATAATTATACTTTAAGATTTTTATGTGCACATATTTTTATTAGTCACCTTGTAACATTATTTATTATTTCTATTTGTCATTTTTTTTCCGGCGACTTCATCCGCACTTGATTAAGCTCTCTTTTAAGATCGTATAAATATTCATGACTAACATCCCGTTTGACTCCTCATCCAATGGTTGAATTGCGACAATCGATGAAATACGTACTATTTGTTTAGTATAATATTTATGCATTTTTTTTTTTATATTAATTTTAACACTTCACTTAGGGTTGAATTTCCACAATGGGTAAAATACACCCATCCGTTGATTTACATGGTGGATAAGTTCCACGAAAAATCCTGTAAATCAAAACCGTGCAGAACAATTTGTAGTATGCCTATAAAAAAGTCGGTATTTAAAAATGAAAAAATGTAGTAGATATCTTCATAATAATCGTGTAAAATGAGGCAAAGATTTTATGAAAATCTCCGGCACCTCCGGAATGGAAAGTTTCGAAATCAAAACCTCTTTATATTGATATAATTTGCAGACACATTCAAAGAACTTATTAATATGAAAAATCTAAACATAAATGAACAACTTTTATAAATAAAACAAATGATATTAAACGTTCATTTTATAGCCTCTTTTTTTATATTTTTACATACAAACATCCACACCATATATCTGACTTTCTTAAGAATTGAATTTCGAAAAATTCCTCCTTGGCTAGTCTTTACGTCATAAAATAAAGCTACTAACCAAATTACATGTTTATAAAAATTAAACTGAGATAATTTGTTCTCTCCTTTTTATTTGCTATTGTATTTGCAGGCTTATAAAAAATACTATAAATTATCATGCACAATAGGCGAGAGCATACTTACCTCAAAATGATTGTTTTGCTTCTCGAAAAATCCAAAATGACATTTCTAGACTAGGTAAAATTAACTCTGTATTTAACAAATAAATTCCCTTCCGCTTCTTAACAAATTGTATTTTCGAACTGCAAACGTAAATTATAATTCAACATTATGATTTTTTCTTAAAAGCCATGTTTTTAAATAAAATAAATTCAAATTTCGTATATCGACCGTTGTCGAGTTAGCACAAATTCTTTTCATTTTCCATTGATTATATTAAAGTCAGTGCAAAACTTTCAAATTATTAGCGGGAGTATGTTGAATAGTTTGTTTCTACATATTAGCTTATATATTTTCTTTATAATGCATGATAAATATAAAGTTCGTATAAAAGTGAAAATTTCTACAAATCGATCCAAAATGTCTTTTATAATCCGTAGAAGTTATATGAGCAAAAGCCATTTTAAATTTAAGAAAGCGAAAAAAATGTTGCAGTAGACATGAAAATGATTAGTTTCGGTGTTCAACTATAGTCATGATGCAGGAAACTAAAATCTAAAGAAAACAAAATATTTTAAAAACAATCGATATTTATTCAACAATACTATAAAATTAAAACAATAAAATTAAGAGTAAAAATAAATTAAAATTATAATTATTCTAACGAAGAGTGTTATGGCACATTACACCTAAGTTAAAACACACGATCTAACATTCTGCATTCCCGCATGCAAATCCTACCAAATCGTAGTCGCCAACAAAGACGAAAAATAGTTAGTAAAATTAAACTCGGAAAAGTACGTGCATTGGTACTTTGGTTATCACAATTTTGATGAATCTATAATTATCCTTAGAAGTGCTACAAGTTTGTCGTTGCTTGCAACTTTAGGTAGCGATTCCCACTCTCTGGATCCGTGAGATGAGGCACTCGATCGGAGGCTGTGTAACAAGTGGTTACAGTCGGATTTGGTGTGGTGCTATTTCGAATTCTTGATGCTCCCCACAGAAGCACGACTATGCTGGTTATTAGAATACCTAAGCCGAGTCCAGGTAAGAAGCTCTGATTAAAATTATGTATATATTCGTAAGATTGATTGTTGGAATGAGAGAGACTAATTTTCTTCTGATTTTTCGAATTTATGTCGAAGTCTTCTCCTCGACCACTCGAAATTTCATCACTGCGACTAGATATTTTATCCAGATTTGATAAATCGGTCATAATGTTGGGTTTTCTAAATACTTTCTCAAAGTTTTGATCAATTGCATCGCTGAGCTGTAATTTAGTTAAGTTTGAACAACCGACAACAAAATTTGATTTAATGTTGTTTTCGTGGTCCAATACCAAACAAAATCGGTAGCTATAAAGAAATGAAGAATGAATAATAAGCTGGAATAAAATGAAGGACTATTCACACCTTTCCCCAACATCTAACTGAGAACTTTCTGGTACAATTACGCTGACGGTATTCTGCCCATTTATAACTTTGCTCTCACAGTGAATCTAAAAGAAAAAATGCATAACCAACATTAAAAAACCAAAAAATATATATGTATATACCATACCGGTGTTTTGTTGATAAGAACTTCGTTTAAATTTATTTCTTTAAAGACAAATATTGCGTCGCACAAATATTCATCTTTATTCAAATTAACTATCCAAGTTAGAATCAATCCGTAGTCGGCGGAAAAGTGTAAATCACGAAGGGAAATCTGTTGGAAAAAAATAAGCAATAAAAAAGGTCTAGTAAAACTACACTATTTAGTACCATTTCGCTTAAGTCTTTTACAGAAGTGGAGTAGTTCTGTCTCGAGATGGCCTCTAATTGTTCTAAGATGTTAGCATTGTCGAGCTCGACATTGTCCATGTCGCAATTAAGTGACTCTATAGGGACCTGAATTAATGGTGCTCCCTCCAGTCGAGGTGGAGTTACACAAGTCGCACTCAGCAGGTCCCTAGAAACTAACTTGGATTCCTGGAGCCATTCTGCAAAAGGGCGAATAGCACAATCGCAGGAAAGAGGATTTTCTTCCAGCCATAAACTAATCAATTCCTTTGCCCCGTCCAACGCGTTTTTAGCGATTATCGAAATATCGTTTCCCGCCAAGCGAAGCTCTTTAAGAGACGGAAGCGGGATGATCAAATCGGACGTCAGTGCTCTGTTACAAAAATGATTTTATAATAACATTCATAAATTTATTGTATAAAATGTAAAACCTTAAAAAATTATGTGTTAGATCCAGGGTTATCAGCCTTGTCAAGTGTTGCAGTGATGAGCTTGATATTGCAACAATTCCGTTGTAACTTAAGTCTAGCGTTTCTAATGACCCCAAGCCATAAAATGCGTGATCTTGAAGAACATCAATTTGGTTGTGTTGGAGTGATAATACTTTGAGTTTGGAAAAATTCCTTAAAGCTTTATTTTGTATGCTCTTTATTAGATTTTTATCCAGGTTGAGAGATTCCAAATTGGGAAGAGCCGGAAGAACATCGTCTGTTAAGGGACCATTTATTAAATTCGCTTTTAGATCCAATTGCCTGAAATAATAAAAATATATATTTTTTAAATTAATATTGGAAAAAAACATTTTAAAAATTTGTTCAACAGGTAGCGTACCTTAAATTATAACACTGGCCAACAGCTTGTAAACTCACAGGATAATCTCCCAAACGATTGCCACTCAACTTCAATATTTCCAAGTTCCGCAGATTGGAAAATGATCGTAATGAAATGCTTGATATTTGGTTGTCGCTAAGTTCGAGGTATGTGAGATTTTTTAAATTCTATATAATGGGGAATACTGTAAAAGATTTGCTGAATTAAAATATTGACATGTATTACCGAAAAGTCAGTAGTTCCAATTGCCTTGATTTTATTGCTCGATAAATCAAGCCTTTCCAAAGATGTAAGGGGTGCGATTGAGCTCCAGGGTACACTAAGAAGTGCGTTACTTGGCAAACCTAAAAAGTAGAATAAGGTCGTTGTAATCATATTAATCAAAATTGGCCGAGCATATTTCAACTTTCGTTTTTCAATTTTCTCTACGTTGTAGAGTGAAAAAAAGACTGTGCTAATCAATTAATTATTACTATTCGAAACATTAGAGAATGAATGTATGGAAAACTTCATAAAGAAAAATACTGAAATTAAGGTGGTTTTAAAGAAAAATTCGGGAAAATTCAAAGGCATGATTTGTCCAAATTTTTCCAAATATTATTGATTATTTGATCGATCTATTGATACTAAACTTATTAACCGACTATTGATACTACTTTCATGATATTAAGAAATCTTAGATGTAAATTGTAAATAATATATGAATTCAAAATGTCCTTACCTAAAGCTTGTAGAGGATAGCTTAAACCAAGAAAGGCCGACTTGTGCACTCTTTTAATTTCCCCTGAAGAAATAACTAGTCCATGAAGAGAAATATTTTCAAAAATTCTAGCATCACTCAAGAAGCTAACATTTCTCAAAGTGCAATCCAAAAGGGAGACTGAATAGGGTGTTTCTCGAAGGTTTCTTGCAAGAGTCTGTTTAAAAAATACGAATTATTAATTTATTGCATTAACAAAAATATAACTTTAAACCACATACCTCTAAACCATGTATATCTCCACTGCAGCGCAGAGTATACGGAAGATCACAACTGCACTCCAAACTTCTGGTACTTGTTGTATTCGGACATTTCCAATCAGAAGATATTTCTTCAAGTGGAAACCTCCTTTCAAGCTTTTTCTTTTTTGATGGAGATTTGTTATACATTTTTCCATATCCTTGCTTCACATTTGAAGGTGTTATAGTTTTTGACTCTCCTGAATTAGAAAGACTTTCATCAGAGCTTTCCTGGCTTTCTTCATCGGATTGAATCTCACTTCGAGAACTGTTTATCGTCGTAATATTTCGATAATTGTCGATATCTGCATTGGTTTGATTTTTGTTCAACTGCAGTTCAATCGCTTCCACGGTCAGTAGAATGAAGAAAAGAAATCTGCAAGAAATCAGAAAAAAAATGAAAACTTATAGTAAATGAAATGCAAATGTAAACAATTCATGAACAACAATTGAAGCGGCTTGCAGGCACTCAGTAAGATGGGGTCAAGATGCGATAAGAGACTTCTTCCAATTGTCCATATAAATCAGATGTAGTGTCACATCGTAAGTAAGTTTACTATACTAAACAAGATGATTTAATATAGTGCTGCTTCAATGGCGAATTCTAGCCCGGGCGCACTCCCATTGAAAGACCGGTAATTGACCTCTTGGTTGTGTCCGGCGAGAAAAATAGAGTCGGTTTTAAAATTAGTGCAATGCCTTCAATTTGGGTCAAAACTATTGTGATAGGATGTTCGCTGTTCTCAAGGTTTTATTGGCAATTCTTGTGTTAATGCAAATTCTTCAGTTTGCACGTCTGTCCCGCTTTTTATCTGTGGAAATTTCCGAGTAACAAATCACTAGCCGGATATGAACGCTTGTAATTTTAAGTTATTGTAAATATTCTTAAAGATAAAGCAGTGTATTTTGAGGGTATTTAAATAAGTAACGTTGCTAAGCAGCAATCACCCATGTCTCCAAATTATCACTGCAAAAACTAACTACGATTAGTATACCCTAAATTTTAACAAACGCTGTCGTACATAAAAACTTGCTAAGCGCGTCATTAATAACTTGAAAATCTGTTTCCAGGAGATTCCAATCAACATGCTAAGCTTATACACCATTAAAAAGAAATTTGGTAAGAGACTTGAGTTTTTGCTGCGGATGGCGGTGAGAACTTCCAGCAGGTTATAGTTCGAGTCATAATATAAATTGCCCCAGCTGAGCAATTATTTTAACTTCAAAATTTGTACCCATACTATCTAAAAGGTGTTTACTAAAAATTGTGGTACCCAGACTTTAATAGTCTTGAGTCGATCGTATAAGATTTAAACCTGCAATTTAAATATTTACATTGTGATGATACTAATTGGGTTATCAAAAGAATTACGGCGACACTATCTTAGAGTTATCTCATTTCAAAACAAATCATTAGTCAGAAAAAACACAAGTTTTCACTGGCACGTGATTTTTACTTTGACTATTTTAATAGTACCAATTAAAATATAATCTAAGTTCAAGGAGAGTGAAAAGAGAATTTAGTTGGCAAAATTTTCTCTATCACAGTTGAATATTTCTTTAAAGACAAAATGGTAAATTAAAAACTTATTGTTTCTGCTGATCACTTGCTTATAAACAACTAAAAGATGTTTGACAAACTTAAACTTGCGGGGATTTACAAACAATTCTGGAAACATAGGGTTGTTTGTGTATATGATTGTACTTGTAATAAAATAAGTCGAAACTTAAAGCATTTTAGTAGTCATAGCGTAATGTGCGTGGCCTTATCTAGCATACAAATTTGCAGATAATGGAGAACAAATTGTTCGACATATTGATTTATTTAAACGCTTTCGTTACGAAATACTGAACTATTACTAAAATGCCTATAGTTTGAACAATTTCATGGGATTTTATTAACTTTTGGTTAGTTAAAATTAGATAACTTTTACTGCGAAAGAAAGAAAAAAATAACTCAAAATATACTGTTTAATTGTGAGCGACAAATTATTATTGCGTGTCTTGAGTGAATAAATAAAACTGAAGCTAAATAAAATTCTAATTCACGAGCGAAACAATAAAATTTGAACAAACGAAAGAGTTATCAGTTATCAGCGATTAAGGAAATTAACTTCGAACTTTCATTTATATGTACTTTTTAATTAATCTCTTTAAAACTTATTAAATCTCATTTTTTATTATTTTATGTACTTATAAAAACAAAAATCATTATAAGCCTCTCAAAGAGTGGCAAGGAAGTTGTTATCCACGTGTTTCGCCATCATATTTAAGGCATAGAATTTTTTGTTTTCAATTTGGAAATCTTAAGGAGCGCATCCTAAATTATAAGCAAACCTTACGATAATTCTATGGAAATTAGCGTTGACACAAGGCCGGTAAAATACCCTTGCAGCAAAATTTACAAAGATTGATATCTGTGTAACTCGTTTACACGAGCCACTTTATACCGCATCTCGCTTGCTAAATAAATGTAAATGTATTTACAGAACTTTTTTATTTTGTTTTGCTCAGAAATACTGAATTAGTAATTCATTTTAGCCTTCCTACATTTGTATTTATTATTATATGATACTTATCTTAAAAAGGAAATAAGCATTTAAAAGTAGGTACTTCTCCCATTCTTGTGGGTAATTATATTCAAATGTTGAAAATAAATTAATTGTGGGAGGATAAGATACATTCATTTGCTATCCCAGCTATTTTACTACGTATAAATATTTTAAACGTTTCATTTAGGCAGAACAATTCTATTCATTGAATAGCATAGAGTCTAAAGTGTATAGAAATTAACACAACAATAATTTTCTCCATTTTGTAGGTACTGATAAAAGTGTTTACAAAAAATTAGCAAATTGCCAATAAAGAGCCTACATATACAGCGCACCTATTGTAAAAAGTCCCCGATTTTTGTCGTGATATTTTAAGCAAAATTTTGCAACATCAGATAGAGTTAAGCTACCCAGTTATCTGCAAGCCTTTAAAGATGTTAATTATCTGTCCATTAATTTTACGCATTCAAGTTTAAGGTCAGGTGAACGTTATAAATTTATTTCCATAAATCGAGAAGATCTTCGTCCCCAACTGATAAAGTGTTTAGAGCGTGCTGAAGAAAACCAAAAATTAGAATCAAATTGCGTCTTAATCACATAATTTGCATGTAATTACATTTGCTTAGGAGATAACTACCAAAAAAAATTCCCGAGAAAACCCCAGAAGTGCTAAATCCATTCAACCGAGATTAAATATTAAGCGCTATCGATATGCGAATAAATTCGCGCCAGCTTTAGATTAGTGCAAAATTAAAAGCTGTGGCGGCGCGGCGGCGTCTTAAGTGTATAACTGCATCGCAAGGTGGATGTTTAGAGCTGAGCAAGACTTTAAAAGACTCTGTGGCCTAGGAGCCCCATTTAGTCGTGTGGACCTCACCACAGTGCCTAGAGCTGCGGATTACTTTTATCACCCACCAGTGAGTGAATCGTAGTCAGTGAATCTTGAAGTGATAATCAGCGGTCAGTCAAGGTAAAAGGTGTTCGTCGATGACTTTAACTTTGGTGGCGGTAAGGTGTCTGGTTACAGTTCATTCAGGATGGTAGCGGGATACCAGCGTTGAATCACCGTAGAATTGTTACATATATAATATGTTTATGTTTATATAATGCGAAATGTGTTGTCTGGCGGAAAACAAAAAGCTCTGACTGGAAAAAAGAACAGGGATTGACAAATCACCAATTGTGCAAATATGTTCTATTGGATTGACTATTGTTTTTTCTATTAGTGTATAAAGAGTCAATATTTTTCTTAATAATTGTTTTCAATTGTGTATTTTAATAGTTAATTGGAACCAAATCATTGGATTAAATCGCATTAAATTTACAATTAAATTAAAAGAGGTATGATCGTTTCGAAAATGCTGACATACTTTGATTTTAGGAATAAGATGGATAAACTTAACCACTTACATTTTATTAAACACTTGATCTCTAAAACAGAATCGCATATAATGCGTATGCTACTAGGAAATTGTTCTATCTTCAGAAAATCACGTGTTACATGAGGTAGCATAATAAATTTGTTATTCCCCCGAATTTACATCAGAAACTTTATTTCATGGAGTACTGTACCAAATATTTTTTTATTATTATTATTATCAACAAATTTACCTGTATTGAGTAATAGAGGAGACTAAAATTATTATTCCCGACTACAAATCTAGACATAATCAAAGTTTTAAGGACTTATTTTGGAAGTTAATCACAATTTATCGTATAATACCTATGTTAAATTGATGAAATGAATTAAATTTTTAAAAGACCTTTTCTTTTGGCCTAGAAACTTGAAAAGAAGGTTATAAATAAAATTCATAAAATTATTCAAACCGGGATTTGAATTAGCTTTGTTTTGATTGTTATAGCCTCGATATGATCTACGAAAAAACGTTTAAAATAAAAATGCTGTTTTAGTACCTGCATTTTTCGAAGTAGGTAATATGCAAAGCCCTTAAAATTGAACCCAGTTAGTGCAACCAAATTGATGGTTCTTTACATTAACCCTTATACGAATAAACCTTTTCTTTTAAATACCTTTAATTTATTCATTTTAACTGTTTAAAGAGCAATATTTTTGTAAATAACTTTAAACACATAAGTTAATTAAACAGTTCTAACAATAAAGGACTTAGAACATTTCTGGAAATTTTCAAATTGTTTAACACTAGATTTACGGAACCCGTCATTTTGACGAGTTTTCGATTTAATGCTTAAAATTCTGAACATGCAAATATCATTCTTTAAATATTACATATTAGTTTTTAATTATAATATGTTTATGTTTATATAATGCGAAATGTGTTGTCTGGCGGAAAACAAAAAGCTCTGACTGGAAAAAAGAACAGGGATTGACAAATCACCAATTGTACAAATATGTTCTATTGGATTGACTATTGTTTTTTCTATTAGTGTATAAAGAGTCAATATTTTTCTTAATAATTGTTTTCAATTGTGTATTTTAATAGTTAATTGGAACCAAATTATTGGATTAAATCGCATTAAATTTACAATTAAATTAAAAGAGGTATGAACGTTTCGAAAATGCTGACATACTTTGATTTTAGGAATAAGATGGATAAACTTAACCACTTACATTTTATTAAACACTTGATCTCTAAAACAGAATCGCATATAATGCGTATGCTACTAAGAAATTGTTCTATCTTCAGAAAATCACGTGTTACATGAGGTGGCATAATAAATTTGTTATTCCCCCGAATTTACATCAGAAACTTTATTTCATGGAGTACTGTACCAAATATTTTTTTATTATTATTATTATCAACAAATTTACCTGTATTGAGTAATAGAGGAGACTAAAATTATTATTCCCGACTACAAATCTAGACATAATCAAAGTTTTAAGGACTTATTTTGGAAGTTAATCACAATTTATCGTATAATACCTATGTTAAATTGATGAAATGAATTAAATTTTTAAAAGACCTTTTCTTTTGGCCTAGAAACTTGAAAAGAAGGTAATAAATAAAATTCATAAAATTATTCAAACCGGGATTTGAATTAGCTTTGTATTGATTGTTATAGCCTCGATATGATCTACGAAAAAACGTTTAAAATAAAAATGCTGTTTCAGTACCTGCATTTTTCGAAGTAATATGCAAAGCCCTTAAAATTGAACCCAGTTAGTGCAACCAAATTGATGGTTCTTTACATTAACCCTTATACGAATAAACCTTTTGTTTTAAATACCTTTAATTTATTCATTTTAACTGTTTAAAGAGCAATATTTTTGTAAATAACCTTTAACATATAAGTTAATTAAACAGTTCTAACAATAAAGGAATTAGAACATTTCTGGAAATTTTCAAAATTGTTTAACACTAGATTTACGGAAGCCGTCATTTTGACGAGTTTTCGATTTAATGCTTAAAAATTCTGAACATGCAAATATCATTCTTTAAATATTACATATTAGTTTTTAATTATTATATATAATGCAACGAATATATATTTCTACTCATTTTCTCTGGAACATCTTTATTTTATTATTTCTAGATGTTGTACATATACCTATTTTTACGAAAATCCTTCAATTTGGCGGGTTAAATTATATAGGTATACAATATCCAGAAATAAAAAAATTTAATAACAATGAATAAGAAAAAACGACACCAAGCAAGTTGTCATTTGCTTGGTGTTGTTTTTCTTATTCATTGTTAATGTTTTGGAATAAATGCATGAGCAAAATAGCTTCAATTCATTGTCTGATGTACGAAATCCAAATGTGCGAGAATGTTGCCATATTGGGTTATGTAAGAAAAATAGGTCTAACTATATTTGCAGTAGTAAATATGTATGCGGAAAGTGTACATCCAAGATAGAGTTTACATGTAAAAAATGTATTGAAGACAACAGTAAATAAAAATCTATAGCTTTTTAATAAATAATTTACAAAAATATTGCATTTTAATATACCCGTTAAAAAGATGGATTTCAATGAAAAGCGGTATACAGTCGATGCCCGTAAATCTAGTGTTAATGTAATCGTCTCTGAAAATTGATACCTAATTAATTCATCAACAAATTATATATCACCTACATAAAAAATGAATAGATTACATTTCAGGAAACATACAACACAACACAATCTTGTGTTAAGATCCTAACAAATTTGAATTTCATAGAAAACAATAAAGTTTCTAAAAAAACATTATTTCAATTTTTAATAACTGGCATTGATTTCTAGGAAACTGTGTAAATATAGACAAGAGCAAAAGTTATCTATCACCGAGCCATTGGAATCAAAAGTTCTATTTCTACTTTGTTTTAATTAATATCTGTAATTTCTGAAAATTGTGTATACTCAGAAAATATATGATAAGAAGTCGCTTGGCAATATATGTACTCGTCCGTAGTAGAAAAATCACGGAGTCTTAAGAAATGATAAGGTTTTACGACGATTTCGTTCTGAAGCTTCGAACAAATTATTATTCCTGGAATTAGTCACATCCAAAATCTGAAGACTTCTAGATTATTACGCAATAAAAACGATAAGAATACTATTAAATCTTGTTCATTTTTAGTTTCTACGATTTTAACCATATCAATTATTGTATATCAATTAATTTGTTTTTTTTATTTACAAAAAAGTATACGCTTTTTATTTCGATTTAGACAACATTTAAATTACGTTTTCAGACTAAAACACACAATCAACCACCTGCACCTTTTACAACTTTAAAATAAATTATTTTTGCTTCAAGCTTAAACATAATAAATAACAAAATGTTCAACCATGTTTTAATATAATGATCGTATCGTCCATCGAACATAATATTATGTATTAGATATTTTTCTGTACATTTTAAAATTGATTGATCAGTTTATTGGTTTTAACCTATATACATATTTTATGCGGATAGAAAGACAGTCAATTTCTTTTTACCCAACTATTTTTGCGCAAAGCCAACAAATATAATATACCTGTATACAATGTAGTTTTATTGTAAATATGTGTAATAATATCACAATATTT
Organism: Eutolmus rufibarbis; assembly: GCA_963920795.1. Taxonomy (NCBI): domain Eukaryota; kingdom Metazoa; phylum Arthropoda; class Insecta; order Diptera; family Asilidae; genus Eutolmus; species Eutolmus rufibarbis. The sequence continues at coordinate 40,086,746 of OY987205.1, forward strand.
TTCTCGTAGATTTCATTAAAAAGCAATATGGAGCTAATCAAATCAACAATCCTAATCGCTGCAATTTTTATAATTCATACAAGAGATACAGAAGTTGAAGCGAAAATGTTTACAAGATGTCAGCTGGCTAAGGAACTCATAAGATTTGATTTTTCAAGAACGTTTCTTTCAAACTGTAAGTAATAATATAAAAAAATAAATCAAAAAGCATTAATAAAATCTTCGTATTTCAGGGGTATGTCTTGTTGAAAATGAAAGCGGTAGAAGTACTTCGAAGATTAAAGAACTTACAAATCAAAGTGCAAACTACGGAATATTTCAGGTAAGTGATGGTAATAAGTTAAAATATAAATCAGAAAATGGTTAGACATATGAGATAAAATATTTGTAGTAACAATGATTAAATGGAAGTTTATATCTTAATCTTTCGAGCTACTTTGTAAAATATAAAGTTTTCATGTTTTAGTCTTTGATAAGTTTGTTATTGTTTACAATTTTAAAAATTGTCAATATTTACATTTAAATTAAGAAAGAAAGACGCCACCAGTCTGCTATTACATAATGAACAAATTACTCAAGACTTCAAAGGACTTTCCTTATTTTTGCATAAAGAAAAGAATACAAAGTTATTCTACATATGTATCTATTTATCTGTATATTTGTTTTGTTGGTCATAATTACAGCCATGTTATTTTGAGGCATCATACTCTCACCAAATTGCAAAATAGTCCACTTTTATAAGGTAGTAGATACAGCACTAAAGCATTATCTGCATCTGCATTACTCTGGTTCGATACCTGGAAGACACCAGTCTTTGAATGCATTTCTCGCTTTCGTTGCATACCTGAGTAGATGAAGTAATAGTATGAACCAGTTATTATTACAAAATCAATATTGTTGAACAATTTGTCAATTGATTTGATCCCTGAAGCGTTCACGATGCAAAAAACACCAATAATTTTATATTATATATTATAGGAATAAAGAAGGCATACAACATACATATGTCTTTTAGTAAGATGTACGTAATGTCTTATAGTTTGAGTGGCGACCAGACCGCTGGTAGACAGAATAAGTAGAACAGAATTCGTGATAGTGTTCCATATCTATCAATCTTTTTAGCACAGCAACTATCGAATTGCAAAAACTATCAACTATCAAATAAAATACCCAAAAATGTTGTTCAGATATAATCATACATATAACGGGCTTTTGCTCTTCCTGTGTCACAAAATCAACATATAAATTACTATTTTCTCTCTATCAAATGTTTAAAGAACAAAACTAAACATAATTTAGTAATAATACTAACAATACTATAAGATTACAAAAGGATTTCATAAAAATAAAAATATTTTCAGATAAACAGCAAGATGTACTGCCGAAGAGGTCGCAAAGGTGGACTATGCAATATGAAATGCGAAGGTATCTTGATCTTATGGAAGAACATAAAACTAAATAACTGAATTTAAAATTTCACCAGACTTCCTAAACGATGATATCGGAGATGACGTTAGATGCGCTAAAACAATCTTCAATCAAAGAGGTTTCTCGGCCTGGGAGGGCTGGAGGAAAAAGTGCCAGGGGCGCACCCTGCCCGATGTCTCAAGATGTTAACCTCTATGAAATTAATTAAAATCATGGTTTCCTCCATTTCCCTTTGTATTGTGATTTCTAGGCTCTCCCAATTAATCCCAGAGACGTCAGCATAGGCGAAATATTTAAGTACCGGTTATTACCTATTGTTATTTATAAGAAGTATTTTTTAAGTAAATTTTATAAGATGTTGAATTTTTACGTTTTAGTCAAAATAAACTATGATCATTTTTCCGCCGTGTTGTACCATATCGGATGAACCAATTCTTACTAAAAGCTGTCTGAGCAAGCTAATTTGCATTGGAGATTTCGTTTTGTGGTCACTGGCTGTTGGCCGGGCTGTGGAGGAGATGTTCCTAAAAGCGTAGGTGGCGTATGGTTACACTTTTTTCCTTACACAAACAAGGCAACGAAAGTATTCATTAAGAAAACAAGTTTTTTTTTGCTTAATACCATAAATACTATTCAAGACAAAATTAAAATAGTTTTTGTCGTTTAGTCGTCTGTTTTGCTTTTTTTCATTATCTTCTTTGGCCACAGTACAAAATAATCTGCGTTTTAGTTAATTGGAACGAATAGACTTAAGTGTAAAAAGTCCTAATATGTATATATTTTTTCTATGTAGATAAAAGTTAAGGGCATTTTCGACAATTTACAATTTCACAGCATATTATAATAAACCGCTCCAATTCAAAGAAGCATTCTTAATTCTAACGATACTCAATGCAGAATATAAGTAGAACTGAAGTGAATTATACTTTTGAATCCAGAGAATAAGTAAGATAATTTTTCTTTTGAAACAATGTTACAAATTGTTTAACTTATCCAATTTACTATTCAGTCCACATTTCTTTTCAAAGAAGAAATCATGAATTACAAAAGAAACATTATTAGACACTTTTATTAGATTTCCTTGATCCACACATGCCTTGAATAAATACAATTTCGGTACCAAAATTGTAGTTGTTATTCAATTCACGTTTCGCACAAATGTTTCAAATTCTACAGCTTGCCGTATCGAATCAAAATCATAGTCACGAATATAAATTTGTTACAAAGAATGAGGACTGAGGAGTAATTAATTTCATATGTAAATTATCTCTAAAACAGAATACGATACAAATCCTTGTATAGTTTAACTAAAATTGTCAATAGCTCCCAATTCATTTAAGTATTTCAAGTATAGATCTAGGTATATGTATCTACATATGTCTATCGGTTAGAAAATTTATATTAGCGTTTGAAAAACTTTGTAATTTGTTTAATGAAATTGCACTTTGCCATTGAGAAATGCAAATATGAAACAATTAGCACACAAAATTCACTTCAGTACATCTAGAATACTCTTGTTGAATTTCATGTAGCAGATGTATCTATTTTTAATAAAACCAATTTATTTTCAATTCATATTTGACACAGAAATATTCTTCGAGGTCATAAAGTGAGAAAATATTCAAGCAAACATTGATGATCTGATTGATTCTACTGATTGATTTGGTCTTCACTTGACTCTTTCATTCATTTAATCGGAGTTTTTACTTTTCCACCTTCACATTCTTCGTTTGTATTTTTGAGCTTTCTTATAGTTCGTTTGTACATAATACCGATGAATTTGGTAAACATAAATAATTTTCTACGTCCGATCGAAATGAAGAACGCACATATGTATGTCCAGAGGATCTCAACACTTTTATTTTTCTAATCTTCTGCATTATTATTATTATTACTATTCTATTACAAAGTTTGAAGCTTACTTTTGTGAATTGATGGGTTGGTTTTTATTTTTGTATTCGATGAAAAGTTCAAATGACCAAAGGTTGGAACTAAGTTTAGACATAACTTTCAATTCCTACTCCATATTTGAAAGTCGAAGTATGCGAACTTTAAAAATTTTCAAATTTTAAGTTTATTTTTTTATGCAAAAACATAATCGAATAGTCTAATAATAATAGATTTTCGATAAGACATCTATAAAAACAGAAAAGCTGATAAAGTTATCACTTATAAATCATTAAACAATAAAAAACAAAATTTTATTTTAAGTTCGTTAACACTCATAGAAGAAAAACATGTTCTAAATTTTTAATTTTAAGATTTAAGAAACTAACCTATTAGCCCTCAAGAGAGACTAACGGATGCGTAGATATCTTTAATATAATAGAAACATTTTGGCATCCTTATAATATAAGTTTAAAAAACACAATTGGTAGTATTTTATTATTTATTAGCCGTGTTATCGATGAGATATATCATCGGCAACATTTCAGGAACCATATTTCTAACTTCAAAAATGAGGAATTTCCATACAAACTTTCATCCCCTATTTAACCCCCTTAGGGGATAAATTTTTAAAAATTCTTTTCGTACTGCTTACATTATAAGTATAAGGAACTCCTGTGCAAAATTTCATGCTTCTAGACCCTTTAGGCTGTGCATTGTCTGTCATTCAGTCGGTGTTACATTTTATTAAGTAGATTTATAATACATTCATTTTTTTTATTTATATTTGTCTTTCTCGTACCATTGTACGTATATACTACCGAGATGATGTTTATAAAACAGCATTTGTATTCTTGATATGATGATCATTGATAGTTGGATATTTTGAAGCTAAGCAGTTCAGTTTCCTTTTAAATTTGATATTAATTAGATTCATAGAAGAAGTGTGCATTAAATAGGTCAATAGACTGTGATTTTACCTTATAAATATTGGAACATAAAACGTTTTATGTCCAAGATCAGCCATAGTAGGTTTAATTTCACCTGTGGCGTTCTGTGCCTCTCCCTACAATACAACAAAATCCAGAGTCAATGAAACCTGGTGATTCTTCCAGTGAATTCAAATTTCCATATGTTGACTAAATAAAGGTCTTCCTCTGTGGACAATTTACGGCTCTGATTTTTCGTCTGAGGAGATACACCTATAAAGAAAAAGTCGTTCGGTTTTGTCCCGTATAATTCTTGTATTTCGAATTTTTAGGTGGAAAATGATAAACTTAGGCTTTAACGTTCCACTTAATTCAAGGCGAAGCTCTTACACGTCGTCTAACGAGGCTATATTTACGCGACGCGTGTAGGTGTAAATATTTTCTTCATTTTGCTCTTCGCCGGGCCGAATAGCGCGATCGCCCAGCAGCCAGCAAAGTTTCAACAGAGATCTCCGGTAAGAAAAGATACGTAGGTAGATCGACATAATTATTGTGGGCCGATCCAGGTAAACCTCGGCCGTATGGAGCGCAGCGTCGAGGTTTTGTGGTGTCTCTGCGCGCGCACCTCGGAATTGTATCAATGGACGCACAATGTACAAAGTGAATTTTTATGGCGGGATCGGGAAAGCCGCGGGAGGATCACTAGGTCTGATCTCTGCCCCGAAGAGGACGTGATTCCGCTTTGGAACAAGCACCTCGATGGAATCATTCCCCCTGCCGCTGAATTAAATTTAATAGGTGACATTAATTGGCGCTTTCGGGTATAAATTTTGAATTGACGGCTCGTTTCGTTAGCGTGCCAAGGCGGTCTCGTGTGGCTTTTAATTGTCTTGCTAAAGTGCCGAAGATAATCCGCCGCGATAGCGACATCAGATTAAAGCCGAACGGACGCTGATGAGCATATATCGCGTATTTTTGGTATGTCGTCGGTTAATCTTAACGCTCATTCATTCCGCAAAAATTTCTTCAAGGAAGCCCGCCACTTCTCGGCAAAGGTTGTGCAGTAGAAGTGCGTTACACCCATCTTCCAGAAGAGGCCCGGGGCTGCCTTTGGGGGGCATTGGTTGGTGGCGTCCACCCACGAGCGGAGCCGTGAGCTCATAAAAATCTGTCAAGCGTTTACTAGAGATATTCTGTGTAGGTATATACCTTGTGGTGCGCGGCTCACACAAAATGACTGTGTGGGAATTTCCTGTTCCAGACATGACTTTCTATTCAAAGGCGGACCTGGCTTATTCTTTTGTGATGCATTCATACGTGGAACAAACGCTAGCTGTTCCCAAGCCGTAGCCCAGAGGCGCCACCACCGCCTCGAATTTATTAAAATATATTCAAAAGTGAGGCGAGGACACGCAACGCGCTCCTCGCCCATTAGCGCGCTATGTGCTGAACAGAAGCACTATTTAATCTTACTCAAAAGTCTAATGTTTCGTTTGTTCTGCGCTCTAGTTGCACTCGAGATTCAATTTCGAAACTCCATCCTCCTTGGCCTTTTGTTCGCCACTATCCACCGCAATCTTCTGTAGGACATGCACATGCTTATCTGTTTCCTGCTTGGCCTTTTAATCAAACTTCCCCTTGATAAATTTACTTTAGGAGCGTACCATGAGAAACCATAGAGGTGAACAAAAACTCGGCTGTGTCACCTGCCTCCACACACACCTTGCGCGGACTCGACTAAGAAATTGCTTCTTTTCACGGGCAGATTTGCCTAAGTAAATAGCCAAGGTACTGCGAAGCCGGTGTTCTGTCGAACAGTAATTGCTTGCCATCGTCATAATTTTAGAAAATTGTTCTTTTGCCAACCACCGCCGCGCCGGTTTTTTTAGGGAGCTGTTGAATACAAATATGAAATTTAAATAATTGGCTTCGAGGTTCTTGCACTTCCGGTGATTCATTTGTCAAGTTGAGCTATTTGAATTTGTTTATTGTGCTGGCGGTTGTTTCGCTCAAAGTTAACAAACGACAATAAGTTAGTTTCTAGTTAACTATTTAATTCGTTATGCATGGCATGAATGTTGCGATGGAAAAGATTAAATTCAAAATTTGACCTCCTTTTCTATAGAGTATAAAATATGTAGTATATTTTTCTACTTAATGAAAAAAGAAACGTATAACGTATTATACACAAATATTTCTATGTGGAAAAATATTTTCCGTTAAAATAGCTACTAATTTTATAATTGATTCATCATTAAGTTTAATTTTTATATTACTGAAAATAAATAAGGATCAATCTATTTTACGCTTTTCACAAACCTTTATTTTGGATTTGAAATGTTATAAAATATACATACCATATATGAAACTTTGTACATTTTGTACATATTTTATTTGTAAGTTTGTTAATATCACCAAACAATACAGTTATTTAATTAAATACATTTCGTTTACATAAAATATAAACTGAGAAAGCTAATAAACTCTATAATACTCTTTTTATTTACCTTTTGCATAAATGTTTCTTGTACAATCTAAAAGGCAAACAACAAACAACAGCAAGTTTACAATCGGTAGAACGATACAGCAAGAAATATATAATATAACAAATAAAGTATAAAGGAAAATTTAAAATATCATCGATTAGCTACATATAGCAAAATCATTTATGTATTTATTAATTAATTATTGTGTTATACAATAGTTCTCTAAAAAAAAATTTTTATTTTTAACTTGATCACCCTATATCTTTTAATTCCATCCGTTTAGACTTTGGTGTATAATTTTCTTAAATACAAATTATTAACATAACACAGGTAAACATTCTCTCGTAAGTCGGATAATTTAAATTGTTATTTAACATTTTAATTGGATTTTAATTTATTCTTATCATTTATGATATGTAATTTCAATTTTTCCTGTATTCTTTGTAGATTTTATTTGTCTTATCTAAATAAATGTTTGACTGTTTTGTCTTCTGATCTTATTTAGAAGCCTAATTTAAGAATCCACTAAAGTAAATTCTAACTGAGTGTGCCATGACACACATGTATAACATATTTTTATTCGGGGCATTGACTCGTTGCTACTATAGTACTTGTTAAATAAATAATTTGTTTATGAATTTACAATAAAAACATATCTCTACAAAAACATTAAAAGGAATGTCTATGGCTGTTCAGAGTCGCTTGACGAAATTCAATTAGGCGCAATTACTTGATGGAATTTAACACTTAACCCTTTTGCACTCAAAGCACTTTAGCAGCGAATATTTTAGAAATGCGTAACATGTCAAGCAATGACACGTACTGCATATTTACATACTTACATCTGTGGTAGAGTTTTACTTGTTTAGTTTTGAATTTTTGATTCAAAATAACAATTTCAATATCATCTTAAAAACTCCAGTGGGGGTATGCACTCGGAAGGTTAATGCAATATGTAATTAATTGAAAGTAAAATTGATATCGGAATTTAATTGCTTTTACTGCATTTCTTGCACTATTTCATTCATTTATATTGTGTTTTTCATCATTTCAACATTTCAGGTTCTTTAAGGAGTAAGGCCTCCACAAATAGGTCATTTTTTCTGTTTCTATTTTCTATTTCTATTGTTAAATGTTAGTTCAAACTTTAATGGCGTTTTTCTCGCAACAATGTTTTTTAAAATGGAAATGTAACTCAGACAAATATGCATCAATTCATTCACTTGAAAGTTGAACATATCGTCGCAAACGCATTTTCTATTGAATTATTTACAAAATTTACGATTGGTTTTTAACTTTTTTAATTATAAGCAATTATTCATGTGATTTTTGGTTAAAAATATAAATCTTCTTCCAAATCTGCACAATTGTCTTAAAACGAGTTTCTAATTTTCGTGTGCAATTCTATATAGCTTTACGATTATATTTTTATTAAACATTTTGATATTTTGTTCTAAATCATACGTGACTAGGTATAATCAGTTTATTATGTAACAAAGTTTTTGATTTCCAGTATAATTCGAATAGTAGAAATGCATAACGCAAATCACAATAGTTCCTATTCAATTAATTCTTAATTAAAAGAAAAGTGAGCGGCAGCTTGCCATGTCAATGTGTCTAAATTCTTTTGACCGGACCAAAATAAGGCATGCAAGCGTGCCTTTGCACCACTTAAACAATTTGTCAGCCAGAAGAAACGCTGTGCATTTCAATTTACCTACTTAGCCATGTCACCACAAGGCACGGTTCACAGCGTTCGCTCGCTCAAATTGACTTTTCACATTGAGTGCTCCCACATTACGAATATCTACATAAATTTGAATTAATTACCCAAATAGAGCCGAGCTCTAAACTCACCAAATGTTAATTGAGGCTGTGCGGCTCCAACAGGAACTCCACTCAGAGTCCCATAGACAGACTTTGATGTTGCGAACCAATAGAAGGTATAGAGCCAGGCATGTTGAATCGGTGCCAGTGAAAATGAAAAGCACTTTAAAATTTTTGTCAAACGAAGGTGGGTGGTTAACGATGGGCAGCATCATCTTCAGCCGCCTGGGAATCTTCACTCCAACCCATCCTCAATTTCTCAACTCCTTAAGAGTCGATTTGAATTTTGAATTTCTCCCATATTTCGATGCAGCAACAGTCTTCGGCACTTTAATGAGCCGTGTGCCACCTCGGAGAGTACGTTTATTGGGATTTATTGCTATGCACACCCTGACCTATTACGGAGGTAAACAGCGACTCTTTGTGGCAAGTTCCTGTGTATTGTTGCCCTTTTATGATAATCAGAAACCTGTTTGAGCGGAAATGCATTTGAACTAGTAGCGTCCGGGCGGCCGGCGGCGCATCTTACGCAGAATCTCACGTAGGGTTTTCGAAGTAGACGACAAACGAAATTTTTCTTGGGTCTTAATATGTATGCTGCTGGGCTACGATGGTTATCACCTATCATCAGAGATTAGCTTCGTTACATCCTCCGGCGTTGGCACCTCTTTCCTTCACGGTTTTGAATCAGGGTGTAAAAAATTGTTTATTACCTTTTGATTTTTGCCGCAACGGAAACGAATTCGGTATTAATTTTTAATTTTTCTCTGAACTTCATGCACTTTACTTTTCAGTTGTATTATGCGAGCTATTCGATTAAAGCGTACTGAAAAATTGTTATCTTATTTTTTGAGGTAATCAATAAAGTTTACCAGGTTCGAAATACGTTTCATCCAGTGCCCAGAAGACATATCCCTTCAAATTTATAATTATATTTTTCTTTGATTAGGTATTTTCGCAACCAATCATTCCCAAAATAGGAGACGAAGAATGGGGCATAAACCTAATTGCACTTTAACGGTTAAGCATGTATCAGGTGTTTTGATACTTCAATTCGGAAATTAGTGGAGTTAATCGATTTGCCTTGCGAATGGCTCATTTAGCAATTAGAGGGTCCTTTCGAACAGAAGAAGCATTTTTCTTAGCGAACATATTAGACGTGTTTTAAGTATATAATAACATTAAAATTCATTTTTTTTTCCTTCCACAATATAAGGCTTCAGATTTTAGAACCAATTATTATGCTCATTAAAACCTATACCAAAACAAATCATTCTTCTTATTATTATTTCGTCTCATATTTTTATTGTTTTGTAATGCGTACCTACTTTATTTATATATTTGAAGAAGTTTGTCCCCGTAACACATATTTTTGCTCAATATAACCAAACAAAAAATTAGCTACTTAATGAAAATTATGTTTGGCTTATATTCAAATTAACTTTAAATAAAATAATTCTAACTTTAGGCAACTTGTAAAAATATAGTTTGTACTTTAAAATGCATAGTTCGCACTTTAAATCGATTACTTTTTATTATACTAAAACACTAAAAGCTTTGAAATGGATAATTTGCACTAAAAAGTATAGTTTTTACATTATCTAGTATCAGATTTATACACATTGTGGAATTTTGGAGTTTCCAACAAAGTTTCTGTATTATTAGTGATAATATTCTTATCGTAAAATTTGATTATGATTCGACACTAAATTATAAATATATTTTGTAATTCTGTAATATCTTTAGAACCATAAGGTTTAAACCTAAACTTATAAAAATTTTCGTGAGATGAAAGTAGCTATGAAGATATGCATATGTATGTACGTAGATAGATTTTGTATAACTATGTAGAAAAGAGAGAGCACTTTTAATTTAAATTAATTATTTATTTATATGCTCAAGTAAAACTCAATCATGATAATGTTAAGAAAACAGTGTTACATCATTTCACTCCTAAGAAAATGATGTAAGATATATCAAAAATGGAATTGGCAAAAATTGTTAAAGTGACTAATTTTCCGGCACCAGTCAACAAGCCTAAAGTGTACAAAATATTTTTGTATTATAGAAAAAAATAAGTTTCGAAATGAGTAATGCTAATAAAATGTTGTACCATATGATATGCTATGCTATCCACAATTTTTTTAATTTTGCTTTTATTATTACTTATTAAATCTTATATTGCTTTTGCATGTTACAGAAAATATGAAAAACTAAGAATCATATAAATAGTATGATTCATCAAAAGAAATATTTAAAAGAAAAATCTAAGAATCAGGTAGTACAATGAATCATTGAAAACTTACCGGAAATCCATGTTTCCTATCCGCATTATATCCAAAAGGGTAATAATCCAAATAAAATCAACTGGCACTTGCACAATTAATACATGTGTTTAAAATTCGCAGCTCGTGTGACTAATCACACTAGGAGCGCGGCGCACTGCATGAATCGATAAGGAGTCGGTCATTTTTTTCCACCAGAAACACGATCGGAAGAAGTACAGTGGCACTTCTAAGCCCACACTTCCGAAAACCTAATTTAAGGTTTATAAGTTGAACACCCAAAGATCGCCGATCTGCGAACTCCACTCGAGAAAAAGAATTGCGCGGTATCAGAGTTCCAGCGAGCTGTGCCTGAACCACTCAGCGTTGCCTGAAGCACTGATCTTGATCGCGCTAAGCGAAGAAAGGTTGGATACTGACGATCAAGATGCGGAGGTGCAGGTTGAGACCGCAGCCACGAATATCTGAAGTCGACCAGTTACAGTGACAAACGACGTCGACCGCGGTGCAGGTAGGCAAGTCCAGGTGGAGAATTAGAGGTAAGAACATGCACCGGTGGTGCCGGGCGAGCTGAGTGGGCAGACTGCCTGAAGAGACCGTCTGGAGAGGCTCCGCGAAAGAGCGTCACAGTTGGCAGGAGTCTCTGTCTGAGTCCAGTGATGTTTCGCTGACTCCACCGGACAAAAGCGACCCCAGAGGCAGAGGGATCGGAAACGTGTTTACCCATCCACCTTCCGTTTGCGTTCGGCATGAATAAATTTGGTCATCGGAAGTCGGAAAACCGTTTGCTGGTTTACTGATGCCTTCGACTCCAATTAATTAACGAACAATGGCTTACCTGAGGAGTGGTCGGGATTATGGCTAATAGGTTCGATTGACTTGCATACTTCCCCGTGTTGTTCGCTGGCTATAAACTCATTATTCGTTACATGCAATCAACAATTAATCTTTTATGCTAAAGAAAAATACCTGTCGTTCTACCCTTTGTTATGCAATTGACCTAGATATTTAAAATGTATCAACAATATAAAAAAAAAGTTTAAGATAAGAAATTGTCCTTTAATTTAGACAAGTAAGAATTTGCTGCTATATTACAAAAAATTAAATACAAACCAAATAAACTTCTAGGACACTATTATCACATATTGTACTTTTGATACAGATAGAAATTAGATGGCTCGTTACGCAGAAATATTCAAAGAGTTTTTCTGAAAATATTTTGATATTATTTTATATTATTAAAACTTGTTTTAATATTTACTTCAAAGTCGAATTCTTTTTTAAGAAACATAAATTATACGGACCATTGCGGACGTCGTTTTCAGACAAATCATTAAAATGTATTAAAAATGCGACGATTACGGCTTTTCGTTCTGCAAGTTTATATAAAGTGTAAGAATTTGGAAGTATTAACAATAATAAGAGAATAATAAACTGAAGACTGTAAGAAGGTTTACAATGCTCAGTAAGTTGTAATAAGTCTAGAATTTTTGGGTGGACAGTATTTCCATACTCATTTAAAAAACATAATTACCTCTTACTCTTTCTCCATACGAAAAATGGAAATAAATATTTCGATTAAGAAATCACTAATTTTATTCTCGTTTTTTTTTTTTTTTTTAAATACATGCACACTACTAATTATTTCCCATATGTGGAGATCCCACAACATCAATAATATTTTCAAACGGCTTCGTATCCTCTGTGGTTGAGACTAGCGAAGCAGGAATGTTGAGAGTCTACAACATTAAAGGTAATAGCTTTTATAAATAAAATGAATACTCATCAAGCTCACCTTCCCGGGACACAATGCCTCATACTGATGCTTCAAACTTTCCAATTCAAAAGTGCAAGTTGACAATGCTGTACGAAGTTCACATAGAAGAACCATATCAGATCGTAACTCATTGAAAGCGTTGCAAATCTCCTCCGTTGGAGGTGGAGCTGGATCTAACAATTTGAAAATTAAAGTTTAGTTGAAAATAAATTAAGTTATTTTATTTTGTTTTCTGTCACATCTTATTCTAATAGTACAAATTAAAAAATTATATGGACAAATATTTAAAAGCTTTTGTAATATAGTTTTTACAACTTCTTAAAGGGCTAAATATCGTACTTACCAACTTTAAACTCCTGTATTGCTTGCTCAAGACCTTTTGTCTTTTTCTGCCCAATATTCGCAGGCAGTTTCATTTTCTGCGACCGCAATGAAACGCCCGAGCCTCGTAAATCAGCAAACTTAATTCCTGCTGACTCGACTGCCTGCAATTGTAAAAATATAATTTCAATTTATTTTTAAACCTTTCCATTTCGCACATACATTAACAACAGAATCCACTTTTGACGGCCTTGGTTGATTTTGTATTTTCTTTTTGTAGAATTTCTTTTCATGTTTTCGGGAAGTCACCGAGTTCTGCATCGCTTCACCTTGCTGTAATATATAGCAAATAAAACTAATTGTGTTTAAAAATATACAGGAATAACTGACTTGATCGGCTTGAGAAATAAGTTTTTGCAAATCTTGTGTTTTTCGCTCTCGCTCCTTCTTTCTTGCTTCTATTTTCTTTAATTCATTCAAAAGCATTTGTTCCTCTTCGATTTGCTTGGGCGTCCGATCAAACAGTTTTTTTAGCTGCTCCTTTCGTTTTCTTTCATGTTCCGCGTCGTAGACGTAACCCTTTTTATCACCATTACCTTTAACCTGGAAGTAAAAGGAACCCATGAATGATTGAATCCGCATTTTTTATGAAGAATTAAATATGCATTATACCTTTGCCAGAATTCCAACGACCTCATAGTATCGCTCCTTCAGGTCCTCCACTGTTTTAATTCCATAGTTGGATCTATCCCATCTATCAGCCATCACGATAAACCTTAAATCGAATCTAAGGACATGTTTTTCTCGTAATTACAATAATCGTACATTTATATTCGGGATTACCTTTTAGCCAAATCAAACAAATGATCTGTTTGGGCCTTCGTCCACTTGGCAGGATTCGATCTCAGGTGTGTATTGTACTCATTCACGGTGTAAATGGGAATATTGAGTTGCTTGTTGAATTTTGCAAACGGATACTCTCTTTGGTCATCTGAAGTTCGTTTCCAGTGGTGAAAAACTGCTCCATCTGTTCTGGCTGGATTTGTAAAAGGTGCCCATTCCCATTTTCGGACCTTTTTCATCCCCAGACGAGCCTTGGCTTGTTTATATCCAGAACCGATACCCAGCGCTATTCAAGAAGACTAATTTTAGTTCTGATAACGTAATTAGGTACACCAACAAAATAACAAATATAAAAGTAAATAAAATAGCAAATATAAAAATTTATTTTTCTTATTATAATAAAATGTTTTACTTCAATCGATTTTAAATTTTTACTTTTTCTTTTAAAAACAGTTTAAAAACAATTAAAACGAATTTTTCGCGAAAGCACGTTTTTTAAACAAATCGCTTAGTGATGGCAGCGATACTTATCTTAAGAACTGCTAAATCAATTTTAATAGTAAACATCTTTTCCATATTATATACTTAAGTATCTACATTACATGCCTATGAATGTACGTCGTAAACGAAGGAATTTTGTTTTTATTAAATACTTGTCATTTCCCCGCTTTTTCGTTTAAATCAATGCCATTGACTCAAAAACTAATTTTTCCTAAAATTCTTCGTTCACTAAACAAGGTTGAAGCTTACATAAACTTTTTTTTTTTTGTAATTTTGGTTTAAGATGATCCACCTTCCATTTCTACATCCATGAATAACCCCTTATATTAAGTAAATATTTTAAAATATAAAACTTACAGGGAAGTAAGCGGTTAGTTATCTAATGTACAGTGGAACCTCTTTAACTCGAACCCCGTTAATTCGAAATCCTCTCTAAGACAAAGAAATTAATTATTCCCTTCCGTTGAAGTACAAAAAACTCTATAACTCGAATTATTTAGACGCTATAACTCGAACTGAATATGATTTCCCTGTGATGTACTATTCATACATATTACGCTCTGCAACTCGAACTACAAATCTAGCGGACTCTATATCTCGAAGAAGCAATATGTAAACATTGCGGCCTCTGTAAATCGAAATTCTGTCTGTAAGACTCTTTACCTCGAAGTAATTAAATTTGAATCGTTCAAACGTTTCGTCGTCGTCAATAACCAATTCCAAAAAATCATTTAGCTCACGGGGCGGTTTGCTGCGACCTGCGGGAGTATCATTCATTACTTCTTGTGCTGTCTACATCGAATTTTTATTTTCTCATGACTCTATAACTTGAAGTATCATACATAGAACATATGCCTCTATAAGTCGAAATTGATAGTTTAAAAACTCCTTATCTCGAAGTCCTCGATAAGTCGAAGATTCGTTAACTCGAAATTTGTAACCTTGCCCTTGAAATTCGAGTTAAAGAGGCTCCACTGTATATCAATACACCGAAAAAATTGGATTCTTTGTACCCGGGGAGGGGTAAAATAGGCGAATTTCTCGTCAAATAGCTCCCGGGAAAGCCTTAAAAGCAAATCTCTCCGTCTAATTTATAGCGTACATTAAGATACTGAGGCTCAGATGAAATAAACTTAAAATCTATCCAAAGGAGAGCCCCTTCAGTCCGTTGAACGAGTTAATTTGCCTAAAAATTGATACTTTACCTGTGTCAGTAGGCAGTAAAGGTGGCGCATCTTTGTTATCATTGTAGAGAAGAGCAAAAACTTCCCTGGCCATTCCCTCGGGTCTTTTGCTAGTTTTTGTACTACAACTGAAACTAGTTAGTTACTTATAAATAACAAAAACAAGAGGACCTCACCGTTCAAAACTCCTCTTTTTTGTCGACATCAAAGACTCCTTTGTCACTTCCGGAGTTGGAGCCCTTTCGAGCTCCAAAATATCTCGAACATCTGCCGTCATTTTGACGAATCTTTCAGTTACAAAAACGATTTATTTAAGCTTTATTCGCGTAAACGAAACACCAAACTCAGCACAGTTCTCGATGTCATGGATAGAACTGACAGCGGAATAAACTGTCAAAAAATGGTCTAATTTGTGTCTTGTTCTTCTTCTATACAGATAATTTTCGACCATCGCTTTTGGAGTTTAAATTGGATTTTCGAATCCATTGAAAGTTAACATCCTCCGGAAATGAAAGAAGGTCCAGAGAATTTGTTGTGAATACATAATTGTGATTTTTTTCACGTGTCAGCTAAAGTTCCAGTTGCACATTTGCAAAAATGAGGATTTCTTCTTTGTTAAAAACCGAAAACGATGTACGATTTGTTGTTATCACGTAGTAAATTTACATTTTCATTTATTTCTGCTTTGAAGGATGTTCCTGATCAGGTGCTTCAGTTTATTTTTGAAAATACTCCAGAAAACTCCGAGACCATTGTGCAGGAGTTTCTGCAGCTAATTGTAGACCTGATGGGGGTTGATTTTATCGTTACACTTGAAATGGCCAGAGATCCGAGTTTTCATAGACTAATTATGGCGGTGCGCTTTAATTTGGTAAACAGCACTTTCCACATCTAGATTACCTGTCTTAAACAATTAACTTTAGCTCCGAACAGACTACGCTAGCAAGGACTTTGTTGCCTTCCAGAATTTCGTCACTGAGATCCTACGTTTAACAATCGAAAATAATATTTTGGAAATAAACGTGGACTGGCTCGCAGGCTCTGTAAAGTTCCTTGAAGCTTTGAGTTGCGACGAAAATGCAAAGATTCTTTTGTCTTTATTAAGTACGTGAAATCATGCTGAGAATAGACCCAGCTTTATTGTAGTGCGTACTAACAATTGTCCTTGTTCTAGGCCTACCTTTTTTGATTAGTTTTAGTGACAATTTCGCAGAGATGAGGCGTCTGAATCTGGAAAGGTATTGGGATCCTCTGTTCGAAAATGTTAAGGCTGGAATGAGGTACATTTTTATCCTTAATTCTTATTAATAATAAAACTGTAGCTGATTTGTGTCTGTTTCACAATAATTTCTAAGAACAATTTCAACTTTAACTCAATTCAATTCAATTTAATAAGTCTAGTTTAAGCCACTTTTGACATGAGTTTAGTTTGTGGTGGTAGTTCTTTTGTAATAAATAAAATAATTTGTACTATATAAGATAAGAGAACCTTCAGCCACAAGTAACCACTTTTTTTATATCTCGCAAACTGGTAGAGATAGATTCTTTTTTTATTAATCTTTCCGTTTTTATTACGGATGATTCGGCAGTAATTTTTTAATCCAGAATTTACGATAATCATAGGCCCTAATTTTCACACAATATTCTTCTAAAAATCCATAAAAGATAAAGAAATAGATATATGAACATTAAAACTTTATGTTATATTTAAATGATCATAGACAGCCGAGCAGCACCGCCATGTGCATAAAAGCTAATTTATACATACATAAATTTCCAAAATGATTGTGAGAAATTAATTTTGTTGGGACCATCCTTAAAAGTTCCAAAAATTTAACTACTAGTATTTCTTGCTCTAGCCGAACATACGCTGCCTTTCCCAATAATAAACATAGTTCGCTTTTGGTATTACATCAATTATATCCTATTTTCTCCTAATTAACATAAAACGCACTAACTCCGAAAGTTATAATCTGAACAAATTTTGAAACCTATTAGCTGCTGAAGGAATTAGTATATAGTTCCTATCACAATATTTATAGATTTACTTTACATAGTATGTATTTTGAAAAAATAATAGAATCCTTATAATTAAAATTTTGTGCGAAACGGTTCTCCAAATATATTTTGGATGATGTATCAAGTAGGATTTTGAGTTGTGCAATTTTTCCTTAATGGAAATGTTGACCTTAATTGTGCTTTTATATTCTATTTTACTATGATATTTTTTGTATCCATCTTTCGAACCTGATTAAATTTCTTAAAGTTTAATAACATACATTATTTTAATTTCAGCCATCCTGAATTTCTCAAAAAAGTCACAGAGGAAATGTGTGCTCTGAGTCAACGGTGCAATAGTGTTAATCTATATGTACTTCTTCCATTTCATACCGAAGGGCTTAAAATTCAGGTACGTTGCCAAATTAAAAACCATTATTGATAATAAGTTTAATATTTAAAAGCACATAGTCACAAATCTAAAAATATTGAAAAACATCAAAAGCATTTTTCGTGACGCGCTGCTGGACGACGAACAAAAAAAAATCATCGCAGATTACTTTGCCTCATCAGAGCCGAGTCTCGTTTTATTCCACTTTATGTTTGAAAAATCAATTACTATTGTTAAGGAAACTTTTGAAGTCATTTCCTATGTTCATGAGTATTTTCATAAATTTTGTTTTTTATATTTTAAATATCATTCCTTCCCTAGTTATGTTCATACTATTCCCTCTTGGACAAGTCCGCTCTATAATCTCATATATTATAAAATATTTCACCGCAACCAAAGTATACGAATTTTAGCGGCGAACTTTTTTCTTAAGAGGATGATGAATATTATGAAAAGTAACGAAGGCGAAATTCTTATACAAATTTTGGAATTTTACTTCCAGTATCAGGTGAGATGTGCCTGGATACTGGACACATTTGTTTAACAATATTTTGTTTTAGCCTTCTATGATTCAGTTACCTGCCTATATAGACAATTTATGGGGATTTCAATATATGCATAACTTTAAAAACATTTTTACATTACTTACCGAGGAAGCAACCCCAAACTTAATAGTATGCCATTTTATTGTATCAGTGGCTAAAAAAATGCAAGCTGATTTTGGTAAAGTGAATTTATTTAATTCTTTCATTAATTAATAAAAAATACTTTTTTTAGATTTGTATAAAGATGAAATTTTGTATTTATTAAAAACGATTCCTCTTCTTCTAAAAGACCTTCAAAAGCAAAAATACCCCTTTGGTATTCTTTTGGAAATTTTTATTATAGTTGATGTTAATCTTTATAGCGCAGAATTTATTGGAGATTTAAAGGTAATTTTATAAACTACGTTTGAACACATTCAGAGATTTAACATCAATATTATAGTATTTTGAACGCGCGGCAAATATTTTATGTCAAACGTTTTTAAAATTAAATCACGGATATAAGGTACAAAGTAATATATTTTATGTATTGGACAAATTCATCGAAATGGAATTCTGCGACATTACCTTGCTAGTTTGTGAAACTGTAGCAGAGGCGTTACAAATGTTTGAGAGCGTATTTTTGGAATGGGAAGGAAATGAGGTAGTATTTTTTTAATAAATTCTCATTTTGACTTTTATTTTGTGTTTTTGTTTTAGTTTGAGGTCAATGAAAATAGCAAAACGGCCATTCAACAATCTGTTTGTAATATGTGCATTATTATCGTAAATTCCAGATTTTTGGACAAGGAGAACATAAGAAAAGTTTTTAAAATAATGCAAAAATGTTTCTTAGAAAGAGATTATTTCGAAATGTTTGGATACACAAAAACAAGTAAATCTCAATAAGCAAAAACATAAGCATATTCAAATGGTATTTTTAATAGGGTCAATGGCAATTCTGCTCACATCTGAGCTTTTTAAAAGAATTTTACTCTATTATTTACAATACTCAGGGGAAGCGCTTGATTATATTCCTATTGCAGAACTAAAAGAAAACGCAAAGCAATTTATGTTATTCGTTGAAACAATATTGCAACGGAAGGACGAAAATAAATATTACAAGAAAACGGTATGTTCAGAAATTCACAAACGCATAAAGCAACATTAATGATTAATGTAGAGTGAGATTAAACTACAGATAGATTTTATGCATTTCTGAATACACCCAAATCTTTAAACATAAGCAAACATATGTATACTTGTTTCTATTTTTATTCCAAAAGGCCTACAAAGCTTTGATATCCGTGATGTTATTAACGCAACAAATTTTACATTACAACAAAAATGAGAATTTGAAGGTTTTATGTATAGATGTAACACCCGAGCGGTATTTGTTGATTCTAGATTTTGTTCAACAATCTATTCATCCTTCTGGAGGAGGTAAATTACTTTTAAACGTAAATTTTATTCTACTTTTATATTTTTAGAATATAGTTTAGAGGACCAAAAAGATATTTTGCGCCATTGTGCTGAACTTCACAAATATCATATTGGAATACCTGCGCTGAAAGAGCTATGGACAGTAATGATTCAATACGGATATGTGGGTAGATTTTAAATTTATTGATTACTAAATTTAGAATTTTGAAAATTAAAAAAGTATGTAATATTAATTCTGTTTAAATACAGTTAAACGATTTGGAAAATGAGTTGTTTGAAGTGGTGAAGGCAATTCTAAAAAGCACAACTCCTACCGAAGAGGAAGGTATTCGATTTTCCCGTCTATTTCCCATTATAATTACTTTGTTAGTTGAACAAGAGAAAAACGCACATACAGTCGAGGTAAATTATAACAATACAAATGGCTGATTTATAATGTAAAATGTAATTGCAGGTAATCTTACAGAAATACTTTAATTTAATTGAAGAACATTCGTCAAACAAAAATGTAGTAGTCACTTTATCGATTCTTAATGTGATTAACTTTATTGGTCAGACACTTAAAAAAACCAGAAGTGGAAATATAAATAGATTAAAAGTGTTAAAATATCTTACACCTTTTCTACATTTCATTACTCAAAACGATTACAAAGAAGCAATGTAATCCCCAATTTTTAATATTTGTTACCACTATTAAAAATCCAATTTTCACAGAAAAGCTCGTCTACCAGAAATCAGTAAACATTTCACTGCAAATGAATCATCAACTCTGAAAGATTTTGAGAGCACTTTACTTCCCGAAAACTATAAAATTTAAAAAGTAATTAAAATTCAATAATTTGTTTTGGTATTCTCGTCATATACTTTATAAATAAAAATAAAACGTATATTTAAAGATTGTTCCTTGTATCACTAAACATAAATTAAAGCTATAATCATAAGGTTGTGTTTTTAACGTTTTTTACGAGATGAAAACATTTTGTTTAAACGCGATGAAATTATTTGTGCTGGTGATTTAATGCTGTGAAGAATAAACTCTTAAATAAAACAAGTTACTGTTGATATGATGTCACTAACACTCGACCTTTATACCTAATCCTTTAATATGTATACAAAATCATAAGTTTATTTGTTGCTCAAATAAACTTTGATATTTTTAATTTTTTGACTGAAAGTACTATCACTCAAGATAGCGGCCAACAATTGTAAATTTCAAGAATTGATGTCTGGATATTTTCTGAGATGCTTATTGCTAATCCCCATTCTCACCACCGCTACCTGGTTCCAATATAAAAATTCCATTATTCTAATGTCCTTTGCACCTAGACCTTTATCGCCCATCGGTAAAGCATGAATGTATTTCGACAAATTGACGCATTCGACTTTTTGGGGAAAGTGACAAAAGCAAAATCTACTTTTGAATAGATATTTTATTTCCAATAATTAATTTTTCCTCAAAGAAAAATATTACAAGAAACATTAAAAATTCATTAACTCTTACATGTTACTGTTCACTGTTTACTAGTTCAAACCATTGTCTCATCGCTTCACTGAGAACGGTGGGCAGTTGACCAAGATCACGTACGATAACATAGTACGGGAATGGAAAAACGTCCAAGTAAGACTTCATCGAAATAGTCTTTTTATCAGCAGAAAAACTAGGCACCCGAATATCCAGAATTGAATGCTGCAACAGAATTACAAGTTGATAAAAACGTTCTTGAATTATATTGCGGAAGCCATACCTTATTCTCTGGATTGTCAATAATAATATACACCAAAAATATCCTTTGCAATCTGGCTAATTTGATAGCATTACGAACCTATAAAAGAAAAAATTCTTTAACCCTTAATTACTCGCACAAAGAACATTACATAACTGCTCGCATGGGGTCACAGATGACCCCAAATAGTATGAGTAGTTTTTAATATATATTGAAATATATAAGTAAATGAAACTATTTTATTATTAAAGTGCTTTATTTATTCTGTAATATCTATAAGTAATAACATGAATTACTATTTTTTAGGAACTCTCCGAATCACTCTTGTTACACTGTTGGCAGTATATTTCAGAGTGATCATTGCACACAAAACTTGTACCTTTCTTACATTTTGTTGGTACTTTGCGATCGCATTTCCGCGGGCAGCTATTGCAACGTCCACGTTTTGCAGTGGTTGGTGGGACGCGATTTTCCAACTCATGCACTTCCATCAGACGTTTTTTTCATAATTCATAATACACAAAAAAATACATAAAATAAAAAACTTACCTCTTCCAAAAAAGTAACGTAATTACTCGCACGGGGTCACCGCTCAAGAGCGCAGCAACTTGTCCTTCCACTCCCGTGACTTGGTCGCTACTAAAATACAAACTTAGACGCGCGTTATGAAGCTAGCGAGGACGCGGGGGGAATCGGGCCGCGCCAAGTGCTTCATTTTTTAATCCGAAAATGCTTTGACCCCATGCGAGTAATTAAGGGTTAAGAATTATGAATGAAAGACCCTTTGACTTTGCTCACCTTTTGTTCACCTTCGCTGTAAATATTTCTACCATCACTTAGAACGATGAGTAAATTTTCGAATAAATCATTATCCGATGAACCTTCTTCGGAGCTTGCAATTCGAACAAAATTTAATAATTCAGCGATTTTACTCTGGTTCTGTGAGAAATTTAGCGATCTCACTAATCGTGGTCCATCGAACTGTTCGTTACTGTTTAGAATCACTTCTGGTGCTTCTCCGAAAGATATGATACTAAGTTTTCCACTTTCCAATAAAGTTAAAGCTTGCGATATAAGAGATATTGCCTGCAAAGTTAGAGATTTTGAATTGTTGTGATGCATCGACTTTGAATCATCTATGGCAATCGTGATCTTATAATCACGCTGCGCTGGCTTTGTCCTTCTTAGCCAAATTTTATCTTTTCGGAACTGAGAGGCGATATAAGGAATTATTTTTTTCATATTGATACGACGACCTGTTCTGTAGTCTCCTTTCAGTCTTGTGCACTTTGTTGGCTCTAAAATAAGACGAAGTTGCTCACAAAGCTCACGGGCGTTGGGAAGCATTCTGCTTGAAATAAGTTGCCACTCCTCGTAATCTTCTTGATGTGGAAGAATCTAAAATTTAAAAAAAATTAAAAACAAATTCGTTTATAACATGCTCAGAGAAAATACAGCTTTGTTTCCTAATATTTGGTTCTGATAAGACTTTCTAAGCTCCAAAGTTTCGATCGTAGATAACTCTTGTGAAGCACTTGTGTCAAGTAAAATATCCTTTCTAAAAATTATGAGAAATTATTATATTTTATAATTAATATTAATTTATAAAAAGACTTACATGCAGTGGGCAGTGGTGTCGTCAGAACGTGGTACTGTGAATGTATCGATTATTTCTCCTTCAACTTCCATAGGTTCAGCGGTTTCGCATTTTTCCTTCGTCTTTTCTGACTTTGATGGTTTTTCCGATTTCTGTTCAGTCCGTTCGGCTTCGATATTAGGAAGATTTTCTAAATCTTCTTGCTTCTCCTCACTTTCATCTATGTCCATTGACTCGTCATTATTTTCTTCTTCCTCATTGACTTCACTTTCATTCTCCAAATGCTGAATCTTCTTCGATTGCTCTTCTGTTGCGCTATCTAAAGTAATTTTATCGCTTTGCTTAGGTTCCTTTACATGCTGATACTCTTCAGCTTCTATGTCTTTATCGTTTTCTTCTTCTTTATCCGGTGCGTCCTTGAGAGTGTCAACGGTTTTCAATTGCTTCACTTTGTTTTTATCAGATTCGCCCAATGTCCTTTCTTCGTTAGTATTTCCCTGTTTACGTTTCTCTTTTTTATTAACTTGATTTTCTTGTTTTTCACTAGCCTTAGTCTCTTTAGTTTCTGCGATTCCTTGGTGTCCACGATCCGATACCTTAATAGAAAAAATTTTATTTTTTTTGGAAAAATAGCTTAAAAATAGGTAACTAACATCATTTTCTGCTACACCAACTCCTTCCTTTTCTTCTCCTGTATCTTGGGTATCCAGTTCTTGATCCTGTTTAGCATCCTTATCATTTTCGTTATTTTGAATCTTGAAATAAAAAATGAAATAGGAAAAATACCTCAAAATTGTATAGTAGTTGAACAAACCTGGTCATCGGAGCCCTTTTGATTTTCATCAGGAACTGATTCGACATTATCCTCCTTAGTGGGTTTATCTTCAGAATGGTGATAATCCTCTGTAGTATTTTGATCTTCCTTTTGCTCATCTTCCAGTTTATCTTCCATTTCTTCATCTTCCTTGTCTTCATTAATTTTTCCTGGGGTTTCATCAACTTTTTCTTCATTTTTCTCCTCATCGTTAACATTTTCTTCTTCAGTTTCATCACGTTTGGTCCCTGCTTCTGGTTCAGGTTCACAATCAGATCCATCGTCGTTGTTCTGTTCTTCTTTATCACCCTCCTCATTATCATCATTTTCTTCAGTTTGTTCCTCCTCTTCAGTTTCTTTCATATTTTCTTTCATTGTATCGATGTCAAAAGGATTTTCTTGCTCTTTTTCATCATTAACATTTTCCTCATCGATATTACAATTATCGCCCAAATCCATTTCTTCTGGCTCTGGTGGCTCTTCTAACTCGTTATGATATGGATTTATATGATCTTCATCAATTTCCTGATCTTTCATTTCATTGACGTCTTCCTTCTCTTGTTTTTTCTTATCTTTATCACTATTGTCTAAAGATATAATACAAATATTCGATTTATAACATATAAGATCAAAATTAGTTTTACTTACTTTCATCTGTAGCATCTAAACCTTCCTGTTGATCGTCATCGCCTTGATCAGTAGTTTCATTTTTAGAATCTAATTTGTTATGCTTGTCATCATCTTCTTTTGATCCCTTTCCATTTTCTTCATCACTCATATCTTCATCATCTTCAGAGTTTTCGTTTTCCTCGTCTGAGCCCCAAATTTGATCATCTAACCTGTAAAATGATTTTTAGAGGATTAATAAATCGGAAGATACCAGTTTAATAAATTTCTTATTTATATACTTTTCAGCCCCCTCTTCAGTTTTCCCCATTTCCTTATCCATATCTTCATTTTCTTCTTCTGATTTTTCGTTATCTTCCTCATCTTCTGGTTTATCGATATCCTGAAAAAACCCCAGCAATATTATTTATTAATACTTTGTTTAAACAAAAACAGGTACCAAATGCGGTTGCATATAACCCAGAAATTAATTAAAACAACACAGTCCAATAGAAATTGTTTAGAACACTTTACCTGCATTTCTCCTTCAAAATTATCACTCATTTCTATGCCTTTTTCTTCCTTGCAATTTTCATTTTTGTCTTCATCTTTCCCTTCCCTGTCTTCAGGACGTTTTGCATCATCTAACTGATCTTCAGATTCAATCCTAAGTTACCAAAAAGTTAAATAGAAAATTTTAATTTGTATTAAACTCTTACTTATCAGAAACATCATTTTCTCCAGTTCCATCTTCAAAACCGAATCCTTCTCCTTTTTTCTCTTCTTTCTGAGTTCCTCCTTCCTCATCTTGCATTAGATCGGGTGGAACACAAAATCCTTTCGTTCCCAATTCTATAAAAACTGTAAGCATGATAGAAAGCATTTTTATCGCCACCTTATGGCCTCCAAGTTGTTGAAATAGGAAGTAGTCTCCTATTAAATTAAATTGCTCCAAAATGGGTACAATAGATGCAACTTTTTTAATGTAATCGCATTTATTAGGGAAGTTACTGTATTTCATAGCAACCAGAATATTAGACAATTTTTTCAGAATAGCAGAAACATTTAGAATTTCAAGATCATTCTTCAGTTCTTTATATATTTTCTCTCGCAAGTGATTATCTTGAATAGGTTCCTGCTCTTCATCATCCCGTTTATTTGGAGAAGTATTTTGAGATGTATTTTCCTTTTCTGGTTCCTTTTCGGAGTATTTTTTGAAAAGTCTTTGTACTGACAAAAGAATTGAATGGATAATATTTTCTAATTCTGTATCCAATTTCACTCCATCTATAGATTCGTTGTTACTATTTGAAGAGCTGCTTTTGTTTTCAATTTCATCAAAATACTCAACGAGACTTACAAGTTGCTTCGCAACTGGTAAATACAAATTATTTTCAACTTTAAACAAATCTCTGACAGCAATAATATCTGTAACTATGCTTTTAAAGGTATCCTTTAATTTTGATGTTTTGTTGAGATCGACGAATTCAGACTTATTCAAAGTAAATATTTCCTTCAATATATTTTTTACTTTATGAAGCAGTTCTTTTGAGTGTTCAACTGCTTTAATGAAACATTTACTTTCTTGTGATATAGCTAAATGACTTCCTTCCACAACCGCAGATTTTTTATCTATTTTCTCTGGGGCACATTTCATAACTAAAAGGAATTGCTCAAAAACATTTTGAGTTTTGCACAAACAAGCCTTTATCATTTTTATTTCTCTATCTGCTTCATCGAAATTCAATTTTGTTTCATCAAACTCTGAAGCCTTAGAACATTCCAAGAGCATTGTAACATTTGAAATCATATTCCTCAAATCATATATTTCTTTTATTGATTTACTTAGCATCCTTCGTTGATTCTGTATTAACAAAAACATGTCGACTGAAAATCCTTTCATTCTGTCTGTGTTCAGTGGTCCTAACTCACTGTTGGGTGTTAGCATAATATTTTTTAAAAGTTTTAATTTAAATACACACTTTGCATAATAATTATCTAAATTTTCACTTAAGTAAATCAAATTTTGGCCCAACTTCTTATTTTTCGATATTTTAAACATGTTTTTCACACTGAATGGTGCTATTTCATTATCGACCAGCTCTGTCTCCATTGAGAGTTCCATTAAACCAGTTTTGTAACTTATTCCAAGATTTGTGAGAGTTTTATATAAATCAGATAAAGCCTTACGTTTCTGCTGTAAAATACTTTTAGCTTGGGACTTCTGCTTTTCTCTTTCTTGAGTGCGATCGACCTCCAATTTCCGCATATAATCACACGTTTCTACTTGATCTGTTAGCAGTAAATCCAAGCTGTAAATCAAACTAGGATAATTTGAATGCAAGATTGCTTGTTTCACGACATTTCTCGAAGTAAGGAAAAATTTACTAGCTCTTTTCAAAAGTGAAAAAGCGGATTCATCCTCACTCATCAGAGCATATTGATCCTTAAGTTTTTGTGGAGCTATAAAATTCTTCACATCGATCATATAGTACTTCATTTTCGCTTCATAGCGTAAGTTAATTCCCTTATCGTTGTCTAGATTATACTCGCTTGCAGGATTCTCCTTTTGTTGGAAAACTTTAGCAATTTTCGTTTTCAGCAGATTTTCGTACTCCTTCAAAAATTTGTTTAAGTTTCGATGAACTCGAGCTACATTGTTCCTCATACTGAAGTAGGATAAATCCTTATTATACGACTCAATTTTAACAAACTCCCGGAGTTTCTTTTCAATAGGAATCCTCATGGATTTAATGGTTTCCTCAATCTCTGTGCTGAATTGCTCAAAATAAATTTGTAAATTGTGAAGAACTGAAATAAGTTTTTCTGCAAAAAGGGATTTTCGTTGTAATAAGTCTTAAAATTGAATAATTTTGTTTTACCTTTTCGCTCATTATTTTCAATATTTACATAATGCAAATATATTTCAAAAGATCTTAAAAGTTTCATTCGTGTAAAGTAATCGGCGTGATTTGAAGCTTCAACAAACTGACGTAGTATGTTTACTATATGAGAAATTTCTATTTCCGCTCCTTCATTTTCTTCATCAACGTGCTCTTTACCTTCAAATTTCTTTTCAACATTTTGGAAATCAGCATAAAATAAATCCGTTTTATCTCCTTTTAAGTATTCATGGATAAGGTTATAAATAAAGAACCAGTACTTGTAGGCACTTGATTCCACCCTTAAATATTTAAATTCCAATAAAAACAAATCAACTTGAAATAAAAGAAAATATACTTGTCGTAAGTCTGTACAAGACAAGTTCTCCAAAACTGCAGCTCAAGTTTTGTCCAGCGTTGAACATATTCCGCAATTCGAGCCTCTAAATCACGCATATGATTGTTTTTATGTGCGACCTCATTCCATTGCGCGACTTTTTGTCGCAGTATTTGAAAACCTGTGTTAAATCGGACAACTGCAGCCGTAACTGGAAGACTTCGGATCCTTCTGATTACTAGGGTAATCTAAAATTTAAATATTTATATAAACAAAAACAAATATAAATACAAGATAAGTGTTACATCATTGAGAACTGCATGATCTGGATAAAGTGCCAATTGTTTATTAGTCCGCGTTTCTATCTCACTTAAGAGTTCAGTGCAAACTACAATTTCGGGAATATTAGAATCCTTATAGAAATTATACAGATCATTGTTGTTGTGTTCTGCAAATGAATTAAATACCATTAAAGAGTGCAATTATAGCAACAGTTTTCATTTTTATTTACGAGCAATCGAAATTTGACTTAGACTTTCTTGTTGTAGTCCAACCACAAATCCAAATGAATTGTACAATCTTTCATCCATCCATTCGTTGAGGCATGTTTTGTACTTGGCAAATAATTTTATAAACGCCTCCATTCGATTTTTAAATGGAATAACAAAATCTAGAGATTTGGCAGAAGACTTTTCTCTGACTGTGTTGTAATAGTACAGTCTGAAATAAAGACAAGTTAAATTTGTTTTTATAATACAGTTTCCGACAATTTAAATATCAAACTAACCTTGAATAATTTTCCATGATTTGAATAAAATTTTCGCCGAGCAACTTAAACTCCTCCTCATTTAAAACGTTGCGCGTTTTTTTAGAGATGTTTTCTGTTTTTGATAGTTTAATTACTTTTTCTAGAGTTTCCTCTTGAATAAATTGCCCAAAGTCTTCTTCAACAAAAGTTGGGAAATATTCCTGGACTTCACGCAATTCTTGTTCCTCCTCGTCTTCCATCTGACCCTTAGTTCTGAGAATACAATTTTCACCATAATACTAGATTAAACTTAGATATTTAAAAATGCTCATTACCTAGTTACGTATAAACTTTCCTCTTCAATCTTTTCTTTTTTCCTTCTCTCTTCTTGCTCCTCCCACATCTGATTTAGAATATTAAAAACGCAATCCAATTGAATAAAAACCTCATCGTCAATCTCCCCAGATATTATGAGTTTATTTTTAATTTCAAATAATTTAGCTTTTAGTAGCCTACAATAAAATTAGATTGAAATTTTAAGTTATATTTAGAAGAAAAGATATAAACAAACCCATAATACATCAAATCCGAATCGTCGACTTTTTCCAAAACATTAAATAATTTTGATTTGCTATCTAAGCTTTTTATTTTGGAAACGTTATCAAATATCACAAGATCCTGAGAACTTGGGAATTCCATAACATTACTTAAAGTTGCAGGTACAATCTCATCAAATTCAGACCCGAAAATTGATATGAAATTTATCTTTTGTTCCAAAAGAGTTTTAAGTCCTGAAAAGCCGAACTTAATCATTCCAATCGCACAATCAATTGGTTGTACAAAGTCGTTATAATAAGAAGAGTAAATTTTCAAAGTGTGATGCAAAAATCGTTGTGAATTTGCAACCCACAGATAGAGCTTTTTTGTGGTATCTGTAACAGCATCCAAACGATCTTTAGTAAAGCTCTTCTTCCAACATTCCTCGGCAGTATCAATTAAAGATAAAAGCGCCTTAGGATCACAATTTGTTTGAATAAAATGATTAACGTCTTGAACAAGTCCGCTGTAAAGGCAGGTTTGTGGACGCAATGCCAGTTTTTTGTTCAGTTTAGTTTTCTTCTCATCTAAGGAATCAATCCTACTTTCCAGCCCTTGATATATTTCCGTACCGTAATTTTCATAGTTTATGGTTGTTTTCATTATATCATATGTTGCGATTATTGTTTTTAAGCAGTTCAAGTCCTCACGAACATATTCATTTTTAAGTCGGTTTTTCTCAACTGGATCTATTAATGGTGTAAAGCTTAGTAAACAGATTTCAATGCATCCAATCAATGAATTTAAAAGAGATGTGTAAAAGCTGTAAGTATGAATACGTGCAGATGGATGGTTTTCCAAATTTGGATGTTGAAGTATTTTTGAAGCTACTAAACGTTGCTCTTTAAGTTTACCCAACAAGTTCTGCAAATACGAAATAATTGCTGATGAAGAATAGGGAACCATTTAATATTATTTTATTTATGCTCTATTGAAAATAATGATTTTTTAAAATTTTTTAAATTTTGAATGAATCTAATGTAATGTATAACACGAAAATAAAATTTATATAAAGAAGTTATTTTATAGTCAATCAACTTATATAATATTTTTATTTCAAAGAAAAGAATATGTATTTTACCTGAAAATTTGAATTGTAATCCAAAAAGACTTCATTTCTTGTATCATTGCATAATTGTTGTACATATTCTACTTCCACAATTAGTTTATTAGATTTTAATATAACGTTTCTCAGCTCATTAGCCCTGTAATATATTTAACGAAAAAGTTAAAAGCTAGGTTAATACAAAAACGGTAATAACTATCAACGTCACATGTATATTCAACAAACTTATTACCTTTCTTGTTCTTCATTCGAAGTTAAATTAGAGTTACTCCACAAAAGTTGCCTCATATTGTTTAATGTATTTTTCCAATCATTAAATTCATTTAAGGCAATTGGCCTTAATTTTCCATCGAATTGGAATCCCAAAGAAATCATTATACTTGTTAGTGATGGACCATTGAATGTACTTGCTGCATTTAAATTATCTTTAAATCTTAGAACATCGAATACATCTCTTCTCACAGAAAGCGAATTAAGTTGATGACTTTGAAGAATATTTGTAACAATGCGTTGAAGAGTTGAAATATTTCGGTAGCAATTTGTTGACATGCATTTCAGCAACTCTCTAAATCCGTCTACGTTGTTTATGGTGTTCAAGTAGTCTAAAACACTCGCGTGGAGTTTTGCGAAGTTATTGTATTGATTTGAAGCATACATGTACAAAAGTACTCTGGTATTTATGCCAAGGGAGCATATTTCCTCGAAGTAATCTTTATTTAAAGGCGCATTTGTGTCAGCCAATTGAACAAGACTTTTTGTAGCAAAATATTCTTGTAAAGGCAAAGTTTCTATTCGGTTTTGTCGTATATCAATTTCATAATCATCTGAGTTACACAATTCATTTAATTTACTTAGAGAAATTTGAATATCTTCCAAGATAAAATCATCTTCATTTTTTATTTGATTTTCCTCCTTTTTATAATTTTTGATAAAATCATGCAGGAAAGTTTTAATTTTTTCTGGTATGTTCCTCGTAAAATCAACTTCAGCATCATTTCCATATTCGATATACTTCAAATACTCTGGCAATTCTTTTCGAATTATTAATTGCTTTATTTTCTCTGAATCGTCTGATAAAATGGCTGACATTTTTTTAACCAACCTATCTATTGAAAAAGTACCCAAATGCGGTATTAAAGTACTAAGATCTCTAAACTCTTTATGAAGAAGATCAAGTGCAATTTGTTGATCAGAATAAAATGGCTTAAAATTTGTAGCTACTTTAAAGTAGTGTTTTTTAATCAAATTCAATGGAAGGCTGATGCTCTGAGCGTAGTCATCGAGTTTTTGAACGATACTATTAAAATTCAAATTAAGTTTCTTATAATTCGGGCATAGCTGTTCAAATAGCTGGAAGAGATGCTTGCCAATCCATTTGTAATGAAGAAGTAGTTTGGTGATTAAATCTTTATTCAAAACCTTATCGTTGAAAAGTTTTTGCTTTGAAATTGTTTGCATTCTATTGATCCATAAAACTGCAGTTAAAAGAACTACGTATTCTTCTGTATCGACTTGTGCGTTATTTAAGATAGACATCAATAAAGGACTAAGATTCTTTAAGAAGTTGAATAAATTTGTCAGGAATAAATTGTTCAAACTGTCTCCAATTTTATTTGAACTCACTGCTTGAGAGTATCCAAGTGCTGAAATTTTGCTGAGTTTTGAAACTTGTTGATTTTCTACACTTTCTACAAGGGTATGCGAAAACAAAATGGAACTTAGACGTAATTCATTCTCAATCTTATTTCCGCTGTAGTCTCTTATTCGGTGGAAAAGTTTACTATTCCAAGGTAAACTTCTATTGTGGGATATAAACTGATTTTGCTCGTTGCTAATTTCCTTGAAGAATTTACCACTTAAATCAATCAGGAACTGTACTTCAGGTTTGCTTAGCTTATTACTTTTCTCTAGTATATTTTTAACATACTCATTCCTTTGTATTAGGTCTTCGAAAGTACTCGATTCATATAAAATACAGACGTAACTTTTAATCAAGTTTAAATAATTTTCATATTCTATCTCCTTCGACATATTTAGTTGTTCTGCAAATTCATCTGAAGTTGATTTAAGCATAATGTTTAGTGGTTCACAAATCATCTTAATCAGGCTCATGGGATTCAAATTGTCGCATGTTAGGAAATTATTTGCTATGGAACAAAAATATTTTTTATTTGAGAAATTATCTATCTCATTTTTTAAAATCTCCTGAATTTTTTCTTGATAATATAATAGCCCATATCCCAATAAATCAGTATTAGATGGATACACATATACTTCCATTCCGCTGGTGTAAATTGCCTTTTTATCGTCATATCCCATTCTTTTATAAGAAGCAACCAAAAACGAGAATTGCGTCAAATGAGAAATAGTAAAATTGCTTAAGTCTGTCAATCTTTTAATTTGCACATGAATATTCAGCAAAATATTTATCAAATACGTTTCCTGAATTCCACTTTTATAAATCATAGCCTTTAAGTCATTCGATGTGTAATAATCGTTCGTTAAACAAAGTTCAACGCAACGGTTTCGCATAGCTCGTGATAGTTCTCCATTTTTTGGGTCAATTGTTAAAAATGCCCTAAAATTGTCGTGTTTTTCAACAATTTCAGCATCATCTCCCGCCGTTATACCTTTTTCCGAAATCAGCAAATTTCCATTAGGTTCGAAAACAGGATTTAAGCGATCTAAAATAGCTGCTGAGCACAAATTCACGTGTTCTAAGCAAATGTACTGTCCCAATTTTAATGATTTTACTATTTTCGAATCAACCCATTCGAAATGGCCACCTGTATTCAGAGACTCAGCATTTTTTACAACACTTTCCAAAGCATGTAATACGATTTGTAAATTTTTCAAAGTATTAAAAAATATTTTGGTCTCGTCTGTGCGAAGAATTTTTCTTATAACGTCGTGTAATTTCTTGATTCTCTCTTTGAATAACACCAATTCATCAGACATGCCGGGATTCTTTTCAAGACCTATGAAATTATAAGTTCACTTTACTTTTTCTTATTTTTTAAAAGTCGTATTTAATAAAACAGTAAAAGTTTACATTAAAAAATTAAATTGTGTGTATGTAATATTTACCAGTTTTAGCCGTTGTTAATAGAGTATAACTTTTCCATAGTTTAAATAGCTCAATGAGATCACGTTTATCTCTCGTTTTCCTTAACATTAGCTTTTGGGCTAGCAGTGTGAATATCAATTCTATGTTTTGTGAAACCTCCTCCAAATGTCGATTTAAATCAATCTAACCAAATAAAAGGAACTTCTTTAAAAATTCATAATAAGAAAACAAACACTATTTAAAAAAAAACACAACTTTTGAAAAAGTCATGTATGTATTTTGTTGTTAAATTATTTAAGTAAGAAAATTCCCAAAATTTTTGCTTTTTATTTGTTGTGTTTTATATTCATAAAGAAAATATAGAGAGAAATAAAAAGTCTCAACTAACAAGTAAAGGTCTGAAGTTCAATTGGTTACGCTTTTAAAATAAACTGCAAATAGGAGGACTTTTAGGTGTTTTAAAAATTGATTTAATGATATTTAAAAACCGAAAATAACAATTTTTCTCCTTGGTCAGCCAACCGATGTTACATACATATATGTTTCAATACATCACAAAAAAAATTGTTATATATGTATATTTTCATGATTCAAATCCCACCAAATGCATAACAAAAGAATAAAACTTACCTGTTGGTAACTTCCAGTAACAGAATCGTCAATTGTGTCGAAATTACAAACTTGATTTGACAAGTTGCATAAAACATCTACAATTTTAGTTTTTCCCGAATCAGTAGGTCCACACAAAATCACTGGTTTCTCCATAAGAACACATTCAGCAACATTCTTCAACAATTCTCTTTGAGAGGCCAACAGTAAAGGGTATGAGCTTTTTGTTTTCAGTGCAGGAAGGGAATGATAGTGAATATTTTTGTTTGAATCATCGAAATTGCCAACAATATCTCTCTTAAGTACAATATCATTAAGATAAACCGCAGATGTAGTCCAATACAATCCAATGTCTTCGGATAACTTGTGAAGTGTCTCAGCGTTACAACCGAACACTGTACTGAATGTTTTTTTCACAAATGATCTATCTGCTTCAGAGCGCATTCTTTGATAGTATACCAATTTCATACGTTCATAAAGTGTAAGTAAAAAATTGTCGAAAGTTTTGAAGAGATTTTGAATACTGTGATTATTTTCAGAAATATTTTTATGAGTCAAAAACCCAGTATTCGGGTTTACAAGTAAATCACACCATCGCAATATGTCTCGAAGATTAATTTCAAACGGACCTCCTTTATGACCAAATTCCAAGTCCGAAATTCCCTTGTCTAAGATTTCAGAAAACTTAACCATTCTTGTTGATAAGTCTAATTGAACTGAACATTTGCAATTACCGGTGGATTGAGTAATAATGTTCTTATTGTTCATAATATCGAACAAGTTTAAATATTCAACACTTACTTTGGAATGTTTAAAAAGTGCTTCAAAATATGATTGTAACTCTTGAAAATATCCAGAATACTTTTTATTCACTACAAATAGAAGATCTTCAGTGTTTAATTTTCTCAAGTAGACCTTTGTGAAACGATTCAAAAAGGATTGAGGAAGACCTTTACGGCCGCCACCTTGCCTTAGCGGATTTTGACAGGCAAATATTCTTGTTTTCTGCCCTAAAACAAATGTCTTATTCAGCTCAGGGATAAAAACTTCGCCACGATGATCAAGAATTGCATTTAAACCCTCTAAAACACTTTGTGGCGCCAAATTCAACTCGTCGAGTAAAATCCAAGTATTTTGTGATTTTAAAGCAGCTAAGAGTGGACCGTCCTTCCAAGCAAACGAACCTAAGTTTGAAACCTCCTTTGCATCACTCTCAAAAGGAGTTATTTCAAGAGCCTTTTCTTCAGCTGGCAAATCCGTTCCAAACAAATCTGCTAAGTCTGTATGTTCACATAAATTTATACGAACTATTTTATATCCAATGGCATGAGCGATATTTTCAACGATTGAAGTTTTTCCAACTCCTGGAGGTCCTTCCAAAAGTATTGCCTTTTTTAAACTAAGTGCTGATAAAAGTCGAAATAAATTTTGTTGTGTCGTTGGGGCTTCGAAAAGGAAATTTTGATTCCGTTCGACGGATCCGATATTTGTTTTGATGAAGAATGGCTTTATACCAAATTTATCCGTCTGATATTCAACAATATTACCTCTTTTTGACTGTATATCGTTTTTACTTATATTTATTTCGAATGATGTTTTTATTTGGGAAATCGTGAAATCAATTACAGAATTTCTGCATTTTTCAACGTTTTCTAATGATTCATGTGACAACATTTCTAGCGAATCGAGAAATATTGTTTCCAAACCGAAAATAATTATTTCAGGTAGAGAAAGTTCTGGATTTTGTATATTCTCGGTAATATAATTGGCCCAGGAAAGAATATCCCTGACAGAGAATTTAAACTTTTCAACATTTGATTTTAAATTAAACACAACATTAACGAGAATAGTTGATATTTTGTTTAATTCGCTATCAGTTTTGGATGATAGTTTTAGCTTCAACGTATTAGAGGCTATCTTGATCAAATCTTCAGGTGCATCAGACGCTCTGCACCATATTTCAGTAAAACGATTTCTCAAAGCAGGAGACAATTCCTTTTTACCAAAATCACCGCCAGGATTCATAGTAGCCAGAAATTGAAAACCTTCGTTGCCACAAACAATAAAATCATTAGCTACTGCAGACAGTACTTCAGATTCAGTGTTTGTGCTTATACCACCTTTTTCGGACAATAGCAAAGTACGCTCAGGTTCCAAGACAGAATTGAGTCGTTCAAGAACGGAATCTTCAGCTAAGGAAACTTCGTCGGCCATGAAATAGTTTCCATTTTGCATGGAAATAACAAGAGGACCATCGGACCACTCAAACAATTTTTTCTTTACAGGATCAGTTTCGTTTGAACTTCTACAAGGCCTAAGACCACCCAAGAAATCAGCGCCTTCAGTGTGCATGTGGCAGTTAAGTATTCTCAACTGTGTTTTGTTAATTTCAGCCAAAATCTGGCAGACTGTTGTTTTTCCACAACCCGTAGGACCAACTAAAAGAACAGGCTCATTGAATTCCAAGGCTTTAGCAGTGAGAACAGCCATTCGAGTCATATTTTGCGTCCAAATAATATCACACCTTTCCTTATAGTTGTGAATTTTTTCAAGAATATGTTTTGTAACCATTGAAGTCTTTTCATTCAAAGAAAATAAACTGTCAAAAGAAATTTTCTTCCTGAAATTTTTAAATAAGGTTTCCTCAATGATCGATACTTCAACCTCTGACCGTACTTTAGCAGAAAGTACTAAATACCCCTCGTCTACAAGATGTTGATTCCAGTCGTACAGATTATTTAATAAAAGATTTTTATCAGCGTAAGTGTATCGATTACCCCAACGGAAGAGATCTCGTAGAGTAAAATTATTTCTTGTTGCCGTTTTTCTGTTAACGTGAAGATCCGACATACACTTTACCATTTTTTGAGCATACGACTTCGGAATGAAGCATCTCTTCTCCAAAATCACTTCAAGTTCAATTCGAGGAATTTCAGAAAAGTGAAGTTCAATAAAACGATTTTTAAAAGCTCTTGAAAGTGTTTTTCTTCCACCATACAAACCTGGTGGATTTTGTGTTGCAAAAAGCATAAAGTTTGGATGAGCCTTAATAACAGTTTGCGTTTCTGGAATGAAAAGCTCTCGATTGTCATCAAGTACTCTATTTAGGGCTTCCAAGATATCAGTAGATGCCAAGTTCAATTCGTCAAGTATTATCCAGTAACCGTTTCTCATTGCTTGCGCTAAAACACCTTCTTTAAAAGATAGTTTTCCAGAAGAATCTGATACGTACGTGCCGACATATTCTTGCAAATCAGTGTGCTCGTGGTTATTTATCCGCAAATAATGGTTACCACTGCGCTTAGCAACATATTCAATTAAACTTGTTTTACCGGCACTCGTAGGACCTTGCAACAGAATAGGAAGTTTTCCAATAGAAATAATTCTGGCTAGATCTTTCAAGTTTTGCCTCACACTTTCAGTTAAGATGTAACTTTCACATTCTAAAATTTCTTTTGGTCCTACTTTGATCCAATACCCCTCAAAATTGATATAATTTTCGCCTGGCTTAGGGATTGATTGTGATAAGATTGATTTTACATCCGATACTAAAGCACCTTTGATTAGATCCAAAACAGCCTTATGGGAGATTGGGTCCAATTGTGTTAGGAAACTCAAACAAAAACTTTCAAACAAGTTACGTTCAATAGAACCGCAGAGATTTTTAGCACATACAGTCAACGCTCTGCATAAAGTACGAAGAGAATAGACCGGACGATTACCCAACCCATCGTTCAATTCCAACTGCGACAATGATTTTAATTTCTTGTACAACTTCACAATGTTATAAACTTTTGGTTTTTTAATTCCTGTGTTATTTAAGTAATCACTCACAAGAAGCATTAAATCGCCTTCATTTGTTAATTCATCAACAAAGAACTCTGTAAATCGATTTCTAATACCTGTTGGCAAATCCTTCTTACCAATGTCGGTATTAGGGTTCATACAAGCAAAAATCCTAAAATCAGGATGCCTTTTAACTGGCGTAAAATCGCCTTTTTCTAATAAAACTACTGATCCTTCAGGTTCTAAAATTGTGGACAAGCACTCCAATGTTTCAGCCGATGCCAAATTTATTTCATCTAAAAGAACCCAGTCACCATTTTTAATGCAGTTAACTAGTGAGCCTGGTATAAACGCGAAAGATACATTAATAGATTTTGCTAATTGCGAATTCAATTTCAATAATTTTATTTGAAGTTCTCTCCACTTATCAATATACTTGCTGTTGTGCTTTATTTCCAACTCGCCCCTCTGAACCCTTTCGAAAACAGTCTCCACAATCTTAAGCATTGCTTTTATTAATACAGTAAAATTTCCTTGATTGTAGCAAATACTAATATTTGATAAAAATTTCTCATTTTTCATTTCGTTAAAAGTTTTTCGAAAAAGGCCCTCAAAATCTGTGCGTAGCGGTGCCATTACATAACTTAAATCAACTGGCTTGAAACCGCCAACTAAATCTGATACGTCTGACTGATTATTCATATTAACGACCACTAATTTATGATGAGTTTTTTGTGCCAAATACTGAACAGAGCTAGTTTTACCTACCCCGGTCTCACCAACTAGAAGAATAGGCTCATTTTGGGTCACGCAAACAGCAATTTTTTCTAACAAACAAGAAGTCATGCGAGTAAATGAAAACGTTACCGGCTTTTCTTTAAAATGTGCTGCAACTTTGTTTTCCTCATTTAATTTTATTTTTTTACTGGGAATAACTGACTCATCATTCATCAATGATTTTTGCCTTAAACTCGATTCATTTAAACTTTTAATATACAACTG
The DNA here is from genome assembly GCA_963920795.1 of Eutolmus rufibarbis. Taxonomy (NCBI): domain Eukaryota; kingdom Metazoa; phylum Arthropoda; class Insecta; order Diptera; family Asilidae; genus Eutolmus; species Eutolmus rufibarbis. The sequence continues at coordinate 40,125,405 of OY987205.1, forward strand.
AGCTCTTCCTACTTTTATGGATTCATCAAGAATCTGGACTTCAGGTTTATATTCATTAGAAAAGAATTCACATCTAGACTGAATAATTCCAATTTTCGCTCCAATACTCACAATTAACTTCGTTTTTTCTAGACTCTGTGGAAGATATGAGCAAAACACGTCAGCAGCATTTTGAAAAACAAAATATGCGCATTCTGTACTAGTAACAGAAAACATTGGATTAGACCTCTGGCAGAGTTTCATTAAATCACGAGTTGAGACTAAACGTCCAGAATTTGGAAGAGTATTAAACGAGACTTTCTCAAAAGGCAAGGCTATGTATTCACTTTCTTCATTTCTTTCAATATTTTCATCATGTCTCAGTCTATCTTCGCCTACGTGATCACCACTTGAAAAAGTTAAATAAACATCAACGATTCTGTTGGCAATTGTGGACAATTTTGGGTAGTTAACACTAACAATTTCGCAAAGTTCTCTGCGGGACAAAGGAAGGATATTGACTGTATACATGTACTTTTCAAGAAGGGAAAGTATTGTTTTTTGGGAATTATTCTTGCTTTTGTGAGTTCTGAAATATTTAAAAATTAATTAAATTATTAAATATAAATGTCTATAACTACTATTTTAAATCTAGAAAGACATGCTATAAAAACTGTGTCATTTAAGCTTGAAAAACTGTATCTAGGAGTTATTACAGTAGTTTAAATAAATTTTACTTTAGGAAATAAACAAGATGTTTTTCTATTGCTAAAAAAAGAAAATATCGCAATCATATTTACCTAACTGTTGCAAATAATTGAAAACCTGGTTCAATTTTTATACAATCTCGGAATCCCGGAACACTTAGAAAGCTGTTCTCCAATAAATTACTTAAAATTGTGTAAGTGTCCTGTGTGGCAGAGTCGAGATCTTCTAACAAAAGCCAATTACCATTAATTACGGCCTACAAAAATTATACATTTTTATTATCTGCACAAATAATAAGTTTGCTCGGACTTACTTGAGTTAGAACACCGGGTGACCATATAAATTCTCCAGGTACGTCAGTACATCTAAAAATATTTCAACAACAAATTCATTTATAAAAGAAATGCGCAATGAAAGTACTACATAAAGCAAAAACATACCTATACTGCCCTAGCAGCATTTTACTATCAGTTTGATCTCCAAGTTGAATTCTCAAAAATCCATTTTGGTTATCCAAATTATTAAAGGTAAGAATTCCACTGTCTTCCTTTTTATTCATGCTTTTCCTTTTCCCATTATTGTTTACTGCTTCAGTATTACTCGTTACTTTCTTCTCCTTTAAAACTTTGCCGCCAATAAATGCTTTTGTTTCTTGTTCTACTCTTGTCTCTTTAGGAGCAATTCTCCCAGTAATTTGAGCTAGATACTCTACCAAAGTTGTTTTGCCGCATCCTACAGGTCCCGAGAGGCAAATTGCCTTTCCAGAAGAAACTCCTAGAGCAATACTTCGTAAATTCATCCTCGTCGAGTCTACTTTGACGATGCGTTCATGCTGCTTTTCAGAAACGATAAACGTTTTAGCGTTTTCCTTATTAAAAATGGGTAGAAGTACTCCTTCAACATTGACAACTTCCTCAGAAAAATGCCAATCAATTTTAATATTTTCCTTGTACTCTTCATCTGTGGTATTTTCCAAGGGCGTGGCAATTTCATTATCGTTGAGCTCTAAGTCGAATTTTACAAGAACACTATCAGGAATGTTTTCGTTTAAGTGCTTCAATTGAAGTGGTGTCATATTTGTCAAAATTCCAGCAATATGATTTGTGTATAACTGCTGCAAGGTACATCCCTGATTCAAGTATTTCTCGAGGAAAATTGCCCAATCCCACAGATCTCTAAAGTAAATGGGATCGCAGTTAAGCATGATATAGCAACCTTTAACTAAATTCAAGTCTGTAACAGCATTTAAGTTGCTTTTAATTTTCTTTTTTGAGGGCAATTGTTCTGAGGGACTACCAAAAGGAGCTGATTTGTTGGCCAAGTATCTTTTGGTGTACCTACGAAATTTAATTGTTTACTACTGATTTGTTAGGACTTAATTAAAATCATACCTTAATATTTCTTTCGACGTTTTTGCCAGAACGGCCAAAGCAATAGTCTTTCGCTGATAAGTTTCAAAACTACAGCCCACTTCCTCCATGGGCATAAGGGAGCTCACCAACATCAGAAGATTGCTCTTAAAACACGCGGCAATCTTACTAGTGTAGTCGATGTCTAAAAGCTTTTCAGTTAAATAACTGAACACTTTTAGCACCTCATTCTCTGAATAGTGCTGCAACGAAATTAAACAACAATTACTGACAAGGAAATGTATTATATCACGCCTTTTATGTTCTTGAACGATTATTGCAAGTTTTGGAGATTTTTTACTCAGAATTTAGATAATTACCACTACTGGAAGCCAAATGCTTTGAAATCATGATCTTCATACAATTTGGTATTATCATTTTTTTGTTTTACATTAAATTAGGGAAGTTCTAATGAGTTAAACTAAAATCAAAAATTGAAGAATATGGCAAAGATTGCTCCCTACAAATGAAAGATGGATATTTAGAAGAATTCAAATTTTCCATATTTTATTAATAAACTAACGCGTCTTGACTGACTGACTTCATCATCGCCGAACGGAAACTGCTGAAGCTATAAATATCAAATTTGCTCAATAGTTACATTTCATGACGCAAGCACCTTACTAAGGATGGATTTTCCAAAAGTCAACCCATAAGACGGTAAATGGGGCTTTAAAAGTTTATATGGGAAAAAATAGTTTTGGTTGTATTCACTCGAATAAAACTTGGCATAATAATTAGGCGGTGAGAGTCCTGAGAAAAAAGAATAAAATCATGACTGTCTTTAGCAACGCCGGGTTCGGAAAAGCTAGTTTTCTATTAAAACCTAAGTTAAATCATAGATTTTAATCACTTTTGACTGCAATAAACGCTACTTTTGACCCGTGTGCCTGGCGAAAAAATATTAAAGTTTGTAGAAAACGTTTTGCATTGGAAACAAATCTTACGTTAATTGCCACGAGTTTCAAACCTTCGTAAAGATTTTTAGAGTATGTGAAACTTTTCTCAGGACAGCGAGAAATTTGGTTAAATATCAAGTTTAGTTGCAGTATATCTTTAGAGAATTTTTTACTTCTCATTATTAAGGGAGAAAACAATTAACTTAATATGCTGAACAATAAATTAAAAAGAAGTAGCGATGCATCTTACCTGTAACCTCAATAAACCTTCCAATTCATCGTCAGTTCCATTCAATGTAGATTTTAAACTTAATAAAGATTTTCGTAGATCACCTGTGTTTATTTCCATTATGTTTATTTTGTAAAAAAAACACAAATCACGATAAAAATGCAGAAAATTCGGCAGCCACCAACCAGGCGGATGTCGGCAGGTAAAAGTGTAAACACGTGGACTTTTGACGTTTCCCTTTTATTTGCTTTCATAACAATCCAGAGACACGGCGATATATCCTTAGTGTTGCCAGAGTGCCTTGTGAATTGGTATATAAACTGTTATACAAAAGTGGTTATTTTATTGTCGAGACTAAAATGAGAATAACAATTTTTAATTTTATTTCATTAAATAAGTAGAATAGCTGGAAATTGTAAATTACTAGGTAATAAAAGCCTTTTCTCAGGTTTTTCTTAAATGTATATATGTCTGTCCAATGCTGCCACAGGAAGCAAATATTTTTGTTTACTATATTCCATGACATTTCGTTTTAAAACTGACAGCCAGCTATCAGCTGTTAAATGTTTTCGTGTCATCGTCCTACTTTCAGGTTGTGTTTGTTGTAAATCCTGTCCAGAAAGTGGTTTAAAAACTTTAGAAACTCGTAAACTACTCTTAAAGATGTCTACAATCGACGAGAGCAAAATAAGAGCCCTTGAAGACAATTCAAAGGAAAAGTACCTGGCTGGCGTTGGTGTGATTCTGCGGTTGCTTGACAATGTTTTAAGCGAACCAGGAAACCAGAAATATCGCACTATTAAGCTGGAAAATAAAATTGTTAAAGAGAAGCTCTTAGAACTGCAAGGAGCCAAGGACCTCCTCATTAATATTGGGTTTGTTGAAAACGGAGGAGCCCTAATCCTCCCTTCTTCCGTGCTGATTGCTAAAATAAGAAACTATCGGGAGTTTATAGCTAGAAGATTGGAAGCTTATGAAAAAGGTGTGCCCTCTTCAAGTTCATCCATTAAAAAAGGTACTTTGTATTTAATTTTCCTTAAAATAAGTTCGTTAGGTCAATTCGATGTTTAATAAATAAAATATAAATCATTATACAACTAAAATCTCTTACCCACAGTCACTGAAAAAAGACCAACTATAATTCCAAGGAAAGGATATTTGGAGCGTACGTCTTTCCCTCTTGTCTTGGTAAGCACATTTACGTTTATACAAGTTCATTCAAATATTCGGCCTCTTCGTTTACATTTCCTGTATTTAATGATGTCTACTTTCCCATGATTTGATTTAGAATTCCATCATTTTTCGTTTAGGCTACGAACAATGCATTCCTCCAAAGTATTGAACAAGCTTCCGACATGGTAATGCAGTACAAAGATAGAGCCTTGCTCAAAGCAGGCAAAAAAATGATTCCTGTTGAGCGCCTAAAATTGGCTGCCATAAACAAACTCCGATCCATACAAAAGGGAATTATTTCGAAATCATACACGGGAACCGAGCCCTGTTTAAAGGATTTGATACTAGTGGAATTGGTTAACTGGTTTAATACTGAATATTTCGAATGGATAAACACACTGCCATGCAAATCTTGTGGCAAAGAAACTCCAAATAAACGTACTTCTTCAGAAAACGGAGTAAGAGTAGAAATTGGATACTGTTGCGACGTTGAGACGAAATTCTACAGATATAATGATATAACTCAGCTGCTCCAAACACGCCGTGGACGCTGCGGAGAGTATGCAAATTGCTTTACATTCCTCTGTAGGTGTCTGAACTACGACGCACGATATGTTTTAGCACAATTTGATCACGTGTGGACAGAAGTACGTATTGCGGTTGAGTTTTGGTAACTCGAAACTTTGCATAAATCTTACGATAAGAGTTGAGCTACTAATTTCAATTATTATATGATAATAATTTTATACAACTAAATATAATTATTCATTGTGTAGGTCTACTCTGTTGCACAAAAACGCTGGCTACACGTTGACCCATCAGACAATGTTTTAGACGCCCCTTTAATGTATCAGCACGGTTGGAAGCGAAAGATAGACTATATTATAGCGTTTTCCGAGGACGATATTCAAGACGTTACTTGGAGATACACCAGTAACCATAAATATGTAATATTCTTATAACTATTTTCAATTGCAAATTTATTATTTTTATTTTATTTTACAAGACATTGGCCATTAGAGAGAGATGTTCAGAAAAAGAGTTGTTAGACGCTATTATTAAAATTCGAAACAAACGACAAATGCTCGTTTCAGATGCAAGGAGAAAATACATACGAAAAAGAAATCTTGCAGAAATTGTCGAATTAATGGTACAAAGGTAAGTTTTGTAATGGCTATCAATAAATTATTAATTAATGGAAAATTTAAATGTGAAGTAAAACTTGCCACTATTTTATGGTCTGGGGATCAAACTAAAAAAAGAACAAGCGATGTTGGGGATGATGTAAAAACAAATTTTGTTTATATAGACGCATAAATAATTCCACATTATCAATTGACGAAGACTAAATTTAAATTCTTAAACCATTTTTGACACTATTCTAATCTCCAAACTTGATAAGATCTTATCAACTAACTTAACCTTAATTGCTGATGTCACGAATTTTTAACATTCAAAATATTGTCTTTAAAAAAAGTTCGAAATCTAGAATTCTCAACGGGAAGTATTTTTTTATTTTTATAACATATAAAATGCTCCCTTAATTAATTAAATACCGTTTTTGAATAGGCAACCTACTGAAAATGAAAAGAAAGGGCGAAGTTCTGGCAGTCTAGAATGGAAACAGACACGGGGAGAGCAAAAATGTGATAATGTAAGTAAGATGAAAACGTTTTTGGTAATGCTGTTTGTATATTATATTTTTAGTTCTTCGTGTTCAAACCAAATGAAACTGAAATTAAACTTAAACAGTTTAATCTAAGATACTCATGTGTTTCCAATTCATATGAAAGATTTCTTAAAGGTGTGAATATAATTACGTGATTTATTTTATATATTTATGAAATACAAATTCACAGGGAATAGCATTGATATTCAAGAAACTTACAAAGGTTGGGAAATTTGCCAATTTTCATCAACAAATATTATTAGAAAACTGGAGCGAGATTGGAAAATGGTGTACTTAGCAAGAGAAGGTTCATACTTAAATTATTTAAGAAAGTTAAATTTTAGCAAAGTTTTAAATTTTCTATACTTTCAGAAAGCTCCGAATTTGCTGAAATAACTTGGAAATTTGATTTTAGTGATCACGGTTTGATTATTAAAAACTATGACCTCAAGTTTGAGACAAAAACTTATGAGAATGGAGAAATATCTGTCAACGTCCGTCCTTTGGAAGGAAGTAACGTAATTGGATCATCAGGATTTTATATAGCTGCAACGCTTAAGGGCGGGAAAGGTGATACTGCATGGCAACATACACAACTATTTAGGCAATCTCTAAATTCAGCTGAAGATTTTCCATTCGAGTTGAATATCATTTTTGCGTAAACACTCGTCTTTAATATTATAAGCTTTATAGCGATATATGTGTATAAATAAACTTTTAAAAGCTGAAACTATTCAAATTATTTTTATCTGCTTTGGCCTTACATATCTCAAAAGTCAGCTTTTTCGAAAAGAGCTTGTATGCACGAGTATGTCTATTTAAAAGGATATCAGAAAATAAAATGAGGTAATCACTTTTCCAGACATATATTTAAAAGCAGAAAGTTAACATATGTCCAGGCACATTTATTACTATAAAGTTTAGAGTGTAAAAAATATACTAAATAAACTAGACCATCCAGCTATAAAACTCTCAAATCAAAGCGCTGGCTTTTATTATGTTTATGAATGCGTTTAAAATATACTCGAAATAAGCTTGTATTAATAGTTACATAATAAAAGAAGGTGTTTCACAGCTAATTAGTAAGAATTGCGTACAATTCCTTCATAACGCTCAGATAGAAATATACCACTGCCTATATATCATATTATATTTTTTCACATGGTTATATAAGTGGATTCCTTTCCATAAAATTAAAGCGCCATTTTAAGTTCGTTTCGTTACGTAGTAAAACATAGATATATTTTGTCTGCTGTTTATCGGAATAAAATGGATCTGAAAATCGAAATATACGCAGAGAGCATTTATGAAAGTGGCTTTCCTTCTGGGATTGTCGGAGAGGATGGCGAAGTAGCTGAATGGTTTTCATTTAAGGCATCATTAAAACTGTTAACTGAGCTTGAGCGAGATGCGACTTTTGTCTGAAAAAATACAGAAAATATGCTTAAAACAAGATTTCGTAACATATTCAATGCGTACCTTTACATTCTCATAAGCTGATCCCATTTTGTCCTCCAATGATCTCATCGAGTCTGAATTCTTGATTTGAGCAAATTTTGATGAAATTCCACTGGTGAGCCCACCAAAAATTGAAGAAGTTTTCTCAGCAGTTGACTTAATAACCGACTCAGTTTTCTGATATCTGTATAAAGTAAGAACAGTGATAATTTTCAAATGGTTTACTGATAACATTTCAAGATAAAGTAAAAATAACCAAACAATATTAATAATACGTTTATTTGACCAATGTTTTCCTGTAAAAAATTTATGTACAAATATAACCTGATCAACACCATCAAAATAAAACTGCAGTAGCTGAATTAAACCAGTTAACAATCAGTCAGTTAAAAAGGACAGACCCATTAAGAGAATTCCGAATTAAAATTTTTTGCCAAGACACACTTTTCAAACAAACACTGTCTTCTTCGAATTCCACAATAAGGTATGTTTTTAAGAAACCTGAGTATTCTAGAAACTATAAATATCCCGGGTATCAAGTAACATTCAAGGAATTTACACAATTATGGGAACTTTTGCTTTTTATATGTAGTTTAATAAAAACAGATAATTACTATCGAAACTTTAGTTTCTTTTGCTTTGAGAGCATACCTAATTTTTATATATATTGCGCATCAATTGTGTGTTAGGGTAGTTAGTGCATACATAAATATTTAATCCACAAAATTAATATAATTTTGTTAGTTTTTGAAGAACAAGAGTGATGTTAGTGAAAGCCTATAAATATGTTTTTACTTACATCGGTGCTTCATGTACAGCTTTTGCAATATTCCCAACTTTAGTTTCAACAGAATGATAACTTAAAAGTTAATAATAAAATTATAAGAAAATTAATCCGTTGTTACGAAGAACGATAAGATAAATAAAAGGTAAAACCATAATAGCAACTGCCAAAATAATTACTTACACCTGACTTTCTTTGACAGTTTTAATTCCTTGATTCATATCATCAGTAATCTCTTTCCAAACTGTTATTCCTAATTTACGCTTAAGGTCCGAAGCATGTCGAACTTTAGAGGCTAGGACAGTGCGAAGAGTATTTATTTCTTCTTCTACACGGGCAAGTTCCTGAAAGTTAAATTTATATAGAATTTAGAAGTCTTCTAGATGCACTCCTACCTGGCTCCATTCAGCTCGTTGTCTTTCTTGTTCTTCCAATGTAAGACTGGCAAATTCCGCGGCAATATCTGCAGATGCTACAGATGCTGGCGATGCAGGTTCAGACATTTTTGGGGAGTTGTCTGTAAAATAAAGATTATAATATTGAGTTTTACAAATATTTATTTAAAATACATAAATAGATGGAAAAAAGATTAGTTCGATTCTCAGCTTAAGAATTATCGCACATACATACTTAAGTTTTGCAATTTGATTCTCTTCGTATAAAAGTTAAAAGTTAATCCTAAAATTTAGATGTAAGTCTACAATTATACATATTTCGATTTTCACAGGCAGAGGACTAACTTGCATTATAATGTAAGTATGTAAAATCTAGTTGGGGTTGATACATATAATGTCCAGATAGTGACTTCTAAAAATAATCTGACATTAACAGTTCATTCTATCGAAGAATGCAAATAATAATAATTGTTTTACCTGCTACAAAATATACAGCAGGAAAATAAATGTGAAATAAACTAAAGTCCGACTACATTAAAGAAGAATGTATTCGTTGTTGTACGCATCTTTGCAACAGAAAATTAGAGTTTTCATTTAAAAAAATCATTTTATTGAAGGCCTTCGGTTCATCAGTGTATAGTTTGTAAATTGTATATTAAAATCGTTAAAAAAATGTCCTCTAGTGTATATATTTTATTTCCTTAATAAGGTTGATTAACTGGTGCAGACCGTAAAAGAAAACGAATTTTCTCGCATGGAATTAATAGCGGTTAAAATAAAATCCAATTTTCCGCAAAAATCTCTCTACACGTAATGAAATGGTACATAATTATAAATATATGGATCAGAAACGAAGACTCAATAAAAGTAAAATTGAGAAAGTTTATCCGAAAATCGAAAACGTTTAGTCCAAGGGATTATTTTTAACCCTAAATGAACTTCTTTTGAGTTATTCAAATAGTTACTTATTTTAATATTGCAATTACTAGTAAAACTCCTTTAATATTTATTGTATTATAGCTATAAAGTAGCTCAAGCTTTGCCACATGGCTAAGCAGTTTTCTAGCTCTCGAAAAAAAAGTGCTTGTTTATGCAGAAAAAAAATGTTTTGAGTGCAACATGTTTTTAAAAAGCTAACAAAACCTCGAGTAAGAATGATTTTCAGTAATAATCCCCAAAAATTAAAAAGGCATTATGATCACAACAAACGACATAAACGTGGACAGAATCAAAATAATTTGTGAATAACTTTCACAGAGGTTACTCTCATTTGTGCAAAACAGTTCTCCACGTTGTAGCGGTTTATGATTCATTGAAATCGTGAACCCATTCCAAAGACAATGAAACAAGAAAATTTGAAAGTAAGTACATGTATAAAACAATATTAAGGTTTTTTGCAAGCTAATCTTGCCTGGTAACGAGCCGATCGAAGGGGTCTCATTGCACAATGAAATCTTGCATAACGAAGTTAGAAAGTATGTCTAATTCATGCACTAATTTAACAAAAGAACGGCGTAAAATTCCGTGCCGTCTAGTCACCTCACTAAGTACCTGGACTTCCTATGTTCAAAAATCTCTTGTAATTTTCGCTGCTTGATATCTTAGCAAGGTACGGTTTGGAAAAATCTATGAAGGTAACTTTGACGTCCCGCATAGATCTTTTTGTGAAGAACTTGAGACGCCAACGCTTTCCAACTGACTCTGTTGGAACTTTCGATCCGAACTCAGCTTCCACAGTTTGCAGTTCTAGGGATTCATAGTCGATCGTATCAACGAAGATTTGATCGAGAGTCAGAGACCTGAGATACAATTCCGTCTCTTCTGGCCAGTCACAATTATTCCTCTGATCGTAGTCAGTAATTTCATCCAACGACGGCGTAACACAATTATCTAACTTTGGTATATATGGATCCTCGATATATTCTAGACTGAGCGGCTCATTTTCACACATTTTCCGGTAATTCGAGGCAAGTTTCAATTGGAAACCTTTGTCACAGTCGTACTAGGAACATGTTTAGATGTCCCAAACATTTTCAGCAGCCTTGCACTTGACTACAGCGCGCGCCCGAGTTTAAAAGTTATTCACCTGGTTATGCTGATGATATCACGGCACGAATGAGACTAACCCGTGCTCAGTAAAAGTTTCATGGTGGAAGTTATAAAGAGTGGCTAAACGGCCACTCCAAAGATAACTGTGTTCATGGTTTTTAACCTGTTCTCAGGTGATTTTTACCTGGTGAGAAGAAGGGGGAAAATTAAAATTTTCAGCCTGCTTCAGCTGATAATGAGAATGTGGCAACGAGAAGCTCCAGCTTGCGATTTCCTTTTAACTTCACTATTTGTGGTGAATTTCTCGTGCCTCCTCTGAACATGAATTAGTTTCCATAAATTTCTTCAATTATCACATTTTCTAAACATATTTCTGTGAGTAAATATTTTGCATTTGTTGATGCTTTTATAGCAATTAGAAGCACTTAGTAGGATCAACTACAAGCCCTTTCATGTTTGCAAATATTAGATAAAATTGTACCGAGTTGATATGCGCTGAAGAAATATGCATTCCATGTACACAGAAAACGAGAAGAATTTTTTATTGTAAAAACAGAACTACGAATTGTGTATATGTATATTGTAATTTGATATCGAATAAACAAAACACAGAAAACATGGAAAAGTGCAAGGCCAAGGCAGCTTATAAAAAATTCATGACTCATACTTACTGATAAATTAATTGAAACTTTGAGGATTGCTTTATACAACTAGGACTCTCAAATACTGAGATAATTATAAAATCAATAACTTTTATTTAAAATTTCAAGCAGTTCGTATCTGCATTAAAGCAAAGTTCAACCTGTAATGAAATAAACACAGAATTTGAGAGAGATTAAATTAACAAAATCCCAAAAATATCTTTGAGAAGTATTACGAAAATCCGAATGCAGACGCTTTGATTATCAGCTTTTAGATTTTTATAAGTCTTCCATTCATTATGGAGATATAATTTTAGAAATTTCTAAAACATATTTTTAACTGCATGCTCAGCTGAGTAGTGATGGATGGATTATATTTTCGACTTGAACTAAATGTGTGGATTTTTTAAGAATTATTCTTCCCATAAGAATGATTTAATCGATGGTCTTTATTAGATACCTTTTTAAAAGTTCTTACTTCTTTTTACTTTTAGTTTTCCTAACTTAAGAAAAAATAGAGTTTGTTCCAAAAAATTAAGAATGGCATTTTCTCGATTCTCCGTAATTTGTTTAGTTTAGGTTTGGTATTTCAAAGAAGAAACAATGGGACATATTGATTTCGCTCTTGTGTCACTAATTTCCAACTTCTAAAAGCTTAGACATACTTGAATGGAAGTTGACACAATAATAGAGAAGTATAATGCGTTCTTAGTTCTGAAATCATATTATATTGCCTAAAAATTGTAAATATTCCACAAACGAACCTGAAATCAAAGCATACTTTCAAATGGAATGTTGCGTTTAAAAAATTGAAGAACTCCGCAAAAACGTTGCAATGGACGAAATTCACAAAAGTGATTTTTGTTAATAATTGCGATTTTCTCTAAAGTTTTTTAGTTGATTTTTTTATATTACGTTGTTTTTTGATAACTGAATTAACTTTGTAATTTTTCTTACTGAATTTTCTAAATAAATGTGCCAAAAAATGGAAAGAGACCTTTTTATACAACAATGTTTTCCCAGGGAGGTCAATTGTATTATAGAATAGAGCCATACGTTGAAGAAGAAAACCGTAAAATTTCGAAATCGAAATTATTTATCCATATAAATAAAATTGAAGTGTCTGTCTGTCTCTCCGGGCTAATTCTTCGAAACGGCTGATTTTATCGGCAACGTCAAGTTTTCATTAAAGTTTAGCTTTATTATAGGGATAATTGTGCCTGGGTAACGCCGGATACGGGTCAGCTAGTACATATATAATAAAATAAACCACATAGGGGTACAATTTTTAGTGACCTTGGATAACCTTAAAAACTAGCAGTTGAGCAAATTTTGAGAAAAATGTAGTTCTCTAATTAGAAGTTCACTTTTTTTAAACCACTGTTTCCGGCATATTATTCTAAATAAATCGACTGATCAAGAATATGTTCGCAAAAATATATGTAAAAATTCGCATATATTATAAAAGTTACACCGTTGGAAGTCGAAACTTTAATAGCATTTTTCTTAAAATCATAAATGATACATTGATAATTTAAATTCAAAAGATCAGATTTTCATTCCTTCAATTAAAACCAACCCAGAAAAATGTACATTTTACTGGAGTTCATGTAGAATGACTCCTAAATTTTCAACAAATCTTTTATAAAACTACTCATATGAATTGCATTTTACCTTTGAACAAGTTTCCGCAAGTAAGGTGTTATTTTCTCCAAAACAGGTTGTCGTTCTTTTAAGAATGTTTTTTGTACGTGACGAATTTGTGTCTAACTTTTATATTTTGCTTAATTATTAAAAGGTCAACGATAGCGGACTTTAGACCATCCACTGCGTCAGCAATCGCAGGAATGTATAAAAATTATCCCGCCAAACTAAAAACATTTTAATTTTATTTGAAAAGAAATATTTCTTTTTTCCTAGGTACTCTTTAATATGTAGGCCCCAAGAAGTCCCTGAAATTGTGTAAATATGTCGATCCTGCAAAATGAGAACCCTTTGAGTGGTACAAAGTCAAGTGCGTCTCTTGAATTTTTGGTATTCATTAAAAAGTTTGCAAATGAACCAACTCTTTCATTTGTAATTCTCATGGTCACGAAGAAAACAAAGGAATTCCTCAAGGGGCACTTGCTGCACAGCACCTGTTGCTTTTAGATTTAGACAAATCTCCACTGGACACTTGGGTGCCTCCAATTATGTTTCAGCACATGGCAAAGAAATCTGTCTGTCTGTGAACGATCCGCCGCTGCAATAGTCACGGACCGAACTCACATCGCAGTGCGGCCGGGCGTTCAGCTGTGGGGCCGATTGAAAGCCCACAGCCAACCGAACATTGTCATTTGAAAGGGCGAAGCATAAATGGGGAATAAATAGACAGAGGAGCCCGACCATTGCCACGTATCTGCAGTTCTGTAATTTGTTTATGACGGCCCTCAAATATCTCCAGATAGTCCACACTTCCGAACATTAGATAACAAATTCTCAATTAGGGAAATTGTTTCTGCCCGAGAGGCCTGCCTGCATTGGGGCTTTAGCTCCCTCGCATTTACGGAGGGCACACTCTCAGTTTATATTCTGTCCCAAACGCATTTATAGTAAGGAATTGCAAGAAATTAAATAAAAAATAATTCAACTGATGTCAAGAGAAGTGAGGAAATCCAGAAAAGTGTCAACAGACGGGTGATTAAAATTTCGCAATTTACAGAAACGTGCGACTGTACTTACTCTCTTGCGGGTTATTCATTAAATATTATCTGCCGGTGGCACTTTTCTGATCTGAACCAAGTTAGAACAAAACACACAGGAGCAAACAGCTAGCGATTCCAAACTCGACTCCGCACTACAAAACATCAATCAAATGACTAATCGGAAGGGCTGTCCAAAAACCACCGCTATCACGAAAGAACTGTTCGAATATGTTCGAAGTATAAATGCTGATTCTTTTTGCAAAGCAATTCCTTTTAGTGCAAAAATTACTTTGATAAAAAAAGAAAAAAAAGTTAAGCAAAATACTCAACTATTGTTTAGAAGGTGAAAGACAATGACTTCAAGTAGAACATTTTCGAAGTTTTATACATAACAATTTAAAACATCGTCTACAGGTGTCGCCATCCTCGCCAAAAATAAATCGGCTGATTATCACTCACGCACGTCACTTTTTTGTGCGACCCACCCTGTGTTATCTAGTTGAGGTGAAAGAAAGAAACTCTTTGGTGTTTACGGAAAAATCTGTTTGTGCGTAGTTAAAAACAATTAGAAAACTATTTTGCCACTGTTTTAATCGTCTAGTGTTGTTTCTAAAAAAGCAGACCAACCAGCGAAAATGTCGTACGCTTATTTGTTTAAATACATCATCATCGGAGACACGGGTAAAAAATCGATTTTTGTTTAGCCTGTCAAACCCGAACTATGCACTTTTATGATCTTTTTTGCCAGCGGGCAGGCATTAATTATTTCTTAATCAGTCCGTAATTGAAGGCTGCAGATAATGCGAATTGCATACAGCGAAATCTGTCTGCACAGCATAGCGCTAATTTCTAAAATCGGCCTCTTGGTCGGGCAGGGTCTTCCGTAGAAACGAGCCTTCAAGCGTGATGGGAGCTATTTTTCTTGGAAAAACGTAATGCTGTGTGCCCCCATTGTGGATGCAATAATTGTTACAGTGCTCTCGTGAACTTTTCCTTCAATTTCCCTTGTTCCATATGGCTCCCAGTTGAGTCACGTTGTCTTATGCAGAACGAATTCTAACTTTTTAAAAAAATTCTTTCTAGGCGTTGGGAAATCGTGCTTACTGCTGCAATTCACTGATAAAAGATTTCAGCCCGTTCATGACCTAACGATCGGAGTGGAGTTTGGGGCCCGCATGATAACGATCGACGGAAAGCAAATAAAGCTACAAATTTGGGATACAGCTGGACAGGAAGCCTTCAGGTACTCACCCACATCCCTTTCTAATTACTTATTTAT
This sequence comes from Eutolmus rufibarbis, assembly GCA_963920795.1. NCBI lineage: Eukaryota > Metazoa > Arthropoda > Insecta > Diptera > Asilidae > Eutolmus > Eutolmus rufibarbis. Next base: position 40,140,761 of record OY987205.1, read on the forward strand.
TTGCTTTAAAAAAAATATATATATAATATAAATTAAATGAGAATTTTAACAAAGGACAATGCCAGTTCTAGTATGGAGGCTGGCGTCTTTTTTTTTTCTAGCGGCCATCGACCGGACATGGAAATATCGTTTCTAGGCAATGTGACAAACAAAACTTGTTATGACATGTATACCTCTAAACTCAGTCCGAACTGAGTTCTAGAGGTTAGAAGTTATTCACAACATCATAACTTTTGTTGTTGTTTTTCGGATTGTTTGATACTTCTACGTCATACTACAAATTCACGCTGAGGTGCCGTTACATATATACCTATAACTGCTTTTCTATTACGAATTTCTTAATACAATTTTGAGAGAGTATTTCTATGGTGCTAAGGAACAGTTTTATGTAAAAAGAAAAAATCTATTTTTTGAAAATTTTGCATGAGAGGGTCCCCTTAAGAATTATTTCTAACCTCTAGAACTCAGTTCGGACTGAGTTTAGAGGTATACATGTCGTAACAAATTTTGTTTGTCACATTGTCTAGAAACGATATTTCCATGTCCGGTCGATGGCCGCTAGAAAAAAAAAGACGCCAATTTTAGGCATTGGCTTTTCCCACGGTAAAAAAAAAGGTATTTTTTTAGATAGCTGTATTTTAAGATCTTAAGTTTTTAGGCCTTTCAAAAAACTCTGAAACAGAAAGGGACATTTTGAATGTCTGAAAGAAGAGTTATTCTGTTAGTTTTTTAGTTAGAATTTGTTTTAAATCTCTGTTCAGTCTAAAAAAAACTACCTTTGTATTCCTCTTCAGAAGATTACAATGAAGGTTGCCGAAAATAATCCTTAGGAAAAGTCATCTTTAATCAGATCTTTTTACTAGAAAAATAAGAAGTTTTAGTACTCCCCTACCCTTTTTCATTTTTTAAAATTATTAAACCATTTTCATTCAACACATTGTATACTCAGTTCTCCAAGAATTTAGTAAAGAGATCATAAGATTCAAACTCAGTTATTTTATAATTGGTGTTTTGAAAGTTTATACTGAGCTTTATTCCTGAATTCAGAAAGCTTTGATTGTTTTTGTTAAACTTCTCTCGTAAATTCGTATTTGTTTTATGCTTCTTAGATAAACGCCTACGACATTCATTGCCTTACGTTACCTTGTCATGAAAGCATTCGTTTAATATTTTTGGAAAATAGATTCAATGCAAGACAATTATATCTTATGACACATAACATTAATAATTGTTAATTCACTACACAAGTAATAAAGAAACTGAAATTCTAAAATTTCTATATTGTCTTCTAGTTCTGTTGACAATTTTTAGTTTGAAATTTCTTTGAAAGAATGGAGTTTAATACAATTGTATATTTCGAGCCAATAGTCTTCGTCTGGTTATACATAATTTTAAAATCTGGATTGGTGTTTCACACTTTCAGTTCATTTGGGACCGGTTTATAGACTACTTTTACTCCAGATCGGAGTAAAGTTCCGAGAGTTTAATACTGCAAACGTAGTAATTTATAGGCTTCAGACTAAATTTTTGTCTAAAAACAGCATACATATTTCAAATTCTGGACTTCTTTGAAATAATAATCTTATAAAAAAACCCGCATTCTTAACTATTCTCCTATGTTTATTTAAACTTACAGATCTATAACTCGGTCATATTACCGGGGTGCTGCTGGGGCTCTTCTTGTTTATGATATAACGAGACGGGAGACTTTTAATCATTTAACAACTTGGCTCGAGGATGCAAGGCAGCATTCAAATTCGAATATGGTCATTATGCTTATTGGAAACAAAAGGTAATCAAGCCTATACATACATCCTTTAGCAAGTTTTAAATTATTAATATTTTAAATGTTACAGCGATTTAGATTCAAGGCGTGAAGTCAAGAAAGAAGAAGGCGAAGCCTTCGCTAGAGAACATGGTTTAGTTTTTATGGAAACTTCAGCTCGAACAGCTGCGAATGTCGAAGAAGCTTTCATTAACACCGCGAAGGAAATTTACGAAAAGATTCAAGAAGGCGTATTTGACATTAACAACGAGGTGAGAAAAAAATCTGGTTTTGAGCTAGAAATATTTAATAAAATATTCGCTTATTAGGCTAATGGAATAAAAATCGGTCAACAACATTCCCCAACAAATCCTTCGTTACCAGGCGCTGGAAGCCAGACTGGACAAGCAGGAGGTGGCTGTTGTTAAAAAACCCTTTCTATCTGGACATACTTCCAATTATTTACAATTTAAAAGTAAAGTTTTATTAGTTACGAAGGATTTTATTTTCTCTATCAGAAATCAAGTTTTATATAAACGAATAAAAAAATAATATATCAATTCTAACTTATGCAAACCAGACGAACTCTGTTACTGTTGATCGACCCAAATTAGCCGAGCCGACGGTAGTAGTAATAATACTTTCCTCATCTTAGCCAACAAATTAAGTTCAAGTCTATGTAAAGTGATACTTTTTCTTCAAATTCTTTTCATCACTTTTTCGTAGCCAGCTCTACACTCAACTAAATTCTTCTGAAGCGTAACTTTTCGTATGTATTTTATGAAAATGAGAACAGGAACTATTCTAGGTATCTAAAATTATATATTTGTAGTATGTACACTATTTAAATATATGACTAGTACTGTGTCGGATAAATTTTTGTATGTCCTTAGGGTGGATGCTCGGTGTTAGAACTGAATGGGCTTTGCATATATTTACATTGCTTTGCAGGAACAGGAAAAAAAATACATTAATTATTTGTGCACGCTAATATGGCATAGGCCCTAAATGTTTTTAATAATTGTATCACTATCGATATGTTCACAACCAGTTCGCTTCCCATAACTTACATAAGGCCGTATTCTGGAATTCAAATCGATTCGAAACGTGTTTTAAATTTTCTACGTTTCGAATGGATTTGCGTTCTGTCAGAGTTAGGAATAAGGTAAAATTCAGCAGTAACAATCAGAAAATGAAAACATTTTTACGGAACTTTGTATAAATATCGTTTCTTTCAAATCTTCCTACTCATGGAAACGATTACAAAAGCGTTTAAGTTTCTGTAAAATTTGTCAATTGCATAAAAAGCCTTCGAGTTGTGAAGTTCACGAAATCTATCTTTCTAGTTTCTTTTACTATTTTTAGCTTGTAAATCATTGTTTTTGTTTTAATGAATAAATAATAGATTGTTTTTTAAAAGCTACAAATTGGAATTACATATATATTTTTTTTTATTGGTTCTCAATTTTGCAATATAATTATAGTTTTAAAATGTACAAGTTCGTTTAAACTCTTAAATCGTTTTTAAAACGTTATACGCTGATGTAATTTAGCCAAAACTATTTTTAATGTAATCATAAACCAGCGAGAGATTTCCTTTATACATTTTTAGTTTTAAGCGATTGTATTATAAAAAAAAAAATATTCTTACAGATATGAAGCAATTTTTGTCACAGCTAACAATACACGATTTAAATAACAAGTTTCAGCTTTTCAATTAATTCAGTTAATTCTGTTTGCAATTTAATAGAAATTGTTTATAAATATTTGAATAAAATTAAATGAAATCTTTAAAGATCATCGATTTGATTGAGCAACAGTAATTTCTGAGGCCGCAATTCAGTATCTTCGAAAATATTAGTGCAGATAACCGCGAGCTTTCTGCGATGGAAGCCAACTTTGAATAGAATTAGTACTATAAAACAAAAACACGTTTAATACGATTTTCAAGTACTCAGGGAAAGAAATAAAATTTCATGCGCACAATCCTATTAAGGGGGTATTCAACTTTAAAATTTAAAAAAGTAAATGTTTTTGAGGAATTTTGTTTTGTACATTGTAACAGATTTTATTGAAAAGAATATTCCTTATAAAACCAAACTTATCGCAAAAAACATTTTTTTTTTAAGAAAAATTAAATTATAAATGACACTGAAGAGAGGGTTTTTATGACTAAATAAGTTATTTTTAATCGTCAAAACCAGGTGGAAATACTCCCTTTGTTGCCTATTGATAAAAAAATATGTAGTTGTACGTTTTATATTTATATTGTGTACCACTGCAATAATCTCTGAACTATAACAATGAAATAAAGTGATGTTATAAAATAAGGACACTTCGCAATGAGATAAATTGTTGCGAAAGTTTGAAATTCCACTATTTGAAGTGGTTTGGATGAATGTTTTAGCATGTTCTTGTCTCACCATCTCGAGTTTATCTGCCTTACATTATATGTATGCCTCATTGTCTTTGAACCGAACGTCTTCTGAGGCCTTAATAAGAAATTATTGGTTTTGTTTCATTTTCATCAGGTAAAGTAGACTAAATGGTGCAAATCCTTTCGTTTCTTATAATAAATCTAATAGTAAATACTAGAAAATGTTTTTATTAGATTCGAAGCTTCGATCTGTAAGGTTTGCCTCCTTCCGTAGCGTGAGGGACGGAAAAAAACAAATGCCGAAACTTTGCATAGTACATACATATGTATTCGAATGGTTGTGGCGAACACAAAACAACTATCAGAGCACTTAATATCTTAGGAAGCTAATTCTAGACTATAACTTTTACACCACCTTTAGTTTATAAACTTTTAAACAATATCAGCTCATACTCTTACTTAGTCCCCTTTCCGACGGAAACAAAGTTGTAATAATTATAATTAACTTTTAATTGCTTAGGTGCAGTCGAAATTGTTTTGAAATTTAATTGATTTGGTGTGTATAACACCTTAAAAATATTATCTGAAAACTTCAAGTTCCAAAGGAATTGGTTGGAACTTTAACTCTGTTTTACTACGCGCTTTTCTCTGACCTATCAAATCAATTAAAATTATTTTTTAAAGTTTTTTAAGATCCTCTGTGAAACTATCAGAAAACGCTTATTTTGTTTTTTTATTTAATGTATTTTTCGTTTTTATTTAAATATAAATTTATTCTCTGTTTGACTAACCTTAATTATTCAAGCAGATATAATTGGAGTGAGAATGATTCTTTTTTCAGTTGGCAAAACTAAGTAAAGCATAAAATATTTAATGATCGCCTCAAAAAGAAACACATTTTTATTTTGTTAAATAAGTCATATATTGGAAATTCATGACAGTCAAAATGTTTCGTCCTAAGTACTAACGTTCGTAGAATAATAATACTTTTATTAATAAAATGACAACTAATAAGTACAATAATTTGGAAGTCCCTCAAAAATTGTGTGCTAAAAACATTAAGCTGGTGCAATATAACAGTCGTATTATTATAAGTACATTGCAGGTGGCGTCCTATGCCATCACTGTCGGTGCAAATTGACAATCACATGAAATTGACGAAAATTATTTAAGAATCGCTATCACTGCCATTGTTCTTTTTGTCTCGGTTTTCCAAGATATCGATTACGTAGGCCAAGACTCCAGATAATGCTATGAAGAAACCAGCAGTATAAAACGTATCGTCCCATCTGTTGAATACAAAATTTATTTTACAATCGTTTGACGCAATTTTAAAATCACCTTACCTTAGCGTTATATCATACATAACACCAGCAAGTGGTGGTCCAATCAAACTACCAACACCTTGCACAAGAAGTACAAGACCATAGGCACAAGTGAAATCATCTAGATCTACTAAGCTTACTAAAATACTAGGTGTAAATGAGAAGGTGCTAGCAAAAGTCAAACCGAAAAGCACACTGAGTAATATAAGAGCCGTATAGTTGGTTATAACTACTGGCATTAAGGCAACCGATAGTCCACAAACTAAAAATAATAACATATATAAGTTCTCATTTTGTGCAAATTACTGAAGTGACCTACGAATAAGACAAACTGCATAAGTAATGTTAACGTTTAACCACGGCCGATCTCCAATGAATCCAAGGCCAACCATTCCAATCGTGTTGAAAATTCCTATTATTGATATCAGCATGGCGCTGTCTTCTTCAGTGTAGTTATACGTGATCATTTGTTCAGTTATGTAGAAATATGGAATAATGTACCTGTAATGATAAAATTATTAGTGTCTTACATTTTTCAGTTTTATTTTTGTCTAATGTTTTTCATTTGAAGGAAATTTTATATTATTACATGTAAATATTAAAATGCATTATTACATCCCTCTAGACGACGGGTTATTTTCTGATTTCCCTAATTTTGTTAATGTGATGCTTCAAGAAAAGGTTAGCTATTAAAGTAGAGCAATTATTCGTGATTTTATGACTCATATGTATTTGAAAAATAGGAAATGCAGTGCTGCTCTAAAAATGTTTTCAGGAAATCCTTACCCAATTATTTTCAGTTAATAAGGCCTGCTGGAATCGAATCGAAAGGAGCTTAAAAATGCCTTTATTGGATAAAATTCCTAAAATTCTTACTAATTCATTTTAGTTACCTTTATTTTCTTTGATTTCAGCAAGTTTTGCTGCACATAACATCGAAATAATTCGATTGAACTTTTCTAATCGAATTATTTTAAGAAAAAATTAATTGAAGTCAAAGGTTACTGAAATGATTTTATGAAAATTTTGGGAACATTATTAAGGAATTTTTTTTTTCCAAAAAGAGCTTTCCTAAGCTCCTTTCAATTCGATTCCAGTGGATTTAATGATCGGCCCCATAGTAAAATCTCAGGAAGTTATATTGTATCAGCATTGAATTTGAAATCAATGGACATTTTTAATGAGATTTCTATGAAACTCAGTGTTTACAGTAGAACTGGATGCTGTTGCCGCAATTATAAATTACAGAGAGCGGGTCTGCTGCGATTCTCCTTTTAATCTGATAGCCAAGGAACGAGAACAAGAAATTACTCATCCTCAGTAGTGTGCAATGCCCCGAAAACTTTTTTATTTGTCTACTGATATTCTTGCATTTCTCATTTGAAACACTTATCACTTTTTTGAATTCGTTGACTTTGGTAGACGAGCACCATCCTTAAAAATATTTTTCCTTTAGTAATATGTGGAATGAAATAAATAAATGTTCGTTGCTTTTTTGTCGTGTCGTCTTTCTAAATGTGGCTTGTAGACTCCCAATGGTGCTAGTAATGCTATGTTAAAAACCAATATAATGCGTTGTGAGTTATCTTTTTGAAATTTTAGGCGCTCCAACAAGCGCAAGCGAAAAAAGCATTTATGCATTCAGGCAAAGACTTTTAGAATGTACGTGATGGGCATTTAGACTTGAGTTCAGGCTTAGAATGTTGCATAATTGGTTAGACAAACGTATCGAAAGCAACACAGTCAAACGCTTAAAACGGAAGCCTCTCAGACTAGGAGAGATTGTTTGCCAAGCTTCTTGATTCATTTGTTAATAAAAGCTAACCGGCATTGAGCTATGTACATTAAGAGATGGTCCGCATATTACCAGACTATGCGTTGTACTTTTGTAAGATTTATTTTAATTGATACTATCTGTGATAATTAGGCTGATCCTGAGCTTTAACGACAATTAACATTTCGGTTGCTGATTTTACTTTGAAAATTCATGACTTTCTCCAGGAGTCTAATTATGCCAGGAAGCAGCTATTTAATGAACACAGCATTTGTTTTGATTTTAATTTAACCAAGGCACTTTTGTAGTTTAAGAATTAGCTAAGGAAATTAAATTAAATGGACTGTTGTTTACTTTTACTTGCTTAAGTAATTATTTGTAATGAATATTGGTATAAATCAATAAAATCGGGGTACTTCTTGCAACTTCACATAATTCAAATTTAATTCACTGATGAAAATTTACCTTCAGCTTGCAATCATTATGTATATGAATTGAATATTGCAGTGGCAGTGCTTTGGCGTTTTGTGGATGTGCAGTGCATGCTTAAAAGGTAATTTAACCGAAGCTCTGGCTTGGAGAGATTTGTCTCTAAGCCTCGAATAGACAATACTGCTGACTGTATTTCATTACAATTAAAAAACTTTCAATTTCAATTCTTATCTATTTGCTTGCTATTTATTTGAAACTACGTTTATTTATGCTGCTGATTACAATCTAATTTTAACTAATAAAATATACCTGCTGCAAATCAATTTAGTTTGGGTAAAACAAGTAAGTTTTATTTACTTAAACATCCCACACAAAATGAAACGGCGATTTTCACTCTACAGAAAATATACCACCATATATCTGTTCTATATTATTGCATTCCTATTATACTCAAATTTATTGGTGAGCGCCGGTAGTTCTATTTTATATTATTTCTCTTCGAACGAATCCCGTATAAATTTATATCTTGCTGTTTATGAATTCACTTCCATTATTGCATTCACTGGGCAATTTATAATAAATACATTCTGGCAGATCGAGATTTATAGCACACATCTGAATTTAAATGATATCAACGTCCAAATATAAGCAACGTTCATGAGCTGTGAACTGCTTGCTTAGTATGACACATGTAGCTCTACCTGTAAAATTGCTTAAATGATCTCTTAAATATGATAAATAAAACGTCTTAGATCTGATTACAGAATACTTTTTTGCTTAGGTATTCATAGAGGTTTTTCAATAGCTATTTTTCCTCAAAAATCACATTAAACCAAATAAACCTTCAGCTAGCTAAAATAGTCATTATAGTTGTATAGGAGATTATCCTGAACCCTAAAATAAGACCTCTACTATATGTAAATGAATTAATTAAGCTAATAAAACAATTGAATTGAATTGAATTTTGCTTAGGTAATTGCCTCAGTACTGCCTTAGTACTTTTAAAGTCTTAAATTCAATATAAGTCATGAAAAGTAATTAATTAATATTGAATGCTTAGCAATTTTAAAAGCAGGATAATAAATCGTAGTCTACACGCGCAAAAAGCAATTTTCTTTTAGCGACAAAATATTTTTGTTTTTAAGTTGTTTTAAAGTCACAAATATTCCTAAAAAATTCGATTTTCTTTTTCCAATCCCAAGATATACCACATCAACGCCAAGGCAAATTTAAAATAGTGCCTCGTGGAACTACTTTCAAAAATAATTCTAATTTATAGAATACATTCATACAAATTACGTAAAACAGTAGCAACACATATCATCAAGTCGTTAAAACTGCTTAAAACGCCTGCAATAATATATGATAAATTGCTCAACTGGCAATAAATTCAGCCATCATTGGGAGTACAAGGCAATGAATTGGATAAACTGAAAAGCTGAAGCGGTTTAATTCAGTTTTTGAACAAGACTAAAAATAGCTAAATATTGTACATCCGCTTCATACAAAATAAAATATGAAACACATCTGCAAACTAATTACAAGACTTTAAAAAAATTTATTTTTGTTGATTGACGGTGCCAAAATATGATTTCGAGACAAAAGGAAAGCATTCAAGGTTAGAAGTTATTTTTAAGAAAATCCATTAAGAAAATCGTGTATTTAATCTACTTACCAAATAAAGAGCAATAATGTTGATAAATTGAAAATTGTAAATTTTAGGTCCAGGAAAAGAGAGAAGTCGAAGATAGCTTTCATGATGTCAACAAAATTATCATACCAAGCCTGCAAACAGAAAGAACGAACAATGTGATACTGTGTTGTGATGAGAGTGCCAAATAGAAAGTAAACATACCTCCTCATCTTCTCTGGCTATTGTTGTCATGGAATTTCGATAAATGTTTGGACAAGAAGATGCCCTTAGCCGGTACCTGTGGGTGTTCAGCAATGCACCTCGATAATGAATTGAATTTCGATGGATTCGCATATTTTTTAAATAGTTCGCATTCTTCAGAGTTAAATTACGTTTTAAACTCATTTTTCTGCTGTCATGCTGCTTTTTCCTGGCTGATTCCCTTTGAATATTTGAAAAGTCTGCTTCGACTCCTTCGGGGATTGGAATGACCACTCCATTAGATACTTCCATTTCAGAGCTGTTCAAGGGTCCTTGGAGCAAGAGGGAGGTGTCCTCCCGTGTTGAATCATCATGGTTGTGTAAAATATCGAGGGAATTACCCCGGAAGCTCTTACGAATATTTGGAGAGGAGTTATTGAGTTTGGCCATAAGATTTTCATTCAAAGAAAGGCGACTTCCATTGAGTCGCTCGTTTGTGAACTCGTGTAGTTTGTTTGGAATATATTCATTTTCCGTATTCAAAGATGTTAAAGATGTCCTAAATGGTGTGTCGAGGATAGTTGAAACCTTTTCTGATGGTGATAAAGTCTCTACGCTAGCTATATATTTTTTCTTATCGCTGGAGGTGGGATCATTGCCAGTAGAGATTGAAATAAGATTTTCGCGCGATATTGTATTGCGATCAGCCTTTTGACGCAGAGATCTTCTGCTTACCCGTTTTACTTCATCAATACTGCCAAGGTCTAGAGAGTTGAAATATGTTGGAAGGAATATCTCACTTCGATATTTCTTCGCAGCTTTTATATTATCACGATCGATGATTTGTTGATTGGCCTCTGTGTTACAATTAGTAACTAATGTATCTAGCACCGCTTCCCTGGGAGCTCCAGTTTCAAGCATTTTTTTAATTTCATCCAAACAAATGCTTGAATTTGAAAATGTTGTGACACTTTGTGAACGACTTTCCAAGCGATTTTCTTCAATTAACCACTCTGGATCGCGCATCAACGCACCAAATATGCAGGTATGTAGCATTGTTCCTGCTAAAATTAACGTAGCTCCACGCCAGCCGAAATATTCTATTAACCATTGTGTGAAGGGAGCGTATAAGAAAGTTCCGATCCCAGTGCCAGATGCTCCTATTCCAGTAGCAAACGTTCGTTTTTTGTCGAACCAAAAAGCAATGGATACTACCGCAGTAACATATCCAATGCCTAATCCCAGTCCAGATATAATACCAAAGGTCAGGTAAAGCATTTCAATGGAGTTGCAAAGAGATGCTAATGCAAATCCAGATGAAGATACTAAACCCCCAATGATGGTCATCCTACGACATCCGTATTTGTCTACTAAGTTCGACATAACAGGGCCTACCATCAAAGGTACTGCAAGAAATAGGGATCCAATCCACGCAGTCTTGGACTTACTCTCCTTAAAGTAAGCCAGGAGTTCCGTGTAAAGGAGCCCAAATGAGAACGATATTCCATCAGCGATCAATGATACACAGAAAGACGCGAATACAACGACCCATCCGAAACCACCATCAGGTATTTTCGATTTTTTCGCGTCAGTCGAAGATTCTATTGAGTCAGAGGATTCTGTCTCAGAAATGAATCGTTTCCTTTTTTTTAATCTGTTATCCTCGCATATTGTCCCTAGAGTGCTTTCCGAAAGATTGCAAAATGTTACTTCAGGGATAGTGGATTTAACCAGAAGTTGATCCTTTCCGTTTCTCTGTTTTTCATTGCAAGGTCCTCCATTCTGATTAATAGATGACTTCAATTCAACCATTATGCTTATCTGGCCGCGTTACTTACGTCAGTAAAAATAAATTGGCGGCGACAAATCCGAAAATATCTCAATAGACCAATGTCTTAAGTACACAGCTGCCGACAGATATCGCCAAAACTCGCGTAAAAACGGATAATTCAAGAAGTATTCAGCGCCGATTGACGTCACCAAATTAACAGCGGAATCTCGGCTTTCCCGGGTTGCCTTCCTTCAACTTGACCCGATGCGCAAGAAACTTTGATCAAATAAATTTTCGCTTGGCTTAAGTCCAAAGTGCTCTTCTGCTACACCTTTGAATAACTTCCTTCATACCTCCGCGAATGTGAAACTTTCTGGCTTGCAGTTTAGGTAGACTCATCCGGATTTAGAATTTTGGTCTCGATTCCGTGCGAAATTGAATTTTCTATAATCTACTCACTATTAGAGCTTATGTTCGATTTTGTGAATTATTATATTGAGAAATAAGCATAAAAATTTTATTTTTTGCAACGCTTTTAAACAACAAAACTACAACTAGAGAGAACGTATAGAGCACCTCCTGTTAATTCACCACAATTATTTTGAGTCCTTAAATTGTTAAATCTAAGTCTAGGATCTCTCGCAGTGTAGCGTAAACACAACTTCACAGATTTATCAAATGTGCAATTAGTCCGAATTTCATGCATTAATAACCGAATGCGGTTTATCACAGATACGGTCGTTTCGCTTTTGACGGACATGCGGCAAGTAAGTTCTTTGGGACGCGGGTAAGATGCAAAAAGGATGTTTTTTTGTGCTTAATATGGATGAGGATTGCTCTCTTGTTGTACTTCGGATTAATATTACTCAGCCTTTTATAGGGCAGAAATTCGTGTCATATGAAAACCTTGTTTCCTGTGGACATATCTCGTTATTTATTTTTGATATCTCTGCAGCTAGATCGATATCGACGTTGGGATGTAGACAACCGATAATTTTACTTTTCCAAATAATCTGAAAAGATAGAAATAAATATGCATATTAATGGACGTTAATATTGATAGCTTCATAAGAATAAGAATAATGCCATTTAGGTTTGATAAGGGTTTTTGTAACCATATTGTAAAACATGAACATCTATGAACTCTCAATAAGACTCCGCTACTGCACACAAAATTTCTAGGCCGCGTCATTCCATGAAACGGCGCGATCATTTGGCTGAGAAGATCATGCCCAAAAAATCTTCTAGACCTCATTGTCTGAGGTTATTTAAAAAGTAAGTCTATTAGATGAAATCGAAAAAGACGATTCAGAAAATACAACAGATAACAACATACGGTCGAATTCTTAATTCCGGTACAAAGCTTTAAAACCTTCCACGTTTCGAAAGAGAGTCTGTGTGGTACTGCGATTATTCGAAAATGATAATAAACGCAATAAACGACAAATTAAACATCGCTGTTAACGTTGTAAAACTGATAATTATTTTTATTTGCTAAAACACTAAAGTGCAAATATAGAAAACCTAGACATGAAAACAATATTTAACAACTTCATAACAATTTTAATTCTGGATATAGAATATCTTTATTGCAAGGCACAGCAAATACTCTTATTTAAATGTTAACTTCACGAGTGCAGACGGCGAGTTCATGTATTGCACGCTTTTTTAAACTTTAAATCATTTTAAACCTTGAGTTGCCACCTTTAATTGCTACGTAAATCTGGTGACCAGCACGAGCGTTTAAACTTAAATCATGAAGAATAAACAGAAACAGTTTAAAAGGAACTGAGGTCGTTTTCCCGCATATATTCAAGACAATGAACACTTTTGGAGCGTTATCTAATACCAAGAAAATAAATAAATCAGCTGTAAATTTACATAAATCTCTTGATGCAATTTTTGAAGACAATTAAAAATTTAATTATAGCTTGTAAGTATTACAGGTTACTCATACATATAGCCACAGCTATAAAAATCTCACTACCGTTGTAGTGTTATCCTAGTATTATATAGGTATAACAAATAATTAGGGGATAAGTTGACCTTGAGCAATACAATTCTACTTTCTTCTTTTGAATAATAATGTCAGCTTTATGCGAAATTTTATAGTATATATTTCTTTTACACGTTAATTTTTTTTATCCAAATCGCCCACTTAACTCACTACAATGTCTTGACATATCTTTTAAAGGAGCACAATTCTTCTTTTTATAGTATTCATAATAAGAAGAAAGCAGATAGAATGAAAGAACAAACTCCATACATATACCTTTAAGAAAACAGCCTGAAGTAAAACTTTATCAGACGTTAATTAAATGAAATGATTATACATATATTTTTTTCTTTAGAAAGATGAGAGCTATCTTAATATGCAATCGAGACACATTTTTATTATCTTTGAAGATTACTCTATAATACGAGGCCTTTTATCATATTTGTTTTTACAATGATGCAAAGTTATGCACTTTTAAAATTTGCAATGAATCATTCAGTCAAACTAATGCTGTTTTAAACTGGTTTGTTGATTATATAAAAAAATATCGATTATAGCAGTGAAAATCTATTTTTAAAACATAACGTGACTTTTATTAAATCCAATCTTTTTGTATTTAAAAAATTTCTCATTGAGTTGTGCCGTTGAAGCAGAAAGCACGTTGTCTGATTAAATTGCCATGACTAATAGCTGCAACCTTTTCACAGTTCAAAGATATCACCTGAAACATTTCCGATATATCCAGATATCAGCAAATAACAAATGATTGTGATTACGTATTACACATTTTTTTTCGATAAAATATAATAACAATTTTTGTATTAAATAAATAAATTCATTAACTTAAATTAACTCGATAAAAAAAATAAAGCCCAATGATACATAACATTATTTTTAGGGTATATAAAACTTCACTGTGAACTATTTACTGCATAGTACGGATGTATAATATCATACTTGACGAAGTTAGAACGACGGATATTTGTTTTTCGCAAAGATAGTTAAAAATTGAAAAATGTACGTCAAATTTTAGGAATTGAATTTACACGATAAATCATCGATGCTTAGTAGTTTTGGTTTAGGTAAATACTGATTTTTTATAGAATTGTGCTTTTCAAGTAATTTTTGTCGCGGACAAGAGTTAAAACTGACACTTTAATTTCATATACCGTTAATAATGCTTTATGATAAGAAGAAAATAAATATTGTTTGAAATAACTCGAACAATTTGTAATACTTTTGATTAATAAATATTTAATTGATAGTTAAAAAGATCGACAAATTACTTCTTAAAAGAAATCCATTGTTCTTTTCGCAATCACCAATGAAAACTTTTCAAACTTCAAATATTTTTTAAGACTTCTAAATTGTATAATATAACCCCTTCAATGTCTTGTGAAATCGATTTACGTGTATCTCTCTTGCGAAAATAAATCACAAAAAAGATACTTAAAAATATCCAGGGAAATAATCAAAAGTACTTCAATTTATCAAACTCTACTTGATTTTAATTGACAACGAAACAATTTTTCCGAGATATATAGTGTTTAATCTATGCATCTCGACTATTTTTGATAAGGCAATAAATGTACTAGTAAAAACTAGTTGCTATGTTTAAATAAGGAAATTGTCGTATACTAAAAATTCAACCAGGTAATTCTTAAAAAAATCACCTGGTACTTTTCAAAAATGAAATACTTCCTTGCTTCGATATATCTAATCTAAATTATAAGGGGTGTTCACCATTTGTTGTATTCTATTATATCGTTATACAAAGTGTAAAATTTGGTATTTTCTTAGTTGTTTCTATAGCCTATAACCGATTTTTTACACCTTTTACAGCTATAGCAACAAATTATTAATATCCTTCTTGTACGCTCTGTTGTAAAGGTATAAATGAATTTGAAATTGAAATTGGTAAAAAAACAGTTCTCTTGATATTCCACGATATTTTCTTCTTCATTAGAATCAACAACTTGGAACAGCTGGTGTTTGAGTTATAATAAACCAACCTTCACAATATAACATATCTGTATATAAATTTATACACTTTTGTAAATAGCAAAAAACTACCGCACACTTATGTTTCACAAAATATATACCTATACACTAATTTTACATAATCAAATGAATTCTTAAGCACGTTTTCGTAACTTTATTCAGACCCAAATAATATTCGAGTAATGTTTTCCTACTTCTTGCACACGCCTATAATAACTGCGGGTATCAATGATACCATCATTCTTTTAGCAAAAATGAGTAACAAGGGAATAAATCTTATCACCTTTAATATTCTATTAGCTTTAATCTTATCACTAATGTTAATTGCACATTGTAAAATTTACACTAAGAAAATAATTTGGACAAAGTCTTTAAGAGGCTTAAAATAGACAAATGGTAATACGTATGTATTTATGATTATCTTTAATGATTGCAAAATATTTCATTTGCAATTAAAAGCTAAAAGATCACACTCAAATACAAATATAAAATAACTATGTTTATAAAGGTGGGTCTAAAACAACTTCACAATTATATATATTTTTCTTTTCAAGGCTATTTGAAAATGTCTTTGTATATTAATGATGTACATGTTCATAAAATGTATTCAATCATTCCACTGAATCTTATCAGCTAGGTATAAGCTCATACCGTAAATTTAAAAATTAAGATCTACGACAAAAAACAAGCATTTTGATAAATAAGACAAAGTGTAATTCGATTCCTATTACAACTTCTAAATGTTGTCAAATTAGGAACTCCCGAAATATTCTTGTATATGTATTAATATATAGTATTAAGTCGAATGACAATGTGAGCTCTCATTTAAAGTCAATGTTTTACATATTTGTGCAACCTTGATAAAATTATAACATTTTTATATGTGCCTTAAAGCAATAATCCTTATGTAACATTAATTAATCTTTTTAAAAGAGTTTTAAATATGTAAGGTCTTATTAATTCGTTAAGCAGATGTGGCGTGTTCGCAAATTCGAAAATATATACATTTTTTTATGCAACAAATTTTTCTTCGATAATTGAAAATAAACCATAAACCACATCTTAAAAAAATATTCTCTATTCTATCTATAGTATCTAATAATATGCAAGTGTAGATATGCAGATAAAGTGTAAAACAAATAATATTTAAGTTTATTGCAGTAAAATTCATAATGATGATCTCTTTTTAAGGTGTGTTCTGATCTAGGTACCCAAGAAAATTACGTAATTTTAGAGAATTTTTTTTTCACATTAGGAAATAAGAGTCGCACTCGGGTTTTTTGCCACATATTTATTACGAGTTCAAGTACAAACAGTAAATTTTTGAAGTAAAAATAATGTCTTCAGAGCCTATTTATGTTTGCTGAAACGCAGGTGTCAAAAAAAGGCCTATTTTTTGTAAGTTGTGGCACTAGTAAAAATTATTTATAATCAAATTTTCAAAAAATTTCATAAAATATAAGAGAGTGGTTGGAGGTTATTAATATCAATAAAATTATTAAAAAATCAAAAATTAACAAAATGGCTGACAAGTAAAAATTACGTCAGGGATTTTCTTCATTATTTTGCTTTTAAAATAGTTATAAGAATTATAATGAACATATTATTCTTTTTTTAGGTATAAGCTCCAATAAATTAAGTCTACTTTCAAATAAAACTTAAACTGAGTCGATATCTTATTTCGCTTAAAAGTTATATTATAGCTTACATATAACTTTTCCAATTTTCAAGATTTTTGCAAATTTCTTTTGGGAATTTATTCAGACAGGTTCATAGCACATTTGAATAAAAAAAAAAAAAAAAAAATCGATTTTTTAAAATTGGGACAAAAATTTAAAACAGGTTCTTAAGAGGAGAAAACTTAATTATACTTTTAGGAGAACTGTGAAAAATACTCTGAATAACATCCTACATTCTACTAATAGCTAACTACTAATTAGCATGATTATTTTTAATTGCCCTTAATTTTCGCATTCATTTTAAAGTCTACAATCAGAACTAAATGTAACTACTGAATAATAAAATGTACCTTTGGAATGATAATAAATTTCTCAAAACGCAGTAAATCTAGCAAAAGTTATCTTCAAAGTTGAAAGTGCCAGTTGGTTCAATATCACTGTAACCACTTGTAGACTACATACTACAAGAATAAACTTAAACGAGTCCCAAACGGTTTGACGACGATCATCCACAAGGAGGTATGTGAGAATCTTTACCAAGTAAAAGATAACTCACTCCAACTCCAGTACATCTTCTATTCTGCATATAACGAACAGTATAAACAAAAAAAGTACATGCATACTTAACTGATACGATAAATAAATATGACCATCATTGCATTACTTTTCGCATCTCTCAATTCCAAATAACTTATAATCTGCATTTGCCTAAATCTTTGAAATTAACAAAGTTTAGAAATTTAATTTCTTACTCGTATGTTGTCAATATGAAAAACACTTTTTCTATGATGTGCAGATCAATGAACTCATTAAACTTCTGAAAATTAAACAAAGAGATATATCGATAAATACAGATAAATTGAATAACAACAGACCCAGTGAATAATAAATTATTCTGCCAAGTTATTGTGACAATTGTTCGCTGTGTTATAAACAGTGGCAAAGTATCAATTCAATCCAATTGAGATCTATAACGCCTTCCAATGAGACTCAATTACGAGTAATTTAGTAATGTGATCTTATGCGATTAAAACGTTCTTATATAACAAGCGTGGGGAGTAAAATAAAACTACACACATACAGGTCCTATAACAGCTTTTTTAATGAATTTTTTTCACTTAGAAAATTTTTTATCCGTTTACTAAGAAAAGTAATGCGCATACAAATATTAAGTAAACACTTGGACGATAGTGTATGTGATATTTAGTAAAAGATAGAAAATAGGTATTTTTAAATATATTGTGTATTCTTAAATGAACGATTATGAAACGATGATAAAAAGGAAACTCTGTACTTTGCGAACAGTACTTGAGCTCGGCTAAGCGATGAAAAAATATATTTAGTGTTTTTACAATTTGCTAGATACATGGGTTACTTCTAACAATTCTTATTTAATCAACTTCTAATTTAAGGGATCATCACAGTGTGAAATTTTAAAAAAATCTTTTTTTGTTTTTGCATTATCGGATAGTATACACTATTATAAACATTCTCTTGAATTTTTAAATCAAAATTGGAATTATTTCGGTAACTACAGAATTTCTTAGAGAAAGGGAACGGAGCGTAACACCTGCCTCGTCCGTCACTTCAAACATTAAACGCGTTTTTCTCGGAATGATATTTTTCAAAACGGTGTCCACTCTCGAAGGAAGAGTTTTCAAGCTATCCATTTCAAATTTTGACAGAACATTCTTCACGTCATTCTCTATCGTGCTATGGAAGCTTTTTTTTTTTTTTTTTTACATCTTCCTATTTTTTTTTTACGAAAAATTGTCGAAAAAAAAGGCTAAATTCGAAACGTTTTGTTTAAACCGCCGTCATTTTGTCAAATTAAAAAAAAAAAAAAAAAAAAAAAAAAAAAAAAAAAAAAAAAAAAAAAAAAAAAAAAAAAAAAAAAAAAAAAAAAAAATCCATAGCACGATAGCGGCTTTCCTACAGATTAATAATCTTTTTGAAATTTTTGTTTCAAAACAGGACTAAGGCCACGATCCTGGACACCATACAGAACCTTTTTTTTAAAGAATACTTTTTAATAATTTATTATACTATTAATAAATAAATAAATAAACTTAAAAATTATTTTGTATTCATTTTGTATTCTTTATCACTGCCTTGATTTGTAAAAAAAAACAAAAAAAACCAGACCGATTAGTTTATCCTAACCATAAACAAAAAAAATCGCGAAATCAGTGATTTTTCGGAGGGTCACACTGTGATGATCCCTTAAACAACATTTTCAAAAATAAATTCCTGATTTTCGATATTTTGGAAATTATAATGCTAGTTTCATTCCTACAAACAAAAATATTTTAAAAATGCTCAACGAGCTTCGTTAACGATTGTTAAGAATAGAACAAAAAAATACAAAGGAAATATAACTTCGTTCAAAAGAAAATTGACTAACTTAGAAAAAAAATTATGAATAAACCAATTGTTTTTTAAACAGGGAAGTAATTATTTCTAATCTTAAATCTAAATAAAGTTGTAAAATATAATGTAAATATAATGCAAAACAATTCATCTAATTATAATTTTACCCATAATATTATTCTTTAGCTCGTGGTTTTAAGTGAAAAATCTTTTCCTTCTTTTGTTTTCCTTTTATTTCACGTTTTTAGGTTAGGAATTAGTAAGGAAGGAATTAGTTAAAAATTTGGTTAGTTACTTGAATGTTGAAAGGTCGCCTTAAAAACTTCTCGGATTAACAAGATTTTTTCGCTAAATGTTTTATTTTAATTCAGTCATAATTCTGAGTAAATCGCGAAATCAACCCAATAGTCCGAGAATTATAGTCGATTTTCTTTTATCTATTTCAAATTTTAGTATTGTAAATGTTAATAGCCTCTGATCCTATGTTAAATCTAAGACCTTCGACGGTTCATGGCGATTCTACCGCAAAAAGTTTTATGACAATCTTCTCAGATATCCCCAAGAAATTTGTTAGAATACACATACAATATGTATACCTACATATGTACTTACTACATTAATATAAATATGCAAAACAGTAAACGTCATTTGTTTAACTTTATTTATTATATGTTCTTTAGATTTTCAGGTGCTAGACTGTTATCCCTTAGTGCTTAATCGAAAAAATACATATTTATTTTTGAATCAAACAAAAATATCTAATAAAAAAGCTGATTTCCTGTAGATAACAATATAAACATGTTTTTATACAGCACATTATTTAAAATAGATTTAGGTCATCGTAAACGATGTTTTAACTTTAACGGAGAGTATCTTTTATGCATTAGACACACATAATAAATAAAAATTAACGTTTGGTGTTTTTAAAGCAGTAAACCTAAAATAAACCTGCTTTAGATTTATAGAGCCATTTTTATCACTAATTAACTGACTTCCAATTTACGATATCGGCATCGCGTCAGCAAAATTACCACTTGCCACGCAACGGCCATGCTAAGCAAGTTAATAAATAACGACTAATATCCAAAAATCTTATCTTGCCGCTTATATATTCACATCTGTTATTAAGAAACATTGCAACGTGCCTGATAACAAATTTAATCTGAATTGTCAAAATTGAGATTTTAATCCGATCATTTTTTGATAGGTACTTACGGAAGTAAATCGTCATTATACTTAAAATTCGTTATCAAGTTCACTGCTGCGGTACGTAAGATCTCATAAGTATTCGGCGACATATCGTCGCACGATGTCGCCAATGTGATCGGTTGCCAACAATTTTTAATAAAACCGATGCAAACATAAATATTTTTGCTAGGCTAAAACCAAGGGCATCTTTTTTTGGGTCTGCTACATTGGGGCCAAATTGAATACTTGCAATGATCAAAACTGGTGATTGTAAACAGTAAAATAAAGGCCTGAAATAGGCAGCACTGTAATTAATCAATTTGCCCTGAGAACTCAATTTTAATTAGTCCTGTCTACAAAACTGTTCTCCCTGTTCACGAGTGGAGCATGACCTCTGTGTGAACTTTTGGGACGCATGCATACGTATCGTGCCAGTCTGTCTATCTTTATGTTGTTATATTCTTTCATATCGATTTAAAAAACACAAACAATCTGCGAGAAGAGTGGTGCTAAAAATGGACTCCTTACGCAACTATACTGAGAAACTTATTTCCAGGTGAACATAAAATCAATGTAAATTGCCAAAATATGACAGAAAAACGACAGCAGCCACATAAATCCGAATTATGGGGAAAATTCCCAAATAAAGGCACAAGGAAAAGCAAAAAATTACGTGCTTATTTCACAAGTATATAAAATATGCACTAAGAATTGAATACAGAGCTTCCAGGCAATCCTTAACTTTAATTAATTCCCTAACGCAAGCAAAACCGATTCCTACGCACTGACAAACAAACAAAACTTTGTCCTCGTTTCTTGTTTTATAACCAAATTTTTAGTCATCGTATCTTAATGGCTTAGATTTCATGCAAAAAAAAGCCAATGATGACTCAAAAATTTCATGTAAAGCAATTTTCACTAAAATAAATAGAAAAAATTAGGACAATGGGCTTGTGAGGGGCTTGTTGTTATACATTCGAACCAAAGGAATCGCATAATGTATAAAGTCGCTAAAGAAGACAAGCCTTAATTAAGATATATGACATCAGCTTTTTCTGATAATAACGACTTTTCTGGATTCATATTTAATCTACAAATTTTATTAAAGATACACTAACTGTGAAAAAATTTATATCATTTCGGCTTTTCTTATCAGAATAAAATAAAAAAAAAATATTAAAGATATAAAAATGGGATGGAATCCATTTTCAAATCGAATTTTAAGCGGTGCGAAACCTTTATACAAATAAAAAAACTTCTTATAATGAATAAAAATAGTAATATTCTATTCAAAATTCCATATTTGCACTCTCTGCAGAATAGAGCGATCTATATTTATTTCAAAACTATCTCACACTGTTGCAAACGTTTTAAAAGATATATCAAACGGAAAATTTCCATTTTTGATATGTAACCATTATAAATTACTATATTATAATTAAAAAAAATTAACGAATTTCTTCCGAAAGAAAATGCAGTTCCGTCTGAAATTTTAGTTAGGTTCCTGTATTTTTATTTGCAATCATATTCTAGCCAAACGAGGGAAAAAGGGCTAGTTTCCTTTGTATCGCCCTTATCTAAGGTCATATGTATTAAAAAAATTTAATAAAAAAGAAAAACTTTTTTCGCATTATAAATATTTATTTCATATTCCAGATAATTCACTTCGTAATCTTCTCATAAAATCGATTTTTCAGCTCACATTTGCATAAATAACTTATGTAAACCTTGAAATTCAATTTGCGATCAATAAATATGCCTAGATATCTTATTTCACCCACCATTTCTGGAATAATTATTGTGTTGTGAATGTGTGTGAACACATGTCCGAAAATAAAACGTTATCAGCATATATTCTGCTCTTTTCCCCATTCAATTTTAATTTACTCATTTCTCAAAACCTTATTCAATTTGTTGAAGAATTTATTCCTATAATTTTCCTGATTTTTCAAATAAATTCATAGTTGTTTTACATTTTCTTATATAACTTAAATGATATAGTAAATACAAATTTTCTGATCCCTTATCAGGAGTTTTGATACAATTAAAATTACTTCGATTTCTTCTTAAAGGTCTTCACCTATTTTTGTTTGATGCACTTTAAAGCAGTTAATTTCAATGATATATTTATTTAGATTGTTCCATTAATATTTTACGTAGCTTACATTCATTAATTGTATCTAAATTCAGATAAATTGCTAAGATTACATTTCCACGATTAGTTATTCCCAAATATTTTCAAAACTGTTTAACATAAATATATCTGTGTCTATCTGAATCCCGATTGAGTTTCTGTAATTATCTGCTTCAATTAATCTTCCGGAAATTCTCTTCTTTCCATCACCCTTGCGAAGAAATACATATGTAGTTCGAAAGAAGAAAGTTATCATAAATATGTCCCTGATTATTTATCATAGATATATCCCAGATTACTACATTCTCGGTTTAATTTAATGCAAAGCTGATATATTCCCATGATAATGGCATTAATTTAGAGTGCATGATATTTATTATGATTTCTTCCTGCCTAATTCTTCTCTTTATTTGTTTATACGAATAGAATCAGGCTATAAATTTACAAACATTGTGCAAGTAGAGTTACAAATTTTAACCCACGGTGCAGATTTTACCACATGACACTTCAGACTTATTCTGAATTAATTCTTTTATCTGAGTCAAACCACTCGTTACTTAAAAGTGCAATTAAAAAGTGCGCACTCCACAATCCTAATCTCTTCTAAATGTGTACTTGTAATGAGGGGATAAGAAAGTGAGGAGTTTGTGCTGAATTAAGGAGTTTCATCTGGATTTAATATCTCAGCACATTCCTTTGCGCTCTTCTAATTTATAAATTAGCGTCACTAAGTGGAAGCCACCTCAAATAACACAAAATAATCTTTGAATTTTTAAAATTATATAATAGTGTCATAATCTTTCGTAATTGTGCAAATAACATATTAATTTTAAGTTCAGGTTGATTCCGAACTGTCGTCATCTATCTAAAAGTAATTTCGCCGAATATATTTTGTACATATAAACGAATGTTTTTTACGTAAAGCCATTAACAACATATTTTAAAAAAAAAGGCGCATTTATTAGATACATAAACTAAAAAAGGAAATAAACTGAGATAATCCCAACCACCCCGAGGCGGTAAACAAAATTTTCAGCCATAAGTCGCCGTGAGCACAAAATGGGCAAGCCGACCACTGGGTCCAGCAGAATCTTTGGTCTGTTAATCCCTTTTTTGTCTAAAATTGTCAAACAGACCTATCAAAACTTTTAGAATTAGAATTTGAAAGATAAAGCGAACAAATTGCAGTTGTAATTTGGAAGTTTTATGCGCACGCAATATTTATTAATATAATTGCAATTTAGGAAACACTGAACCTTCTATATTTGAATCCTACTCGTACTTGACCGATTTTTTCTCAATGTTTTATTTGTAAAAAAATTGAAAAATTCCTGGGAGTGCGCAGAAAAATCTGGATTCGACTGGATAAGCTTCACACGTAAGCATTTGTATAAATAAAATTGATGTGTCACTGTAGACAGCTTTTTTTCGAAATGAATGACTTTTTTATGTTTTTAGTTTAAATAACTATTTTAAAAAAATATCAACTGATTTTAGTATCTTTCTTTGCCTTTCCGCTTTGTTCTTACATATATTACTCGTTAAAACGTATACATTGAAGTGTTTCCAATTCAATTTTTAATTTCAAAAACTGATATGTATTTTTAAAGATGCAAAAAAAAATATGGAGGCGCGAAAGTTTTAGAGGTTACAGTAAATTCAGTGGAAGAAAATTTTTGGCAACCGATGACAAAATACTAATTCTTAGTAAAGCAATTAGAAATTATGACCTACACATGAGAACAAGTCAAGTATCTAAAATTGTATAGTCGTTCAGAAGCCAAATCGATTACCTCTACAAGCAAAGAGTTGAGATTACTAATGAAATTGCATACGTTTTTAAAAAGTAAATTGAAATAAACTTTGATATATAGTAGTTTTTTTAATTTTACGTAAAATTATTAAGATAATTCATTTCCAGAATTAAACGTTAAGCATGTACATATATCAGATGCTTTAATATTGAGATTCAGAAAGTTCCAAAAATGGAGTTAATCGAACGTCATACTATTTTTTGATTGGTCGCAAAATACATATATTGTATCATCGAAGCTTTAGGTATATTTTTAAAAATGTTTGGTTAGGCATTTTTGTTAATTAAAAATTGGAAGTGTTTCAGAGATAGTATCTACTATAAAAAAGAAGATCGCCAATTCAAACAGAGATTGTAAAAGTTTTGAGTTCGTCCATTTGACGTCGAATGCCCCATGTAAATGAATAAATAATAATAATAAAAAATAATTCATGATGTCGTAACCTGTCAATGAGTACACTGACTGATGATAATATAAATAATACAAGGATAAGAGGCATCACGTGGAATGTAGTAGTTGTATGTAAATATTAATATGAACGACTGTATATTGTATTGTATATTAAGCGCTTTTATAATATGCGATTGTTTTGCCCGTTCTCCAATGTGCCGACCAACCAACCACGAATCAACCAACTAAATTGCTGAATTAGCTGAATTCCATGTAAAGTACAAGTCTTTGCCTGTAGCTGTGCCTGCTGGCTGTCAAAACATCCTCGGGCAAATGTTTAATCTGGAAGAGTTTTTACCGTTTTTTGAGCAGAAAATCTGCTCAATTTTGCGTTTAGTGCTCGACTGAAATTACCGTACACATTTTTATAAATGCCTTGTGTTATAATCAGTGCAATGATTTTTTGACAACCGGTGGGACAACTGTAGCGCTGTCACTATTCTAGTACAAAATAGTTGTTGAATGGGTAACTATTCCTTTTAGTTAAAAGGCACGCATGAAGAAAGTTAGCTAGGTTGACCAAAACATGAGCGGGAGAGATGACGCAAATAAGAAAATGGAACTGGACGCCGCGATTTTGAATGTTTCGTGGTTGATTGGTCTCTGCATTGGAGAAGGGGTAATAACGTCGTATACCCAAATTTGACTTGTACTTTACACGGGATTCAGCCAATTCGGCACTTTAGTTGGTTGGCCTGTGCATTGGAGAACGGGCATATGAATTGTTCAACCAGGATTTATGAGTTTCGTCATTAAACCGGACATGCCGTAAAAACTGATGTAGCTATAACATTAATTTTAATTCTTCGCTGGCACACTTCCGCAGAATCGCATAGCTGACACTGTGGGGTCCGCGTGACCCCAGCCACGAAAATGTTTGCTGTAAGCCAGCTAATGATTTTATGATTTCAAAAAAATTTACGATACTTTTATAATGTTGTATAAAAAACTTAAGCTACTCAAGTGGGAAGTACGAGGCTGGGATCAATCTGACCCCTAGTTGTCAGCTAAGGGTTAAAGGCTTTTAATGATATGAAACTAGAACTTAATAAAAATAAATCTCAGTATTTCATAGCAGCACTTCGATAGTTTTCCATAGCAAATAATTCCAGTACTTTGAGAAGTATAGTGCTATTTACGATATTTTTCTCCTAATTAATTATATATAAACTTTAGCTCGCTTTTATGGAAGTCGGTTTCGATCGACTCGACTAGCAAATATATTTTCAATATTTTCAAAGCTGAAACGCTAAGAAAAATAGAGTCTTCGATAATCGAATCGAGCAAAATCAGTTTCGACAATAGGGCCGTAAGAATCGACTTTAGACGCCGTTTTAGGGAGTTATGATAAAATTTCCTCTTGATAGTTATTTTGCTCCCTCCGTTGTTTTATTAAAATCGCTGCTGTTTGGATTCCTTTTGTTATATCAAGTTATGTGCCTACATACACCAAAATCTTTCCGGATGATAACAGTCAAAACGGTACCAAAAACTTCGTCTATTGGGGTTTTCTAGTTATAAATTACCACACATTCAAACAGGCAAACATTTTCAAACAGAACTTTTTTATTCAAAATGAGATCTTCCAAAGTTAGTCTTTAATGAGAGAAATTGTCTACTCAAACATTTTACAAGCACAAAGGAGATGTTTTCACATAGAAAACTTTCATGAAAATTGTTTTACAAGAGCCTTTACGCTTACATAGCAGAGATCATAAAACGTATTTATAGTCAAACTGATCATTGTTCTACCAAACACAATTTACATAACATATTACATAAGAAACAAATTTATGTTTGCTTGTTGATTTTATTTACAGAATGATTACAGTCGGGGTCGGACAACATTGGAATCAGTTGATAGAAATAATTATATTTTGGGCGACAAATCAAATTTTAAGCACTTTATTTCCTTTAGGAAAGAGAAGCAAATGTGGATAGGACCACAATAGTGAAATTAAGAGATTAATATTTGAAAGAAATAACAGAAAATACAACTGATGATAATACAATGGTAATAAATCAAATAAATTACACCTGAGGGCAACAGGTCTTAAATTTTGAGTGCAGAAAGACTACTGTTAACATTATATATTAACTATTAAGTATTCGTCTCCTGAATTTTGAACAGACATAGGTACGACTGTATTTATAAGGTGTGATATCTATCCAAAGCGCAAATCACTTTACAAATTTCTCCAGACCAAAGATGGCAAACAAAACAAGTCTGTCGTCTAGGTGAAGCTTTTCCGGCAAATAAACGTGGAACGCCATGTTTACTCGTAAATAAAAATTTCTCTTCGCTGAAAGATCGCCCCCGGGTCCCCGGAACCCGAAATAATGAAACATATTGTGCAATTGCCGCAGATCGGTCGACTGTTTTCTTGCCTGGTCAGCGAGTGTCTTTCCAAGCAATGCTAAAATATGCAGATATAGGCAAAAATAAAAAACTAACGGATGGATAAGGGAGCCGCCTGGCTGTCGACGGCCACGGACCAAGCGCAATTTCGTTTATCTTTCTTTCTGCGACCAGCCGAGTTATGTTATTGGGCCAAATATTTACGGCACCGCGCGGAGGCCTAGGAGGCTACTGGTCCAGTCGAACCGGTGCGCCGCGAACTGCACCAAGGCGATCCGCACTAAAGGGCATTGTGCTTTCGGACGCCCCGCGGCTGTAAGTGCGCTTAGATTGATAAATTAAATGTGAGGAAAGGTTTTTTGCTCAAAACTCACCTTTGGTCCATAAGCGCGTCACTCTTAATTCACTTTTTTGCGAATTATTTTAACTTATGAAACATTTTTCGATTTGTGCACTTCTCACAAATGAACCACATCCGCGCGATAAAATCTCACTCGCAAACGAAGACCTGGGGGATGGAAGGAAAACAAAAAACTAAACCTCCTTTCTGTTCTTTACAAAGCAATTTAAAATAGTTCACCTTGCACACTAAATATAATATTTTGTTGACCAAAAAAACTAAGGAGCACGGAACATGCAAGAACCACCAACCAGACCGAAAAAGCTCTGAACTCTTTCTCCGGCACGAGACGGAATTTGGGAATGACAGAAATTTGTTATTATTGAGAACATATGTAGCAAGGGTTGCTACTTTCAGCGCCAGGTGGCGCAATAATAGTTAAGTAGTTTCGGGGAAAATGTGTTATTGGATAGTGTTTATTTTATTTCTCCCCGTTTTTGTCCGAAAAGTGGCGGTTATGATGGAATTTTCTTTCAATTGCATCATTTTTACATTAAAACAATTTTCTAAAGGAGGAATAGGCAGATGCATCACAGATTTATTTAAATCCGCACCCTTCAAATGTTTCTTCCGGCAAAGTGTAAAAGCGCTGGTGCTAAGGTGGGGGAACGTCAAATCAAATTCTAGTGCGTTTGTTTTGATTGTAAAGATGTCACTTGTACCTAATTATAGCTCGAGCTCCGATGAGGAAGAAATTGGAGAAAATTACCAGCTGTAAGCCCTCTTATTTAATTTTATAACAAAGTATTAATAACAATAAAACTTAGTGAGGAAACTGACCGGCCACGGCTACCCAGCGCGAATATTTTGCTCTCGAAAGAGAAGACGGGCAAAGTTTTCAACAATCCGTACAAAGAGGCTGAAGATGCAAAAATCGCTTCACTTGAGAAACATGTAAAAATGGTGCGAAACCTTCTTTAGCTGATTAAGATTCGTTTCACGAAAACCTTATTGTTTGCAGGTCGAAACGGGCGAGCACACAAAGGAAAAGAACGGTAAGAAAATTTGCTGGAACTACCGAAAAGGAAGGTGCAGATTCGGGAGTAGTTGCACCTTTGCGCACGATTCCGACCTCTCCACAGGGAACACATCAGACATAGCCGCGGCATCTTATCAAAAAGTTTGTGACACAAAAGAAAAAATTCACTTTCATACTACAATTCTTCAAATTATTATTTTAGGACATTCCACTTACACCGACAATATCAAAGCCCCAACAGGGTTTACAGCTTGGAAGCGGCGCAAAAATCGATTCAGCAAAATTAATCGAAAAGTTGAGCAAGCGATCACGTCCAGGGCTGGGGGATTCTGTGGTCCCGAGCAAAAAAGTTTTGAAGCAGTACTGCCTGCAGAAAAAAAAGTACCCTTAGAGCATCCCCTTGTCGGTCAGCAAGACCCTACAACTTCTTCCAGTTTCGTAACAATTACTCTTCAATATCTTTATAAAACGTTGGCTTTCGCAAAACGTGTCGCCATCGCTGCTGGTCCTGCTTGGTCCGGGGATTTTGTCGCTTGCTTCGATCGACGAAGACTTCTTCCACTCGGGCGACAGCTCCTCGATGATTAGGCGATGGGACGGCACCGTTTCCCAGTATTTGCCCAATGAAGGCTTGACTGTCTGTGATTTTTCAGAGATGTTTTCTTCTACAAATTTGTAAAGATGCGAAAAGGAAACGTATTAAAAACTAGTTAAAACCTTGAAGCGAGAATGTATTTGAGGAAAAATGTATGGAGTAAATATACCAAAAATTTTAACTGTTTTAATGCTTTTGCAAATAATTAAGTTCGTAATTTTTCAGGTCGGATTATCGCGGTCATGGCCAACAGTTGTATTTTTTTGTTCTAGTCGAACTGTATGAAGTCCCAGAGCTTTTATCATTTTTACAACTCGAACTGACTGACAAAAGAAGTCCCTTTCCGGAAAAAATATAATTATTATAAGGAGCACTACAGGTAAGGCGGCAATTTTTTTATTGGCTGTAAAATAATAAACAGTGAAACCAGTTTTCTAGCTTTAGGAGGTGTTTGGGGTGATCGAGCGAGCAATAAGCACGCAAGAAATACGCTAATGAGGCAATTTAAAATTACCTTTTGCTTAAGCCCATAGCTTAAACCAATTTTTCAACTGTTTCCAATTGCCTGCATTCATAAAGCAAAATCCACTGTTTTGAATAGTCTTTTGCCCAGATTTACTAACCCAACTTCCAAGTTCAGACAGTGGTACAGCGTCCATTAGACCTGGGTAAAGTAAGTGAAGACCGTTTAGGTCAAAAATTCTATTGAATTAAAAAATAATTGAATTGAATAACCTTCTCTACTAGACTGGGGAAAACGTATAGTGTTGGTTTAATTTTTATAGGAAGCAGGGTGGCTAATATGATAATGATAGTAATGATTACAAGGCATTATATCTTAAACTGTTGTCGTTTTTGGTGAAAATTGAATAGATAAAGCTCACTCCACTTAGAAGTTCTTTACTTGCTTAAATAAAGTTAAAGGTAGAATTACGCCTCTATCGAAGTTTGTTGCAAAACCTACCTGGGATCCTACTGTACAATGTGAAGTGAATTTTTAGACAAAGCACTTTTTTTAAATTAAACTTAAAGGCAAACTAGCACCTCCTTAGTTGATAAACTTGATCTTACCTAGCTCTAGTTCGGCCCATGAAGTCGCCAAATTTACAACTATAACTAAAATTCCATGCTCATTAGTGAGTCTTCTTAAAAGCTGTGATACTTCCGACATCAAAGTGGCTCCTGTGCAAGGTATTTAAGTAATTTAAAAGACTACGAACCAAGGGAATTTTACCTTTACTCAGTTTTAAACCGTGGTATTGGAACCATATTGATGGCAGGGAATCTATTATCAGCAATTTAATTTTATTAAGTGTATCCTTGCTATTCAAAAGATTTTTTAAAACGCCGAGCAAGTCTAGGACGTTGTAGACCCTTACAATTCGAATGCGACGCATGATACCAGGCACTTCTTTTTCGGCACATCCTCGTGCCGTCAGGAAATTTTTAATGCGAGTTCCAGAGAAATCTTTTTTGGCGTCTATGTAAATTGATTCAAAGTGGAAATGCTGGGCAAAGTTGAGAGTTATTGTGGAGCTAAAAATGCTTTTACCGGTGGAAGGTAATCCGCAGATTTCCACAAGGCTTCCAAATGGCAACTCGTTGAAGAGCATTGAATCTAGACTATGATAAATTATTTAGTTGAACCAGCACATGTTGAATAAATACCTACTTGTCTATCTTGGTAACAACTACGGGAGTTGATAATAATCTCTGGTATTTCTTAAGAGCCCACACTAACTTTGGGTTGTTTGTACTGCACAAAATGCACTTAATTGTGTTTATTTTAGGCACTGGTATATTCGTAAAATTACTGAGTTTTGCTGAATTTTGCTCTAAAAACTCAGAAATAGTAAAAATTCTCCTATTATTGAGCAATTTAACAACATATTCGGTTAACTCAGAATTCTCTACAGTTTTTAAAAGTGACATTTTCATGGCGCTGGCTGTCACAATATTAATGATACATATTGGCAGTACTGGTTTCGGAGTGAACTGCGTCACATCTCCGAATTTGGCTAGCTGCTCACGTTGGGCACGAACAAAAATTTACACCACTGTTTAGTTTCCGCCATATTGTTCAATTGTGCAAGGTGCGTCCTTGAGTGATGAAGCGGAATAGTTAAACGTTTTATTCATAAATAGAAAATTTTCTAAGGAAACTTTTTATACCAATTAGAAGTGTATAAGTTTTTATAATAAATTTAATAAACAAAGTGCTCCGATGGTTAAATTACACCGGGAAAATTTGTGATTGAAAAGTTTGAGGTATGTACTAAGATGGATGCAGAGAAATACGGTTTTCAAGATGTCCGAAGAAAAAAATTTTTTTTTCTTCGTTGACTTCGATATGATGCCATCCCGCTCGCGATTGTAGCATGTTTTGCTCGCATCAGTATATCCGTTTCGTTTTCTTAAGCAAAATTAATATTTGGGAATTTTCGATTTCATCAGGAAGTGAATGCTAAAGTGAATAAGCGATATTCATTGAGGTTTTCTGAAAAATAATGTACGAATGGGCGAAAAGTGCTTCGATTTTGAATGGTACCCAGCGCTGAGCCCCGGTTAATGGCGAGCGGTAAATTCGCGAATTGTATGTGGAAGAAAAATAAGTTTCGTTACAAGGTGATCGGGCTCCCTTTGTGCGGGCGACATTTCGCTGCGGTAGGCATAACATTGCGCTGCGGCAGCCGCGGCCTGCGCTGGCTGCTCGAGCTCGGCTAGGCTAGGCTCGGCTCACTCTTGCCGGTTCACTGCGGAGGGAATCGTTGGTAATTTTGAATTCGTCCGAGTGTTGAGAATTTCGCAATAAAAAGGCGGTAACCGGAGTCGTACGTGGTATCGAAACGTGCGCGACTATCTCTGGTAAGTCATTTCTTTTATAAAAACCTGAGAACCCCTAGCCCCCAGGAAAAGGTGCTGCAAGCTAACGAAACATTTTTCAAATAGTCTAGAGTGACTAATGTGTCACAAACTCGTATTTTTTTAGCATGCAAAACTGCCCTGCTTCAAGAATATTTCCAAAATGCAAGTTATATTGGCGGACTTGGAGTTTGAACAAGAATTTTTCTTTATATAGGTATACAAAATTTCGGTGTCTTCCAAGTTGGCACTTTTTCTAACCCACGACGATCCCAACAGCTTTTTCGGCCTTGACCACCAGACTGAGCAGCTTTTATTACGCCCTTGCAAACGCCCGGAAAATCCGTGTTTGCGAACTTCTTGTGATTTTTCTTTAAGAAATATACGCAGTTCTATATTCAAACAATTTGATGGTATACATTATCACCAAAAACGGTCAATAACTCTGTCAAAAAGCGCATTCATTATGATAAAATTCTTTGATAAAATAGTTTTTCAAATTGAGTGATTTTGTTTATAGTCCAAAATAAAGACACTTTTTAATTCTATAAAGGATTACAAACTTTATTTTGTAACTAATTTCAAATTACGTTTAATAACTGCTAATTTAAGTTTAATAACTGCTAATTTAAGGATTAGACAACAGGTTTTGATTCTTATTATTAAGAGGTATTTTCAATAATGTTTGTTATTGGTTTAGGTAAAGAACCGTTTCTAAAGCCTTAGACATATCATATGCATACATATGTATGTAAGTACCAAGTTTTCTTTAAAGAAAAGAACCTTGCTGCTTTCAATCCGTGTCCTTCTTGAACAGCATCTGTTTCTTCATCCCGGGTTTTGCATGATTTTCTTCCAAAGAAATCGGACATGAGATTTTCTTCGGCATCACGGAATTTTGAGACTTAAATCATGGCAGTAACGTAACGTTATGACGATCTTAGGCAACATTTACACGAGTGTCATTGGTACTTAGAAACTAGTACGTCATTTATTCATACACAGGATTTTACATGAACATCGAAAATCGCCAGAGATGAGTTTAAATTTACAATCGGTAGTTTCTCGGGTTTCGATAAAATTTTACAGGCACATGCATTTAGGCGTACAATGGAAGAAAAAACCACGAACAATTTTTCGGGAAAGATATTGTTTCTAGAAATTCTACTTTAAATCCCTACAACGCGCTTATATTTACCCTTACATTTGATTCCATAGGTTCTCTCGATCTAGTATTTTTGTTTTGTATAAAACTAAGGGCAGATTACATTCATTATATCTGAAATTGGCTAATTTTTGACTGGGAGTGAACGTGAAAAACGAATGAAGCGTTATATTGTAGCAATTTGAAGCCTAGGAAGTTATTAACCAAATGTCATGAAATTGACATTATATTTTTGTTTTGGATTATACCACGAAAAAATACCATCCTGTATGTAGGCTGTATACACTTCTGTGCAAATAAGTTGGTGAAGATCTTTAAACTCAAATTTTTACATATTTTATACATATTATATTTTTCTAATTTTCTGCATTAACTAAGTAGCCTGCAGATGTCCATATAAAGATGACATTTATGTTTCCCAAAACGGTATAGATTGCTAATTTTTTGCAGTAGTTAATGCATCTTTAGGCAGGGTCTTTAACACGTTCAGCCCGGCGCCGTTTTTCTTACTCTTCATGATCGATCGGCGCTGGTCCACGCTGCCATACGTTCGCAAACTAGGTGTGGACGCAAAATGGCTCACGCCACCAGATGAAATAGATTGCATGTGGAACAAAAATGGTCCGTGCCGGATTAAACGTATTAAAGTTAAAAACAATGACTAAATTATCTGAAAAATTCAATTTGTTATTCGTACGCTACATATTGATTGAAGTTTTAATTATACTATTTGTTTTTAATCAAAACATTTTTAACTTGACCTTCAGTTTGATAATATTGTAAGCAAATCTAACAACTCACTTTTCACCCATTTCTAATTGTCGTTTCGATTTGAAATTCCGCAAACCTTTCCAGTTTTGGTCAAAGAATATGGTATTTATAATATAAGAAAGTGACATTCATGGCGTATTTTCTTATCTAAATTCGATCTTGGTATAGTTACCCAAAACGAACTTGAAGATTTTGCAAGAAGTAGATAGTAATAAGGAAATCATGCGCAAGAAAAGGATAAAAATTTGAGAGAAAATGAAGCGAGAATTGAAAGACTTCTACAGGGTGCCTCTTTATATTTTACAAATTTTCTATAAATGCAGCGCAGTATTATGTTTACTCAAATTTGTCAAAACAAACAATGAACAAATAGAAACAAACGTATTCGTATTTAAAGCCTGGGTGCTGCTGCCGAAACTAAACTATATTAACCTTTTGCTACATCGGCCGACTATAATTGTCGCTCTATACGAGATACCACGTAATCGGGTAATGTGTTCTTTTGGCGCTTTCGTCTCAATCATGGAACAAAATAATATGTATTCATGTATTCTGCAATTTTTTTGAGAGACTTCCCAGTAGTTTTTTAGTGAAGCTATCACAAATATATCTATGACGATACATTTTCTTGCGGAGTTTCATTAAAATTAAAATGGTGCGGCTTCGCTCATTTGGTTGCTTCAGAATAAATGATCACAAATAAAAATGTAATAACTTCAAATAAGTTCTTTTGTTTGTGAATTATATCATAGGTTTCAGGAAAAGTTCGCGAAAACCAGCTTGGTTGTCTACGATTTCATTGACATCGGATTATCGCCTTCAAGCATCACGATGTAAATTATTAGTGGCAAACTGGATTCCAAAGTTAAAATTATTTAATGCTAGCTGTACCCTGCGCGCGTTGCTACGCCACCAACTAAAATCAGCGACCCCAAAAACTCCCAAGTACCAATTTTGGTGGAAATCGCATAAACTTCAAAATTTGACAGTCCGCCATTATGAATTTGTAAATTCTAACAGTCGGGTTGAAATCAGCGACCCCGAAAACCCCCAAGTACGAATTTTGGTGGAAATCGCATAAACTTCAAAATTTGACAGTCCGCCATCTTGAATTCGTAAATTCTGACAGTCGGGTTGAAATCAGCGACCCTGAAAACCCCCAAGTACCAATTTTGGTGGAAATCGCATAAACTTCAAAATTTGACAGTGGCGCGCCATCTGTCGAAAATTGGTCGTACCAACTCAGTAATCTTCTTTGGCTCATGCACAACAACTTTGCTAAAGATCATCACATGATCAAATGCATAGTTTACGATTCTATAAAGGACATACAGACAAACATTCATTTTTATATGTATATATAGATTAATATTATACTTATTGAATATAAAGTATAAGATAATTTCAATGTTAAAAAAGCAAAAATTCATCGTCAGCTGATTGTTTGTAGGTGTAAAGATCGTCAGTTTACTTTCCAAAGAGATTATGCAACGCTCGAATGCGTTGAGCGCCCAAAATGTTTATCACGCTGACTGACGGTGTTACCCCCGTCAAAAGTACAGCTGACAATTTTCTTTATTATTCTAAACGTATAAAAATTGAGATGTATAAATTTCATAAGGTATAAAATAAATTTATTTGTCAAATTTTAAATGAGGTTTATGCACGTGACTGACATTTAATCCCCCCTCGTCAATACAGCTGACGAATATATTTTTAAAAAATGTCTTTGAAACAATAATTTAATACAGTTTCGCTTGGTATAAAAATCATCGGAGCAGATTTTTTTCCAATGTCTTTTTCATGCTGTCTCCTTTAGCACCACCGCTATCAGAGCAACTGACGTTCGGAGCTGTTATGTGTTAGGGGAAAACTATTATTGTTATGATTTTCAGCCCGTATAAAATGACTCGCTCAACTATAGCGCTACCTCCCGTACTATAAAGATCATCACATGATCAAATGCATAGTTTACGATTCTATAAAGGACATGCAGACATTTTTATATATATAGACTAGGATTTCACTCGATTGCAAGCTACTATTTCCGTAATTCGATCGGTTTCAAAGTCATTTTCGAAGCGTCAAAGATAATTGTCAGTTTAGAAATAATTATTAGTAATTTTGATTTTTGAGAGAAATTTTAAAATTTTAATTTTAAATTCCATATTTTGAACACAGAATTATGTTCATCTTTTAAATAAACAAAAATTCACATGCAGAACATGGGTGTAATTTACGAAGAGAACCAGTTTTGAGGAGAAAAATTCTTGATTATAAATTATTATAAAAAAAAAAATGACTAAACACTTGATGATTTTTTTTAACTATAAGCCCTCCAAAACATAAACTTACCCCATTTTTAAAATAGTCTTTGCAGATGTAAAGATCTGCACATTAAATGAATAGAGAAAGTAAAAAAAAATTTTCGGGCTGTACCATTCATAAACAGAAAAAAGTTTTATAATTTCATATGAAAATAGGCGCGTTCAGTTACGGCATTGCGTGTTCTTTGAAGTAAGTTAAATTTAAAACTTCAAATTAGAAATTCTTTATCAGTTTATATGTAAACATATACAAAATTTGTAACTGATAAGACTATTTCTGAAAAAGTACGGTTTTGTTTTCAAAATATTTTGTTGGGATAACAAATTCAGAGAATAAGCTTTATACTTGTAGTATTTAGTCATAATTCTTTAAACACTCGAAGAAGTAGAAAACTGTTTTTTTTAGTTTGAACAGCACGGCGTATAAAAGATTGTTTAACCCTGGAGCAAATAAAATTATTTACAAGTTTTCCGTTTAGGCTATTATTCTTTTTGCAAGTTTACGAAAACGTTCATAGATTTCTAGAGCTAGATCTTTCATAATGTGACAGTTAAAAGATGAAATTACTGCTTTGATTCTAATAAACAAATTTTCTGTAATACAGCTATATTCTCTTCATGGGAAGGTGCAAATTAAATTCGGATTAGTTACAATTTAATTTTTTTTTTTCTCAGTTCATCGATTTATTTTGAATTACTCAAATAAAAAGTAATTTACTCGTAGAATTTCGAAGTGATAGTATTTTTAACATCTTAACTAAAAACAAATCAAAAATAATTTAATGGGCTAACATTGGCAATTCACGCACAATTCCAAATATTACTGCTTACAAACGAATTCAGGATATTTAACAAAATATGCAGTTGTTCACCAATTTCATGTATTTTGTTTCAGAAAGGAGAAAACTAAACAATTTTATTTTGTCTTACAGATGCATCAAACATGAATGAAGGTGATTCAGCAGGAGGGGGGCAGCAAGGGTTAAACCCAGCCCCTCCTGCTGTTCTTGACCGCAGATCGATATTATCATCATCAAATTCAAGTACTCAAATATACAACCAAGGGATACAGCAAAATCAAGCGGTAACGAGTGGATCTGCGGTTTCATCATCCATAAACACATTGTCACAACAACAGCAGCAGCAGCAGCAACAACAGCACCATAATCAGCTGCAACATATGACCTCACGTTATTTGTCAAATGAACGTATCGGGAATATTACAAATCAGCAACAACAACGTACAGTGATAGCGCAAATTCAGCCACAGCACCAGCAGTCGAATAATAATATAAATCTCAATATTAATCCCGGGGGCCTATCTAGACCTTCAAATAATATTGTTTCGAGTTCCTATATAAGCAACACAACACGTGCCGGAAATATTGGCTATACAAGCACCAGTTCAGGGACTTACCAATCAACATCAGCTGTAGCTTCGTTGACGACATCAAAGCCGCAACAAAACCAAGCTCAGATATCTGATAATTCAAATTTGTTGCTGTTAGCCGGGCGTAAACGATTAAAACTTGAATCATCACAGACAGGTACTACTGTTACTGCTAATAGTGGAACCCCAGGAACAAATGATTTAAACGCTTTGAAAAAACGTATCCTAGAACATAAATATCTGCGATTAAAAAGTTTAAAGGAAAGGTGTGTTTTTTTCTTCATACTTATGCAAACTTTGGTAACTGAATTGTTATTGTTACTGCACAGATACTCGGAACATGTTGCAGAATTATTCTTTTTGCAAAATGGTGGCAACATGATGGACTACCCAGTTTGGAGAAAGAAACCACCAACCCCGCAGTTTATTAACTTTAGCAAATCATATCGGTTGGATGGCTATGTGAATGAAGATGTAAATAAATCTCATACGGTAAGATTTTCTACGAATTATGTATTTAGTTTTATTTAATGCATTTTTTTAGACGTTGCAAACGCCGCCCACACCATCCACACCAACAAGTTTGCCACAAGGAGCTGAAATTAAAATTCCAAGCGTAGGAGCAACACCTATCGCTGTGTCTACAACTTTACCCGCTGCTGTTGTGCAACTATCGCAACAAGGTAAGGCAATTCTGTTTTTCTCCAGATCTTATGCTGTTCAGTGTAAATATTGCACTAGATATTTTCTTGTCTGTAATTATGTTCGAAAAGATAGTTTAAGTAAAACTCAATGGTGCGAAATTTTGTTCATTCGTTGTCATTTTTGGATTGTTTCAGTTTTTATTACATCGAAAACCGTGACGGTATCGTACCGAATTGTACCTTATATCATTTAAAATAAACTTTTAATTTTACAATGCTTTAAACACATTCTTTAAAAAGAAACAAAAAACAAATAAAACTTCACACTAATTGGATATTGGGACTATTTGCGTACTTCTTTTCTTAGGTCATATACCCGGAAGACCCCAGGGGGGTCGACACGGGATGGTGTTCGGTCAAATTCCAGTCCCACATACCGTAGGGAATTCTCCGGTTCCTCTGGTGCCAGGTAGCACCTTTCTCATTTTCATAATACCTTTTTTCGTGTTATGTTTTATTTGCGATTTCTTTTTATAATCTTATGTCCTTGATTTGCTTTAGGAAGGCATACTTTCTTCAATTTATAACCCCAGACTAGTGTTAACTCGATTTTGTAATCTTACTTTTACAAATGGTACAGAAGTCTGTTTTTGTTTTACTATTACACACAGATACTTCTACATAAATTTGTCCATTTCCTTAATTTTCTTTGGGCCACGTTATTGAACTTATTAAACTTGTTATAAAAATAATAAAGACATTTTTAAAATTTATTAAATTTTCATATATACTGGTTAATTTCTCACATGACCTTGTAAAATTATTTTTGCTTTTTCATAAGAACATTTTTGTTATCGATTATGGCTAGCAAATACGGTTGAAGAAGCAAATTAGCAATTTTTTAATTTTGATAATTTCAATCAAATCTTTACACCAAAAATTATTAATTTGTTTTGCATTCACTAATAAAATTTCACATCATCCTTGGCGTTCAAAAGTAATTGCAAACTTTATCCACTTTGAGGTAAATTCCAATTCTTCAAACATTTCGGAAGTTTGCCGTTCGAATTCCAAGGGTAACATCGTTTCTTTTCCTTTGACTTTATCTTGGAAGTGGCAACGACCTTGAAAAATCGAGAAACGCCTACTTGAGGCGAATTAAATTGAATTTATTTGTAACTACCCCTTTATTAAAGGTGATATTTAATACACGTGATTACGAAGAGTTACGTTTGATCTAATTCTGACCTTTTAAAATAATTGATATTAAATTATAAAGATGTTTAATGAAAATTTTTCTATTCAAGCAACTTCTCACTGTTAAAATATTTTAGTATTGATGCTTGCGTTTGAGCAAAATGAAATTCCTAAAACGAATATTTAAATTTTCCTTTAAAGGGAGGGGAATCACCGGGTAATGGGTTTTGTTTGTTTTTTAGGGGAATTTTCATAATCGTGACTGTCATTTAGCGTAGCCGTTTTTTAAATAAAATTTTTTTGATGCAACATGTTTCTTGAACAAATGACAAAGAAACATCTTTTTCACAAAAGTAGTGTCCATTTTGTCAAAAATTAAAAGGGAAAAACGACTACGCATAAGAAGCCCAAGATATTTATAACAAACTTGTTTACCGATTAGGAGATAGTAACTGGGCATATGTTTTTCTTGCAGTGAAAATACGTAAGTGTATTTTTAAAACTAGATATATCAAAATTCTATTTACTATAACAATGAGCAATCGACACCTTAGCCTACTCAAAATTTAATACATATTGGCTTTTGTTGAGTTAATTGCTACATTTTTGCTTGAGTTTCTAAGGATAGGATTTTGTTTAAACACTTAGTTTTTTTTACATTTTTCACATCACATCAAGAATAGCCACCTATTTATTTTGTCACAATATGTTGCAGAATCGAGACAAGTTTACAGGGTAAAATTTGAAGTATGCCGTTCCTCGTTATGGTTTAAATATGAAGTCAAACCGCCTTTCATTTTGAGGCATGTATTTTCAGTTAAGAATAAGTTGATACCATTATAAAGCATGCTAAATGTTCAATTACCAATTGGTTAATTTTTAAATTTTATGTGAGTAATTGCAACATGTTGTTTTACCCATAGAACGTAAAAAATTGATTATTTATTAACAGTTTATATGTACTATTAAAGGTGGGACTCCATTAGTACCTGATATTCCCAGCAACGCGAGCAGCATATCCGAAAAGCGGAAAACACCGAATACGCCGACAATCGGATCAGCATACGCACAAAGTCCAAACACTGCTAATGGTGTTCAAGAACAATTCTCTGTCAAGGCAAAACAGGAAGTTTATGTTATGCAGAGGATATCGGAATTACAGAGAGAAGGACTATGGACTGAAAAGCGTTTGCCAAAGCTGCAAGAACCAACGCGTCCGAAGGCACACTGGGACTATTTACTCGAAGAAATGGTCTGGCTTGCTGCTGATTTCGCTCAAGAAAGGAAGTGGAAAAAAGCTGCAGCTAAAAAATGTGCGCGGATGGTACAAAAGTACTTTAATGACAAGGCCAATGCAGCCCAAAAAGCGGAAAAAGCTCAAGAGCTTCATTTGAAGAGAGTAGCGGCCTTTATCGCTAAAGAAATCAAAGTATTTTGGTCGAATGTTGAGAAACTTGTGGAGTTCAAACATCAGACAAAATTAGAAGAAAAACGAAAGAAGGCTCTTGATCAACATCTCAGTTTTATTGTCGATCAAACTGAGAAATTCTCCCAACAGTTGGCGGAAGGGATGAATAAATCGGTTATGGATACGAGCGCAGTTCCAAGTTTGAATTCCAGCCGGATATCCTCGCCAAAACGAGAAAACATGTCAGATGGTAAATATTTCTTTTGTGTACATATTTTGATGATTTTTAAAATGATGATTTTAAGTCCATGATTACTGATTACTTCTATTTTTGAAGTGATTAGTATTTAATGATTGTTCGCATTTGCGAGGCATTTGTCTGATTCAGCACAAAGAATTTTAAATTTTAAAAATTATAAACAATTTAGCTAAACGGTTTTATTTAAATTTTCTCAACAGAAGAATTTCATCCTGAAAGTGAAGCTTCTGAGGATGACGAAGAAACAATAGCTAAAGCGGAAGCTGAAGCTCCAGATGTAAAAGAAGAAATAGCCGCCCTACAAAGGGAGTCTCAAATGGATTTGGATGAGTTTCTTAAGGAACTTCCGAAAGATTATCTTGAAAATCGAGAAAAAATTGTAATAGAGGATAAGGTAATTGCTTGAGTAGAAATTGTTTTTTTTTTAAATCATATTATTATTTAATTTACTTTATAGGAAGCTGCGTCAGAAGATCCGTCCGGCGATTCAGAGTTTGAGGCAAATGAGAACAGCTCAGATGACGAAGATACCATCATGGAACAAGAAAAAACTGAAAAAAATGTTGATCACAAAAAAGAACTGGATGAACTTAACGTGAGTTGTTTAAAAATATTTTTGATTATGATTGATGCTTACAATGTTTGATATCTAGGCGGATAATGAAATGAGCTTAGATGACCTTTTAGCAAAGTACAAAAGAAGCGGACCCAGTATTGAGGATAAAATGGAAGTTGATTCTGATGACGATGAGGAACCAGAAAGTAAGATTAAAGAAAATTTTTGAGAATTTTAATAACATTGTGCATTGTTTTCCAAAGCTGGAGACTCGGATGATGGAACTGAGGAGAGTGAAGAAGAAGAAAACTCAAGTGAGAATGACGACACTATTAATTCTAATTCAGAAGAAGGTGATTCCAATGTTGGATTGAAGAGTTTACTCGTTGAGGAAGCGAAAGTAGAATCTGAGGTAATTTTATCTATTTTTACATTAGGTGCTTTTATATGGGCTCTTGCATTAATTATGCACTACAGTTTATACATAGTATAGTAGATTGAACAAAAGTGAATCACGGCAAAAAACAAAAATAATTATATAACAATAAGTTTAGGATTATTGTTTTCTTATTAAGTAAGTAAGATAATAATTTTAACATAATATTTAATTGAATATGCAGGGTGACAATGATGACTTAATTAATGACGCTGCAGCGCTCGCAGAAAGTATTCAGCCAAAAGGCAACACACTTTCTTCAACTAATGTTGTGACGCCAGTTCCATTCCTCCTTAAACATTCGCTCCGTGAATACCAGGTATGCTTTCCAAAAACATAAATTATTTGAGTTTCTAAATTTTAAATGATGATTTCAAGTCACTGAAAGTATTTACTTCTATTCTTGAAGTATTTTACTTATTCAAATGGATGACTACCGAGGCATTTGTCTGATTCTTTCTTCAAATAAAAATTAGTAAATAATTACACTTCTACTTTTTGTAAAACGATTTTTATTTTACAGCATATTGGCTTAGATTGGCTTGTTACAATGCACGATCGAAAATTAAATGGTATTTTGGCCGACGAAATGGGTTTGGGAAAAACTATACAAACCATTGCTCTACTAGCTCACTTGGCTTGCGTTAAAGGGAACTGGGGTCCACATTTGATTGTAGTTCCTTCTTCGGTTATGTTAAACTGGGAAATGGAATTTAAAAAATGGTGCCCTGGTTTCAAAATTCTCACTTATTATGGAACTCAGAAGGAACGCAAGCAAAAACGCATTGGCTGGACGAAACCAAACGCGTTCCAT
This sequence comes from Eutolmus rufibarbis, assembly GCA_963920795.1. Classification (NCBI taxonomy): domain Eukaryota; kingdom Metazoa; phylum Arthropoda; class Insecta; order Diptera; family Asilidae; genus Eutolmus; species Eutolmus rufibarbis. The sequence goes on from OY987205.1 coordinate 40,183,833, forward strand.
GTCTGTATTACGTCCTATAAACTAGTGATTCAAGATCAACAGAGCTTTCGGAGAAAAAAGTGGAAATATTTGATTCTGGATGAAGCTCAGAATATTAAGAATTTTAAGTCCCAACGTTGGCAGTTACTGCTGAATTTTCAGACTGAGCAGTAAGTTAGGAGGAATATTTTAAATGAATTCATCTAAAGATTTATTTTATTCTTTGCAGGAGACTACTCCTAACAGGAACACCACTTCAAAATAATCTGATGGAGCTATGGTCTTTGATGCACTTTTTAATGCCACATGTTTTCCAATCACATCGGGAATTTAAGGAATGGTTTTCAAATCCAGTGACTGGCATGATCGAAGGCAATTCGGAATACAACGATTCAATAATAAAACGCCTTCACAAGGTCTGTACCCTGTACGTAATGTAAAACTTGATTTTATTTTCCCCATTTTTCGTGGATTATATCCTTGGTTTTTCTTTAAATTGGTAATTTAATTTGTTGGTGAAAATTGTTTTAAAAATTTGTGAATTTTAATTTCTGTATTTTACAAAGGGGATAGGTTAATGGCACAACAATTATAGAATAGTCGATATTTCTGAACGTAACATTATCATTCATATGCACCTCTAGATAATCTTCAAAGTACTTCTATATTTTGAGCGATGTTCCAGGTGCTATAAAAAATTCGGGTACATGCCATATGAACGTTAAAAACTTTAACGATTTCATTCTAGAGGTCTCGTTACAATATTTCGTTCTTTACGGCGAATTTACCAGCCAAAGTTATGCCCATTGGGGATTAATTTATTTATTTATGATAGACGCTTAGGGTGCATTAATGACACCCTGTACCTAATGAAGGATGCACTCGAGGTCTTTTGGCCCATATGACGTACTAGGGTAGAAATAATGTAGGACAAGTTATGAAGCATTGTTGGATATTTTGAATGGCTCTAAAGTCAGAAAAGGTAGAAGATTAATTAGAAAACATTAAAAATTTATAATAGTATATTGTGCCCCTAGGGAGGAAAGTAGCACATTTCCGCCCGGGTGTGAGAAACACACCAGTAGTATACCAATGCCGAAAGTTCAAGTCCTGTCCCTATTTTATGGGGGCGAAAAATGGAATTTTTTTACCCGGTAAATTTATTGTGTGCACTTAAGGAGGAGTACGACATTCCAATCCGCGTGTGAGATTACCACCCGAGCCGGTTAGAATGTCCTACCTTTGCTCCCGTGTTGCACATTTAGTTAATGTGCCGGGTAAAAAAGTGCCATTTTGCTCCCGCAAAACAGGGAGAGAATACGAACTTTCGGCGGTGGTATGGTAAAAAAGTAATTTCCATTAGTTCACATATTTTTAACCAGTAAAGTCTTGCTTTCGCACCTCTAGATAATCTTCTTAATGTTTTAATATTTTGAACGATGTTCCAGGTGCTATATAAAAATCGGGTACATGCCATATGAACGTTGGAAATACTAACGAATTCATTCTAGAGGTCCCGTTACAATATTTTGTTTTATACGGCGAATTTACCTGACAATGTTATTCGCATTCGGGATTAATTTATAAAATATTAAAAGGAGACTATATTTGCTATAAAACTAATTTTCATCAGTCCACATATTTCTAACCAGTAAAGTCTTGATTTCGCACCTCTAGATAATTTTCCTAATGCTTTAATATTTTGAACGATGTTCCAGGTGCCATATAAAAGTCGGGTACATGCCATATGAACGTTGGAAATACTAACGAATTCATTCTAGAGGTCCCGTTACAATATTTCGTTCTATAAGTCAATTTACCAGACAATGTTATTCGCATACGGGATTAATTTATAAAATATTAAAAGAAGACTATATTCTTAATTTATAAAATATTAAAAGGAGACTATATTCTCTATAAAACTAATTCCCATCAGTCCACATAATTCTAATCAGTAAAGTCTTGCTTTCGCACCTTTAGATAATCTTCTTAGTGTTTTAATATTTTGAACGATGTTCCAGGTGCTATATAAAAATCGGGTACATGCCATATGAACGTTGGAAATACCAATGAATTCATTCTAGAGGTTCCGATACAGTATTATATTAAATGTAATATATAAAGAAGGGGTGGAATGTGATGATAATATTTTTAGAAACTAGTTGCTTCTACGTTAAAGTTTTAAAAATTGTTAATTTTATTCTATCCCGATCTTTATTCTCTATTCCTTTAATTTACTTACTTTAATCTTGAGGTTTATACAAAATTAAACCTTCTAATTTTATCCTTCATTCAGTCAGATGCTAAATAAGAATTTCATTATATTTTGCATTTTTATTCTTGAACTTAAAAAATTAAACAAAAACCTTTAACTCTATATTCAATATTCACAGGTGCTCCGACCATTCCTGTTACGCCGGCTGAAATCAGAGGTTGAGAAGCAGATGCCTAAAAAATACGAACATGTAGTTATGTGTAGGCTATCTAAAAGGCAACGATATCTTTACGACGACTTCATGAGCCGAGCAAAGTAAGAGTATAAATTCACATAGTCTTCTTATTTGTACAAACGATATAATTAAAGGACGCGTGAGATGTTGGCAACTGGTCACTATATGAGCGTCATCAATGTTTTAATGCAGCTCAGGAAGGTGTGCAATCACCCAAATCTATTTGAAGTTCGTCCCACAATATCTCCATTTCAAATGGAGGGCATTAGTTTTCACACAGCATCAATAGTTTGTAACATTCTAGACTACAATCCGTTAAAGGTAATATTTATATTTTCTTGAATTTAATAATGTATTAATGCTATGTAATTTGAAACAGCACATCGATCTCAATTCACTGAACCTTGTGCTAATTCAGCTGGAGCTTTGTCTTACAGCATACGTTTCACACAAGATCAGAAAATTGACGGCACCGCGCAAGCTAATAGAAGAGATTGATGCTATATCGGAACCACCACCTAAATGTCCATCTGGGAAATATAAATTCCATATTCGGATAAAAGATTCACGTGTTCAAGAAAATATTATTAGTCATAGTGGCGTAAAAGTTGGCACCAGTCCAGCAATGAAGACTGAGGGAAACAAATTAGTTCCAGTTATAAATTTAGATAAAAAATATTCTAGTATTAATCAAAATACCAATAAGTTCTCACTGCTTTCAACGAATAAGAGCACAGTTTTAACGTCGACTACAACTGGTACTATACTGAAGAGGAGTTCTGATCAATTTACTGGAACTCGTGTGACGGCTATTGGTGGTGTAACTAATAGTGGGAACCAAGTTCCATCTCCTCAAATAGCTCAGATAGTTCATACCACATCGGGTAGACACATTTTATTAACACCGGCCTCTAGCGGAACTGTTTTAACACAGAGTGGGCAACGAATCACAGTACTTGGGAAAACAGCAAACCAGGGAATGCATTCGAGGGTTGTAGGAAAATCGGTGACAGGAAATGCTATTAGTGGGAATCAAAGTAACTTAGTTGTAGCGCTGGCGCAACAAATCAAGGTTAACTCAGGGCTACCGCACCAAAGAAATTTGGAAAAAGCAGATTCAAAGGACAGTGATACAAAATTATTATGCGTGAGTAAAACGACTAATTTTTAATGTTTTTTCATATATATAAAAAACAATTACCTATAGGCTGAAAGAGAGCACGCCAAAAAGGAGAGGCGGCAACAGGTTTTAAAATTCTTAAGTTACATTAATCAAAGAAAATGCGATGCCATTCCTATATACGGTGAGGATTGTAGAGAAGCGATGAAAAATTTCGCAAAACCAAACAGATCTCTGGATTTTTCAACGTGGCATTCGAGAAGTCACACCAATTGTGTAAACGCAATGTGGAGAAAAGATAATTGGAGTCTCAAGAGACTTCTTTTGTCTTACGAGGAAAGAACGCATCAAATGAAAGCAATGTTTCAAAACTATGTAATATGCGTTCCAGCTGTATCAGCACCACAACCATATCTACATGTATCCCACCCTCACCCTTCTAAGGTAAATGAAGATAGAACTAGGGAGATTGTGATGCAACAAGAACTCTCATCAAAATTATCGCTGCTTCACCCGATTATCTCTGCAACGATTACACAGGTAAGGCATAAAATAAATGAAAACAGTTGTGCAATTACTAATATGGTTTTCTTCAGTTTCCTGATCCTAGATTGATACAGTACGATTGTGGAAAGTTGCAAACCTTAAATCTTTTATTACGAAAACTTAAGACCGATGGACACCGTGTTTTAATTTTTACGCAAATGACAAAAATGTTGGACGTTTTAGAAGCATTCCTGAACTATCACGGTCATATTTATTTAAGATTAGATGGAACTACCCGAATAGAGCAAAGGCAAGTCCTGATGGAACGTTTTAATGGAGATAAGAGGATATTTGCATTTATTTTATCAACGCGATCTGGTGGAGTCGGCGTTAATTTAACTGGTGCTGATACTGTGATATTTTATGATTCTGACTGGAATCCAACAATGGATGCACAAGCGCAAGATCGTTGTCATCGCATTGGCCAAACGCGTGATGTTCATATTTATCGTCTGCTTAGTGAAAAAACAATAGAAGAAAACATATTGAAGAAAGCTAATCAGAAACGCCTTTTGGGTGATTTAGCTATTGAAGGAGGAAATTTCACTACTGCCTTCTTCAAAAGCTCTACCATACGAGATTTGTTTCAAGTTGGAGTTGAGGAGGATGCATCGACTCGATTGGCGGAAGTGCTTGATCGAGATCGTGAGAAAAAGTTGCGAATGCAAGAGAATCCAGAACCTTCGACAAGTACAGCTCCTCCGTTCAATGGTGGTGAAGAGAAAACTGCGCTTGGAGCATTTGAAACTGCTTTAGCAGCTGCTGAGGATGAGCAAGATGTTCAAGCTGCCAAAATTGCCAAAGCTGAAGCAGCCGCAGAATTAGCTGAATTTGATGAGAATATTCCTTTAGAGGAAGGCGATAAACCTCAAGAAATGAGCAAAGCGGACCAAGAAGTTGCTAATCTTGTCAAACAGGTATACATTTTTTTCAATATTTGGTAAAATTGGCATTGAAGTAAAGCTATAAGTCTTTTAAAAGTTGAAGATTTTCTTTTACTTTAGTGCAAAAGCAAGTATTTGGCGATCAGACATAATTCAATGAAAAAAACGTTGGAGTATATCACTAATCGTCATACAAGTACACTTTCAAAATTCTTCGCGGATACACAATGCTATGGATGCTGTAGTTTTTGTTTTTTGTCATTACGCTTTTACAAAAATATTTGTCTCATGACTGCTATTTTACTAAGATTCCGACCTGATAAAATTTATGGTTCTGGAAGAGACATCGCAATTATTATAGTTTAAACTTGACATTATCTTCATAAATTTTGTTTCTTCCAGTTGAGTCCTATCGAAAGATATGCTATGCGCTTTGTAGAAGAAACCGGTGGTTCGTGGACAGCCGAACAGCTACGTCAGGCTGAAGCAGAAATAGAACAACAAAAGCGCGAATGGGAGGCAAATCGGTTGGCAGCTCTTCAAAAGGAAGAAGAAATGCGCAAAGTAGAGAAGGAAAATGATGAAATGTTGACGTACAGCCGGGAGGACGCAAAGAATCAGGTTAATAACAAATTTAAAAACAAAGCAAGGAACAAAACGTTAGGTACTATGAAGAAATCCCAGGAAAATAGGAACATTAAAGTTATAGGCTCAATAAAACGAAAAGCTCATAGTATTAGAACTTTTAACAGTAAACGGCGGAAAATATTACGTAAACATAATACGCCACGGTTAACGCCAGGCAACAAAAAATCTCTCAATAAAAAGCGTAAGGTTATCCAGCAGAATATGCATAAAAATAAGAATACTAGTAATAAAATTAAGAAAATTAAGTTAGACAGTGAAGAAGATGAAAATGATTCTGTGTCGGGTTCTGAGAACAATAAGGAAGTGAGTGAAGATAATTCGGAAGAAGTTTCTGAGAGTGAAAACTCAGAAAAATCTGATGACTTTAGTGAGTGTAGTCTTGATGTTATGATCGATTCCACAAACGATGCGACAACAAACTCCACAAATTATAATGTGTCGGAGGAGTCTTCGGAATCGGAAAGTGAGAGTAGCCATTCATCACAAAATTCGGTTAAGAAAGAACAGGTTGAGAATCACATAGATGTAAATAGTCCTCGTACGCGTTCTCGTGGCTCTGTAAAAATAAACCTCTGGACTCTTGATGTTAGTCCTATTTTGCCAGGTGTTAAGCCAATTAATTCTAAGTCGCGTAAAAATAACGATTCCACTAATCAAGATGTGAAATCTCGGGATGCCGTATCAAATTGTGAGAGTAAATCTGATGAAGATAATGTCAGTAATTCGAAGCATGACGGGAAAGCAATTGAAAAGAATTTGAAAAATGCCAAAATATTAGACGGACTCTCTGGTCCAGGCAATATGAAGTCCCCTAAGCTGCGTAAGCAAACTATCAAAAAACCTATTAAAACTTATAGCAGGAACCATACTTTGGATGGTTGGATTTCAAAATCAAAAGACAATTCCGAGGAGGTGGAGACATCTACTCCTAAGAAGCTTGTAGTTAGGATGACGAGGCGTACGTCGATGTTAAAAACATTTTCTCCAGAAAATGGTCCGTCTTGATAATTCGCGTCAGAAAAGACTTGGCGATTTTTTTTTTTTCTTTCATACTACACCAACCGTATTCGCGTAATGTAGCGTAAGGTTAATTTGAATTCCACTTATCCCACTTTCTCTTGACTAGAAAGTCTTAGATCGTGCGAAAAGCAATGAGAACTGACTTCTTATTCCAAATTAAACCAAAAAAAGAAATTGTAAATAGCTCCATATTCAGATATTTTTGTACGAACCCTTGAGTTAAAATCACACATTGCGACGGAAGTGTAAATTTTATTGCCTCTATCTCACCCCCATATTTAAGTGTAAGCGTAGTGTATATATTAAGTCATGTAGACATCTTATTTCTTTTAATGAATTCACTTTTTATCATTTAATTCTAAACTGATATTTATTAAAACTTAAGTTATTGGACTGTTTCGTATTTCGTTTTCTTTTCAAGGTAGGAGGATTCAATTTGAGGAAGTTCAAACGGATATCAATTTTTCGATTTCCGCACTTCACATGGTTTTTTTTGTGTGTTTCCTTTCCATTAAAGACGATGAATCAAATGGAAGTATTTTTATGCTATTAAAACTTTTCGTCGCTTACGCATTTTAAGGCAGTTCAGCTATGATTATTGTAATGATTTTCGTTGTCTTAATTAGCATTTTTTTTCTTATTTATATTAATTTCAAAATTGTAAAAAAAAACCGAAGCTCCAAAGATAACTATTTTTCTTTTGTGGACTGTTAGGTTATATTTAAAAGATTTGTTGTGATCTCATATTTATAAAGTTATAAGTAAATTGTCTACTAATATTTGGACTCGGTTGCATGAAATCATGGACAAAATTAATCTTCGGTTAAAAAAGTCTGTGTGGATGAGCTTGTGCTTTATTTTTAAATAGATAAAACTGCGCCATATTGATTAAACATTATTAAAGACAAGAGCAGGTAGATTGTGTTCCTCGTTTGAGTTAATGAGCTTTTACGACTATTGTTTTTGCCTTTAATTCACGAGAAACAACAAAATTTTACACCAAACATTAAAACGTAAAATATTATTTTTATCAACGCAAAGTCCGTATAATACTCATTTCTATTATAATATGAAAATTTGATTCAATTTCGTCTCACACTTTGAAAACACACTTCAGTTTTTGTTTTTACAGTATGTGTATGAATAAATTGTTAAAATTTTATTATTAAAGCAAATAGATCCGCGTCTCTTAAGACTAAGTTAAGTTATCTTTTTATATACTTTAACTTTTAAGTAGAATCAAGTGTATGTAATATAAATAAACAAAAAAGGAAAAAAAATAGACCTGAAAAAGTATGTGACAATGTCACTGAGCAAACAAAGCACTAATAGCGACGGCGGATAACAAGAAAAGATATAACTGTGAAATAGGTTTAGTACAGAAATTTATGTAACTATGAATCGATTAATATAGCGAATCTTTTTCACAAAAGTGGAAAAGCTTTAAAGTTAAAAATATATTAAAAAAACAAAACAATGACGGAAAATAAATTTTTCCTTGCTAAATACAAGTTGTGTTGTTTTCTTTTATTTATCTATAAGACTTTGGCATCGTTTGAGCATTTTGCAGTCAATATCTGTTTTGGTGTCTCTTAAAAAGTAACGAAACTACACTTGCTACTGTGTTTTATTATTATTTTTGTATTTCTGACAAAAAAGTGTAATGCAATTTTGATATGATTTCATAATTTGTCAAGTTTGGTTATGGCATAGGCTGGATTTGTAGTTAGTAAAATAAAATATTAAAGCACGCTTAAAAAGAAAAGAAAAAATCCAGTCCATCGTTCCACACCACAACCGCTGTGCGCTTTTATACTTAAAGTAGTGTTTTCTGAATCTAATTAGGCACCAAAACAGCCTTGCCTGCCATTTCCAAACGGCCACAGATTATAAATAAATAAAACAAACAACACAGCTGCAAGGAAGTAGTTACACTCCTTTAAGGATCTTTTCAGAAAATTACAAGAGTTGTAACCAGTCATTTTTTGGATTTTTTAGTGTCTTAAAGTTTCAACGGTCTCAACGAAGATAACAAATTTGCTGAGAACATTTCTTTTAAACATGCGTCATTATGAAATGTAAAAAATGGGGAATTATAAATACTATTTAATTCAAATCGAATCGTAAGCACAGAAAATTCTCAATTGAATCGCATTCAAATAAAAAAATCTAGAAAAATTGAATTTCATAACATTAAACTCAAAAATGACTGTTTACGATACGATTTGAATAGAATCGTATTTAGTAAAAAGCCCGTTGAATATTTTAACTGGAACAGAATCAACTTGGAGCCAGTTAATAAAATGATTTGATTGATTTTGCTTATCAAGTATGCTTCGTTTCAAGTGTACGCATGGTATTACAAAAATTTGCTTGAAGGCGCTTCTTTTCCAGATTTATACCTTCAAAAAACCTATCAGAAAAATCTAAAGGTGTCTAATATGGAACATTTTTTCCTCCGTCGCCGAGAATTCACTTTTTAATGAACGCTGTTTATTATTTATCCTTGCATAACCTAAGTTAACTGCAAATTGATATTCCGTAAAGTGATCAAATGACGCAAATAATCCTTACTAATATTATAAATCCGAAAGTGTGTCTGTCTGTTTGTTTGTTACTCTTTCACACTGAATCTACGGAACCGATTTCGTTGAAATTTGGCATAGAGCTGAAGTAAAGGCCGGAGAACAACAGGATTATCCCGGAAAAATACATGATTCCCGAGGAACGCTATTTTAATCAGAGTTTGCCATGACAATAAATTAATCAGAGTTTACCATAACAATAAAAACAAGGCTCTTCACATTGGCAACTCGATGTGGCGAGCTCGTATCAAGCCCACAAAAACTACGTCCTGGTAACAGACAGCAAGGCCAAAAATGTAGTGTACAGAACTGTGTTGAACTAATTGCAATTTGCTAAGAGAATGCAGATATTAAAACTACTACAATTCTCTCACTGGTATTGTTAGCATGAAAAACGACATTCATAAAAACGGTATTCAAGCGGGCGAGCCGCGGGCAATCTGTAAATAAATCTGTTCAGGGCTAACCCGTCCGTTTTCTTTTTAGAATTCAGAATCAAAAAAAGATTCATTTTCATGTGGTATTGAAAGGATAGTTTGTTCATGTTCAGTTGTCGATGCAAATGAAGTCGCGTGCAACAGCTAATTTTTTATAGTTGAAATATTTAAAATAAGTCTGTTTGAAATTTAACATTATTTGAGTTTAAACAGGGTACTAGAACCTTAGAGGAAACGATATAAGCAACGAATAAGCAATAGCTCCATCAAATTTTCAAAATAAAATTATATTTTAAATAACTAAACTAAATTGATAGATTTGTTCACTGATACCAAAGCATCAACATTGCAGAGCCTTGACAGTCCTCCTGTTCAAAAATTCATGGTTTGCTACAGTCTACTGCTCAATTCAGCACTTGTTTTACTTAAGCTGAATTAAGCTGCAAAAACTGCTTACTTGAACAGGGGGAACTTGAACTCAAAACCTATAAGGTATCTTTGAATCGAACGCACTTCATTCGAATAACTACTTTAAGGTTTCGATACGGTTTTTTAAAATTATCCTGTAACTTTTTTTTATATTTTTGTTCGCATTCACTAAACAGGCAAAAATTCAAGCCTTATCAGAAGGGATAGAAAGCCGATCAGTAAGCAGTAGAAAGTCTGAAGTGTTTATTAAATGTAGCCAGAATTCGTATACAAGCAGAGTAAAAAAGTTAAAGGATAATTTACAAACAATTAAAAATCTTCAAACATTATTTCATTACCGTCACTCCAGGTGTTGTTCTGCAGACATATTGCGATTTTATGAACTCGCTAGCCAAGACAGTAAATTCAAAAACACGTTTGTACGATGCTGGTGCACAATTCAGCTTCAAAGACTACTACGCTGAATTGTGCCTCAGCATCGTGAAACGTGCTTTATAATCAGGTTTTAAAAAGCTGAATGCTGCGCGTGTGTTACACGTGATAAGGTCTTAGTGTATTTCGGGAGCCTATGTATTGTCCAATTGACATTTTAAGTATTTTTCTTTTTAAGAGTGAGAGAAAGAAAGTTTTTGCAGTATTTTGCAAAAAGTCACAACTTCAAGTAGAGTGAGAAAAGTATCTACAATGTTTTCATTTTCAGAATAAAATTGTCAACGCGTTTTGTGAAACTATTTAGGTGTAAATGTTTACCAAATGAAAAGAGGTCATATTACCTATATTTGTTTTTGCTGTTTTTAATGCGAATTGGTTAATTACTTTTTTTTAAATGTTCATCAACCGCTTGTACCAAAATTAATTTTCTCTCATCGTTTTTTCTATGCAGATTTGGATATCAGATAACACTCTGGAAAAAATGCCTGTAAGTTATTTAAGATTAGTTTCTAAAACGCGGCAATTAATATAATTATTGTTTTATATAGATGTGGTGTCCTCCTACTCCACCTCAGGGTGATAACGACGTTTATATTGATTACTCTTTGAGTTTTCTGTATGAGGCTGATATCATGCCTGAATCCCATTTGCCACCAATTTATATAAAGAAAGAGTACAAGAGAACTCGGACAGATGCAGGATTTTACATTGAAGGTAGGAGGCCAACTAAAATCCGTAAGGAAGATAATTATTGCGCCCCAAGATCTTTGTTTGACCGGCCATCACCATCTGTTGCAAAGGTCCGACGTGACCTTAAATTGCAACGATATCGTGGAATTTTTAAACCGAATGTGCAGATTCCAAACATCAAACAGCAATTACCTGTTAAACAGCTGGTGGAGCCAGAAGGGATGGCTGATTGGTGCATTTATGAAGACATTGCTATATTGCATGTGCTCCAAAATTTGCAGGGTCTTCCTTTGAATTTAATGCTTCTCTCTCCTGGACACACTCCCAACTGGGATTTGGTTGCAGAAGTAGTCAATTTATTTTCAAGGACGTACCGTTCTCCGAAGCAATGTCGTTGGCGGTATGAGGCTAAAATTGTTCCCTTCGAAGAAGGTAAGCTATTAGAAAGCCCGAAAAAGCAGAAAAAATTAAAGACTTCGATGAAGGCTTCAGCTATTAAAGGTGGAGTGAAATCTTTAAGGACTTCACAATTATTTACTGCTGATAATAATAGCTCTTTTACAAAATTAATGAAATTGAAGTATGACAATATAAAAGCAGCTTATTTGAAAAAAGCCCCGCCACCAAAACAAGTATTTGGTGCTGCTACGCAGAAAAATCTTAAGCATATCGCTGCTCTAAATGATTTTGGAATTACGAATTATGACAGTGTGTTAAGTCCATCTGAAATAGCTTTAAGAAAAGCTGAAAAGTATAAAGAGAAACAGCGAAGCGCTATGACTTTGCCTCCACCTGCACAACAGCCTCCGGAAGTTGGCCAACAAGTGGTTCAACAGCAACAGGCACAAGCCCAGCAACAGCAACAAATTCCTGTACAGCAGCAACAGACAGCAATTGTTGTTCAGCAGTCACCTCAAGTGGCAACGGGTGTTCAACAACAGGGCATGCAGCAGGTTACCCAAATTATGCAAACCAACCCAATGCAGTCACGAGCTACTTCACAAGGAGGAAACATGGCCGTACACCAGCAAACCACTCAGATAGTTAAGGCTATTGTGACACCGTCATCCGGAATTGTAACTGGGCAAGTGCAACATATTACACAGCCGACATCTCAGCAAGTACAATTGCAACAGCAAGCAGCGATGCAACAGTCAGGCAATATGGTAAATCAACCCTCTGTCTCGGTTGTACTAACTACTCCTGTCTCGACTATTTCGACGGTGCAACAAACATCGCAACCGACGCAAATCGTATCTTTGCAGCAACAGAGCATTACTTCAAGCTCACCTTTGGTGTCACAAGCTCAGAACACTACGATTGTCCAGACGATATCATCACAATCCTTGCCTCAGGTGGTTTCGGTGTCACAGCTAGCCACAGTTGGAACAGTCTTGACGACCTCTGCTACTTTGCAGCCAAATGCTACTGTAGCTACGTTGAATACGAACACTCTGCGAACTCAGCGATTAGTCACTGCGGCTGGCACATTACAAGAAGTTGTGTTACAGCAAAGGCCCAATTCGCAGAGCCCGACTATAGTATCTATGAGTGGATTGGCGCAGGGAGTCACTCAAACACAGTTTCAAGCTGCGCAACTTAGATTATCGATGGCAGGCGCTCAGCAGGTATCTAGTGTAGTTGCTAAAGGAATTTCAGTTGGTTCGCTTCAGCAAGCAGGGAAGATAACAACGAATCAGTCGGCGCAGATTCAGCTTTATAGGCAGCAAGCTTTAAGGCAGCAGTTGAAAGTATTGCAGGCATCAGGAGCACAGGGCGGAGGTGCAGCAGCTGTTGTCCAAACTGCAGGCGGACAAACCGCTTTAGTAAATGCAAGTGGAACAATAATTCAAGGAGGAATTGTCCCAACCGGTCAGACAGTCCAAGTGCAAGGGCAAAAGGTCTCAGTTGCAACGGTTAGTGCTGCTAATGTCGCTGCAGGGTCATCCGGAGTGGTCACATCTGTTGCTACTGTGCAGGTGGCTCCTGGTCAAACAAGGACGCAATTCATTAAACAAATGGGAGTCGGAGGAAAGCAGACAATAACGCGTCAGGTGACCGACAGTGAAATGTTGCTCGTTAAGAGGCAATTGATTAGTCAGCCTAAGACGCAAGTCATTCCCCAAACTCAAATATTTGCTCCAGCCAATGTCCAAGTACAACAGGCGGGACCTTCAGGACAGCCACCAATCGCAACTTTAGTTAAGACATCGAGCGGAACGGTAGCAGCTACTGGGGGTACCGTTGGAATGGCTTTATCACAAATAAAGCCAGGGGGTCAAATCAAGGTTACGATGGCAAATCAAAACCAAGTTCGTCAACTTCAACTCCAGCAACAATTGGCTTTGGCTCAACAGAGGAAAGTGGGTAAAATGACGCAAATAGCACAAGTAGCTGGAAAAGCTGGGGTTCCGACACAATTGATTGTACAAAATCCGAAAAATTTGCCTGGTTCCGTCACAGTTCAACAGATTCAGCAAGTAATACGACATGCTCAACCAGGGACATTGGCGGCTACTGGACAAATTGTATTGGGGAAAACAAGCGTGGGACGAGTGATTCCTGTTTCAGTTTCCTCACAACCTAACGCTCGACAGACGATTCAGGTACTTTTTCAATTATATTTAACATTTAAAATTTTTTATAATTTTCTAACAATTTAAAGGTGGTTTCTGCATCGTCCGCGCAAGCATTGGCAGCGGGAAATATCAGAGCTCACGTAGCTGGTGCCCAAAATATTGCTGGAACGATTAAGGTTGCAGCGGGAGCAACACAGGTGCAGACTCAGCAAGCCTTGATCACTGCATTGCAGTCTCAACAAAATCAGCGACAGAATGCAAGCCCTGTGAGGCTTCAGACAACTTCCGGCGGCTCTCTAGTTGCAGTTACTGTGCAACAACCCTCAGCGACAGCAGTTTCTTCCAACACAGCAACAACCGAAGTTACCAACATGGGGCAGCAGACTTCGCAGCAGCAGGTAAGGAATCTAGTTAAGAAGAAAATTATGTCGATTAGAAGCGAAAAGGAGTAGTCTACATTTTCAAATGGTGGTTCTAGTTATCAGATTGGCAGTGTGTTTGGAATTCAATTTTATCTTCTTTTTTAAACATATCACAATAAACCTTGAATGACTTTTTTTTAATACGAATTTTTGGCTTTTCATTCACTCACTAATCAACCAACTCATCATATTTAATATAATTCCTATGAGGTATTAATTTATTGCTTTACATATATTTTTCCTCTTCAAGTAACAAACATTTAAAAAAATAATAAACTTTAATGCTGAAAGTGCTTTCTTAGTTTTGTGTTTGTTTTTAGTCAGTTGATATGATTGTTTCACATTCTAGGTAATTGTGCAGATTAATAAAATATTAACTAATTAAACTCGGAAAAGCGCCGGTAAATTTAGCTTTTCGTTAGTTTGATACGTTTTAAAGGATGTGCTGTACAAGGGTGTACATAGTTGTTTCTTGTGATGAAACTATTAGTGTAGAAATTAAAAAAAATTATAGTTTAATTCTAAGGTTTGTTCAACCCGTGTTAGCAATAATATATAATTGTAGACCAAACTTTTAAACCATGTATATTAATATTTATTTGCGTGCATTTCAGAAAAAACCTGTAATGTGAAAGATTGTAATAATTTTTATTGAAATCTATTGGAAATTTCCGATAGACATGTTTTCTAAGTATCCGTGGAATGGCATGATATTGTTTTCAAATAACAGCAGATTCATTAAAAATAAATCGCCCGCTTTCAATGATTTTAAACTCAATTTGTAAGTTTGCTTTTCTGGACAACAGTAGTTTTAATAATAATCCATAATAAAATCTTAATTTTCATCGCTGAGCCGCCACAATAGTCGTAATTAAATTTTGTTACATAATCGTATACCTTTTCTAATTCCTTACTAAGCCAGAAATAATAGTAAAGTAAAAAACTAGGAAAGGTGGGGAGATGGATACTTTTTTAATTATTATGTCATCATATGAAATCCTGCATCATAATGTTTCTAAAACTAAAATAAAACTGCCGGAACTCGGGGAATTTCTTATATTACGATCAGGTTAAAAAGTAAAAGTATAATTATAAAAATATTGCCGAGTTGAGCAAACCTCTAGAATGTTCGACTGCAAAATTATTTTGAATTTCATTGAATTCGTTTGCAAAAGACGGTTCACTAATGATGGGATTGTCGCCAAATCGGCTAACTCTAAGTGCAGTCGTCAGCAGAAAGCGGTAGTATCTGTTTTTATCTTTTCTAGAAATCAATATAAATGTATATAAATGTTAAGTGACTTTTAAAATATATTTTCTTCTGATAATAACTACGGAGGATTTGTTTACTTATCGAATACATAGCTCCTGTACTGTAGTTTTGCATAAAAAGTGGTGGCCAACACTTTTATGCATGTCGTTTGAACAGAAAAATTTTCTACTCTTGTATATCTCATATTGTTTTCGACATCACCATTTCCATTTCATATTTTGAAAAAAAAAATTGAATTAAATTTTAGTTCTAGTAACAATTGGAACCTACCCTTTCATTTTAATTAGGTATTTCATTTTACACAATTTTGTTCTCTTCAGAGGAGCTGATATTTACAAAATTTTTAAATTGAATATAAGCTAGAACCACTAGTGCCAATTTGGTGTTGAATAGAAAATAACAAATTGCAATTTAATCTATTTATTTGGTTGGTTTCAGCCTCCAAAGTAAAGAATCTCCCACAGAGTGGTGACAGTACATTTTTAGAAGGAGTCATCCAATTTAGAGTTGACAAATGATAATTTTGTTTGGTTCTCTTACTTCTGAAGATAAATTTAATGCAGATAATACATAACAAGAAATAATAGCGGTTGAATGTTTTACTAATAAAACAATAAGAAGCATGAGAGTGTGCTATAAATGCGAGCTGCGGCCAAAATTACACATTTATGGGACGTTTGGCGGTCGCAGTTCAATTGTACTTATGTGAAGTGATCAAGTTTAATCCGAATGCTTCGTTAACCAACCCGATAATTGTTAAACCACATATACTTATAGTTCATAAGTCAACCAAAGTCAGCGTTTTGTATGATGTTAGTCTTGTGTAAAAAATGAAATTTTAAAAACATGCAAAATTTGTGCTCGTGACCAAGCCTTGTGTATGTTAAGAATATATAAAAGACATGAAGTGAAATATCACACATGGACATTTGGGAATACGTACCACTATCTGCTATTTGTCTTGATCCACACATCTACAATATTGAAGCTAATTACACGGTTTGACTCTAAACCAAGGAAAAGTATTACTAGAGTTAGGAAAAATGATAAAATTATATAAGCAGGAAGTGAATGATTCTTCTTTTAAATATAACTTGATTAAAGAGAACAGTGATCAGTTTTTAACCTTTTAAAATATCCGTTTTGTTATGTTCTTTTGAGTTTTGAATGACTAAGGGAACACCGCATTAGTAAATTAAGGCTTATGGTTGAGTTGTATTACAATGCGAGCCCATGTTAAGCTGTAGCAGAATTACACATTATTTGTATTTCTGAAGTATGGAATTATATTTTGAGATGTAAATAAATAAAATTAAAATTCCATCATTGTCTTTCATTTTTACCATTTTAATGTTCTAGATTTGTATCAAAAGGTAAGTAACAATTTTATTATCAAAGAACAGGGTTCGAAAAGAAGAATTTGAATTTTAATAGAAATTATGTATTACATGAAGTGTGAACTAATTTAATTGTAAATACTGTATTTTCACAGATACATAATTAGATAGGCACAGAGTTAAACAGTCTTAAATCACTGGAAGTTTCTTCTATTGTGAGTTGCCCGTTTTCTAAAAATATGAGTTTTGGTTTTTCAGCAAATTTAAATTATAGATATTAAATAGCCAGACTAGATACATTTGGAAGAAGCAGTTAGTTTTAAAATTTGTTGGCATTGGTATTATAACATTAATGTTTTTTCAGTGTAGCACAACTCTAATCGTCATCAACTTTGACCTGGTCGATTCTTTTTTAGCATTAAGTATTTTTTTTTAAATACACACGTATCTTCAAATAACCTCTTATGATTTTCTTAAAGAAAATTAATTTCTCTGGACTATATACAGGGTGTCTTATAATGATGTTATTTACATTATGCGGAAGTTTTCAAAACCTCAACGTTAAAACAGTTTTAATTTAAATTTTACTAAAATTTGTTGTAAAAGGGATATCAATATTTCCAGTAAAAGACTTGCGCGTGCGAGCTATTATTAAATAAAAAACAAGAATCACGAAAATTGATGAAAAATATTCCCAAAGTTATTTATGCCTTAGTTCTTATGTACGTTAACAAAATGTGTCTTTTGAATGCATTTATCGAGTATTTTCCTCATATGAAATATGAGTAGATGGCAAAAGTTTGAAAGTAAACAATTGAAACGGAATCATTATGAGCATTTTAATATATGTATGTAGGTACTTTTTATTCAATAAAAGTCAAAAAACATATAAAATAAAGTATCGATATCTTTTATTCGATACTTCATAGCGATACATCAATTATGGGGAAGGCGTACTTTCGATTTTCTATTGTGTACCTAACCATACGTTGGTTTTAGCAAACAGGGTTGGAAAGCATACAAGGTTTAAGTCTTTATAAACTGTTTTGATGTTGTGCTCAACCACGCGATTAAGCTGATTTTATTCTGCTTGTTCCTTACCTTATTTTTATACTATGTATCTGGAAGAACAAATATCTACATAATATCAATTTCACTAGTATCAAATTAGCTTAAGTGGTATTTCTATTGGTGGGGTAGACTAAGGTTGCCAATGGAAAAAATGATTGTTGTGCATCTCCTGTTAGTTGGTACCATCGACATTTGCAGTATATTCATTTCTGTGGGGGTTAACTTAATATCCCATGAGTCGGCCTAAATTACCGGACAAAATACTGTGCAATTCACCTGTTGATGATATTACCCTTGGCAGAAATACAGAAAATGGTGTGTGTTGTCCAGGGAGAACTACAGGCAGCTCCCGTGGCAACCGTTTCGTAAACCAAAACAGAATTGTCCTTTGGTAGCGTAGTGAAAATGTCTCTATTTAAGGTGTGCAATTGGTGGTCTGTGCAGTGTCCAGATATTTTGGAAAATTATGATACAGCAAGCCTCCTTTGCTGCCGCTTCGGCCTCAACAGCAATGAGAAAGATTATATCGTTGTGGGCTCCCACACCGGACACCTAAGTATTTTTTATCCTACCTCTGAACTGACCGAGGAGGGCCATTTCAGGGGATTCAAGCCAACAAATTTACTTCTAGAGCGAAAATTAAAGGCTCCGGTGTTGGATCTTTCAGCTGGACGTTTTAGTGGGTAATTTTGGATGTACTCCCTTGGTATTAAAAATTTATGTTCTCATACATGCCCAGGACACAAAGGAGCGAGAGTAGCAACCAGTTGGCTGTTTTGCATCCTTTCTGTCTGTCCATCTACAATCTTACGAAGGTGGACGGTGTCGCAGAGCACGGGAGTCACACCAGCCTACTCGCAATCGCAGAACATAAATTTCAAAGATCAGCGTTCGCCGTTTGCAAGGGCCATTTCGGCAAGGTGAAAGGCCGGGAGTTTTTGTGTGTGGTCCACGTCGACGGGACACTTACCTTTTACGAGCAGGATGGCATCACCTTTGAGTGCACTCTGCCAGGGAGCAAGGCACTTCCTTCCGCTGTGGCATATATTCCCAGAATGGATTCCTTTGTCCGGGTAAATAGCTGCTGGGAGCTCGAGAGCTTTAGGTAAGCCAAAGATGAAGCACTGAAGCACTGAAGCACTCCTATTTATGAGCAAGCAGAAGCACATATGCAACATTTAGTTTTCAGATATTCATAATAAACTTTTATAGTCGAAATTTTATTAAAGTAGGCATAGTATACGTATTGTATTGCTAAATTATTTAATATTACTGTAGATTTTCATCAATATCTTATATTTCATGATGCCAGAGATCTTTTAGGCACATACATATTTTATAGATTTTTGCATACTACAGTAGACTCGCGATATAGTGAACACAAAAAAACCAAGGGTGTTCACTTTTTCGAAATGTTCACTTTTTCGAGAGGATATGTTGGATGTGTTAAATAAGTAAGAAGTACATAGTAAAAAATCTTATAAATAACAAAAATACCTTGCTTTTTAAATAATATATATTAAAAATAAAATCCCAAGTTCTTGGGAATAAACATTTAGGTAAATAGGTATACGAATTTATGAAGGATAGTACCTCATCCTTCATAAATCCGTACAAACGTATAGGTATCTATAATTATTACTTATAGTTCTCTTTGGAAATAGTCTGTGACTTTTTTTGCACTTTATTTTTTTCAGCATACATACGAGCAGCCTTATCCCTCAATTTTTGCTGTTCACTCCATCGGATTTTTCACTGGACCGAATGTTCACACTATCGCGAGTCTACTGTATAACTTTTAAAATACAAAAATTCGGATAGGAACCATACATTCTTACCCCATGGTACCTAATATACAGTGCCATTATTAAGGTACATGTTTATCAATGGTTGTTGATAAATGAAAACTTTAAATTGTATGCAGTTATATTAAGAAATAAATTAACATTTATATAAATAATAAGAATTTATATAAAAAAAATATATTTTTTCGTCTTTCAAACACATATAAGTTGTTTTTAGATAAATCTTCCTTATTATAGTATAATTTAAGGAAATACAATATTGTAATTAACCTATTAATTAGGATCTTATACTTAATTATTTGAAATAGCTAATCAGGCTAATCAGTAATCATCCTTTCAAATAATAAGGCTGTTGCGATAAACCTGCAATCACAATTTTTTGGTAGACAAAATTATATTAACTTATGGGACAATGGGACAAGCTGTATCATTCTGAACATTTTATTTCGAAGTAACAGCATGCTCCAAGAAAACATAATACATAAACATATCACATTATGCTGTTTACTTAATATTATTAGATATATTTTCATTTAAAATACAGAAAGAATCTAACTGTAATGGATGGTATGTTAAAATACACAAAAAACAAATTTTTGAAGATATTTATTCGCAAACTATAAAATAAAAATCAATCCGCTTTCTAAAGTTAGAAATTCAAGAAGCAAGCAAAATTTTTCGAATTCAATGAGTTTTAGTAAAAATTACTGCTACTGCTATTATTACTAGCGTATTTAAAAGCCTCTGATTTGAGATCGTCTAACGAAATTTGGAAATTCTATATTCAATGTGGCGACTAATGGTTTTGAAATTCAAGGGATTTTAATGAAAGTTAGTGTAAAGGTTACTTTAGTGTCCTCAAAATTTACATAAAATGTGATAATGGCATGGCCAACATTAACAACTCTAATTTAAAGGATTTCCATGAAATTGATTGAATGTTTTTCAGAGTTACTAATTTTGTAGTTTGCATAAAAGTTCTAGACATAAAAGACAGCATGTACTATAATAATAAAGCGAAAGCGTGGTGAAGTTTTTAGATATGTATATACGAAAATGTCTCCCACGAATGGACAATTAAGGATTTTAGTTTTAATTCGATAGTTTTAAGGACAACATTAATATTGAGTATATTAAGGAAAATCATGCATTTCCCGTGTAATTGCAATTAGTAAATATATAAAGCAAAATTTTCAGTCGATAGATAGATTCAGTCAGGGGTAAGAAAATCTCAATCAGCAGACATTTAAAGGTTAAACTATTAATTTTAAAGTACGAACAATATTTTTATATGTTTGCAGTATAAAAGTTAAATTAATACTAATGATTCGATAGTTGAAATTATCCTTTTTAAAGTGCAATTAAATGTTCTAATTTTGTTTTGCTTAATTAATAAAATTTGTTATAGGAGGAGTTGGGGAGTTACGAAAGAATGCTTTAATTTTTCATAAGAATTGTCGTTCTTCTACATATCCCCATGCAAACAGATAACATATTTTTTCTGATACTTTCAAAATTTTGCCTAAGTTTATATATTATAATAAATTGGTTTTTCATTTAAGATAAATTTGATGTTGATTTAAATTTTTTAAATATTTGTAAGCTACCAGGATTTATCGCAGTCTGGGGTCAATAAGCAAGGCGTAGTTCCAACATGGTCTTTATGTATAGGTGAATACGCCATAGATATTTGCACTGCACAAATAACAAGGTAAATAATTTCATAGTTTCTACTCGAGTTAAAATCGCTGTACAAAGCAAAAATAATTTGTTTTTCAGTTCACGGACAGCAATTATGATCTTAGGTGAACACAACTTGCTTTGTATTTCAGACGACGGTAAGGTCATATTTGTCATAAAGTTAGATTATTCTCCAAAATGCTTCTGCACTTTTGTTATTGGATGGTATTGGGGTGAGATAAATTTGTATTTCAAAAGTTTGCAAAGTTTTATAAAAGAAATATATCTTAGAACCAAATGCAAGACTTATTACGGCTGTGGTGTCGGAAAGTTCGTCACTTTTATTATACGATGGTTATAGGTTAATTTGGGCCGCTCAATTGGAAGATATCCCAGTTGCTATACAGCGGTCGAATTTAGAAGATTTACCAGGTGGTATAGTAACTTTAGGGGCGAAAGGGCTGCTCCATGTTGGCTTTTTGGGCTCTGAGCCATACGTTTTCAAAGTTCCACCATTAAACTTACAGGAAATGAATTTTGAAAAGACCCAGAAAGAGCTATTAGAATTGGAAAAAGAGATAAAACGAGGTATTGACCTCTCGGATGTGGAAATGGATAATATTTCTGCACAAAAAGACTTGGAGATGGAATTTGCTGTTTCTTCAACAGCAAAAAAGAGTAACGTTAACGACAAGGATGTTACCATGTATTCAGGAAGTTTCAGATTTAAAACTGAAATAAATGTTGAACAGCTTCAAGTCGTTTTCAACGTACCTGATGGGATAAAATGTTCACAACAAAAAGCGGTTTACAATAATTTAGCTGAAAGAACTGTGGAAATGCTCGAGGTATGGTTTTACCTAGAGAATGATTTGCATATTCCTACGGCGGAGGTTGAAGTCGTTGTTTCCTTCATAAATAAACAGGTGTGTATCTTTTACTCATTTTCGCCTATATTTTTGTCTGTAGTGAAAAATTTCATTATGCATAGAGCATTCCGCGTGTCCTTACAAAGAGATGCCTCCTGCCTCTGGCGATGTTTTATGAAGTGGTCCAGCCGCAGAAGGATGGGGCAATTAAAATCACAATGACCATGAACAGCGACCAAAAGTCCAAGATACATAAATTGTCCTCCATATATCCAGAGTTTTGCGAGGATAATGATATGCAAGCCATTGGGCTATCTTTTCTGTGCAGCGATGAGGCTGTCACTGTTGTTGCTGCCAAAAATACAAACCGATTTAGGTAAGAACTTTATTTGTGGACTTCTAGCCAGTGCCAACTTATTGAAATACGACCTTTGAAGGATACAGTCCGACTGCCTGGAAGCGATTCCACTTGTGCTGGAGGCGATGATACATTTCGCCCGGGGCCTCAAACAGTCCGAATTTAACAGCAAACAGGAAAAACGACGAAAAGAGCAAGGGAAGTCGAATTTTCTTGTCGCAGCTCCAAATATTCCCATAGAGGAGATCATGCTAAGGATAGAGAATCATCACAAGATTCAAGAAGATATAAAGAGTCAAACGGTAATTCTGCGAAATAGTTCTAATTTAAAAGCGTTATTATTTTCGATTTCGCCATGGGTTTTATGCGTTTTTGCAAAATTAATGCTCCCTGTGTGTGGTCTTGGAAATCTTACAAAAATCGAAATATGTTCGCAAGACATTGGTCTCTTGGCCACTTTATGTATGTAGATTAATCTTTTTGAATATTGTCTTTTAAGTACAAAAAAAAAAAAACAAAAATCATTTCTTTCAATAAATATACATAAACTTTGTTCTTATCTTTACGTTCAGATT
Organism: Eutolmus rufibarbis; assembly: GCA_963920795.1. Classification (NCBI taxonomy): domain Eukaryota; kingdom Metazoa; phylum Arthropoda; class Insecta; order Diptera; family Asilidae; genus Eutolmus; species Eutolmus rufibarbis. Next base: position 40,207,022 of record OY987205.1, read on the forward strand.
TAACTATTATATATTGATGCAGTTTAAGAGTAGAAGATGAACCCAACTGGGGTTAGAAGTTTTGATAGAAGTTCGCTTCTATGGAAATTAATACTTTTTGTCAGAGTTTAAGAGCAATAATTATGGCTGAATTATGAAAAAAATTAGTTTTGCTCAAAATGTTCTATCTTTGTCGTATTAGTTTCGAGACAAATGTTCATATAGAAAAAAGAGCATGTATTCATTTGCGTTTCGACTAATTGGTTCGTCCTAACTATGGTTACCAGTTGCTCCTTTAAAATTAACCAACATATTTTTGATGGTATATTTTCCTAGAATATGAGGAAGTAAAGAAAAAATGAGTTTTTTTTTTTAAACCGAAAAAGTGGACCAATTATTGAGAAATTGATCTTCAAATAGATCTCACTATACTTAAGATAAAACCGTATTACTCTCAAAACTACTCGTATTTAGAAGAAAAATGCATTACCCTTTCTATTTTCAGGCATTAATGGACGCTCTCTGGAATCAGTTCAAACTTTTTCAACGTTCGTTGCGAATTAAGAAAGAAGATGATCCTGTCGATGGATTAATGATGTTGATTGAGAAAAACTACGACGACCTCGTCAACGAGGGAGACAAATTAGTCGTTTTACGAAATAACGAAGCAAGGTAATAAAATGTTCATTCAAAATTTTATCTACTCTTAATGTATAATAGGAAAAGAAGGAATTATAAATCTTAATTAGTAAATTAGTAATTACAAATAATATGAGCTTACCTTACATAAAATATATAGAAGCAAATTGCTCAAAAAATGATTCAATGTTCATTTATTTATTCTTTCAGCAAACGAAGCGATCTGTCTTGTGCAATATCGTTATTAAAACAAATCGTAGGGTGTTTGGATATCGAATATCATTCGATTGAGTCATTTCTTTCAGCTTTAGCTTATCCTGTAGAAGATTGGTCCGAAGCGGTAAGAAACATCTTAAATGAAAGAAATATATTTTGATTTCTGAAAGGTATACATACATATTTCATTAGACTCATCAAATTTTGATTGCAACTATTAACTTTAAATCTTCAATTTTCTGAATTCCGACAAAGTCATTCAGCGAACTTTTAGATTAAAAAACATACACGTAATATGCACAGATATTCTTTTATATGTTTTCCGTGCAGTTTCATACATACGTGCTGCGTAAACAAGGAAACAAAATTCCTTAATAAATCAGTCCGTTCTATAAATAGCACCTTCTTGCACCAAGAATTTAGTTATTTCCTTTTATCTCCAGAGTTGGGAAGAAGTTGTGGCGCCGGCGTTTGATATATTAAATCATTATGGACCACTTTGCCGTAGTAAAGCTGCTATCCCTCAGGACCCCCATCCCCCTGTGGCCGCCCCACAATTTGAATATGATCGTTTCAAACGCCACGTGACGTCATTGATAGACCGTGTTTGCCGCCTGGCATCCGAGTCGGGTCAACGTCAGCAAATTTTGGCGCCATCAAGAGCATCTAAAAATAGCGATCCCGAAATGGGGATGGACCCGTCTTCTGAGAGTGAGCAAAATGAGGCAAAGTCTAAAGATCACTCGAGGAGAGCTTCGCAAGATGAAGACGATGGCGATAGCTTAGAAGTTCACAGGGACGGGCCGTCTAGTGATTGGCTGAATTCGGAAGTGCCACCTGCCGGCATTCCAGGACTGGGTCAAGGTACAATCGCATTTCTGGGATTTTTTGGTTTAAAAATACATAAATTAATTCTATTTTCGTTGCAGGCATTCAATTATGAATATTTTATAAAGCGATGGTTATTAAAATATGTAAACGTGTTTGTTTTAAATTGCTTTGTTTTCATAAGCTGTTTTATATTACACAAAAAAATATTATATGTACATATATCATTTTATGTATATGATATGAAACCAAAGTGCATTTGTTTGTTGTTATTGTCAATAAAGGCATATAGTGAACTATTTTTATTTTGTATTCTGGATTTAACATGCAGATTTCTAATATATATCTATTAGCCCTGAATTTTGAGCAATATATTCTCGTTTCATAATACATAGAAAAATTCATTTATTCAATTAGAAATTGAATTTCTTTAAACAACATACAGTCGAATGCCTCTATAACGAACATCTCATAGAACGAACTTGTCTATATAAAAAAAAAGTTTATAGCCTTATAAACTTCTACAAAGTCATTTAAATTTGATACCTAGTTTTTTAAATACTGTCGTCAGATTCTTCCTTGCTCGATGTTATCGTTGTTAGTATTAACACAAAAATTTTCGCTTTGGAAGGAAAGTTGGCGATAATCGATTTAATTATTATTATGCTATTTTTTGCATCTTTTGTTCCATTATTTCATTTTTCTGTAAATTTTCCATACAACAAGCCAATAATGCAAACGATATATGCGAGTAAGATGAAACCTTGAAAGAAATTACTTCTAAATTATATGTATCTAAAATGTATCAACTTATGACTTGTCACTCCTGAAATTAAACTCTTCTCTCAAGAGAAAGTCTTGATATTGGAAATTTTCCTTTCTAAATTCATATATAGTTTTTAAAATTTTTACGATATAGAATAAACATAATGTCAGTTTTTTTTGTAAATTTGAATTTTTCGAGTTTGAAAATAAATCAAACCATTTTTAGACAATTTTAAGTTTATTTTTATAGAAGGAAACATTTTAAAAACCGGTTAAATCTAAGTCGCAGAAGGCTAAAGTATGGTTTTATAGAATTACCATTTGATTCTTTTTTATCTCAGAAACTTGTGAATGAATTTCTAAATAATTATATGATATATGTATTTTTGAAATTGACTATTAATTTATAATTTCTGTTCTGGAAGGAAGCAACTTAATTTTTGTTAAAAAGTACTATTTTAGTTAAGTATAGATTGATGCAATTATTATTTTGATATCCCTAAATAATATTTATCCATTTCTGTTATTTTGTTCTCTAGGTTATGATAGTTTTGCAGTGCTGAAAGTTAATTTAAGCTGTAAGTATATCTTAATATTTCATTCCATGCATTCATATGTATAAAGCCTACAGCCTATTTACATATTTCCAAAAATTTATTTTATGTGTTGCAATAAGAGCCTACGAGAAATCGAACTCATTGGGGAGGTTGTGGAAGGAACGAACAATTTAAAGTTTAGCAAAAAAGTATGTGGAATCTTGCTGGTCGGACGATGGTTGTATTTTTTTGGTAAATAGCGAAAAAACTTATTGAAGAGCTAAAAAGGCAAATCCTCAAATATCGGTCCATTACAAATGACTTGCGGTTATGGCTGAGCAACGAGATTCGTCATAATGCGAATTGATCATTTATCACTGCCGCCGCTGAGAAAGTCCCCTCGACTATCAGATTTTTTAAGCGAAGCCCTCCATTTACATTAATTTGTAGAAAGAGCCGCACTTTGGGGCTTCCTTTTCAAGGAGCCCCGCGATGACGTAGATTCGGACTGCTCCTGCTGCATTTAAAGGGTTTGTAATTAAGTACCATAAAAATTTGATACACCCCCGCCTCGCAAGCCCCGGCCATAAGAGTTGCCTTCCTTGGCCAATTCAATTTCAGAAAGCGGTAGGTTGCTCGGGTGACTCAGCCCCTTTTTGGCCGCCACTGCGTAATTGGGTGGTTTATGCCGGAAGTAAAAAGCACGTTTCAGAGCAGAATTTCTTGCGAAGCGCCCAGACCCGGGCCCCATTGTGTCCCTGGCGATGTAATTTAATACACCCGGGAATGGACATGGCAAAAATAAAAAAATTATGCTGCTGCCCGCGTGGACGTGGCAGGAAAATAACCGCCGAGCGTGAGAGGATCTGCCATTGTCGGATCACCCTGGCGCTGCAGTTCATGGTGCTTGCACCACGATTAGATAATAAACTGAGGCGATTAATATGACTTAAAATGCAGAGCATGCCCCCGTGCTCCTATTATTCTTCGGAGATCTGTTCGAATAGAAATTTTTATATACAAGAAAAGTAAGCACAAGTTCTGCTTAAATCGTGCACTCAAAAATCTCTCCATTCTCTTGGAAGAAGTATCTGCTCGTGGCAAAGTATTCATAATATTTTTGACAAATCACTCGTCCTCTGAAAATATAGAGGTAATGAAAGAGTCCACTTAAAAAATTGCTCCATATTTCATTCAAGAACTATATACATATAGCACGGGCGAACCATCTTATTTCAGATAGTGCAGTTTCTATCTAATGTTTTCTTTCTATACATATGTTATAAAATCTGTTATAAGGATTTGTTGTCCGAAGAAATATCAAATAAAAATTAAATTTGCAAGGGTAATATACATATTTATGTTCATACATACATTAAACATTTCCACACAATCGCTGCGTTATTATAATATATGTATACCAAGCAAGCTATAGAGAAACTAAAGTTTCTTAATAATCGCTAAGTACCTACATATGAACACAAAAATCTCATCTCTAGTCAAGTTTTTAAAAAAATAGTTAGGTATTACATATATAGAGTATTTATGAAAATTGGCAAACCAGAAATCTTACTTACATATCTGTAATACACAAGGGGTATCGGTATCGATATCTGGATATTCATATCTGGACTGGATATTACAAATCTCTAGATATTAGAACACCTCTGACAGTATAGCCTATTTGACATTTTCGTTCTTGATATTTGCATAAAGGCAATCATTGAAAGTCAGGATGAAGGAATTAATGCAACTGATGTAAATAAAGCACAATACACCAACGAGATCGTAGTTACGGCCTAAAATGTACCGGCGAATGGCATTTATTGCGTTAAGGTATTTTGCAAGAGAAAAAGGGATTTGGTCGAAGGTATGCATAGGTTTAAAGAAACAAAATAAATGTTGAACTTTCAAAATATACATTTTTTAAAGGTTAAAAACAGTTCCGAAATTCGATGATGTAAAATTCAAAAAACATAATTTAAAGTTTATGGAGCCACATTTGAATATTTGGATTTAAGTTAAAGGAGCTAAATAAGCAGAATAAGGAGCTAGGTGGCGCAGAGTAGTGCCTTTAGGAAAAAAAAATAGGTGTTGCGTTATTTGCGGTTGTGCCGAAGTTTTTCAGCCAGAATTTCTTAATGCGTATCTACTAGCTAACAATAGAAAAAGTCTTATATATAATGGGGAACACGTTTCTCATATAAGCGTGCACGAATGGCTATGTAAATTAAATTTATTCACCATCTATAGTATATAAAATGTTTGGTTTATGGAAATAAGTGAATTTTTACGAAATACATATTTAGTGTTAGAGGCTTTAATAGTTTCTTATATAGTTTAAATCCTTAATTTTTCTTTGAGCTACGTCATAAGTTTCTACGACAATTTGTTATTTTCTGTTGAATTTTCAAGTATTGTCAAAATTATTTTACTCAAAACCATGGTGTACTAGAACATTTATATTTCCACATTCGTAATTTAGAGAAAAGATCCTTTAGATATAGATATGTCTATAGATTATTCCAAGAATTAACCGATATAATATGATTTTGTAGTTAATAAATATTGAATTCCTCCACTAACATAAGATTAAAAGCATTTAATTCAGAGGAGTGCATCTTTATTTTTTCTTCAGAATAGAAAGTCGGTGTTCTCTTTTTAAAGCAAATGACTATTCCTATCTGATGATGCTTTTTAGCTGAATAATATGTTTTATTTTTATCATTGATTAATTATTTATCGTAGGAGTTCTAATGATTCATACGAGCGAATGCATCGATAAAAAATAAAAAGGTACAAGTAGTAAGAAATATTGATTGGTTTAGTTATTTTTCATATGAAGGCAATTTATATTTTAGCAGCCTAACTTCATCGACCTCAAAAGCCTCAATATTTCTTCTAAACAAATCGTACAGATTTTAGCCACTTTATACTAGGATTATCCAGATTTCGTCATCATGCACATTTTCCACGAGGAGTATGGTGCGTCGACGTGTCGACTCAAATCCATTTTGAGCAGGCTTCGATAAATTTATCTTTATTGCTATAAGCTAATGAACTGAGAGATCAAATCCGCGTCGAATTGGCAGGTTTTTGATATAAATCGGAGCAACAGCCCCAACCGTTGGGAAATTCAGTGGGCTTAGATGCTTATGCTGATTGCACAAGAAACAGAGTGTGTGATTAATTCGATCCTTTCACTCAATATTTAACTGAAATTTGTGTGATAGCCTTAATGAATCATGATCGACAGTTTAAGTGAAATTGCAGTTGCCCTGAATTAATATTATGGCAAAATCGTTGGTTTCACTTTCGAGCTGGTCCGCTAGTTCTCCAGGTCTTCAATTAGTGCACCTTAGTGTAGATTTTACTTCCAGTGAGTTTGACAATTTACTTCTGATTAACAAGGAGGATTAATTTGTTAATTAACTTAGCTAGCAAATTGCAACTGCGGTCGACTACATGTCAATTAATTGACAAAATGAATTTTAAGCCTGCGAAAAGACCCAATTTTATTCAATTGCTAAAGGAGGCTAATGGGCTTACCAACATATAACTATTTATGCTTCTATGAATGTGGGTCACACTCCAAACGTAAAGATTTATTTTTAAAAATCAAGTGTTGTAAGTTTCTTGTCTATCGTGCAGGTTACTTTAATGAAAATCTAATAAAGAAATTAAAAATAAGAATAAAAGTTTGACTTTTACAGACATTCCTAAAAATTACGAAATACTATATTATAGAAAACAAATTTTTGTGAAGTCCATATTTTAAGTAGGTATACTCGTAATTTTCATGGTATAAAAAGTGTGTATTTCTTTCAAGAAAGTCCTACATAAAAGAATGAGACGCCGTTTTCGGTGCTCATTTTTTTATAATTTTATTCTTATTTAACTTACTTAACTAAATTAAAAACGTACACGAAGTATTACTATAAAATTACAACTTCTATAATTTCTACACAACTTCTAATTTCTACAAATTTTTGTAGTTTATACTTATTCATGGATTATTTATTCGTTCCCATTTCCATTTCGCGATCGTCAGTTGTTAAATATTAGTAAAACAGGATGAGTTCAATTCAAATGAGAGGTTAAAAAATACTTATTGAGGCAAATTTTTTAATTTTAAATGAAAAAAGAAAAGACTCTTCATATTTATTGATATACATATGTATGTATATTTATTAATTTAAGATGTCGTCATTTTATGTTTGGTCATATTAGAGAATTTTTCATTCTACTTTGCGGTTTTTGTTTTGCATTTATACTATGAGAACTTTTTAGAAGGTACATGAATACTATAAAACATATGGGTATAATACATAGTTTAAGATATGTATATGAGGGTAGAATAGAAATCTTAAATATTTTCATATCTTGGCAATTTGTATTCTACCCAGTACAATTTTACGACTAACTCGTTAATTTTCATTAAATTGGGGTTCTACGTTACATGGGAATTTCATTCAGATTTTATATATTTTAAATATACCTGAAACAACGGTGTAAAAGTAATTTTTGAATTTTTTCTATATTATTGTTTTTTAGTCTTATGCTTACTTTGTTATTAATTTTTAAAAACAAAGAAGAAGTCATTCTTAACACTTTTGGTACTGGGTTGTATACCCTTTATGCATATATTTTTTTGTACATACATATAATGAATATTTCTTACCAACTAAATCAAGAATCAAGACAGAGAGGTGCGGTTGGTGTTGTGTCTGCAACTTAATTTAATTCACATGTCGCGAAATAAGGAGCGTGATAATTTCGCAACCACCCAACTTGCAGTGCAATTTTCCATGAAATGTTCCTTCTAAGGAAGTGTGGCGGGCATAAAACTTGGCCACAATTAGTGAAATTCAAAGAAATGCTTTGTGGTGCGGGTGTTCTCTGAATCGCTGTCAGCACAAACCCAAAGGGACCAGAGGAAAATCCAAAGAAAAGACTCCCACCTGCTCGGTGCACGCCCTCGACTCTTGCAATTTGCACTCTCGCCCGAGACAATCTTAAAATTTGCGATTTTTCGCAACTGCACCGGTGCGATGCGGCCGCAGTCGATGGGATCCGCGATGTGGCGGTGGTATTAATTGTTATTGCCAGGCTTCGATTACAGAGCACGAATAGAACTCTGAACCTGAACTACATCCATACATCGGTTACATCTGCAAGTGCGCGGGGATCGCCCCCTGATTGAAGCCCTGGATAGAGATATCGCGTTACGGGCTGAATTTAAGATCGCATTAAACTCATAAAGATGTCATTAAATCCTCCCACGAGCGCGCATAAACCATACGTCAACACGTAGGGCACAAAACACGGTCAAGTGGGATTAGCCAGAGCCACTCGGGGCCATTGTTATTGTCGCCCAGGCGGTGCGCGCTCGGGGAGCCCGCTGGACGCACTAAGAGCTCCCCGGGAATGGTCTTCAAGACGTATAAAATTTATATCTTCTGCAGCCACCACGTAGAAGTGGTACATGCAAACGAATCAGCGTCGGGGCAATCATTTGTCCTGGTGCCCGGTGAATCAGAAATATGTTTAGACGGGGAGATAACAACAGCCGCCGGGAACGGCTAGCTAGTTGCTGGCGAACGCGAGCCCGGCCGGGAATAAATTAGACGGACTCAAGTGTTTATATCCGCACATGACTTTGGGTATAAATTTACACCCAGATGGACCATTATATCGCGCCAGAACTGCTGGAGTTTGGTGCAAGGTGCTCCCCTGTAATTCTGGCCAACAAAATGAGACAGGCCTTTTCTGCATGTTCCTCGGTTTCTTTTTTAGCAATCTTACTCGTTTATTTTCCACATGGATTTTATTAACTGCTATTGAAGGAAATCTGAAGAAGTTGCATTTAAAGGAATTAAATTATATATTTTTGTGACAAAACATAACTTGTTTCATATGATTTCAAACATCCATTCAAAAACGAGGAAATCACAGATTAGACAAATTAGACAAATTAGACAATTATGTCTAGTCCAAGTATACACAGTACAAATTGTTTGAAAAACGTTATTGTAAAAACAGTAAAATTTAACTATAATAAACACGCGTAAAACAGAACATTTTCTGTAATTTCCAAGTCTTTGCATAAAATCATTGCATATAAAAATAATCACTAAAATCATCATAAAACACAAATAAAATTCGGCAAGAGTTTTCGTTCAATCACCATCATTGGTTGTAAAAGTTATTTTATTAGAGCAGTGTTAAACTTTTCTTCCTACGAGTTTCGAGGTGGTTGCCATCAATTGTCGCTCATCTCATTAAGAAAAGGAAATTCAATTTTAGTCATAATGATTTTTTAGTTAGTAAGTCTAGGAAGAGCGGTAGGGAGTATATTATTAAACTTTTAATCGTGTTTTTCTCAAAAGAAGTAAAGGTATCATCGAAAATTCGAACACTTATGGTGGCATTTAAATTTTTTTGTGGAAATTTACGTTATCAGTATTGTCTTTCGTTAGTGAAACTATTCTTTTCAAAATAATTTCTAATTTGAGACGCTCTTAAAAAGGAGATAATGTTTATCATTTTACGAGATTGAATTTTTAGTTCCTGAAAGAAACTTTTGACTTCTGCAGTAGTTTCCCCTTTAAGATAAAATATTAAAAACTATTACTCTTATATTAGGTATTTGGTAAACTAAGTACTAAATATAGGAATGATTTTTTACTGAGTAAAAAAAGACTGTTAAACGGCTCAGCATATGAAAATATTGCTCACATTACAACTTCTTGAAGTTTTCTTGGAAGAATTTAAATGGATGTTCTTTTATTTGAACTTTTTATGTTTTACTTAGAAAACTTCAGAAAAGTATAATTATAAGTTAATTGTAATTTTAAAATTTAAATGTTAACTATAAATATTAGGTGCGTGAAAAACGTACGTGAAAAAATACCGTGCTATTTGTTTCATGAATAATAAATGTGTGATTTTATTTGTTTTATTTACTTTTTATTAAACCAATTTAAATTAAATTAATAATAATTTGAAGCGAGTGAGTAAGTGAGTCTACCCAATAATTTTAATTAACGTTGAACTTGGTTTTATCTCAAAGCACAAAATTCTTCAACACGAAGTATAAAATCATGAAAAAGAAATCATATCCCACTGATTTTATCTTCGGTTCACTTGTTTTTGGAATCAATCATCATTATTGATTCGATTTTTAATCAATTTCTAATTATGAATTTTTTTTTAAATCTTGCCTAATCATCAATTTGAAAAATTTTAAAAGAATCTTATTAATAGACATTCTAAAGATATCAAACAAATGGAATATTAAACAAAAAAGAAATCGACGTTTTCAGCATTTTATATTAGGTATATAGTTGTAGGATCTATAAGTCTTATGTTCTCATGGTACGATTCTATTTTCTATTTTTGTTAGAACTTGCTATTTAAAGTTGATAGATAGAGAATCGATAAAATATATTAAAAGGTTTTCTGTATATTTAATGAAAAAATTTTCAATGTAACAGGTGTGAGTTTGTTTTGTTCTATGCTTTGTTCAAAAAAATAGAGACATTAGAAAATGAATTCTCAATGAAACCAATTAGCCGCAAAATTATCAAAATCGGTGGGAAAAACGTAAAGTTGAAGACACTAATTCAGAACAAAATTGGAAATAGCTTTTCAAAAGTGAATAAATCCATAATCAAAGGCCCATCTCTTTGGATTCTCCCTTGATGAGAACTCACTACCGAAGTGTATCTATTAATTACAAAAAGCAATTAATATTTAATCAGATATAAATCTCTCAAAATTATAATTCTTCTCGGCACCTGAGCCGCCGAGGCGGAAAATGTATTCAAAGTGTATCGACTCAACGAAAATTATTTATCGCTCACCGATCACGCGCTTTCATGAAGCACAATGATGAAGTGCATAAATAATCAGTGATTACAGGGCCCGCCGCAGCTCGTGGAGTTGAGTTGATAGGCGCATAAGACCTTAAATATTTAACATAGCCGGGACGCGGCTCATCGTCGAGCCGCCTTTTTTGTTTTAATTCATTAGCGCTGATTGCCAATTTGCATATGATTCATTCAGTGCCCAATTAGCATTTATAGGTTTCCAAAATTGAAGCAAAACAGCGGACAGGCACAAAACAGAATTCCGGTTCCCACCTGGACTCCGATCGGACATCTGTCCAAATTAAGACCACACGGCCAGCGGACCGGACGAAGAAATCTTATCCTTAATCTGGCCCCAAGAATCGAGCTCAATCCCGCGGCGGCGGCAAGTTGTTGACTTCTCGACAGTCAACGTTAACAATGTTGAACACGTCTCGGGATGGGCAGTGATTAAGCCGAGAGCCGGCGGTTTGTGGGAGTCGAATGATTAATAAACGCGCGGATAAATTTCGAGATGTCCAAATTAAGACGGTGGCCCGGACCAAATTGCACTGCAGTCGCCCGGACTCCAGCATTTTGAGTCGGGCTCCGCTGTGACTTGCGACATGATGAAGTAATTCGAAAGCAGTAAAAAGCCTTTGATATGAGTCAGTGTTTTATGGCGGAGCTCCGTGGCCACCCTCGGCTGGGGCCGGCTTAACTTAGAAATTCATGGCCGTGGACGAAGGCATGCCCGCGTTTATTGTCCTCGCAGAATAAGACCGAGGCCTCTGTGATGGCGGCGAGCAGCTTTTAAATTTTTACGGCCGCACAAAGGGGCAGTTCCTCGCTGGGGCTCATGAAAAATTAATTCAGAAGTCATGCTTTATTCGTGTTCCTTAAAGCAACCCTCTCCACTGCACCGTACCGCCCCCGCCCACCCGGCAGGCCATCCGACCCACGAAGATGTAAAAATAAAAATGCAGTCGTAAAACGGCCCCAGTCATTAAAAGAAATCGATAGAAGGGTCGAACTCAGAATTGCGTGCCCAGCGGAGCTAAAAGAGGGAAATATTTCATGTTGGAGCGTAATTACATACTTCGTTAAAAATCACACAGCCCTCTACAGAAACTATTTAATTTTACAACACGGAACGATATGTGGGCTGCTTGGTCTACTTATTTTATCGCACTTCCAACTAAATTTTATTATTTAGCAACAACACTCACTTACGAAGATTTTGAGATCGACAAAGCAATCACACGCATGTCGCTAATATTCTTTTAGGAATTAACCAACATTGAAATTCAAATTTCTTCCAAAAGTAATTATAATAGTAATTGATACTCGGTAGGTACTCTTCAATACTTTTGGCGATTTATTTAAAACATCAAAATAAAGTCGCACACGAAAATCTGGTTATTTGGGACTTTTTAGAAGATATGACCTTTTTTGATATAATTTTACAAGACTATTATCAGAATATAAAAAATTTATTTGTTTAAAAATTAAAGCTCTAATAAAATATGGTATCTAACCTCACTATCTTGTAAAATAATAGCACGAAAAATTATTTCTAGGGTGTGCAAAGTATTATAAGACTAAAAAGCAGAAACTGGTAAAATCATAAAATTTGTTTGTACAGCTAATTTTCTGTACTTTAGAAAAAAGATGTTTTAAGATTTTATATCAATTAGATTTTTGAATGTCCATCTCTCTGGCTATGACTGTGATAATCACTTAGCATACCGAACCGGAAGTTGAAATTTGATATATGTAGTTGCAAAAAAAAGTATATAATTTAAATATTTAAGATGCTTACCTGCTTATTTTGTTATGTATATTATGTTATAAAACGGAAACTGAAAAACTTGAGAGATGATTTTTATTTTCTGAGCTAAAAAATAAAAATAATATATAAATGTAAAATAAATATAAAACTTATTTTAATTTGTTATATACTGAGACATTTTTAAAAATTAATAATTTAGTGTTCAATCCTATTTTTTACAATATGTCTTATGAGTTTTTCGATTCCTCCCCTGCTTCCATTCCAATTTCCGAAATACAAAGCAAAACTAAAAAACTAATGAACGGTGCCGAAAATGAATTCATTTTGATAATAAATAATTGAAAATTTTTATAACTATTGTAATATCATTGGGTTTCAAAAATAGATTTTTCCCAACAACCACATGTTCTTTTAAATATTTATTTGTTAATACAAACCTAGCAATAATATAGTTGAATGAATTTCGGATTCTAGCACTAAATTGTAATATTCCTATTGTATATACTATTAAGGTTGAATTGAAATAAATCCAAAATCTAAATCCCAAAAAGCTATTGTAATCGTTAAAAATTTTACGTCTGGACACATCATTTAGAAAATTATTTTATTTAATTTAAGTTTAAATTGTCATAATTAATAATATATAATAATATAATAATATATATAAAATCAAATCGGTTTTTAACTCTTAAAATATAATTTCAATAAAACGAGTCTGAATTTCTTTTACTTAAAAGAAAGAGCTCTTTTTTTCAATCAATAGGATATATTTTTTAGATTTATCCCTATTTTCGAAAAAGTTTGATAATGGTTTTTTTTATGTTTCTATCTTGTTGGATGGTGGGAATTTTAGCAAGAAGTAATATACCTTTTCTGTAAAAGATATAAGGGGTATTTTGTGAATAAACCCAACATAAAGAGGTAAATAAAGTCTTTGTTTAACATATTAAAATAATGTGCTCTTTGAATTTGAATTGAGGTTCGTTTTTAAAAGGATACCCTACTTCTTTCGAGAAAATTATAAAATTAATTCAATGAGATCGCTTCACGGAAAAACTGCACTGAATTCTCCGCCGCGGTGTCGCATCGCTTGCCTTAACCAATGCTCGCGGCAGAAAATTCTTAACAAATTATTTTTCAGTTTTCCTAATTTGGGAAAATTTTTTCTCGGTTCTGGCGCCTACTAGCGCCAGAACATAGCCGCCGCAGTCATTCATGGTGAGCATTGCGCTCTTTAGACGGGGACATGAAATTATGCTGCAGCGCCGCGGCCCGCGTCCTAATGGCCCCCGTGTAAAGGGAAACGGGCGAGTTTTCCAGTTTTTTCCTGTTTCCTATCGCAACCCAAAATGGCAGTGGTTTCTCGGGAGGAGGAAGAAAAAAAAATCTAACGAGATAGTGAGCACTGGAAAGTGGGCTCGATTAAGATTCTCGGCACAGAACGTCTTGCTTCATAAGAGTCTGCGTCCAAAGACGGGTGTCGCGATGTTCGTCGTGTTTGTGCTGAAATTGAATCGCTTTTTGCGCAATTTCGGGAAAATCCACTGCCGTCGCCGACGTCCAACCTGTTCGGACTTCGGAGCGGCAAAAAAGCGGAACATCGGACATTATTTGGCGCTCCCAGGGGCCGATTTAATCTGAGTCCGGTGGACAAGTCGCCGCCGTTATTAATTGTCTTACATTAATGATTCCAGTGATCCCTGAAGACGCGGCTTAGTGGCGAATGTCGCGGGAATCCGCGGCGCGCTCTCCGGGACCCTTCTTGCCTTGGGGCTCGACAATTCCTGGAGGACCCGAGTGCCGAAGTAACACTGTCCCATTAAGCGACAGAAGTGGCCAGTTCCTCGGCGCAGCGGCGTATTCCGCGGATGTCGGGGCCGCTGGAGCCAGCCGGGCGGCGGCGCATAGCTCCAGCCCGAACAATGGCTCAAGAAATGTGCGGTACCATCTTTGGTGCGGCTTTTTGCGCCACTCGGCCAGCAGAGCCCCGGCGCAAGAAGTCGCGAAGTATTCCCAGACAAGATGAGGCCCGGTGGCACGAGTGCGCCTGCTCGGCTGACCGCTGGCCTCACGTACGCGTCTCCGCCGCGCGTCCAGTTACGTCTATCATTTGATATGCTGGCCGCGCGGCTAGAGGCAGCCCGCGAGCAGCGCGTGCTTGCGCTTGACTCCAACTGGTCTTTGGCTATTTTCCTCCGCGGTCGCCTGCTAGATTAACTCTTTTCTTGGGCATACAAACAAACATAAATTTATATGCTTTTTTATGCTAGCAACTCTTACGCTGGTCAGCGCTGCGAACGTGCCGGGGACGGAATAATTGACACAAGTTTTTTATCGCGCGGGACATGAGGAGTCGCAAACCTGCGGACTGGTAGCTGAATTTTATCTTGGAGGAAGCGAAGATTGGACGAACGTGATTTTCCTGGCGCGTTTAAGCGGGGAATTATAATTCAATCTTAACGGGATTACGACGACGTGACTCGCAGATTCACAAAAGCTGCATGCTCCGTCGGGAGCATTTAACCGGGGTCCAGGGAGCGGCACGACTATGGGTCACTTTTGAATACTGTCCACATGTTGGCAACTATCTTGTCCTACAAATATTTACAATCATTTCGAGCTTATCTCAAACGAAAATTAACCTATTTTATGACTTAATCCACTATTATAATATAATACAATACAAAAACATCATACACTGGTCAAGACCAACATTTCTGCCAAAGAATCAGCAAATAATTTGTATAGAATTTTTCCGCAGACTATGAATTCGTCAATTTTTCTCCTTTTCTTTCCCATTTTCGAAAAAATAGGATTAAAAAATATCTACAAAAGATCGTATTTTGAACATTTATGAAAAATCATTATATAATAAAGGATTGATCCAGGAGCTGATAATGTTGTTTAAATTAAAGCCTAATTCTTAAGTTGATAAATATATAAAATTGCAAAAAGTTTTCGAAATATTTTGTGAAATTGAAAAAAGATCCTAACAGTGCATAAAATTCGAATACGCCTGAACGCCAAGTTTCCTGAACTCCAAAAATATTCCCTAGTTTTTAGATGTTTGGTATGACACGGAATGTGCTCGTAGAACTTTTCAAAAAGACCTTTAGGAACCCCTCTGGGCTCACAAATCCTCCAAAGGAATGGAAATTAGGATTAAACAATGCTTTCTACTGGACTGAAGTTCTTGAATATTCGCAAACTCTAATACTGGAATACGTAATTTACTCAGTCGGTCCAAGCCACTACGAGTACTTAAGTACTTTATTTTGATTAGGACCCAGGCTTTCTACAATAATTCTTTATATTTTAATGAATTTTGCACGAGCACGCCATTACCTATACAATATTTATTTGTTGAAATATTTGAATGCATCTTGCGGCACTCTACTCGCTATTACAGGGTCTATGATTTTATCCATAATTATGAATTTTGGTCAACTGTTTTTTACTGCAAACAATTTTATTCGGAAAAAATAACTAATTTTTTAAAAATTTGAACTTCAAATTGGTGCAAAAATAAAAGTTTATAAAGATGCCTTAAACAAATGTTAATAATATTATATTTATATTTTTTTTTTCGACAGTCAGACAAATGCATACAGCTTTATGCAATATTTGACTCTCTACAAGTGATAATAATTTCAAATTTTTTGGCCTCAATCTTCGAGCTCATAAAATTTGATAGTAATAAAAAAGCTTTTAAATTCGAAATGAAAACAACAAATAGTTTTAAATTGTGAAAAATATGACCTTTCAGAATCTTTGTTTTTTATTCTGACTCTTCTTGACCAAATTTCATTGAGTCTTCAAAATTTGATGTTTTTATATTTTATTATTTTTTATTCTGCTCTGGAAAATTAATAATTATATGTTGAAAATTAATGAAAATGGAATTAAATTATTAATAAATTCAAATTGAATTTCACAAACACCAACTGAACTGATTCAGATTTTGTGGGAAGGGACGTTTTAAAAAAAAGTCTAAGAAAGTTAAATACTTGTGTTTTATAAAAATAATGAAATATTTAAAATGTGAAAATTTGTGAATTTGAATGGATTAAAATTTTTGGAATTTTACTCGATTTCGGTCATAGCCACCAGTAAAGCAGGTAATATAAAATTGCTCATGTAGTAAAACAAAGTTTGTATAGCCCACTTTTCCGCTCTTTGGTGCAGATCTACTTAATTTACTCTGCGATCCGAACAATTATGGACATATCGCGCACCATAAATTTTACCTTTGCCTTGATACTGACTTTGGGGAAATTGCCGTGACGGAATAGCTGAACCAATTTAATTGCCGCCACCGACAAGGTGTTGTCGCACAGGGACATATTAATTTCCTGAATGTAAATGCGCGCCAAAAGAACTGCAGTTGCAGTGCGGCGTGTCTCAGGTGCAAGTCCATGTACGGCGCGGTTCGAGGCTGCACGCATAAAACCGCGGCATATCCGCCTAATTACCATTGTTATTGGCTCGTTCGGGCGCGCTCCCTAATCAATATACGAGACAACTCCTTCGTGGGCGGCCGAACAAAACGTCGTAAACTACACGCGACAATAAACCCGCGATTAATGTTCGAATTTCAGATTCGTCGCTCCACCACGTGAGGCGTGTTTGTTCGGTCGCCCCAAGGGAGGCCCCTTGCTCCTCTGTGGTTTTCGACGGAGTTTGGGGGCTGCGGCGCTCGATCCGCGCAATTAAACGGCCGTGTCTACGGATCGTCAAGCCTTCCAATTAGAAGCCCCTTCCATGTAATTGCTGCGAGTTTCGGATGCCTCTGAATGGAGACGCTAATTAGCAGTCGCCTCACTCACCCCCAAGTGAACCGCGATTTCAACGCATTAATGTAGAGCATTTCATAATTTGCACCTGGCCCTGTATGCGCAGCAGAACTCAAAGTCTGCAGTTTTGCTCTATATGTAAAAACTTGCAGGTTTAATAAGGCTTTACACACCAATTAATTTAAGGAGTTGTGGTGCATTTTAATAAGAAATGTGCGCTATACAGATTTTGATTTCATATTTAATCTCAGTGGGTTTTACTCTATAAGGTAACCCAGATATTTTATAGATGTGTTTTGCTTCTAAATGTTTATTGTTTGTTACTTTGTGGAATTCAAATAACTTAGCAAATGAATTTGAATTATATGAATTTTTATATTTAGTTATATTGTTTCATCATGCTTTTGATGAACTATGGGTTGATTGCTTATTTTTGAAAGGAAGCAACTTATAAAGTATTTTAGGAGAAATTGAGGCTTCTCTAAATTAATATTATTAAATTAGTTAGATATTTTATTATTAAAATAGTTACGTAAAAAATTTTAATCAATTAAACGAAATTATATTTAAATCTGTGTTTTAATTACTACTTGTTTTTTAAATTATTAATCTTTCAATGCACTGTGTAAAATTAGACTAATGGAAAATTGTTTTGAGTTTTACCAATTGTTTAGTGCTAAATTAAATACGAATCTTGAAACGATAGTTTCCCATCAAGTTAGATTTTTAAGAAAAGTAGAGTAAATGATATATTTGGAAAGTTGTTTAAAATATAACGAAGTATCATAGATAAAAAATCGTCGAGCTCTAAAACTCTTAACTCTTAAGCAACATTCCGTGAAGAAGGCATTTTGGTAAAAGATTTTTAGCTCTGTATACTTTCAGAAATATACTGTGTAAATTTGACTGGGAAATGTTCAATACGTAGTTATTAGTTTGGTGTGCACTTTAAATTACATACATATATATTTTAAATAAGAAAGCTGTCAATAAAGGCTCAAATTTCACGATTAAAAGTTTTAAGCTGTGCCATTATTATAATATTTAATGGTTTCTGGGGATTTTTGTGTATTTTGAATTCAAATAAGGGAAAAATATCTCCATTTGTTGCCTTTAAAATTCTTACTTAAGACTCTAATGTTTAAAACCCAGCCCAACTTCTAAACTGAAGAAGTTTTTACATAAAGTTGAAAATGGCTTGCAAACTCAGAGGACATTTATATGCATTGTAGAAATTCTTCTAAGATTTAGATTTTATTGCTTCACAAATTCGCGCTTCCCTCTAAAACCGTGCGTCGCGGTCGTAAAAACTTTGAAGTCTATCTCAGCACAAATCTTTGATGGTGTTGAATGGGGTAGTTTATGAGCGTAGTTTAGAAAATGTAATGAACTTGTTTTATTAGGTTAGATATCGTTAAAATCTCATTACACATTATGGGTATTCACGCTTATGGTGCAAATAGGCCTTACACACTTGCATTTGCTATTGCATTGTTGTGAGGTGCGAACAAACCGGTTGCCATAGAAAACAATTATGAAAATTTAAAATTTTACACAGTGCAACGATGCAATAGAATAGGATATACAACAAAGCGTGATTATTTCTCAGTTCTCAATCGAAAGCGTACATAAACTATTCTCATAGTGCATATTTGACGATTATTAAAAACTTACCTCGAAAACAAGTCTCGCTGTCTCGAAAATTGTGATGAGCTATAATATTACAATCTATTTTGAAATGGATGTGTGTACTCTTAATTCAATATTTGTTAAGTACTATCGCCTGTGGTCGAAATTTGACAATGAGACCACAATCATAACTATCAAAATTCGTTGGAATTAGGTACATTCAATTGGGACTTTATACGAAATTCAAATTCTTATGATCCAAATGGAAGGTTAAAAATATTAATATTTTACTTTTGACATTTTCAAAAAAAGGCTATAATTTTGTAATCAAAAATCCGATTAATACATTTATAGCTCGATGGATACAGCTAATTTGAAGCTACATTCCACTTTTTATTTTGCCGAGATTATCTTAAAAAACCTCTTTTTAAATTGAAAAAATGTAAAGAATTTGTCATAAATTCGATTATGTTGACCAAACATGAAGCCAAAATTTTTTTAACTTTAATTGTAAATTATCGACCTATAGAGCATCTTTTGTTTCATCAAGATAACTTTTGTTGGTTTGGTCAGAAATAAATATATTTAATAGTTGTTTGATATTTCAATGAAGAAATAAAAAAAAATAATAATTTTTACAAAATAATTACTTACATCCCAAAAGATCTATTGGTCATGACGAAAACAAAGAAACTGAAAAAATTTTTTAATTAATTTTGGAAATCGGAAGGAAATATTTTTGGGTAAGAGTGATATATACACAAAAAGACTGTTTTCAATTTTAAATCGTATGTTTTATTTTACAAAAAATGTCTGGCCAAGGTTTACGCAATAAGTATAACCAAAACTATAAAACAAAATAAAAATTTTACATTTTTTGCAAGTAGAAATAAATACAATATATTAAGAACGTTTAAATATAAAACGAATATTAAAAACTCCTAACTTATTCGTACATTCATAAGAAAGGTAAACAACTAAAGACATTCATCATACATTCAAAAATCTGTCATGACATTATTAACACATATCGAAGGGTATTTTTTTGCATTTTACTTGCGTTTTACATTTAGACGAATAACATAAAATTGCCTCCAGAAGTTTTCTTATGATAAAAATTATGCTATCATTGGGTTTAAGTATATGTCATCTGCGGACGTTATGTCGTCATTGGATTTATTTGTTTAACGTCTGCTCTCATGTAATTAGTACACGTACATTTACTCAAGTAGAATTATATTAACTTTAATTGTTTTCAGGCAAAATACTGTTTGTGCATCTTCGATTTATTTCTACACGTTTAGTCATAGCTTTAAATAAACTTAATAAAACTTAAGCTCTACAATAAGTTAAAGATTTTTAATAGTAGTTTTTTTCATTTTTATTTCACTTCTTTCTATTTTTTGATATTTGTATGTATCCAGCGTATAAGGAGAGACTTATTAAATGATTTACTTTTATTTACTAGTTTAATAAATAACGTTTGTGTTTTAAGTTTGTTTTTACATAATTCATTTCGTTTAACGTTAAAATGGCTGATGGAACTTTGGAGTCTGCCCGCAATAACGTTGGGAAATTTTGCTTATGTTGACTTCTATCTAATTTACACAATTTCTTTGATTTTTTTGCTCAGAGAGAGAAAAAAACGATACGATGAATTCAGCATATCCAGGTAAGTTGAAAATTAATTGCTAAAGTTGATGAAAGTTACGACGAAGCTACTTTTTCTGTATAAAATTGTAGTGTTTTTGTGAAAGTTATGTTACATGTCATGTCTTATGTCATACTGTTATCCTATTTTTTAATGTATTATTTTTGAAATTCGTTTTAGAAAGTCTTTAGGCACCAGTAAATTGGTGGAAATAATTAATTAACAATAGAAAGGAATATAATTATTTAGATTGAAGTATAATTGATAAAAAGTAGTTATAACAAATGTATGTGATAAAATTGT
The DNA here is from genome assembly GCA_963920795.1 of Eutolmus rufibarbis. Lineage (NCBI taxonomy): Eukaryota > Metazoa > Arthropoda > Insecta > Diptera > Asilidae > Eutolmus > Eutolmus rufibarbis. The sequence goes on from OY987205.1 coordinate 40,228,003, forward strand.
GCGAAAATTTCGAATAAATGTTTGTAGTTAGAAAATTACATAAAATTTAAGTAAATAATTAAATTACTGTTTTTGGCTTTTGATTGTGTTTTTTTTTTTTTATTTTTCAGTTTATTTTGATAAGCAAAAATTCCCACCTGTTACCTTAAAGCAGCTTCCTTAAATGGCCTGTACATTTTCAACTGGAACGGGTGCACCACCAGAAAGGCGGTGGTTTTCGAGGCTGAGCCCGGAATCGAGTGCAATACTAAGCTTAGAAAAGTTTAAAACACTTTTTGCTATATAAAAATGAGATGATGCTTGGAACTTGAGTTGCAATGCTGCAGGCATGGGGCCACAGCCCCACGTTTTGGCAAATTGCAAAATTGATTTAAATAAAAACTATATAAAAAAAAATTAACGTTCAACTAATTAAACTAAAATTAAAGCTCTCGGGGAGGCGTTTCAGTGCAGTGGCGGGGGCGTTCTGTCGGCCGCTTTGTGAATTAGTAAAGCTTTTGGCACGTGTCTGCTGAAGTAGTCCGGGCGGCGGGTTTTCTTTCGCGATTTCTGGTGCTGTTGGTGCTGTCGCGTCACCTGCGGCCCGGCGGTGTGGTGCACGCGGTCGCCGGACTGCCGGTTCACCTGTCTGGCGTGCGCTGTCGCGTCAAGGGAGCAATTTGTGGTTTCCCGCCAATTCGGCAGTGAGACGCCGAGTCGCCTGCACTCGTGCGCGTAAGCCGCGAAACTCTCGCAGTGGCACATACCAGAGGGACACTCGCACATGTCCATCCTGCAGGATTCGAAGTAGTTGAAAGGGTTCAGTCGGCTGTCGCAGTCCCCGAAAACCTCCGATTCCCGCAGGGACTTGCAAGGACTACTTTTGTTGCTCTTGCGGTGCTTGCAGCTCGGCTTCTTCGCGAGGTTCTCGCGTTTCCGGCTGCATGCTTTCACTCCGCCGACCTTCCAGGAGTTGGCGAACCGCCAGACCTCCTCGTCGGAGTGGTTTGATCCATCTCGAGATGTGAGATCGTCTCGTCCGATTCCGTTGTAGTTTCCACAGAGTCCGCAGAGCTTGTTCTTATAAGTCGCAGGCACTTGGACCTGGAGGAAATTCGCCCCATCCCACTCAATCTGGACCCCAATTTCTGTCGCTAGAAATATCCCTTCCGCAGATTGCTCAATCTTGACTACCTCGCCGTGCCTGTAAGGAAGCGAAACCCTCGTCCCATTCACCTTCACCCTCATCTTCTGTCCCAAATTGACGCGGATTCCTCTCATTTTCAAGGTCACAGTTTTCGTCCAAGATGAGAATTTCGTCTTCCTACCGTCGTTCATGACCCGAATCGAAAAGGAGTGATCCCTGCAGTCGGAGGTTAGTTGGTACTTGCAAGACCCTTGGAAGCTGAAGAACTTCCCGTCGAAGGTTTTGTAGTGCGGGTCCCCAAAAACAGTGCAGACCCCGGCACTCTCGACACACTTCGAGCAGCACTGGCCCTCAGGCGTGACGAGGGTTTCATTGGGACGACACTTGACCTTGGGGCACTTCGTCTGGGCGCACCGGATTTCGCCGCCGTGGCACCTGCACGAGCGGCAGGGCCCCAAATTCCAGGTTTCGTTGTTCGTGTAGACCTTGTCGTCGTGGGTGCACGTGGATCGCACTTCGGCGACAATTGGGCAGTGGGGGCAGCACTCGCCGGGTTTCGTCGTCTGGTACTCCGGAGCGCACTCGAGGATTGGGCACGTGGTTCGCTGGCACACCGAGGTCCCGTTCGCGCAGGTGCACGTGGAGCAGTGGTCCGGCGTAAAGCGCTTACCGTCCGCGTGGACGCCCTTCCCCAGAATGCATTTGCCTAAATAGTGGGAACCGGTGTAAATTGCGTGCTCGCACTTTTCTGGAGGTGTTCGACTTCTTACCTGGCACCTGCATGATTTCTCGGCGCTCCGCACACCTGGGGCAGCACTCGCCTGAAACTTTGATCTGCTTCGTTATCGGGCACTGGAGCACGGGGCAGGCTTTCTTCACGCACGTCAGCTTCTTGTTGGAGCACTGGCACTTGAGGCAGGGGTCCTCGGTCGAAGTCACTTCGCGACCATCGTGCACTATCTGCCCGTTTAGGTAGCACCCTGTAAGATAGAAAAACGCATTTCTATTAAAATCTTCATATAATTATTAAGACGTAAAAATATTGAGCCTATTAAAAATATCATTTACATTTGCCGAACCCATTCTGAATTATACAAAACCATCGCTAACTAGTCACGACAGCGCATCGGAGAGCAAATCCGAAAGTCGCAGGTTCAATTCTTGCAAGTTTTCGGAACAGTGCTCTTTTGAGAATCTCTGTATTTATTAACTTCTGCGTTTTGCCTTCTAAATATATACTAACTTTATTTGCATCTCTTCAGAGACGAATTTCTTAAAGGTAGGGGAAAATAGTTTCAAGTTTTCTTCGATTATTATTTGTTTACTCATTTTTTACCGAGAGCTTTTGAGTAAGTAGGAAAAAAAATTGGAAAAATAAGTAGTATGCAAAAAGAAATCAAGTACACACATTAATTAACTTTACGAATTATGATTTTAAAACAAAGCAATCATTGATCAAATTTTAAACACTTGGAAATTTATTTATCAAAGACTTACGACATTATTTCTAGTTAGAATACCTAATTTTAATTTCCAAACTAAACTAAACGTTCATATATGTGCCAGTATCCCTGAAGAGGTTAAACAACAAATAGTTTGGTACTTATTAACAAATACATGCTATAGTAGGTGTAATACATTGTAAGAATAATTTTAATTTGTAAAAATTGGTATTTTGTACGTTAAAATTGTTGAATTATTATTATTATTATTATCATTTTCGATAGTATCAACCACGCGTATACTCAACATGCGATAACAAAGTAATGCACTATCAATAAAACTTTGTCATAATTAGTTATTCCAACTTTTACTTAAAATAGGAAAGGTAATACAACATCTATAAGCTTTCTTGTGAATTTAAACGATTTGAAATGTTAAATTTTTGTCTAAAATTTATTGATATTTTTTTTTGTGCTCTTCTGGTTAAATATTATTAAAACCGGTTGAATTTATCCTATCTCAGTCAGTGACTATCAATCAAATTTACCCAAACTTATAAACTAAATAACTTATTCAAATTCGGATTAAGGCCAATTTACTACAGGAAATAAAAAATCGTAAAGTTTATTGATATTCTTTAATTAATTGACTCATTCGATGAAAATTTAGAAATGGAAATAAATAGACAAAAAAGGTTATGGTTAAAGTTACGTCTTCCAGAAATTTTAAAAAATCCACTCATTAACACTCATCACATACGAATTGTAAAAATTCCCAAAATTTATGAAAACTAAATTTGTAATTTCAAAATTTCGGGTGTATTAGTTATAAACTTTCAGTGCGCAAGGTAAAAAAAAGTTGGACTAAAACTAAATAATACTGTTGAAGAATAAAGCGGGATATTATGCGGTTTAAGTATTCATAAAAGAGAACATTTACAATCTATTGAATGCATCTTTTAAAATCATTTTGAGGCTAAAATTAGTTACTTAGTCAAATTTAGTACAAGAAGTAAAAATTAGTTGTTCATTACAGAAATAAAGTGCCATAGAGGTTTATTTAATTAAGTTCGAACATTTCCCTGGCATTAAATAAATTCATTTTGCAAATACATGTTCAACATTAACAAACAGTGAATATAAAACAACAAGATACCGAAAAATGTTCTTAAATCCATATACATATGTCAATTTTATATTTTGCTATTTATTGGATTTGTTTGGATTTTGTTTAATATGACGACGAATCACTAAGTTTTAACAGTTAGTAATAGCACAATTTAAAATTTTTGCCTAAATTAAGACGGAAGCGAGTTTGATAAATTCATCCTTGATTCAAACCCTTTCTTTTTAATACATATTAACATCAAATAGAGTAAATTCGTGGAATTACTCTATAAAGTTGTAAAACTAAGAACATTTAGCTTTAAAATGAATCTGGAAAGGCTAAATCTGGTAAAACCGTACTGAAAGTAAGAAAGTATCGTGTTAAAAGAAGTGCGTATATCTGATGTAGACACGTACATTCGGGATTAAAATAATAGTGGACGTTTATTAAAATAAGATCGCCGTTTTGTGTTTACACTTTCCGTACCTACTTCGATTAAGTAAATCCGTGATTACGTCAAAATCATATTTGAAATTTCTTATTTTAAGTAAGTTTTTATTATTATTACTCTTTTTATCTCTCAGTGTAAGGAATCCTAATATTGGGAGAATTTTTGAATTAAGCTTAAGATAAATGTGTAATTATGTGTCTTATTTAAAAAAAGGATGTAAAAGGATTGTTTAAATCGATCAAATTAAAATATATCGATAAGCTGCCAAAACGGGTGTCTACTTTGAATAATATCGTCCAGAATAACCCCAAGGTGAACGAGAGAAACATTTTCTGACAAAATAATCGCCAATCAAAATTGTTCGATAATGCCACAGGCTTTTTATTGCTGCTGACTTTGGTCAGTCAAAACAGACCTCTTTGGACTGATGGGCGAGTATTTTTTATACAAAAAAAATAAATTAGACCTCTGTAAAAGTGGGAGTTGCTTTTTTTAGACAGGTAGGGGAGGTAGGTGGAGTTGAATGTCTCAGGTCTGAGTTAATTGAACTCTCCGCCGCGGAGCGCATTACTCAAATTTTTTAATTACACCTCGGCTCTGACCCTGGGTGGATTAAGTGCTAAACGAATTTACGAATTGACCGAGTTTTTCGCGTTTTTCGCGTTTTTCGCGGCCGTCTTGTGTTTTCAAGTTGTCGTAATTAGAGGCGTTCCCTCCGAGTTATTGTAATGAGCAAAAACATTTAATTTTTGCTCGAGAAGCAATTTCATAATTCAGCGACAGATAGGCCGGGGCAGGTTAATGAAAAGCAATTTTTGGAATGCCGCTGCAAAGGACATGGCCTACAGACTGCAATCAAGCCCCAATTAGAATAATTCGCTAAGATTGAGGCATCTAAATTATCCCGAGGAACTAAATCAGATCCCAAAGCTTCGTCGTCGTCTTCGCTGTCGGCCGGGCACCATCACGGCCGAGGAATTTCCGCGCCGGCACAAAATCCATCCCGCCACAGCCGGACCACATTAACGAAAAAACAAAACCAAGATGAGAAACAAGACGAAAAATAATAATAAAAAATTGTGAGCGCTGCCATCGTCATTAATTTACCTTACTTTACGATATGAGTCCATTAGCTCGAAATGGATGTAGGAATTGCCGAGTAATTTGTAGTTTTCAGCGCGATAAGGACGCGGCTGGCTGCTTTATGCCGCGGCATCCCATCAGCGCGATAATTTGGCCGGGGAGTCTTTCGGGGCACAAACAAAGGAGCCCCGGCCGGGGTAGCTGCCTGGAAACCCAATTTGTGCGCTCCTCCGTCCGGTCAAGGCAAAGTCGCTTTCACATTCCGCGGCGGACCACCCACTTGCCGCAACGTTGACAGCCGGCCGGAGCCTCCCTTGATTAATCCTTTACCAATAAATTATTGAGTTATCGAGGTGCGCTCGGGCAGGTAACCACCTTTTTTCCCGGAGTCGTACACCGGGCCTATTCCACCCGTAAATAATATGCTTAATGCCTGAAAATGGCTCAAGAACGACGAAACGCTCGAATTTGGTAGATTTCATAAGTGGCAATTTTTACAGATCTTCTCGTTTTTTACGACCGTTTTATGCAAACTCGCCCGTTCGACCACACGCAGCATTTTCACCTTTGCGAAGATTTACGAGGAGATTTTTGTTTTATTATAATTCGTCAAAGAAAATATTTGCTGGCGCCCATTCGAAGTCAAGTTCCGGTTCTTGTGTTTATTTGGAAATTGGATAGCCCCGGGTTTCCCCCGCTCGAGACGGAAACGAAAGGAGCGTGTTTCGCGGACTTATTTGGGAGCGTTTTAAAAATTTATTACATCAAAATGACTCGTAAGAACTCGGGTTTTTCTAGTAAATTTCAAACATCTAGGCAGAATAAAAGGAAACAATTTGAAAGTTGGTATCTATTTATTAAAACAAATTACCCATTTTTATGAAAATCCCAAAATTGTTAAGAATTTTAAACGGCGATTTTGATTTTATTAGGTATATGATATTAAGGACGTAATGTTTTTTGTTTCACTGTAGATACAATTAGTGTATTTGATTATATTAATTGCAGTATCATTGGAGATTTATAAAACGGCCATACCACAATTTAGTCCAATTCTTTCCACTGCTCAACTTTCCCCATACTCTTGCTAAACTTACTCTTCTTATATGGAGCAGATTGAGAAACTCGAAACTCTCGTATTCACGACAATACAATACGCAGGTACATATATTCTAAACCAAATCTGAAATAATTTACTTCTTCGAAGATGGTTAGAAAAGGATGAATTACCTATCCAATAAATTTCAAGTAAATCTGATGCACCGTTTAAGTGTTAGGATACATAGATTAAGTGAAAATGCATTGAGTCTCAAAGTTAAACTATGAACAAATTTTGATAGTTGTATTCTAACCAATATTGTTTGTGAAAGCGTGTTAGATTACAGTGACTAATCACTAAGTGAAGAGTCTTCCTTAGGGCACGGAATAGATACACTCTAAATTTTTTCTCACTAGAATGCGAATCAGAATTAAAGATGGTTTTTTAGATATGCAGTGAAAACCGAATCACTAGAATTCTATTGCAATTATTTCCTGTATTGTTCAGTGCTTTTCTGCGAATTTTAACTAGAAAGACAGGAAAGCTTTCGCTTGCTTTACCAGTAAAAACTATCTGTAATCTAGAAAAATAAACTGAAGTATTATATTTTGGTTGGCTTTGCTAGAAACTCAGTAAGTTTGGCCAGAGATATGTACATTATATCGTACAACTAAATAAGGCAGTATTGAACAGCGTTTACATGAGTATATTAAGTGTGTTAACTAAATATGATGGATGTCATAACTTAATGTGCCTATGTGAACATTACTTTATTCCTAACCACTTACAAACTATAAAGTCAATAAAAATTGCCAATCGCAACATTTCATTTGTAATAAGGATTCGAATGAGTGTCTTAAAATTTAAAATAATAAGAGTAAAAGCTTTGAAATTAAATTGCAAAGTATTTTGGGTAAATAAAATTTATAATACAAAAACAACATTCATATTTTTAAATATTTTCAGTAAATATTGGGATCTACAAAAAAACTTTCAGATTATGTAGTGAATTTCACTAAGATTGGAATTAGAAACTACTAAATTATCAGGAGTGTTTGATATTTGTGCTAGAAACTCAGTATTTTCGGACAAAATTACTGAAACATAATTAAAATAATTAGAAGTCCGCCTAGTTACATTTTAATAAAAAAATTACTTAGTGTGGTAACTATCAAATGAATTTGTAAAAAAATGCTTTTTTGGGGCGACACCCTGGTGGTCCTCCTTAAGTCCCGAATGTGCGTCAGAAGATGGAAGATAAACGGATAGAAGATGCAGGGAGGATTATTGGTCTTCAAGTAGAATTCTTGGGATTCAGATCACTTGCCCGGTCTGCTGGGCGCTCCGTGGGGCGAAGAGAGCGAAGGAGCCCCAACTCGTCGCACAACAGGCGACTTCTGTGCGCGCGGCCGCTTCAATGCGATTTATGTAACGCGATACTGCTCATCATCGTCGGGGCCAAGTTTCCGGCTATTTCGGGTAAGCCAGCGGGGTGCCATTGTCCAGTGGATAATAACTCAATTTGAGGCAATTTTTTATGCAAAAAACCGTCGTTAATTGATTAGCCGTCGTCTTTCAGTCCCACTGAGCCCCATAAAATCGAGTCGAAGGAGCAGGCCTCGTATTCTTCAGGCACGACAATTAATTAAATTGGGGAATGATGTTTTTGCTGTGTAACAAGCCCAGGAATGCTGGTATGATTTAATATTAAAATTGGGTTATTAATTTGCCTTGACGAATGATTTGTTGCTGTTATCGTTTTTCTTAATATTCAAGTTTTTAGAAATTCAGAAATGGAGGAATAATTATGTCATCAAATTTAATTATATAAAATATATTTCTGGTTATTTCATTGTTGGAAAGTTCTAAAACAGAACATTATTACATAACATAAGGGAGACTATACTAGTTCTCAAAAATTAACATATTCTGTGTCAAAAACTGAAACAAATTGGTTAATTAAACATGTTAATCAAATAACATTGTTTTTTTAAAATGCATAAATCAGGAACAGGAATAAAATTGCAAAAGATTATAAGAAATATAGGATCAATTTAAAAACCTATTTAAAAAATAAAATGTGACATTTTTTTAAGTTTATATGATTGCAAGAAAATATATGTATGTATTGTATGTATTTAAAAGTTGTAGAGGTATACACCGAATTACTCTTAATCTTTGGATACACAAATTATTTTTTTTTAATAGTAATTATGCAGTATTAGGCAGGAATATTATACATATTACATATAGTATGTGTGGTTAGTACTTGATTGTGATTAAAATTCATCACTGTTGAACTAGCCCCGACAAGACTTTTAGAAACAAAAGTTGGGTTATGTCAAAAGGCTAAGACTTGGGACTAAACAGCAATTTCAAATTGAATCTATATATAATAATAAAATTGTAATGGAGCTGTGTCTAGTCTGTACATGAAATATCTTTTTAAAATTATAATCGCAATGGTCATTATATTATCTACTGGACATCAACATTATTCTATATCTCCGGAATGGCTCAATGGAATGAAATGTAGCCTTTATGTCTCTGCTATATACACATTAATAAATGTCGCAATGAGTATTTAAAAACAGACTCACTTTGCTTTAACGAGTATATGTAACAGAGAAGGTTGAGCATTTCAGCAGTCTTTAACTATAATAAATAGAAATTATAATACATCAGGTGAAATTGGGTTACTAAAGAAAGAACAAAATGTTCTCTTTCGTACAATTTCGCTTTTAAACTGCGAAGTTCTTGCAAGGATTTATGCACATTTAAGTGAACTCGAAACCGATTTTGAAGAGGAGGAGGTTTGATATTAATTGACGCATAACAGGGTGTAAAACAAAAATTAAATCAGGAAATTTTAGGGATTCAATCAAACATTCTGCAGACAAAAAGAGATATGCCCACCAGTTTCGAGAAAAGCAAATTATCCCAATTAATCGCTCTACTTCAGATAATAAATTCTTCGCCTTGTAGAATTTTCTCATAAAATTTTGCGCACGTAGGTATTCCTGACTAATCCCAGTTTGAGAAAATGGAAAAAGAAAACGAAACGTTTTTTTAAAGTGTCACCCTTAAGAAGCGCCTCAGGAGGTGGCAGAAAACTCTTTTGGAAAATGATATTTTTCTATGAATACGCGAGCAGTTCAGCGATTTGTTGCTAGTCTGCTCCAAGCAACTTTCCGCACTTCGGATTAAAACGAGGTAAACACCTGGACGGTGTAAAAAACTCACCTAAACACGTCGGGCAGCATTGACCAGGTCTCGGTGGCAGCGGGCTGCTGCAGGGCGTGTAGCACTGTAGGCTCGTTTCGGTGATTACGCCGGCCACGCACTTGTAATTGGTGCAGGGGTCCTCAGGGTCGGACCACTCGGAGCTGCTCGCGTAACGCACTCCTTTGTAGACGCATTCTGTAGGTGCCCAATGGGGGAGAATTGAAACATTACAATTAAGTTTTAATTATATTTCGTTTTACCTGAAATTTACCTTTACATTTCTCACAACATCCGCCAGGCGGCTTCCGCTCGATCATGTAGCAATCGTCTACGGATGGGCAGCTCTCCTGCTCGCATTCGACGAAGCCATTCTGGAAAAAATAAAATTAAGACCTCAGTTATTATGTATATTTATTTGTATATAATCGAGTTTACTCATATGAGTACATATCAGATGAAAAATGATTCTTCGAAAAAATATGCTTCTTCCCATCGAATGGCGTATCTAGACAGGTTCTTTGAAACATTTACTACTTTTCTTTCTTTAAGGTCCGTTGCGAAATATTAGGCATTCATCTTTTCTCCTATTTCCCCTTTCATTTTTATCATTGGGAACTCTCCAACTCAATTAAAGTTCTATAGATATCCTAAATCAGGTTGAATAAAAGGAAAAGATTGAGTTTGAGGTCTCCTCACGGATTTTGATAAAACTTTGTAGGATTGTTCAAAATTTGTCGCTCACTTGTACTTCCCGAAATATTAATTTTAAAATTTCGAAAATTGAACTTTGCCTTCAATAATTTTTCAAATTAACGAATTAAAAGTTTATATTTTTTTCGATTTATTGACAGTGACGAGCACGCATTTGTCTTATGAAATGATAAATCGAAGTAAAGCAAAATTTTCTTTACTTTCAGCACTAGATTGTTTTACACAAATTCGGTGGAAACATTTTTAATTTAAGATTTTTCCATAATTTTCACCAAAAGATTGTGTGAGCATTGAGAAATTGCGGTGAAAAACTCACTTTTCAGAATTTTAAAGTTAAATATCTAAGGAAATATAAGCGACCGTCAAATTTTGTTTGCATATTCGTCACTTTTGGCCGTAAATGGACATTACTACAAAGTTTCATCAAAATCATCCGTGAAGAGACTTTATGCCAAATAAAGTTATTCGTGTCTGACCCATTTTTGGGACACGTTGTATGAAACATGTTAAAGTATAATGTTGCTTAAATACGGATCGAAAATACAATTTAAAAGAGATAAAAGCTAAATAATATGTAATATCCCCACATTTACTGAAGAGCCCACCTTACATAATAAAAAAGTAGAAAGAAAAATTCATATTTTAAAAGAGTAGAAACCTATTTTATGTCGCAGTTCTAGCATTTATACTGAGGTTTTTTTTTTTGTGTTTTTTTTTGCAGTAGCCAAGATAAAGTAGATATGAGAAAAGTTGAACATTGGTCGTATAGATGCTGAGTTCATTAGATATTACTTAAGTAAGTTAAACTAATTAATACTACAGTATTTTTATACATTTTATTTTTGCTTTGAATATAGAGATTTTGTCCAAAATGTGGAATGCTTTTACTTTTAAATCATTATATTATATATCTAATACACTAGTATAAAACATATTTCAAATTTGGAGCTAATTTTGTTCACATATTGACGCTAGTTCTGATTCCTAGAGTCTTTCGTAGACGACTAATGTTGATTTTTATGGTAGTCACTATTTTCAGAAGTTCTTCCATTTGTTACATATTTAGTAGGGCCTACTGAATTTAAAAAAACTTCTAATTCTTATAACCTTTCTTACGAGATTGATTGAAAATTAAGCGGTCTTCCACACTCAATGCCACACAAGTATTGTGATTATATTTTTATAGAAATCGAATTTTTCCACTGAATTGTGTTGTTCGTGGTTTTAATCAGAAAATCCATTCATGATGTATGTACTCTGAACCACAACTGAAACTTTCAACTTTAATGGACTGCGGCTGTTATCTGGACCCAGCCAAGAGGTTACGTAACACGGTTACGAAAAAAATCTTTCGAAAACTTGCTCTAAATTTGAATATCCGCCAGCTGTTGTGATTCTGATAACCAGCGCCTCATATTGGGGCATATAATAAGCGAAATATTTCCATTTTAACGCTCTCGACCGCGAAGGGATCAGTCATCGATCGAGTGACGAGCGCATCTATCAATGGACCTTCTGTGGACGGATGTTTTCCTACTGATACAAGTCGAAGCAAAAAACCGAAGTGGCAAGAAAAGCTCTAATTAAATTAAGCAAGTACCCCGGGGCGTTATTTATACTCGCGGGCTCGAACTACGTCAGCGCGCCCCAGCAGCATGCGCGCTTCCAGCGATAAAGCGAAGAAATGGATTTTGTGGTTCTTCCAATTTCACAGGCGGCATCTCGCACCACTTAATTAATTCATTTGTTTTATCTGTGGAAATTAAGTTTTGGCGATACACGCGGAATTGCTCACGGATTTGTTTTTCACACGTTAAGTTGTTTGTCTGTCAGCGAGAAAATGTTTTACAATTCGCTAATTCGCCTGAGGGGATGAAAATCGAGTCCAGGGATGTGCGAGTTTTTGGAGGAAAGAGTTTACGCGTTTTTTTCGCGTAGACTACTTATGCTTTCTATTGTACATTTAAAGAGCAGGAATATTTATACTATGTAACTTATGTATACAAGTCTAGCTGACCTCTGTCCGAAGTTAATTGGCCGCATAAATTTTTCAACATAAAATTGAATTTTCAACAAAATCTTTTGAAGAGCCATTGGTCCAATTCAAAAATAAAAAAACCGGCCAAGTACAAGTTAACGTTTGTACGGTGATTGTCTTCAAAATAAAGATTTTTTGTGTTTATATTGGTACTAGGTAAATTTATCAAAAGTAGTGCAATTGTGATGATTTTCGTTCCATTCAAATATATTTTAAAGTAAAATAAACTAAAAAAATGTTCTTCTTATGAATTTTGAACAATTACTTAAATCGTACATATATAAAACCCGGCGTCAAAATATTTCCAATCCTTGTATTTCTCTTTAATGCTTTCTAGAGGTAATGAATGAAGAATCTTTTTTAAATTCTAAATTTATTATAATAAACAATTATTTTTCGCTATCAGGAATGCTTTTGCTCTGAGAACCTCGACTAATAATTTGGCGATTCGCACACTAGAAGAACCCATTTATCCATCTGCGACTAATTTAAAAATCCTAATTCAAATGATAGCGGAGTATAAATAAAATAGATATATGTTAAAACCAACTTCACAAACTCCAACTCCTTAAAAATATGAAGTTATTCTAATGTCAGAGTTTTGCTAATAACATTATAACGATTTAAAAGTTTTACTACATGTCTTATCTACAGTCGGTTTAAAAACTAATGTATTTTCTATATTGATTTCAGTTAAAAATACTTAATTATATCAAATTGTAGACTTATACCAAAGTTTTCAGGACTAAAGTTATACCTGAGTATACAGTAATATATAATAATTGAATCCTTGTATACATTATTTCCACTACTGAGTCTTACGGTGGCTTATCAACCTTCTTCCTGTCGAATTGAATAATAAAAGACGTCATCACTGTAGATGTTTTATTTTATTTTTTCATTCCAAGAATGATTCCTTTAGAGTTTGCATAAGAGATTTTGATGTGTAAAAAGACCTCTTTCAAGTAAATTTATCACACGTGTTTACCCTTCTTCTGATAAGGTTTTACGCGATATCCTATTTTTGCATATCGTAAGAGTTGATGATTCAATTCAAATGGCGTAAACATAAAACATACTGCATAGGAGTTCAAATTCCGGATATGACGCTTCTAATTTCAGGTTGATAACAACTGTTCGAATGAAATAATTCAAGGTAATCGACAATTATGATAGATTGAGTTTCTGTCCGTATAATAAATCAATCACAAAGATGAAATTGATTTCCGCGTGTTCTAAAAAACATATACAATTAAGACATACATTTTAAGTACTTGGTTCGATAATTAAATATTAGATATAGGGTAAACGTATGAGAGATATACCACTTTTTGAAATGAACTAATATCTACTTTTCGAAGTATTAACAATATTTTTACTACTGAAACATATTCTTACATATGCATCGCCGGCATGGGCAAACTGTGCAAAAACACATTTACTGCAAATACAATTAAATAAAATATTCAAAATAATTACTAGTCTCTCCTGATATTGCTTGACAAAATACTTCACGATCATACTAATACAAAGCTAATTGAGGAAATCTGCACCATAAACATGAATAGATTATAAAATGATCAAACATAGCACTAAGTCTCCTACTGCATCTAGATATTTGCTCTGATATATAGCCTAAGTTTTATTTCTCCCTGACCCCTTTACGAGGTTTTTAAAATTTTCTCATATTTAAGTCCCCCTCTTTTAGTATAAGACTAGAAAAGCGATACTAACTTAAATGTACTATATATGGTACACGCTAAATAAATGAATTGAATTAATTGAATAAACAAAATATCAATAAGAAATATTACCTATCCAATTAAAAAAAATGGTTGAGGATAGATGCTTTAGTGCTAATATTGCTGTGAGGATACCCCTTAGAAATAAAAATTCGTTATTTGGTTCTATTTTTGTTAATAATATAATACAAATATAATAGACTCTTCTAAAATATCAACCTTTCAACTAAATTCATTGGCACTTTTCTGTCGTACTATAAAAAGAACTTGTCAGCCTTATCATTTCCGTCTTTGGTCCAATTCCCACTGGCTAGCTATTCATAAAACTACCATTTTGTACACAATAATATTTATATGTATCTAACATATTTAGGGTGGATTGTAACTTAAATATTGGTTAAAATTGAATAGTAAACTGAAAGTAAAAATTTGGCTTCATGTAAATTTAGTCTCAAAACTAATTTAGGATGAAAAATATAAAGTCCGCCAAAATACTGCTAAAAATATAGGGAAAAACAAGAGTGAGGCATGGAACAGAGAAATGAAATTGTGAAGGTATTATGAGAAAAACCCAAGATTTTCCAGGAGTTATACGTCGCTTAAACTTGATACTTTCTCATAAGGTCAAATGCGCAAAACTGCGAAACTGGGAATGTTGAAACGAGTGCATTCATGTGGCTATCAAGTTCCGATTGAACCAAGCTTAAATGTGTCTACTTACTTTTAATTAAAGATATTTATCGTGAATTGGAAAAGTGGTAGGTTGAATAGATCAAATTGTGCGCATGACCAGTTCATGTATAATTACCGGTTCGGACGCGCGCGCTCGAACCAGCGCGCCAGCCACCACCGCGCCGGGCTAGAAATATATCAAAATAATATTACAGCGCGAGGTAAATAAATAGTAATGTAAATGAAACAGAATTCCGAAAAATGCGAGGCAGAACTGGACTGCAGCGCCTATCAGCGCGATAATTTATTGGCTTACATAACATTCGACACACATACCCTTATACGCGCGCGGCGGGCTCAATGACTGCGCACAATGCTGCGAATGCCCGCGAATTTGGGCTCCGGGTCTCCAGAGTCCAACGCAACGACAGCGCGTCAGGTGAAAAATTGTTAATAATCATGGAGAGGTGCTGCAAGTGCACGACACGATCGCACGGAAATTTTATGTTACACTCAATCTGTTAGCGAGCGGCAGAGACGCCGCTGCGGCGAACTGAGATCGACGAGGCGGGAGCTAATTATGTTTTGCAATTTCTGGTTGGTTCTGAATAGATAGACTTATACAAAATAGTTTAGCATATGTGTATGTAGTTAAAAAGTAAAAATTTGGAAATCGATAAAAGACTTATTAATAGACTGTAGAGTAAAAAATAGCCAATTTAAGATGTAATTCAGTTTGTTTTTAAATAGCAAGACAACAACAAGCCCGCATTAAAATTTATAATTTCACTTTAGCCATAAAATCTTCCTGTAGGACATAAGGATCGAAATGAGACTTTAAATTGAAAGAAAATTTAAAGATAAAAATAAGGTAAGCATACTTGCAATATACGATTCAATACATTGTTTGTACCATTTTTATAGATACATGTAAATAAAATAATTTGTAGCTTTTCCGTTTCTAATAAATTCTAATTAAAAACAATAATAAGTATAATCACTAAAAGGAAAACAAACATTCGTCTACTTTGGGATTATTGAGTTACTAGTGGAAAAGTAAATTTTAAGCATTCTTTCAAATGAAAAGAAAATTTCAACAAGATCAATTCTAGTATAATACAATACTTTACTAATTTTCTAGGGAAAAAAAAATAAATGGCAGTAATTTTTCTATCTTTATCTGAAGACAGTGTAAAATAAAATCTATATAAGCTATTTAATATCCAGAAAATGATGTAGATTTTCCGGTAATTTTAAAATACACTAGAATTAGTGTAGCATTTCGCTAGAAAATAAGGAAATTAAGACAAACTTTTGTGAAAGTATTACTGTGGTCTTTTTCTTCTGCATTAAAGGAAAAGCTGCAAATTTAAAAATTTATTCTTTTTCTTCTTTAAACGATTTTATCTTTAAACTTCCTCTGACATTGACATTCATTTTAAAGGTGAAAACTTCTTGATCGACGATTTGATTTGATTAATTATTTTTCGTGAGTTACATGGAAACATTAGGTATAAAGGAATTAGAGATATTTTCAGTTCACTAGACTTTTAATTGAAAAAGCTAGAAGTTAGTTAAACTCTAGTTATATGTAAATTATCAATACATAAATGTAATATATATATTTTTATTACTCACTTATATATATCTATACCTACACGTATATATCTCAAAATAAAAGGACTTACACAAATTGCAAAATAATAATTGAATGAAAAAAGAATATATATGTATGTATTATTTGAATCAATCATTATTGAAACCCCATGCTAAATTTTTTCCAAGTTATGACTTTTTAATGACTTCCAGTTTTTGAGTTATGATTTTCTAATTATGCAAAAAAAAATTTATAGTCACAAATAGTTACATCTTGCAATTTTTATCTAGCGTGATACCTTAATATAAAGAAAGTTTCAAACTGGAACGAAAAACTTAGAAGATAAGGGAGAGGAGAGGGGAGATACTTTTTCTTGGACGGACAGCTTCTAACCGAAAATTTTGCCTTTTCCATTTTTGGTATGAACGTTTTAGGGTTTGATATATGTATGACATGTTTGAACTAATTTAAAAAGACCTATTCGATGATACCAATTAATTAATGGGATAAACAAAATATATTTGCATGTACCAGGGACTATGGATTTATAATTCAATATGTTAATAGAAAATTGCTGCACAAAAACCCGGAATGCAAGTTCGCATGTAAATATGATATAAGTAAAACTATCGAGTAAACGAGTATCAATGTCGAATACAAAGGAAGTATCGATACATTTTATGAGTAAAAGAAAATAAAATGTATTGATATTTAATAAAATAGTGGAATATTTACTAAGTTTTTGCAATTTAGTATGTCATGTGTAAGATACACCTGGGTGTGCATAAACGTTTTCATTTCTAATTCAAAACATTGTTATACAGTACGAAAATAAGACGCTAGATGCAATCAGGAGTCAGACTGATTGCAATCGACGTTGTGTCGTTGGTTAAATTGAATTACCCATCTTACATCGAAGCTCTTGAGGTTGGGCGGGCGGTTTATTTTTATATCGTATTTGCCGAGTGCTGCATCGATATGAGGCGCTTCCATTGTGGGATAACGATTTAGCCGCTGCGCATAGCTGCGGCATGATTGCGGTCACATTTCTTAGCAATTGGACTTTGGTCGCATTAGCACTTACGGGCAAATTGTGGTCGATGGTAATGGGAAAATTAAATTAGTCCAAGGTAATTAACGCTTCCATCCCGAGGGGTATTGTTGCAATTTTGTGTAATTACGCGGCGCCATCACTTGTTAAAATCTATGTAATGACCTATGATGCTAGGAATTCCATTGCATAAACCTTCACAAGATAATTGCAGTGATAACGAAAAGCTTGCAATTATTATAGAACAGACCAACTTATTATGTCTGATCGCTAGTGGAATTAAGAGCATAGCTAAAATAGGTAAAAAACGCTGAATATGTTTAACGATGTTTAATATTGACTTGAGGCGTGTGAAAATTATAAAAAATTGGCATTTTCCTCAAACAGATGGGTCGCATCGTAACAACTAAACAAGTTAAATCGTTTCGTCACGCCGACATGAAACATACAAATCCACTTTTGGCCAAAAGAACCGCAGAAATGGAATGTTGTATATGCATAGAATAACATAGAAGATCAAATGGAATTTTTTTTTTTTTTGGCGTCTCAAGGCCACACTTGAAATGGTTTCTCGGTCACCAAAAGTAGGCAAAAGACGAACGATCTGGCGCCACTGTTATAAATATTTGTAATAAGTTATAGTGATCAAATGTAGTCTGAGCTAAACTGGATGCCTACGCACGTTTTGAATTATCTTGATATATATACCTGGCGGAAGAGGCAAAGTGTTAGAAATATTTTGGGAGAATTCGAAAAACCCAATTGCCAAACCATAACAACTCGGTGATTTAAAGGCCAATGAAGATGAGGTGGTGGCGCCATGCCAAAGTGGCGCCAAATATTTGAAATGAAACACGATTCGATTTAGCTGTTGCTGTTTGCGACTAATAATCGACGCGGACAAATCCGACTAATTCAAGTGTCTCGATCGATTCTACAAAAGTATCGGTCGCTTCGTGATTGCGTTTGATGACTCTGCAAATCCGATCTGGTCGTCTTCTTCAGATCTTAGGAGTGCCCAAGCCCAAGCAATGGAATAAATCTGCTTTAAGATGCGATTCCTCGCGGGGGAATGTTTAATTATTTTTCTATTTTCTTTAGCTTTTTTTCTCGTTTTTGTTCAAAGGCGGAAAGAAGTCTGTGGATTGTATGTAGCCGCGGCATTAATTTATGCGATTTCAATTGAAATTGACGTCGAAACGCGTAATTCACTTGAATGTGAGGCCGAACGTTCAGAACTAAATGGTTTTAGCTGATTTCTTCCTTCGTTTAAAGATTTCACTGACTTTGTTTTCATCTTTTAATTTACTAATTAAACTGAATCAAAACTTGGTCATTGAAGAGTTGTTGGGAACGGGTGACCTATTGAATATTGCCTCGATTACTATCGTCAACCTTTACCGAAATAAATTATGTATAAGCATTTGTTAGTTTGACAGTTTTAGATCAAATAAATGGGTTAAGTGTGAAAGCAGCTTTTAAGGTGACGACTGCATACCTTATTTTTAAATTGGACAACATTAATAAAATGTCTATAAATTTGTTTAGATAGGTACTCATCAAAACAAAATTGTGTCCTAATTTTTTAATTTTTAAATTGAGTCGATTGGGTAAGTTGATAAAAAACTGAATGCAAAAAATATCATTATATTTTTTGGAATCGAATATAAAGAAAAGGCTGATCCCATAAATCAATCTATTAGTTCCATTCGAATTTGTTAAATAGGAGTGAGTGGGTAAAAAATGCTTTGAATTTCATATAATTTATTGATTGTTCTTTGCTTTTTCATAGCTCATTAAGAAATAACCGTATTTTTTTTATTAAAGGTTTAATTAGTTCTCTTAAAACGACATTTTAAGTTTGATTTTCTAATAAAGGCTTAGGTATTTCAAAAATTACGAAATAATTTCAATTCAGTTCGAGATTCTATTTGCGTTTGATATTAAGTTCGAAATATTTATTTAAAAAATTATAGATGATTTTATTTCATTTCAGAACGCAAACGACAAAGCACGAAATGTATTTATTTTATTTCGTTCGTAACAGAATTATATTTGTCTGTTTGCGTTTTCCCTTCAGAGGAGATCTAGTTCTTAAGTTCTTTTCCAAGTCCGAAGTCGATTGAAAATGTCTTCATCGATGGCAATTCGTCATCACGTTTACTAAAATCAAAGCAAAATACGAGGAGAAAAATACACGACGACTTTCCCGGACGAAAATATGTTTGCGGAGCGTGCGACTGTAAGAAAATCTTTTCTGAGGGAAAATCAATCGAACTAACTAGAGTTCTGGATTTTCTTACTTGTCTCTCAGTTTAGTCACTAAGTCAAATAAATTAAATTAAGTTTGTCCTTTCGAAGTGTAGCAGGTTTTTAATAAGAAGGATTTACGGACTGGATGAATTACTGACGAGAGCTAAAAGTCTTTTTTGTTTGTTTTATCGTTTTAAAATATTTTCTTTAAGAAACACTTATTTGAATTTTGGTTAAAAATCTGGATCAAGTGGACAAGGGTCAGGTTAACTAATAAAAGTTGTGCTATATTATTTGCCCAGTTTCATATGATATTATAAAATGTAAATCGAAATATAGTGTCTAACATACAAATTGTTCTACTTAACTAATATAATTAAATTCTTTTTGAATTAATATACTAATATGTCTAATTAGTGATAATAGTTTTTGAATATATTTCTTTCTTTTTAATTTTCATAATAACATTTTTCTAGTGGGTATTTGACCTGGCTTACTGCCAACACTTTTTCTAACCATAGTTGTAGACTAGAAAGTTTCGTGTAGTGATGCAGTAAAGGAACTTTAAAAGAAACATTGATACTTCGATCAACTTGCATTAAGAGATTTCTCGGTTCGAGTCATTTATTTCAAATTTACGGACTATATGTAGTAACTGGAGTTTCGATATTCCGGAATCTTATTTCCCCAATGACACTCAAGAGGGTTTTATTGGTTTACAATGAGATAACTTGGGAAATGTACTTTCTGAAAAATTGAATCATATGCATAATCCTTGCGTTTTACTGCTGCAACGAATGTATGTACCTCAGCTTAAATTGCTGTTGGAGCGGAAAGCGACATTACTTTTAGTGAGGTCAGAATTACGGACAAGATATTTACTGGTGGGGTTTATAGTCCTCCATTTCTGTGAATAGACAAGCATTTAAGTTTAAGTGTCGATATTCCAAAGGATAAAGGCGGTGAAATAGCTTTTTCCTTTTACAATTTAGCAGATAGCCAAGGATGGTCTGCAGGCAAAAATGAACTTAAAAAATTTATTAGATAGTATCGGAGTCATGTTTCGTATGAATCTCTAAAATTATAAATCGAGAGGAACAAGATTGGGACACTTAAAGTGAATTTTGAAACGAAAGTATTAAAAACACAGATGCTAAAATTTCGAATTGCAAATCGTAATAATTTATTGCATTAGGTAGGTACCTATAGAAGTTTTGTTACATTAGTTAAAGGGTATATAAAATAGAAATATATCGTCTATAAACCATTTTAAAGGCACTACAACTTTTATATTCTATCATATATGTACATACGTGTATAAATTATTGTATAATTAAATTAGATCTCAAGACTTAAGTATCGTTTAAAGTTTATATTTGCATTATTTTTACAATTTCTATGCCGCTAGGTATGTCGTTTTATCACAAGCTTTATGTGAAGTAGTAAATTATGATGAAATCTTTCAATTCTTCTTGATTACGCATTCAGTAACAGTATTAAATTAAAATTTAAACTAATCTAAATTAAAGTAATTGCTATCATAAATAGTTTAAAAAATTAAGTAACCTCTGAAAAGGTGAGGAAGGAATTTTTATTCTGTAAATTTGAATATTCAAGTTTTGGTTGAATTAGAGTTACTGGAATGAATGAAGTCTTAGTTTATTCGTAATGTAGAAGTGGCATTGATTTTTTCAACAGTGCTGATATTATTCTAGTAAAATACAGCTCTTCACTTGTAAAGAAATTACTTTAAATGTAATAAGAATATGCAAGTTCTTAAAATGCTACGATACCATTCTCAATATACATATTCCTTTTATATTAAATTTCTGATTCGTCAAATGATCACTTAATTTTTGAAGGTCATTCGATTTCCTCTTGCCACTTATTGAAATGGCCAAAGTTAATTCGTGTCAGCGATAAGGCGTTTAATTTCTACGCAAAAACCATGAGCTTGCTGATCCCTGAAACAAGCCGCGCCTAAATAACGAGCTTTTGAGTTTTGCTCCATCAACATGAAGTTTTTGTTTTATTCTGAATCTTTGCCAACCGGAGAGTTCATTGTTACGAGAAGCTCTTCGGAGATTTAATGAACGATAAGAAGTTCTTCAAAACAAGTTTGAGCAATTTACTTACCTGACAAATGCATTTGAAACACCTGAAGTCTTTAATTGCGTCGATTTTAACCTCTTCCCCCTCATTGGAGCAGGATTGCCGTCGTCCAGCTGGAATTAATAAAAAAAATAATTTTTGATTAATTTTACGTGGAAAAGGCAACGTGTAAAAAACATGTAAAAATGCCAAGAGGAGAGCGGGAGGGGAGGGGTATGACATTAATCTTCCCCGGCGATTACTAATTGTACATGGCGTCTAATTAAGAGGTGGCAATTATCGGCTATTAGCGTGTTCGCGATTTTGAACATTAGAAAACAATTAATTTTAGCCGGAAGACACATGCAAAGTGAGATAAATTGGCCGTTTTTTTTCTCGGTTATTAAACGTCTCATGGGCCTATTTTCATGAATATGCTCAGTTCGTAATTATTTTATGTAATACCATAACTTTAGGTTATTTAAATGTGAATTTATTTAAATAAAGGTACTTATTTATAAAGTAATTTCAGTATAATCGGTTTTCTTTTCTGTTTTTACCCGAAATAGTGAAACATTTTTATTTTCAATTGTTTCCTCTATCTGTTTGATAGAATAGAATGTCTAATTTTACTTAAATTTTTAAACGTATATTTTAATTATACATACAAATATGCAATTTTGAAAAGCGCACATTTCCTTCTCTTTGAGAAAATATACTGTCTCTACTAAAACTGTCTCCAATAATGTCAAATTGATTCAGTTAAAATCAAACTATGTTAGGAAGTAAATCAAACAAAAAATATGAAAACAGGAGCTCATAATGCTATTATATAAAATACACACATATACCCGGCTTCGCACGGGTGTACAGTGTATGTGACTAATAATTATAGAATGTCTTTATATACAATGTTTAGAGTTGTTTTTTCATTAGACAGCACAAACAGATTTTGGTTAGATGTTACACGCGAAAGGGCTACATATAGTTGTCCATGGGAAAAACACTCAACGCTTAAATCTAAACCTGCAACATTGAATGTTTGACCCTGTGATTTATTAATAGTCATTGAAAAAGATAGTTTTACTGGAAATTGCAATCTTCTAAATTGAAATGGTAAATCCGCGGGCATTAAGGGAATTCGGGGAATTAAAACAACTACTCCAGTTCCACATCCGGTCAGTATTGTGCACTCGATTAAAAAGGTTTTTAAAGATTTTACTTGTACATAAACGTGTACCATTGCACAATTTGGGTGGATTAAGGTTCCGTAATAAAATAATAGGACACCCTACTTTCAACACCAATTTAGGTGGGGGTAGTCCAGAGGGCTGCAAGGAATTAGCGCTTAATAATTTTAAATCTGTGATATTTTCTAAGATATTCATTTTAATGATATGCTGTAAAGGGCAATTTTTATCTATGTAATGCAAAACGTATCTAACGTGTTTAATTGGATAAAGATTGTATTGTATTGTTTAAAATAGCTTCGTAAATAAACCATTATTTTTTAGTAATATGTAAAAGATAAAAATGGTTACTATTGGTTATCCTTAGGAGATAGACATAAGCCATCGTGGACTTTTCTGTAGACCTTTTTAAGATATACAATTCCGTAGTACATTATTTTAATCTATCTCGTAAGGTTTAGCCAGCGTTAGCTATGTAAGCGCTCAAAAATATGTTTTTTACGACATCATCACAATTCTTTGAAATTCTCGTTTTTCCTCTACTATAATATGGATGTATTATACGTATAAACCTTCCGGAAGAAATTCTCTAAGTGATAGTGAAAACCGTATCAAAATCCGTTGCGTGGTTTAGAAGAAGTTAGCGAAGAAACAGACAGACGAAAACAGCGACTTTGCTTTATAATATTTAGAGATTTAGTAGGACTTGTATAGAGTAATAAAACACAATATATATCTTAGTTTATATTAGTTTTATATTCAACATGTCATAAGTCAGGATATAAAGTTATATCGCAAACTATTTCCCTTGCAAACGAGATGTTTTTAATCTGAACTCTATGTGAAACTCAGAATCATCGTAATATAAATTATACGTATCTGCGCAGTATTCATATGTATGATTTTTGAAATTAACTTTAACACTTTAGAAAGAGAACTTTGGAACTTTCCTTTACGCCCTTTAAATGCTCTCTTTTAAAATCGCGAAATTTTTTAACAAGAATTTGAGGGAATAAGCATAATAGAGGAAATGGTTAATAAAAATTTCTTAAATTAAAATACGACGTCCATTTATAGAAATTTATTAGTTTAACCAGTTCATACTAGCTATTATGAATAATATTTAGTCAAAGCATGTAATCTACGAAATTATCCGCGATATTTAGTCATCATATATAATCTCAACTGATTATGAATATTTAACTTAATTTATTTATCCGTAACACACATGTTATATACCATTTCTCATTTAAATTACCACATGTACCCAATTCAGCAAAAACATAACTAAATTAAATTGATTTATACTTTTACCAATTAACTTGACATTCATTTGAAATAAATTAAAACGCAACTCATTACAGAAAAACATTTATTTCACTTGAATTAAACTAATTTTCAAAACAAGACAACTTTATTCGAAATAAAAACCAAAGCCTGAATTATTCTAAAGAAAACGTTTTTGTAATAAAATTAAACTTTTAAACTAAATTTTGTCGGGTTCTATAGTAATTTGTTTTTCCTAGCTTAAAATAGCCAAACTCTAAGTAGATATGAGATAAAACTACATCATGGTTAAAGAAAGTTACATATAAAGGTTGGCCATTTCGTGGCGATTGTAATAAATTAAGTTCCTTGAAGATTTCATGTAAAATTTTACGTTTCAAATCTGTACTTTTGTGTATATTAATTAAAAATACCTAATTTCTCAGTAGTATGAGTGCTCAGTGCAGAACAATCTGCTATTGTCTAAACTCAGCCTGCAGGACCAATTTTCATCTTTCTAGGGCTTCAGGAAATGCCCTAAAGTTTTGATGATCATCAGCGAGTGAACCAGAAGTAATGAAATTTAGTACCTACATATGTATGTTTCATTAATATGGCGACTACGCCTTATCCTGATTTGAGTTCCATCGTATTATCCAGAGCGATGTTATAAGGTTTCAAAAATCACTACCATGCCCCCAGATACAATCAAAATAAGTAACAGATATTGCAACAAAGAAAATTATTAGAAAATAAGAATTCTATTCTGAAAAATATTATTGATTTATTTGAAACTAATCCCAAGTTAATTGGGTTAAGTTGAAATTAATTCGGAAATCTGTCCGATTAATTGAGTTCTGGTTGTTCGCTTTCCAATTTTCAGAAATGGTCTCTTTTCGGAATTGTAAATTTAGTTACATACATACATATATTCGAAGTGTAGTATTCGGATCTTAGGGAATTATGCATCTCATCTCAATATCACTTGTTTATAAGTGATGATACGTACTAAGAATAAAATGTAGGTACATTTGTAAAAATTCTAGGAAAACTATAAAGATCTAGATTCTAGCCATGGCTTCGATAAAAAACTATACTTGCATACTCCTCTCCATCCAATCAAAGTGCAGTAAAAGGTAAAATATTGACATTAAAATCGTTAACCCTACATACATAAGACATGTAAAATGCCGCAAGTGCCCATCAGGACAAACCTGGATAATAAATAACTTGAAACAGGTGTTTTGCACCAGCGGAAAAGGTCATTAATGTGGAATTTTTCTTCCACATGCCACACACCTGTGCGATCGCGAACGTCTCCGCGGCTGTACAGTTTTGAGGCCAGGACCCTTTGGAGGCCGCTCCCCGACTGTCCGGTCGGTCGGCGCGCGATGCGGTCGCGCGGCAGTGGTTTGTAGCGGATTCCGATGTTTTCAGCGATATAATCGGTGAAAATATTGGCCGATGGGCGATGACTTAACGATCTTCCCGAACAGAAGAAGAGTCTCGGGCGACGCGGCGTTCTGCTGAAATTTCTTTATATTGACCAGTCGCGGCTCAGATTGGTATCTAATAAGCTTCTTGGCACGTGCTGGCGGAGTGAGATAGATCAGAACGGGTTTGCATCGCGGAATCAGATATTTATTACGCGAGCTATTAATAGTGTCCTTGACCGGTTTGCTGCGGAGAAGATATGAATAAATTATGTAAGTTGAATATGTATTAATTTTTGATGTATTATATCAGAAGAACCAGCGCCGCTGCACCGCGCTCATCGTCGTAGTTGTCGTCGATGTCGACGTCGACGTCTCCGCGGCGAAATCGCGGTGGAACCAGTCTGGCTGAGGCAGCGACTACCTAAAAGGCGACTATGTCTTCGTGCAGTCGTTAAGTGACCACGAAAGTGTACCTTTAGCATCAAGGGAACCGTTACGATTACGACAGGTTGCCCTGAAACGAAGACAGTCGGGCATTCTTTGGAGTTTCGACGGGCAACATCCGTCCTTCCAGGGAAATAATCTCCGGTGGCGCTTGTCGGCAAACAAATGGAAAGAAAGGACCCTTCTGTGGCCGGCGTCTACCTGGAGAAGGGCCTTCCATCTCCCGGCTGTCGGGAGCAGAGTTAATTAGGATCTTTGAGCAGGTCACCTGCTGGGCCAGGAATTCTGAATGAACGGCGGGAGTGTTGACACAGCCTCATGCTGTTCGCCCCGCCCCAGGTATTTTTGGCATTTGATTTTGTTAATTGGAGTCATAAAACCAAGGCAGGCAGGCAGCAAATTTTTATTATGAGAGGATATCTGGAAGATGCTTATCTCAGGCAGCTGAGACAAGATCTCCGGGGTTCAGGGCTAACCCGACTCGAGGCTGCCAAGACATGCTGTTGCCAGTTCAATTGATTTTTCTTCTTTTTTTTTATCTAATCGCTCATGGGCCCCACAAGGAGCACGGCATTGGGCAATTTCCGGCAGGGAATTCAATTTGTTATCAGCAGTTTCCGAATAAATAGATCTTCTGTGAGACGCTTAGTAGCTGGGGATAAAATAAAAACGGGCAATTTATCTCACTTTGTGTTGGTCTTCCGACTAAAATTAATTGCTTTTTAATGCTTAAAATCGCGAATAATGTAATACCCATTAGCCGATAGCGGATATCTCTTAATTAGGCTAAAACCTTTTCCATAAAGGTAACATAACTTTATTTTGATACTAAAAAATCTAAGGGGTAATATCTGTTTGAATTTTATTGATGAAAATATTTTTTAAATATTCGTAAATATATAAATCAATAAGCCTTTATTTTCAAAATTTCATGGCTTTGAATGTATTTATCTTGAGCTCACGTTTTTAAAATCGGCAACCAGATACTCAAGTAATTTTTATCCGATTGATTTGAAATTTTAATTGTACGAGTTGCTTCTTTATAGATAGACTATCTATTGAAGTACATACAATTTTTACGATAGATAAACAAAAATTACGATTTGTATAAACAAATTAAGCCCGATTTATTCGTTAAAAACTCGAGTTTTTTTCAAAATGACGCTAAATTTGTAAAAATCAATATTTAATAAGTATGAGTACTGACTGTTTACTTTTGAAATGTAAAAATTTAAAAATTGTTGTAGCACTTTAAGACATGCGTATAATTAATTCTCAAAATCTTATTTTGATCGCTTCATTAGTAAAGTCACAAAAACCCCTTTCATTTTTAGCGTTCAAACATTACCCCTTCAATAAACCAATGGATTATGAATAAAATTACTCAATTCTTGTGAGCCGATAATATGGTACATACATATATCTAATATTAAAGATTTGGATTTTCAAAAATTTGGTTTTGGGTAATCTGTAATAGAACAATCTATTCCCGGATAATGATTATTTTTTGAATTTCTATATTTGAGTCGTTTTAAAAAAGATTAATTTAATGATAATAAAAAAATACAATCTTAATATGACATTTTTCTCTGTAAGTACATTTGATTTTCCTCGATTTAAAAATAAACGGCTCATTTGTTGAAGAAGGAAAGAAGAAATTTAGCAAACAATTTGTTGTCATTTTAAACGAGCTCTATTTTCTTTGAATGGATTTAAATGAAAAACATAAATAAAACATAAATGTTTTTTCAGGGCCATCTGACGATGAACTTTAGTCGGGGCTGTGTAAAGGCTAAATTATAATAGTTGCTTTTTTTTTTAAGTTGGAAACCTTATTTTCTCTGTATAGTTTGAGGTTCCTTAGAGAACACTACTCTCTTTTTATTCTAGACAAATTAAAAATCTTTGTTTTCGAGTTCTTGAGATATGTTTTTCAGTCGAAAGATATTAATTCTTGATATTGATATAATATTTAAAACCTTTTGTGTTCAAAGGTGAATCTTAATTGTGGCTCTATAACTAACCATTTCCACAAGTTATAATACCAGTGACATATTATAAACGAAGTTTAGAGTTTCTAACGTATTCAATTTCACAATTATTATATTGCTTTTAAATGAAAGTCAAACTTTGGTGAAAGTTTTCACAAAGTATTAATATTAATAATCGATGAATATTAAAAAAAATTATATATTACGAACTAAATGAGTTGTAATTTTAAAAAATTTAAAAAAAGTCTTATTTAATGGCAATTTCCTCTAATATGTACATCTTGAATAATCAAAGCATAAAAAAGACTATTGCGGCATCAATTTGATTTAGTGTTTATTTAACCCCCAAAAATTCGTTTAAAATTACATTTATGGACGTGTCTTTTTTTCTTTACCATAAATCTTCTTAGTATTCAAATTAAATCTTAAATTTAAATATAAATTTTTCAAGGTATCGTCTAATTCTCACATATCATGGCATTCGTAAAGTCCAATATTTGTCTAATTTAAGAGAGGTTTTTCAAAAGACGGATTTAAGGAAATTCTTATTTTAGTGTTAAGAAATTACTGCATATTGAAAGTATATTCAAAAATTGTCCTTAACATTATCTGAAATACCTCCGTATTCATCTACGAGATTAGTTTAATGTTACAGCTCAAAAGAATTTCATTCAGCTGGGCCTGGGAAATTCCCGAAAGCTTAAGTACACAACATAAAAAAAGGCTCGTTACATAAAAATTCAACGTAAGGTATTTCGTGTATTTTCCACCATCAACCAAGCACTCTTGGTAAAGTTGGGACCATTAACCGTAAAATAGGTTGGTCCGTGTTAAGCCAGAACAACTCTTAAAAGTGTGCCATGACTTCCCGAAAATTGGGGTGAATGGGAACATGCGAGATTTTTACGCTTGTTGGCACAAGCCATCCCATTTGTTAAAAATTACCCACGTTCCACTCCCTTGGTTCGTTTAAAAGCGAAATAAATTTAAGCAGATATCGGAGCGATTTATGCCTTCAGCGCGGGTCATTTCCTATGCTTAGTGAACAGTAAAAATTGTTTGATGAGCTGAAAAAGAGATCTTAATTACGCTTTTAATGAGCCCATCGGAGGATCATTAGGAGGTTCCGCGATGCCCCTCGGAACCACTTCTCGAGTTTATTGTCTGCCAATTTAATAAATTTCCAGAAACGAATAGACTGGCTTAAGCTCTTGA
This sequence comes from Eutolmus rufibarbis, assembly GCA_963920795.1. Lineage (NCBI taxonomy): Eukaryota > Metazoa > Arthropoda > Insecta > Diptera > Asilidae > Eutolmus > Eutolmus rufibarbis. The sequence continues at coordinate 40,257,174 of OY987205.1, forward strand.
CAGGGAAATTATAAAATCATTAAATTAAAAAGGCGACATTTTTAATGCTTTCATGCGGCCCGGGTCGTGTGCTCTTCAAAACAGAAAAAACTTACGGGTTTAAAAATATCTCCCCTGGAACGTGATAAGACAACTTACTTATGCTCTCCACGGCTCCAACATGAACTATCGATGCCACCAGCGTCATAAATAAAAACCAGAAAAGTATGGACATTTTCGGATAAAGTCGGTTTCGGCTATTCATGCTGCTGGCTTTTCGTCCGCGTTATCACTGGATGCTGAAAATTCTTCAAGACGACCGTCCGGCCGCTCCGCGTTTTGCGCAGAATTGCACGACTTAAGCGCGACGTCGGAGTTGATGCGATGGCCCGGGTTAACCTGAAATTTAAGAGAAAAATGGTAATGTGAGGCATAAAAAAGGAAAAATACTGTTAGTTAATTTCATTAAGAGTTTTTTGATGTTTTCGTTTTTCGCAAAGGTCACGCGCTGATCCTCTGCGTCGCGGTTTTCGGAGAGTCACCGTCAAAGCCCGCTGGGCGGCGAATTGTCTACTTTACAAATAAATATCCATTTAGAAAGTCGCGAAACCAAATACCTGGAAGGTTTGCACAAATCTTTTTTCGACTATTTTGCTCCACGATGTTTGTTTCTCATTAGCTAAATTAGGCAGCGGTGGACTTTGAAACAATGAAAATTATACCTGAATTGCAGTTTTACTGAGAAACTAATTCCAATGGCGTTATTGATTAAATAAACGAAATGTATAAAACTATTTTATGTTTACAATTCAACGAAACCGCAGTTTTTGCAACAAGCTTTTTTCAAATTGAATTGTATATATGCATATCAATTGTGTTCTTCGAAAAAAAATGATAAGTCTTAGTCTAAACTCAAACAGGTCTTTTGAAAATTCATCAGTAGGTACTTGTTAAACTTCCTTTTTTTAAGAGATAAACAAACAATTTGGAAAAACGTCTAATTAACCTCTCAGGAACATGTCAGGTCCAAAGTATGATTAGCTAATTTTAGCATCATTTCTACTTTTTTAGTTTTTCTATTAGTCCGAGTATGGACCAAAATAGGTTTGCCTGATTACAACCACGTTAGGACCAAAGTATTATTCGAACGTTAAAAGAAATAGAAGTATTAGGTTTCCCTCATCTTCACTATATTAGGATTAAAATAGTACATCCAGACCCTTAAAAATAGTGTTGCAAACTTTCTTTCGCTTATGATTCACACTTCGTATTGTAATCAAGCAGATATGGATTGGTGTTCGATCCATGCGTTCGGGTGGCTGTGGCAGGGACACTGATGAAATCAGCTTACTCTCCTGGATCGAAACGCCCGCCAATTTTTGGGCTCGTTTGCCTCGGTGGACAAAGTATTTCTGATCGGGGAAAACCTTATCAACTCCATATAAAGTAACCTAATTAGTTTGTAAATCAGGCAATTCTGGTCAGGACCTGAGCAATTTTCTGTGTTATTGGCCTTGATCCTGATTAGGTTCAGGCAAATTTTTCTAGTTGGGAAAAAATGTGATTACTGAGAAAAATACCGCCCATTTGGATTTATAATACTATGACAAAACAATACTGCCCTATTTTTCTTGTTAGTTTAAAAGACCAAGGCCCATGGAAAGAAAGTCAAATTTCGAACTCTAGCTAACTATTTTTACCTTTTCAGTCACGCTTTTATGTCTCTTATAGTTTGAATGAAATTTTTGGATGGCTACGTAACTTATTTTGTGAAAATCAAAAGGAATTCTTAGCATTTTTGTATGATATGACTATGAAGCACAGTCATAACAAAAAATCGTGTTATTTATTAAATTTATTTTTTGTATTTCTAAATAAAATTTTCCTAAGTGTTTATTTGTAGTGTTTAACATTATTTGTAACTTTATGTAAAAAAAATAATGTCCGATACACAAGGAAATTTTGAACATAAACATGACACACAGCGTAAAACATTCCGAATGTGAGATCGAGTAACAAATCTATAACTACATAAATATCATTAGACTTCGTGCTAAATATGTTAGTATACACTTGTATTGAATTCTGAATTTTCAAATTCTCTATTTAGAATTAGTTGATCTAATTTTCCTCAAATTTAGAACTAGAGTAGCCTCAATCTTTTATTCGGTTCAGTAAGTATAGGATAATGAGGGCGAAAAAATAGGCGAATTTCTTAATTTTTAAAAAGTAGGACTATATTCAGGTTAACAAAACCGGATTCAGTATAATTTAGACCTCCTAAAAGGTAGAAACTCTATTGCACTTTGAACACAAAATAAATATGTAATTAAATGCTACTATTGGAAGGTCATATAGAAAAAAATAGAACTAAAAAGCTAAGAACAAACTAAGAAATAAGGAGCACTTGTTACATCTACTTTTTTGTGCGCTTAAATAAATATTTTTAAGTCACTATCTAGAAAACATCACCTTTGTAAGGTCCGCGGCTTTTATAGATTGAGTGATTCAAGTAAACAAATGCGTCATGTCTGGAGTTAGTTAGCTCAGATCCTGGCTCCGAGTCCCCCATTTCGGTTAAAAACCCTCTTTGTCATCAGGGCGCATTTCTGGCAATGTTTGTTTATGAAACCCCATCACACTCCCCCGCACGCGTCTGCATTGTGGCGCGTCGCGTCGCGTCGCGCCCTCCTTGTGGTAAACAGCAGCGTTCGGAGACAAAGCGGCGTACTGATTAAAATTCGAAAACATCGAGAGTCCAAACGACAAATGAAAAGCGAAAAAATGAGAGATAAAATAAATAATTAATTGTTTGGTGGCGGGGCGATGGACGTAGTATCAAATGTCCATCGGAGTCTCCGCGGCTGCAGTGGGGCCCGGCAAAAAAGCGTCTTATTAAAATTCTCTAGCGCGGTCAGCTACTGTCCAGCGTTCGCCAGTTCAGCAGTTTTCCACATGTCGCCGCGCGAGTGGAGTCCCATCGGTCGCCTTCTTCCACGGGGACACTTAAGACGCTGGCTGCGTGGGGCTCCGGCTCGTGGGGCAGTGAGGCTGTGGGGCTGCGGCTCCAGTCCCTCACTTGCTCCTATCGCAGTGTGATTTGCATTTTTAGTGGCACATTATGACCCGCTTAGAAATTGTGCACTGGAACTGGAAGACGGTGGGGCGCACTCTTTGGCGCCCCGCTCTGACCTTTCGGCTCGCAGACTGCGGGCTGCGGAGGGCCGCGCGATGGCCCCCAGGGAGCGCTACTTCCATCGCGAATGAGCCCCACGTTCGCGGGGCTCAGCATGCGCGTCTGCGATCCGAGCATACTTCATTAACATCGCCCCGCTAAAAGGTGGGCAAATTATTTTTGGTCTTGTTCTAATAGGCAAACATTTGTGATTGAAATTCTGATCAGGCCGCAGCGCTATAAATCCGAACTCGCTTTTGATTCACTTAATGGTGACTTTGCATACGGAGGAGTAGCGCTCCGCACATACCGCGGCTCTGACTGGAATTAGAACCGACTGAGTCAGTCCCGCCGGCACGTACGATTAGAATTATTGGTACAAATTGAATTGACAGTAAACAGTCAGCAACAGCGGTTTCAATAATTTATTGTTCCGCGTTTCCATTTAAATAACTATTGTTAAATGTCGCAAATTTAAAATTCCACCGTTGCTTATCTGTGCCACACTCTTTCCCGGCGAATGACAGCGGACTTTTCTGAAAAACCGCAGCCGTGGGAATTATCTTAATTAGGATTTACTCGTGGAAAACACAAATGGTAAATTTAATATTCATTGAGTGTAGATTTTTTCGGCTTCTGTGAAATTGAAACCTCAGACAATATATTTTTATTTTTCATCCTCGTTCGCCGTTTAGCTTTAAAATTATAATGATCAAAATTGTCAATTGTTTTACGACATTTTTAATAAAAAATAACATATTTCGTTAGTAAAAATACAAAAATTATAAATTCACAATTTGTTGTCTAAAAATACGTCAAAATGGGATTGAGTGCATAATCGTAGCAAAATTTAAGAGAGCTCATTGTGATAGGTTTAAAAAATAGCTTTTTTCTCGATTTTTTTTTTGTTTAGAAAAAAATTAACGATAAAATTGGATTAAAATAAAGTTTCTGTAGGCGGAATCGCTACTTCGAGAATTGCTTTAAAAAAACATCAAAAAGTTTTGTCAGGTCGGGAAAAACTCGTTTTAAGAATTCAATTGAAAAAGTTGTATCACGAAGATAAGTTCTATCTGCTGCCGCACTCTGAATTTAAAAGTATGTAATTTTAGTTTTTTTTAGCTACTCAAATAAGCAAATAGCACAAATTTATTATGCAAACTTTACATCTTTTATGTTTAATTTTCCGCCATCTGTGCAATATTTTTATTTTAGACAAGCAAAGTGGATTTTTACACAGATTTATGTAAATGTTTTAAGCGTAAATTTACTAGATACCATTATGGAAGGTATTCTCCTTCCAAAAATGTACACTACTATTTTATAGAGTACATGTAAATGTCTACACGGACTTTACAGACAATAAAATATTGGATAATCTATACTACATAATTTTTGAAAAGTTTGGCAGCATTACACTTACCTACACTTTGGACATTTTCTAGAATTAAGTAAAATGCTTGTACTGTGTCAAAGCCGATTAAATTTTTAGGCTAGGGCCCGTTTGAACATTTTAAGAATTATCTCATCAATTTGAAACCACAAATATTATTCAAGTTGCAAAATCACGTCTAGTTTTGATTTTCGTTTTGCTAACAGAAGAGTGGTCTAGGTCTTATTCTTCAATTTTTGCAAGACCAAGGCCAAGATCGATTTTGCCCATCTCTACGCATAGTTAAAAAAGGCAATTTTTTTGATTTTAAAATATAGTATTGGCTATGAAAGAGTGATTAATGTATAGAAAAAGGTTTCTTTACTAATTATTTATTAAGATTTTAAGATTTTTCAATCGAAACTTGAATATCTATTTCCCTACAATTTACGGCTACAATTTTTTTGACTCGAAAAAATCTAGGCATGTAAAGCAGACAATTTTTAGATTGGGACATATCATTCAGTTATGGCTATAACCTTTTTTGAAGATTATTACGATGGAATATCAGTAATAAATATTCCGAACAGTAAAATGCAGAAGGAAAATTGGAATAGATTATTCCGCATTTTATTGCGTTGAAATAAGCGCAGATTTTAATTGGACTGTTTCAGTTCTTAAAGCGCAAGAAGCAATAGGATCGACAAGTGATGCAGAGTAAGACCTAGTTATTTTGCGTAGTAAACATAATAAATCAATGATAATTGCGGCAAGAGCTCGTAATAATCCCGCCCTTAGAAAAGATTAAAGTCGATGACTCAAAAGAATCGAATGCAATGAGTGAAAGCCGTCCGTGAAGATGAATTGAAGCATCGGTTGAGAAAGTCCAAACAGCCGATCGAAAAAGCCGCTGATTGGAATTAGAAACTACCCGAGAAGTGTTGCACGGCAATTAACTTTAAGCTAATGCGATTGCCCTCTCACCTTCAGCAGCTTTCCGCGACAGGGAATATCTTCATTGTTTACATCCTGGCCCAGAAATTAATCGTCTGTGAATAATTAAGACGCCTGCTATCAGCAGCACAATAAACCATAATTAGCTGGCTTATCAGCCGGGTCCAATCGATGCTTTTCTGCGCTGAAATAGTTTATACTACGATCAGCCAGCCCCTACCTCATGACGCCCCGCGGAGGGTTGTGCGTCATGGGTGGCTCGGTTTTCTTTTCTGCAGCTCTTCACAATTTTTGTCTATTCATGTTTTATTAGGAGCAGGGTCGCGTGGAGCAGCTATTTATGCGCGGCTAGCATGCGAAAGTCGATCACAAATTGCGTGCTACTTGCAATAAGGGAACAAATTGCCGCGAAGATTGCATGCAAATGCATTCCCTCCGCGGATTATCATTCGCCTCACTCCCTAATTAATTGTGCAGTTTGATTATAGGCTATCGCGCCTGTGCTCGCTCCTTCCGTAGTTTCCCCTTAAGTACTGGCTTACTGCCTACTTAGCCTTGTTATTTCTCGTTTTCTTACTTTAGGTCCCAACATGCAAATGCAACCAAAGTAATTGGTTGCCTGCTGCTTCGGGAGAAAATTGCTCATATGTAAATATCTGATGTGCATCATTTGAAGAAATCCTTACGGGGAAGAAGCGGAAACTTCGCTTAAATTGTCACTCTTCTCTGAGCTCTGACTTTAATGGTCATAATTCGTCAAAGTTACGACAGCTAAAATTACACTATACTCAGAATAATAAATTGTTACTTTTTGTATGCGCATATCTTTTAAAAGATTGGATCGATTTATTTGATCACACAAAAGTTGCCAACGGATAGTTGATAAATGCTCTTGTCTATAAATGAAAAAGATTTCTCACTAACTAAACGTGCGTATCTTAGTTACGAGTCCAGACCAATTTTTAATATAACGTTGATTGGCTTCATGAGTTTCGAAAAGGTATTAAGATCAATTTGATGTTATAGTATAGTTTCACAACATATTATACTTTAAATTCTTGGGCTCGACCAACTATAACAAATACTGATTTTATTTCAACGCGGTTAAAAAAGTTTCAAAAGAAGAAAAATTAACATATATCAAAAAGTATTGAATTATTATGAATTCAGATTTGACCCCAATGGTTAGAGATTTCATAGAGAACCAACCTACGGAAAAGAATTTTTAATTATATTTATGTAAAATTTGAATTGGAACTTTAGCAATTACAAATTTAATACAATGTTAAAGTACATATAAAAATAAAATTAGTAACAGTTTTTTAAAGCAACATGACAAACTTTCTAATTTTTGAAAAAGTCTGTCTTTTATAACTTATTTTCGATGTTCATAATTATGCAAATTTAAATAGTCTATAATGGGAACTATGAATATATTATTATCATTGATTGATTATTTTTAAATTAATTCGACAATAAGAAAGAAAGAGACACATATTTTCATTCTGCATGCATTTTTCAAGTAGTTTCAATAGAGTCCGATATTAGAATAAAGATTTGTTTATACCTAGTACATATCTATTTATTATTATTAATATTTATTATTTAAAACACTACGCTCTTATTAACATAATATTTAAGGAATTTGGACTATCATGAAACAAATATAAATACTATTCGTGCAAGAAAACTTTTAAAATCAAGTTGCTTATCGTAGCCTTTTCCCGTTTTGTAAGATTTAAGCTGAAAAATTTTTGACCCGGATTTTTGTGTTCCCTGTCGGTTTTGGACATATCCAGCTTTATGTAGTATTAATTCAAAATATGATGACATAAGGCACTCGTTTGGTTTGACAAATGACACGTGCTTTCAATATTTACATAATTAAATTCTGGTTGTACAATTTCGCATATTTCCAGCTGTTGCTGGCTACTATTGTTAGACATCTAACAGTATTTTTCCAATAGCATAAAATGATATAAAAAACTCGATTTAATATTCACTATTTCCGTGACACCCCCTAATTAAAGCAAAAACTAAGAAAATGATAAATGGTATCGAAAAGCAATCAATTCTGCGGCCGTGCCCCTAATTAGAAGCGAACTGTTTTCGAAGAGATAATTCTTTTTCCTGACACCATTTTGGTTTGAATTAGAATAAATTTATAACCGGAAAATTTTTAGTAATTTTCTCAGTGAGCACATTAGACAAGAGTGGAGGACATCAATTTTAATAAATAGTTATCAAAATTGCGATTGTCTCCTCCCAAAGCAGAATATCAGAGAGCCCGGTTGGATGAAATTCTCCTCTGTTCCTAGATTTGCTCTTCTATCCGGTTCCGGCAATAAAACACTAATTTGAAATCTATGCGATTGCTTTTATGGGATTTTTTTACGCAACTGATAATAAACTAAGCTCTGAGAGCAGCTTTGATCTACGTAATTCCAACGACTTCTAACTCACTTGGGGAATTTTAAGCGGACGTAAACAGCTTAATTTTTAAATATGCAAAATTTTATGAATTCTGGGAAAAAAAAATTCTGAACATGCAGGGATATCTAGTCACCTTTCAGAGAGTTCGTGCGAACGCGGATCTGTTTGTTTTCTGATACTCAAAAAGAATGGGGGAAGAATTCAATTCATAAATGGCATTCGTAAATTGAAGGTAAAGCATGAACTAAGGTATTTAACATACAGATTTACAAATGCTAAAAACAATATAAAACTCCTTCGAATATTTTCTTGATTTATATGTGTGGATTTCTAGCTATTTTTGTAAAGTTGTAAAGATTTTTATTTACTACTAGAGATTTAATTAATCTTTACTTTTTACGATTTATATTTAACAGAATATTTTAATTTAAATATTGTTTGATTAAAAAAGGGCCTTTTCGATTTTAGAATTCGTAGGGGTAGTCTCTTTAAGTCGAATAAGTCCATGTCAACAAAAAAAAAACTGAGGATAGGAAATTTTTGGGAGTTGGTAGTTAAATAGTTTAGATACACTCCAAATGTGTTGATAAGTCGTTTTTTGCACTATTGCACTATTGGCACAATTTTTGGCAATATTTTCTATATTTTTATAATTCGACATGGTATGAATATGTAGAACTCGTGGAGGTATTTACATACTTGACCTCATAAGTACATTTAAACACAAATTATCAATATGATAGCAGATTCAAATAAGTTTATGTTTTATGTGTGTTAAAGACTTTGAAAAACAAGAGGCAATATTTTAAGGATATCAATCAAAATGTCCAGTTTTAATCATTGGAACAATTCAAAATAAACCTCTGCAGGGTATTGAGAGTTGCATCGACTCTCCCATTAGATTAGAGGGTTTCAAGTATAGAGTAAATAGATCATTGGCAACTTTTTACCTTGCCATTATATTTTAGTTTAGCTTCAAAATGGTATTAAAGTATGTAGCTTATATTATTCAAATAGTATTAACAAAAAGTAAATCTTATTCAGAAACCTCTAAGGTTTAATTAAGTAATAAAAAATAGCAATCGGTTAATTAAATCGGCCTCATCAAAATTACTCTTTCCATTTTTACGTCTGAATTGAAGCTAATATTATTTTTATTTTAAAATACAAAACGCGTATAAAAATTATCACTATACATAATCTATACGCAATTGCAATATTATTTTTTTTAAAACTCTGTAAATCAATGCGAAAAAAATACCATAGAAAAACCACTTAAGATTAAAAATAAAGTATAACATGACAACAATCGTAGCTGTGGTGTGTTACTCTTTTTCGTTTCTAATTTAAAGTAACACATTAATTTTATTAAAAATCTTGTCAGAAGTCGAGATGACAAACGACACGTCCCGCCTTGTGTGGTCGAGAGGCAAAAACCTCGTCTGGCCAATTTGCTGGAATTTACTTGCGGGCTTACTTAGTAACTAGCACTTGCCGGGGCTAGCCCGCCAGCGCTTTTAATTTATTTCCTGCCAGCCATAAAATCTGCCAATTGCTCAATTTCTAGCACCAGGCGACGGACTCAAACATCCATCAGTCCGTGGCTACGACAATTTGCAAGAAGTTTATTAAGTTCAAGTCACGAGCGCATGCTCCGCGCGCTAAAATCCCCGAAGAACTGCCGGCCGAAAGGTGTGCTGCTGAATCTCGGATTAGAATTAGAAACGTGCACGTGTGACGTGACGGCCATTGTTAGTCGCTTCGTACCTGCGGGCCAGTTGTCGCGGCACCGCGGACATGTGTCCGCCGGCGCACCGCACTTGTTTCCAGCGTGCTAATCGACGCACGCGGGAGATATCGGCCGGACTTTCACTAGACAAATTGGCCGGTAAGAAAACAATCACAACTTGTTTGCGTTTGCTACCAAAGAAGAAATCTTTCCCGCTAAGACGTTGTTACATCACGTGGCAACTCTCTTTTCATACAACAGGTTTGTATTTTTGTTTTGTTACCGGGAGTGTTTGTTTGTGGTAAAGGAGCTGTGGTCTTACACAAGGTCTTCAATGTTTGGTAACAATTTTGTTGAAACTCTTTAATGACCCTCTAATCCTTTAAATATTGTTTATTACTGAACAATTATATTATGTATTTTCGCTAATAGTTATGCAACTATGAAGATATAACTATGCGTGTAAAATATAGTTTTATTACTCGTAATTTACTTGTTAGAAAGATTTTCCTTATTAGATAAAGATAACCTCGAGGTCAATTGAAACATTAAAAGAGGAAAAGTTGAAGAAACATATACATAACCTTAAATATTAGAATAATATTGACGTGGATGAGTTTTGAAAGTATATTATTCATGCTTTTATTAGATAAAAGTTAGCGAAATTAATGCTTCGACTTAAAAACATCAGAAACCATTGTGTAAGAAAGGGTATAATAAAAATAATAGTTTGTAGGAAGAGACGAAGTGGAACAGTTTAAGAAAATTTACATTCATTGTACATTATAAGAGTTTATTCCAATATCACTGAAGCCAATTTAGTTATGTAATCTCCATAATTTATTAAATCCAACTAATCTAACTTAATTTTTTCTTTTTTCTAGAGAATTATTTTATTTCTGTGTAAAAATAACGTAATTTTCGGAAAGGTTTATGTAATTTTAAAATCGTGTAGTTTAAACATGGTTTTTTGTATAATTCTGTAACGGCTTTTGAGACGTTGTATGACGAAGTTACAGTATATAACATAAATTGTTTCAGAAACACATACTTAGTTTGTATCGCCTCAAAAAAATATTGTGATAATAAATATTCTCAAAATTGCCTATTTTGTATTACTTCAGTCTGAATTATAATAGAATACAGAATAAGCTGCTGGTTGTCTTGCAAAAGTATGCGGTTAGGAAAGTATATGGAGTCAATAGTTTGGCACTTTCTATTTTATTTGGAAAATTGAGAATTCTTCCAATTGGACATTTATATTCCTATAAAGTTTATAAAATTTTCTTTATAGTATGTAGTTATATGTAAAGTCTTATTTGTGACATATGTACATACATACATACATATGTGTACAATTTGCGAAGTATTTCAAGATATATTGTGGATATTTCTGTTTTTTGTACTACACGAATTTCAAAAACTTAGTCTCACTTTAAGTATAACTAAATAAAGTACCTAATAAAGTATTGCTCGCCTCGACGATAATGTTAGATAATTAAGTTTTCTTTTTCGTTCTCTCTGAATATGTGAATATCGATTTTCCGTGGTAGAATAAAGAATTTATATCCAAGATATCTTCTTGATAGAGCGTTGGAGGGTCTACTCCAAATTTGTCTATCAATGGTATGTTTAATTATTTAGTATAAACGCCTGGATTAGTTCATATTTTATAGTTTCAAGTTTTTCTAATCTTACTGGGCTATTAGTCAAAAGAAAAAAGTTTTACACATTTTGTCTATACTACCAAATGTTAGGTGCATAAGGTATTCTAAATATAGACTTAAAGGTATGAAAAGAATAAAATTATAATTAAAAATCGTATTCTTTCGCTGATTAGAAGAAAAAAATTCGTTTACATAATTTTGTTCAAGCCGTAATTTTCAATAGTCGTTTTCGTTTCACATTCAGCGCATAACTTTAGTTTGCAACAAAGTTGCGAAATTGTTTGTTTACCTACCTAACGAGGTGATCCTTACTAAAAACTGTTTGATTATTTTAGCAAACTCTCGAGCTATAAATTGAAAGTCCGGATAAATTGCTCGGCCATTACAAGCCATCGAGGAATGGGGCATAATCCGGCGTTCGACTGCTCTGCAGCCAGAGAGCGGCCGCTCCACGCATCGGGCAATGGTGCAAAATTATAGGCATCGCACCAGGTTAACGTCCCAAGTGCAAACAACTCAATTTTCAATATTTACTCAGGCTTGTGCCAAGAAAACGATTTTGTTGCCGAGAAGCCCGAAATACATAAGAAAAGAGGCAGAGGTCTGTAGCCGTGTGCACGTCTGAATCGCAGCCAGCCAGGTGCCTTTTCTGAAATCAATGCCCCGGGGGGTAGAGGGGCTCCGCGAACGAGGCGAACACCTCTGGAGGAGCCCTGCTTGGCCCCATCCACCGGGGCAGAGTCGGATTCAAGCAACACGAATCGCATGCAGAAAGGTCAGTTACGATTTGATTATATTTGCATCGCGGCGATATCTCAATCAAAAGGTGATCTCTCAGAGTCTCAGGTATTCGCCGAAGTGTATCTTTGTAGCTTTGTTCGTCGGCTGTCCGGGGACTGATGTTATTATGGCTCCGGTTACGTCACCGGGACAGGTGTTTATCCGCATTTCAACCCCGGACTTTTCGGTAAACATTGCAGAGACCGAGTTCGCCTTGGGAGCATTTGAATAAATATTTGAGCCGCTGACTGTTGCGGACGATGATCGCGCAATTTGTAACGAGATCGAGTCGCGCTTAGATGACTCCACAAAAGTCGGGCTTCTTGCGCGCCTCGGCAATAAATTTGCCGCAGAAATAGGCTAAACGTGTAAACACTCGTCGGCTGCATATTCAGCCGGCGAAGTGACGCAGCCTGGACGATCAGCACCCAAATGAGCGCTGCCGCCGCTGTCGCGCCATGCCGCGCAGCCCGCGGTCGCCGTCTTCATCTTAAAGACGGGACGAACGGACGAGGTAAGACGAGCCAAAAGTGCCTTGGGCTCCACGGGTACTTGACCACCTGTTGGAGCCTCCGCCGCCACCGTCCGTCGTCGTCATCCCCCGTCGCGGCTGCAGCGAGGAGGCTGGACGCGACGAAATCGCCGCACTGATAGCGCGTATCACAACGCGGCCAGCTGCACTTCGGCGACGTTCGCCGAACAGCCGGAATCAGCTAAATCTAGCATTTTCGAGCTACCTGTTTGCTCAGATCGAAGCCGCGTTTTTGCAGCACATTTTTTAGTGGACCTCCTTTTTTTTCTTTTTTTTTGGATAAAAATATCTTGAATAACTCATTCAAGATAGAGCATACATAAAATGGCCTATCTTTGGTATTTTATGATGGCGTTTCTTTTTTCCCCACGCAAACTGGTTTCAGGTTCGCTCATAACCGCGGACGGTTCGCTGATGGAATAAATGTTCGCGGAATTGTACGATGTATCGAAGATCTAAGATAAGAAATTAAGTAAACATTCGAACTTCTGGCTGTCTTTCAGGTCTCCGCATTTGTAATACAGAGAAATGGGAGCCTTTTGTAAACAAAACAATTATGTTTATAATGCGACGCGTGCCACTGATGCAACTTTGTGCGCATTAGTTGCATGCGTGGCCTTCGGGCCTTTTTTGCAAAATTATATCGAATAAACAATGAGTGGAAATATACAACGAACACTACCTCTTATATTTTCAAATAGATCTATACATTAAGCTTTTTACTAATTAAAATTTCACATATTAGAAGTTTTACGCTTTTCTTAATAAAATATTGATACAGATAGAGATAAACGTTTTGAAAATCTAAGAGGATTCAGTCCGAGTCAAAATTGTGTGCCATAACAATTAAGATTTAGAAGGAATTAGACAAATTAAAAAGATCTTCCTGCTAATGAACCTTCGTGATCGAGCGAAGAGCAAGAATCTAGAATCTAGAAGACTCAAGTCTAACCGAATACATACGTAATGTATTTATAAAAGTAATACAACAGAGGAGTGTCTGTTCAAAAATGGCTATATGATAAACTATTTTTGTTTGTTTTGTAAATATATAGTTTTGATGCGTACTAAAGGAAATATACACTTTTTTTTACAAACCAATTAGTTAATAGCCACTTTTAATTCGAACTGACGTTTAATGGCTAGGTTAAAAATTCATAAAAGTTTTATGAGCTATAGTTATATAGAATGTAAATACCACAATTTAGAAGTAAAAAACGTGTAGTCATCAAATTATTAATTCGAAAAGTGTTATCGTTTTGGTATAAGTTTTGTGGCCATTCATTTTAAGTTACATTTGTTTTGTAAATAGCTAATTTTGATTAGAAATAAGAGTTTAAGGTTAGGATTAATTTTCATAGTCACTTCTTGTGAAAACTGAGATCGGAAATGGATAAAATTTAATGATTCTAACAAAATAGAAAAAAACAACTGAAGATTATGGAATAAGTAAATTAGTCACTTGTTGGTAGAGCAAAAATAAGCAGGGTAAATAGAGAGAAATCAAGGTTAAAAATCTTAAATTTTTAGAAATAATTCTTATTGTATTAAATAATTTATTCATCAAGAAAAATTTAATTTTAAATAGTCATCTTATTTCAATCAGAACGCCATTTAAATGTACAGATACTAAATTATTATAGATAGATGTTAAAAACAGACTCATTCGGTATTAGCTTCCGAGAAGCTCCTAAGAAGTGGGCTCTAAAGCCAAGAGACCAATTTATGATAAATTTGTATCTTTTAGGTACAATGTACTTATAGTTTCTAGGCATCATTTTAATTTTAATTGTGTTACTTACGCAGGTGAGTTTTTGATTATTTCTTAATTTAATCATTTTTACTTTCTTTAATACACAGAGATCCAAATTTTGTAATAAGCTTTAATTTTAAGTGATATAATGTTACTGAGTGATATAATACGAATAATTTAAACTCTACTATACAATTTAAAATAGGTTACCGAATGTAACCTATATAAATATATTCTATAGAAAAGGCATGGATCTGTATACTAATAATATTTACAATCATACCAATTTAATGGCAACGAAATTATTTTGAAAAAATATTTTAATCCCGGGGGAGTTGAGTAATTCACGTCTTTCTCAATATCTCGTGTAATTCCATCTGATCGCAAGAGGTATGTTATGACTAATCCGGCACCAGACAATGGGGCAGGTTTTCAAACAGCGTGTCGTTTAATTAATATCGGTCAGAATTTAGCTGAAGCGTATTTTTTAAAGAAGGCCGAACTTCAAAATGTAGTTAACATCGGCACAACTGCGGCCAAGGATTAAGCTCCCCAGTTGACTGTCAAGCGCACGCAGCTAGCAGCAAAACCGCTGCCAATGACAAATTGCTAAATGCAGCACTTGACAATGAAAAATACCTGGAGAGGAAATTCTTAGGAATTAGTCTTATTACTTCCGTCGCTGAAATGCGAGTGCTACAGCAATTCGCGATTCTATGGCCTAAGTGCTTTTGCCATAAAATCAAGAATGCGGCCGGCTCCAGATCTGATGATTCATTATCGCCTTAATTTGAAGAAATCAGTTTTGAGCTGCTGCCCCAGGTGGATTTCAGTTACTACCTGAGATGCAGAAAACAAACATTTCTTCGGAGATTTTTGCAGCGGAATTACCCAAATGATATGCGGTGCTGCATTTTAATCACTTTATTTGGACGGGATTAGCACATGATTTAAAATGCTAACAGGAATCTCGCTGAGATTGGCCGCTGATTTAATTTTGTGAGGTAAAAAAATATATTGAAGGAAATGTCAGCAATCTCATTCGATCGGTCTCCAGATTTGCGCACTTAACGAGATTCAAATTTTTCTTAATTAGTTTATCGCACTCTGCGCAAAGTGCAAACCGAGATGTGATCTTTTTGACCGGGTTAAGGTTGTTTGAAGGCAATTACTCTTTTAATTTGGAATTCGAATTTATTTTATTTCATCCGTTTTGGATCAAAAAATGCTTTGAGAATGCGTCCGATGGCAGTAATTGAAGATTAAAGAAATATGGGATCTGTCGCCTTTTGCAGTAAGGAATTAACTGCATTGCTGGTGCATGAATCGGAAAAAAAACCTGATATTTTTGGACCTTTGCTATATACAAATAGTTTGAAAGTGTAGGATTTCAAATTCTTTCTCGACTTACAAAATCTCAGGAATTACAATAATTTCGATTTAAAATTTAAGTGGATATGTTGTTACTACGTAAGGCTAATTGTATAATTTAATAATATAATTATATTCAATCAATGGTTTAACATTTCATGAAAAGCCGTAATGATTTTCTTAAAATTTTCAGAAATTCTTTTCAATCACTTTTCCCTTTCCATTGCAATAAAATTCAGATTAAATTTAATTTTGAACTAATGAGGCCTTTTGTATAAAGGCACGCACTAAACGTATGGAAAAATTTTCCACATCGTTTTAAAAAAAGGTATGCGAAATTAAATTTTATGAGAGATGATTTAAAAATTTAAATTAAATTTTTTCCTTTCGCCCCGTTTTCGATAAAAAGGGATTTAAATTTAAAACCTTTCAGCTAAGTGTTAATTAATCACCCTGCAGTTCAGCGAGCATGCACCCTATGAACAAAGTTTAACCATTATTCGATAGAGAATTTTCGAAGCTTTAAATTCAACAATTTAATTAAATTTTAAAAAGCCTAAATAAAATAATTATTTAAGCTACTTTCTCCTGCAAGACTTTTAACCATGAAATTCCAAAGCGATTTTTTTATTTAGAAATTTAATAAGAAATTAATAATCCTTGCTTTTTCATTGAAAATTCTCAATTTTTAAATTATCATTAATTGATCAACAGTCATAGATTTGTACGTACTACGAATAAGCTAATGAATGAATAAGTCGTTAAAAGTGAGTCGTCTTACGAGCATAATCTAACTTTACTAGTACCTAGTGAAAATGGTGTTGCATACAAAGCGTTTTACATCTCCATACAGTCGCAAATTTTGGTTCAATTTCACAAGTTTTATTAACTAAAGCAATTTCACACGGCACTAAGAACCACGATTTGTATTAGAAAGCTTAGGTATCTTTCAATTTTGTGTTTAATCGATTGTTGCGGTAATTGCGGGAAATATTATATGTATGTTTATCGATCAATTCTGCAGAAATTATATCGCTGTTGACTACTTAAAATAAATTAATACGCATGAAAGCGCGGAGACGGGACAGTCGGAGAAAAAAAGTGTAATTGCAGTGGAATTTCCTGGCAATAGAGTTGGCCGTGAAACTTATTGGAAACATTCAAATTACACGACTGTTTTCCAGGGACGTGGATCGGCTGGAAGGCGTTTTATAAGCAAAAATGTAACTCCCTGAAAAGGCGATTTGTAGCAAAGTTGTTTTAAAGTCTGCCAGTGATAGCGTTCGGCGGCGGGAAAGGGGCGACTCGTCTGGCAGTTGCATAATCCGCTGAAAAGTATAATTATCTCGCAGTAATGAGCCGCGTCGTCGCAGCATAGTGTTTAGTAATCTTGCAGCGCTGCTGCAGCTTTTTGTGCATAGAATTGCGCATCAGCGCGCGTTGAGTCAGAGCGGCGGCGGCGGCGGCGGCGGCGGTGGCTGGCGGGCGGCGTCAATAAATCGTGACAATTTTTTCATCAATTTTACTTTAAACGAGCTGAAGAAGAGGAGACCTGCCGCGGCCGCGGAGGTGGTGAAAATCATCTGCACCACGCGGGGCTTGATCACTGCTCGTGGCTCGCGCCGCGCACAAGAAGATCGCGTTGCCTGCAGTGCGGCGCGTCGCGACGCGCCGTGATTAGATAAGGAACTGGCGGGTTCGTTTGGTTTGGGCCCGAACAGATGTTTGCGCCAAGGTAAGTGATTCATGCCAATAAAAATGTTTTTGTCACTCACCTCTTGAGCCAGGCGGGGAGCAGCAGCAGCAGCCGAGGCAGCTCCGAATTGGTGCTGAGGCACTGAGACACTTTGCGCGCGTACCAGCGCGAGTCGCTTTCCGTGAAGAGTAACTTTAACTTTTTATTTTAAAATCGATTTCTTTAGACACTTGAGCATGCTATAAAATTATTTTTAGCACAAAGGACACATTCACATGTTCATTTGATCAGACATAAAAATTCAGACCCGTCGTTACTGCGGCTAGACGCCAACAATTCAAAAACAATTTAAAGAGTGATGCTTCACAGTGCATCAGATGATCCGCAGGGTGTTCTGCGGTTATTTCTTTTTTTTCGAGGAACTCGATTTGGTTGAATACACCCGCACAGTCCTCGCCACTTCCTTAAAAGTTAATTAAGGTGAGTCTTAAATTTCTTGGCGACTTTCTTAATTGCGAAACTCTTTTATTGACCCAAAAATCACTTCCGAGTCTGCACGGAGTGAGATGCCCGGCCTGTTTAGCCGCGATTCGCAGCGGTCGAAACCGTTGGCATTGGCATTCAGAACCCAACTACTATCCACTTGCACATACGCCGATGCACCGAACCGATCTTGCACTTGCGATCGCTCTCCCCGATAATTGCACTTTTGATACGGCGAACGCCGCTCTGGATGCTGCCAATCTTTCTGTCAGCTGAGCCTCTTCTGTCCATTCTAAAAAGCCAGGCTTCAAAAACGACACTCCGTCCCGTCGCTTCGATCACCTGCAAAAACATAACATATTTTTTTTTTCTCTGAATTTCGCCTCATCCGCGGATTACGCAACATACGTGCATATGTGCAATTAAAAATCAACTCGATTTGCTCTACCACTGGTTTTAATTGATGCCCGCTTGGTGGGGGGGTGCTCGGACTGTGATTTATTTACTAGGGGCGTACACCGCGAGGGACATATGAGTTACATATTAAAATAATTGAACCGCACATTCGACGCCGATTTGCCCAAGTGCTGTTAATTAGTAAGCGCGACTCTAAGAAACTGTCGCTTAATAAATATAAAAATTTGATACATACATTTCGCTATGAAAAACTGCAATGTAAGCAACGTTTTAGACCAACAGCTCACCTTTAAAACGTCGCCAAATATAAGAGATTATTGTTTAAACTACATAATTCTTAAGACCGCAATTATTATTTCAAAGCAATACCTACTTCAAGGTCTATTTTTAACGAGCCTGGCTCAACTGCACCGAGGCTCATATTTATAAATAAATTCCTAACACTAGTTAAAAAAATAAAATTTTAAAATTAACTTAAAAGAAATATTCCCATAAAATTTTATTGGCTATTGTTTAACCATTATTTCACAATACATTTATTTATTTCTTATGAGATTAGAGTTATCAATCATCTTTTATAATTTACATTTGTAATAGGTAGTTAGGAGTTATTTTCCGTCAGATTTTTATTTATTACCGGTTAACCATTATTTCACAGTCACTTTTAATTAGTTATAAAATAAGAGTTATAGTTAGATTTTGTTTTATTGATTATCCGCCCTTGAATTATATGTATTTTATATTTCTCTGTTGGTTCTCGGTTGTACATATAAAAGCTGATTAATAACTCTGTTATTTCTTATTTATTTGAATAATTCAAAATATTGGTTGTTTTCAAATACTATTACGACGTTTAAAAACTACAAATAAATTTTTAGGTTGGTTGATGTATCAAATTTCAACATTTTGCAAAACAAATATAGAACATTTTGTATTTGACTTAAACAGTTGAGGTAAGTATCTAATAAATGGTAATTGAATTTAATTTGAATGTTCCTAAAACCTGTGAATCTTTATCAGGATTTCGATATCGATTTATTAAATTAAGCGTGTCCACTCTCCGCGTTGCTCGAGCTATATATTATTTGACTTAAATACGATAGTTCTCGAGTATCCCAATTAATATTATAAATGCGAAGTGTAATGAGTTTAAGTAAAATACGAGCAGTGTAGCAAAGATCTGTTGTCTAATTTATTTAAACCAATTATTTATAGCTAACATATTTTAATTGTTTCTATGACCTCTCTGAGATAGCGTAAATCATGTTTCTAGTGAAAGTCCCATCGAAATCAGTTTAGCCGTTCCCGAGACTATCCCGAACAATTGTAAATACAATTGTATTTCGTACATCAAGTAAATAAGCTTATAAAAGGACAGTTAATTTGAAATCACAAACATACATTTTAAATTTCTTAGATTTCGAACAGTATCTCGTTTTGTCGTTACGCTATCGTAAATTTTTAGAGCTTTTGAAACAATGCAGCAAATTTGAATTAGAGACCCTTGAATTCTTCAAGTATAATTACAAGATGAATAATGAAAAATGTAAAGCTTAAAATGAAACACTTCAATGCTAACTTAAAACCCTAGTAGTAAGCCCTAGAAAGTACTATTGAATCCTTTTAAAGCTAGCCGTTTCTTACAAAATTTTAGCGACTAAATTGGGATATAAAAATGAAAACTAAGAACAAAGTTAACAGGCGAAACAGTAAAATCGTGAGAGCTTCCTGCTATAAATGAAGACATTATTACGTATAATAAAATACCTCATGCCAATTATAACAATAAACATTTCCGTTTTAAGAGGATGTAAAAACATAATTGTCATATTAAAAATAATTAAAACATAACAAATTAACCCCATTTGACTAGAACTCTAAGTACATGACGGTGGTGCGGTGATTCTGAAGTCAACAAAATTTAGTCGGAACTCTTGACCTCAGTCTAATCAAGATTATATTTCCTGTTTTAGAATTAAAAATAAATTAACGACTTCAATTACATTTCACATTATTTTTGGTTCTTGGAAAAGAATATTAATAAATCATAAAAATCACGATTTTGTTTCGTGTTTATCTTTATGTTTGGAAATTATTTACTATTGAAGACGTTTACTTTTATCGTTTTAGCCATCTTTTAGTAATTTTATATTCAAACTTTTAATGGGTGTGAATAATTTCATTCGCGGGATATATGAATAGGTTACAAATTGGGATAATAAAAGATTGGGATTATAAAATATTCTACCTAGCTTTTAAAATAATGTGTTTTGTGGCAACAACATAAAGCCATAGTTCAAATGATTATCATAGTTTTCTGCTAAAAAGTTTAGTAATAATATAATACTTTATTTAGGCAGACTATTGGTAAAAGAAAAATAGCAATAAAAAAAACATGAATTTAGTTTTTGTTTAATTTCGTAAGCTTATGCGAAATTCAGATTAAGTGCGTTTCTTGCTTAGTTTTTCTAACTCAATTCAGAATCAACTGAGAAATACTTTTTTTCATTTGTTTATAATGATGTAAATAGAATTACTGATGTTTAAATGAAGTATTGCTATATGTAAGTCGCAATTTATGGTTATTACGTACATAGCACCTTATAATTATCTACATATTGCGAAATAGAAAAATCGTTGTCTTTTTGTACTGCGTATTTCGCAAAGAAAGGTTTACGTTGTGCTGCGGCTGTCGAAAATGTTTACATGTGGAATAGAAGCGAAGGTTGGCTTGGTTTATAAAAATTATATTTTTAAACATACATACATGTTATTGGCTATTTCGTTTTTCTTTCATCTAGTTAGATAAAATTTGCTCATAATACTTGAAATTAGAGATTTTGTTATTACATTATTAAAATTCGATAAACGATGTTTCTTCATATTAAGTATGATCACTTTAACAAAAAAAAAAAACAAAAAAAAGAAAATTAACTATAAGACAAGACATTTTTAAATTGAATATTAAAACTTAACCGGGAAAGAAATCAATAAAAATGGCAGAGTTATTATTACCTGATAAAATTTTATGTGATTTATCTAATTAGAAAGTATTTATGGCATTTATATTTAAAATTTTATTTTTAAGGCGTATAATTGTTGACTCTTCAACGAATTATTTATTGAAATGAAATATTCCAACGATTAGGTTTTTAATTTCATCAGCGAAAAATATGATTTCGAAATCAGAAATCTAACTGCAATAACTTCTTATCTTTTTATTGTTCAATTTATTAGTTATCACGCAATAATAAAATTTATGTAAGTTCGAAAAAAAATCTAAAGTCAAGTCATTCCCATACATATATCAGGCAATCACCAACTCTATGCAGATAAAAATTATATTAAAAAAATCATATTAATCTCCATCAGAAAACCCAAATTAATCCAACTTTAACAAAGTAAAACTGAATTGAAAGGATATTTCTATGGCTTAATTGAAAATTTTTAAAAATTGAAATTTTAGAAGAAGCACCACATTAAAACTGGATGCTATATTTTTATATTTTCACTAACCTCTTGAAAGAAGTTAAAAATAAAAGCCACCTCAAGTCAATTATTGGCACAGACCACAAATAACATTCGTTGCCGCAAAATTGATCGCCTTTCATTCGTTTAATTAATTTCGTAAAAAAAAATCAGCGAACTGATAATGAAGTCGAACATGAAGACTGTCACTGCACAAAAGGAATATTAATTACTGCACAAAATGCTAATTAATTTCGCCCGCTCTCTGACTCGACTTCGAGCAAAAATAAAATCCTTTTTCGTCTATCTTAAAAGCAACTCACAGGAAAAAACTACACAATTGCGAGCCTGCCACTTTCAAAAAGGGGGTTCCCCGGATAGTGACTGAGTTGGTGGTGCAGAGGACAGGACCTTCCTGGAAAACTCTGTGCAGCGCAAACATGTTCCCCCGGGAGAGGCTTCTTTCAAAAGCTGGGAAAGTTCCAAAATAAATAACTTGTCGGCGGGAGTTGCGCCTGCGGATCGAGCGTCACCGACTCGACCAAACTAAAAAAATTTAACTCGCCACCAGCCGACGGGTTTTGAGCGGTTTGTTAAAAAAAAATTTTAAAAGCATCTTACGGGTGATAACTTGTTTGCTCTCCATCCGCAAGAAGCAGGTCTACGGAGCCACGAAGCGTGCAGAAGAACAATTTCTGGTAAATATTTAATTAAGAGGCTCCTGCAACTCACAACAAGTTACAAATGGGCATTTTGTTGAAAGCAGTAGAGAAGGTTCAAAAGGGCTCGAACTTGAGACCTCCGATGGCACAGGATAAACAAGATTTCGGCTAAAGTGTGGATTGTCGATTTCGACGTTGGGGAATAAAAGAAACCCCCTTAAATGTCGACGTAGTCGTTGGTGAAGGGTATTCAAAAACAATAACATTCCGGGGCAAGAGGGCAGCACACTTTACGCGGTCTTTGCACAATTTGCGATGCTTCGAAACTTATTCTTGCACTCGCGCACAGCAGCGGCCGGGAACGTCTCAATTAATTCATTTCCATAACCGATAACTGGCCGCGAGCTAATCAAAGACAATTCGACACTTTGCAGGCATCGAGCCGAGTCTGGGGTCTTGGAACGTGGCTTCTTCGACTCTGAGCGCGGGCTATCAATCACCAGCGGGGGCAGAGGAGTTTTTCCGACCGAAGGAGTCAGAAATCTCTCGCACCGAGCGATAAATTTTAAATACAGCATCAGCATAAAAAAAAAATTTATTAACCTTTTTCGTTATCTATTTCGGGTGACTGGTGGATTCGGTCGTCATTAGAGGCTTCGATCGCGGATTCGAGATGCGCGCGCAAAAATACGAACTTCCTTAGGCCACTACACTCGAGGTAAAGACGTTAAAACGTTATAAAACTTGGGAACAACCGTCGCCGATCAGATTCGGCGTAATCTCTGTTTTTAACTTCGCGATATTATATATATATACATATATATATATATTTTTTTGTTCCTTCGGCGAGGCAATTAAAGCTGGTTTTTCTTCGTTGCAAAAATTCGCGATCGATTCGAGAGAGCACCTAGGTTTTTTGGGGCGCACAGTTAAAACTGCAACTTAAATACGGTTGTGCCCTACCGGACGCTTTTCTTAAGATGCAAACCGATCGTCAGCGCGCCTAGAGACATACTGAAGAAACTGAAACGGCAAAGTGGCCCCTGCTGCAAAGTGTTTCTGGTTTGCGGTGCCGCGGCTGCTGCCAGGGTAAGCAAGTGTGACGGCGCTTTAGTTAGAGCAGACTCTGGTTTCTTCTTGGTGCCAGAGTGCCAGATATGAGAAACAGCGGCGAACAGCCCTATCTTTGGCACTTGCGTACAGCGAGGCCTTTCGGATTTTCGCCGTCCAATCAGGTGAGAGTCTTCTGGACTTAGTCGACAGCTTGTCTACTTCGAAAGAAAGTCTCCTCGGCTTGAGTCAGCTGGTCGGCTGGTCGCCCCGAGCCGAATCCCACTTCTTTTGCTCTTGGACCTCGCGCCAAAGCTCGACAGCAGCTCTCCGAGCTTTTCCTTCTATCTGAGATTGAGCCTCAGATACTCAGAAGACAGGAGCCGTGGCCACTCAAGATGTGGCTACTTTTCGTGACCGTCAAGAGGCCAGACGACGGAGTATAACAGTTTCGCCACATTTCGCAATTGTTCAGCATGTGCTCGCATGTTTCGCGAAATTTTGTGGCGTCGTTGTCCACTCATCGCCACTTGAGAGCCATCGAGCGCGCCTTTGTGATTCATCGCGTCGCATTCGAGCGACCAGCATGTTTAATCATAATTCATAAATGGCCCCATGCAATGGCCCAGACTTTTTGGACGGGTCACCGAAAGCTGCCAAAGCTATTAATGCCCCGGACACATTGGGTAGCATAAACGGCCTCCTCGGTCACAAAAAACGAGCGTCAATTGATTACAACCTTCCGGCTTACAATGGACAATGATTAAAAATTAAATATTGATAGACGATGTTTTATGTTTTGGCCATTCAATCATGCAATTGCAATTTTACGGATCAAACTCTGGCATATACATATGTACATATCAGGCATTAACTTTGCCAACAAATAAAAATATTGGAAAGCGATAACAAACAGAAGGGATTCCATTCATTTATTATTGTCAGGGAAGTTTTTATATTTTATACTATATATTTTTATTTTATATCCTATATAGACATCGTATCCATCACATGTAAACTTGAGCGTATTTACGAAAAAATGCAGACATTTATTAAATTTGTTTGCAAT
Source organism: Eutolmus rufibarbis (assembly GCA_963920795.1). Taxonomy (NCBI): domain Eukaryota; kingdom Metazoa; phylum Arthropoda; class Insecta; order Diptera; family Asilidae; genus Eutolmus; species Eutolmus rufibarbis. The sequence continues at coordinate 40,281,764 of OY987205.1, forward strand.
TCGTTAACTTAAACTAGATCAAACATTTGTGGTCAGGAATACGGAAGAATGTCACTGTCCAAATCTCCTCATATATAGGTATGTATAAGTAGGTACATCTGTAAAAGAAGAAAATTGGTTTTTGTGGTTTAAAGTTTTTCTGTTTTTGGCTTTCAAAAAGGGCATATACTTTAAGATTGTTTTCCTAAACTGACTTTTATTTACTTTATAGAGTAGAGGATAAAAATACAATAAAATGTCCTCAATCAATCTCTGTACCTGTAACTATAATAGTATGATGAGATAATTATTTTCCAATAGATTCCATTCAAATTTTATATATTTTATTAAGATGTTGTTCACTTTATGGGTTAATTTCGCCCTTTTAAAGGTGCTTTTACACCAAAAATAAAAATATCTGTATGTATGTATGCGTATGTCCAAGATTTTGGTAGATAAAATAAATAACATATTAGAAGAAGAACAAAATCGGAAAGGAAAACCACAAACGATTTCCTTTAGTTGTATTCATTTGCCTTTCACCACTTATAAAGCATGATTCAAGACAAAATGTTAATGATTCCTAAGCTTAGCACTGCCACTCTTTCCAGATAAGGCTAGAAGGCGAATTTCTTAATTTGATTAATTACATGTCTTGAAGTGTGGTAAGTTGGTTTAGATAACGATAAAAGGAATTTCTGGAGAATGTTAAATTAATTGTCAGATATTCATGCATAGTGCGTGTGCGTGCTTCCCATGGTGGAACTATTTAATGAGTATTGCTTTTAGGTAAAAGCAGTTAAGATATGTAAATTATTTTGAAATAATTAGTAAATATTTTTCAATTATATCCTAAGTTGAAATAATTTTCCTACACTGCAAATTTATTTGATTTCATTGAATCAAAACCGATTCGTAATATTAAACATTGAATTGAAATATAATTATTTGAAATGTAATTTTAAATTTTTGTTTAGCTTGAGTTTGGAGGTCGAATCTTTTATAAATTAGCATTATATTTAATTGTTGTGCAATAATTCCCTTTCCAAATTTTAATTAGATGATAACTATTGTTTATTCAGCTATTGGGTAAATATTTTGGTAAATATTAAACAGAATTTCGAGTGTGAAAAGGTGCGTGGATTGAAATCAGAATTGTAAAAACTCAAAATTTGACTCAAATTATCGCTCAAGTCAAAATATTAAATCACTTTAAATTTTGTTCACACGGACTAGATTTATCTCAAACCCTGAGCGACCTTAAATTCTGAGTTTGAAGACTCAAACATTGAAATTTATGTAAATGTTTGTTATACTCAATGAAAAAATAGTCTTAGATGGAAATGTAGGCATATTATTTTTAATAAAATTATTATAGTTTTGTTTAATTTATAATAATAAATTGAGATAACGCCTCTCTCTCGAAACTTGAGCGAACTAGCATAGTTTTCGAGTGGAGCGGAGAAGTCGATAGCAATATTTGAGCCCGCTCTGGCTGAAATGGTTCTTATTTAGATATGAAAATGTCTCGATTAATTTGACTGAGCACAGATTTCGCTATTTAAAGGTGATGCGTGATTCTGCTGACATACGCGGCTCTAAGGCTTTTTGGTATCTTGCCACTGATTAGCTCCTCGATAAGTATCTAATTGTCTGAAAACTGCTTTTCAATTTGTATCAATTTACATGTTAACTTGGTGAATAATGAGGACTTTGTGTGGCCCAGACGCTGCTGCGCGGTGGCCATTGTGCGCGGACAGGAGGTATTTCATCGACCAATATTGACTTGAGTCAGAGCACAAAGGTTAATTCTATTATTTACCTGGGCCGCGGAACCAGTTGGTCGTGGGTTTTCGTGGCTGAGTTCGCTTAGTGGTACAGGAGCTCAGAAGTCATGCGCGATCGGCCTCGCCGGAAAACGACGCGCGGTCCGCTCTGGCGGAGTGGCGCGTTGTTTGGCTACGTCTCTAACTACAGCGTAAATAAGACGTGCCGCGTATCTTGTCAATCTGGGCCCCATTCGGCGGTTGCATTCAATTGCACCGGGGAATTTATTGCGCCTAGATAGCGCGATAGACGCGATAATTCTTTGTATTTTGGCATTATTTGCGCTGTTTACCCGCTGCTTTCTCGGGCACAGATTAGAAAATTTAAAATGCCGCGCTCCGTTGTATTAATTTTTCGGGCAATTTATGACTCCGCGGCTGGGTTGAATAGACGCTATTATTCGAGTGCTGCAACAACTGTTCCCAGCCACTTACTTTACTTATGCAATCTATTTATGTACATATGTATAATTTGTAGAGGTTGCGCAGCCGGTGCATCTGCTAAAATCTACGAAGCCACCTTTTCTTTTACGGACTTGTAATTAAATCAGTTTGCGATAGAGAAGGGTTACGGAAGTAGTAAAAATCACCTTCGTAACCTTCCTCGGTTTATGGTACTTAAGTCGTTTGAATATAATGAAAAAGCCGATTTTTACAAAAAGGCATTAAAACCTCGTAAAGCCAACGGACGCTCAACTCTGATTTATTTGAATGCGCGAATATTAGGCACAGAGCATGGTATAAATCATGGGAGCTGTAAAAATTTTCGTAATTTAATTAAGAGGAAATTTTAATTAGATATAGCAGAAACCGCGCAGTAAACACGCTGCTGCGACCATTAAACGAGTCACCATGTTAACAAGTGCACGATTTTAATGTTTCGATCCTCCGCGATTGCTGCGCTGGTCCGCGGGGCTAAAGTGGGTAACTGGCAGCACAAAAGTTGTTAAAAAGAACTAAAATAACCGGACAAACTGGGCATATCGGGTCATAATTGCTTTGTCAACGAATGTTAACTTCATGAACCCGAGAGCAATCGTGATTTTCAGGGAATGCACTTAAAGTGGTCAACAGCGCTATAATGCGATTTCCTTATATGGGAAAGGACGCGCGCGAGGGGCTTCGATCCGCGACGATTTGCTGTAATTCTTTAAATCGTGATCGGCCTCTGGTGGAGACATACGCGCGAGCTTTGTCTGATAATATCGCTAAAATTAATTGAATTGAATGTGCCTCCTACTTGATCTTAATTACTTATTCCTGAAAACACTTTTCCTTTATCGTTCCTTTTTGGTAATTTATAGGCCTTTAATGTTTTTCCCTTTTCCCCATGCACTATTATATTTTGCTGCTTAATGGAAATTTTAAGTTGAACGAAATCGATAAGGGACACCAAATGTCATCATTTTGTAATTGACATAAAATATCAACCTTAACCAAAGTTGTCTGAATCAGAAACTAGCAAAACTTGATTAAATAAATTATAAATTTTCTTATTACTTTCAAAACATAAAGGCTATTTTAATTTAAGAAGTAGATACAGTGGTGTGCAAAACATTTGCAACTAAAATCGAAATTCTCTACTGCCTATTACATAAACTTGTAAAATGTAAACTACTTAAACTGCAAAAATTGAATTGTATTATATTTTGAAACTAGGTATAATAAAGATTATAAGATACTGGGGTTTCTTCAGGTTTTTGTTACACACCGAAGAAAATTACGCTTTAAATTGCAAATGTTTTGCACACCACTGTACATAAAAGTCTTATCAATATTCATTACAAAACTTTTTAATTTTGTATAGAAAAATGTCAATGTCCCAAGATTATACATCTAAACGTAATAATTTCCGTATCATTCTGTAACCTAATATTAATCAACTTATTTAGCAGGTACTCGCCAATTTATAAAAATATTCTAGAATTTCGAATGTGCTCCTTGCCATCTATATCTATTTTTAACGCTATTAAAGTGTATGGAAAAGTTTTAAAATTATTTCCAATATTTTCGCAAGAATGATATAATTTGAAAAATTGATAAATAAGCATACAGTTTTTAATTATGTATTAAATTTTTATGAATTTTCAGATGCATTCTAATCAATATATATTTGTATTTTGAGTATATTTGAAAATTAAGAAAAAAATAACGAAACGTGAAAAGTGCTCATCACATGGCTCGAATGAAAGCCTAAATCCAGACTTTCATTCACTATCGATTCATATGTATAATTGGTTAACAGAGAAAAGTGAAATTCATAGAGTACTTTGGAAAGTCTTAAAGACTTTAGTTTTTTAATATAATAGCCAAAGGTTCAACCTTTTATTTGAGCTAATTAAAAGCTTGTATAATAATCTTTTATTTTAGAACGAGTTTTTAAAAATGTTCCAACTACGATATTTTGTACTTTTCTAACCTATTTTTGTCAAAAACATGACGTGATGGGATATTTTCGTTTATGAATTCATAATGTAGGGAAAAAATCCTATAGAAATTAATTAATGATGTTTGAACGAAGCTGGTGCGAAAACTTGACTTTTGAAGAAATCTCAGAAGGTCTATCTACGCATGATGATTTAATTGGAGAACTTATAAAAGTGATATTCAAAAAAGGTGTACTTATACTACTTTTAAAAATAATGGCTCAATATTTTAAGTATTTAAAGGATTATTAAGTTTAAATGTTAATGCATACCTATACTTAATTTTTATTACTTATTGTAAGATAAATTTTTTTAAATAAGTTAAAATCAAAACTTGCTTTGTTAAGTTGCTTTCTTAAATTTTTGGGTTAATAGTAGTCATCCTAGTATAGTTCTTTTCATTTTTTTAATTAATTAAAAAAGCTAAATAGCATTAGATTTAGCCAGATTTCTTGTGTCATGATCAATGAAATATTTTAAAATTCCTATATATTTTGGTTGTAGGTTTTACAGATATTTGAGATTGAAACATCTAAATAAATACCATCACTAAATATTTGCATGAGAACAAGTGCCATGGAAAATCGATTGTCATTAGAAATTCAATAGTAACCTGTGCGCGGAGGTAGCTTAACGAAATTTTTAAACGAGGCGCCCACTAATCTCGAACAGGTGGAAAATACCTTGCACCTCGCGGTTTGTACAAACGCAAACAAATTCTTTGGCCGCTTTGTTCGCCTAAGCCGAGACACGGTTATCAGCAATTATTACCTGTGATACCTGTGTTATTAGGGTAATGAAAACAATCGCAGTGACGAAAACAGTGTCTCACGTCGAAGGCATTTTATCGCGAGAGTTCTTAAGCACGCGGACCCACTCCACACCTGGAGAGCCTCTTCGGGAGTTTGGCGAGGTTAAAGTTTTTGACTCGAACAACAACTCCGCGCATACCTTCGCCTTCGTCGCGATAAAGCAATTTAGTAATGTTGTGAAAATCAGCAACTCTTGGCGGCTGGGCGTGAGTCGCGGGCTGCGGAATTCCACGGCTATTGACGTATGGTAATTAATAAATATGCGCGCGAAAGAGGATGTTTATCAGCTGGGCCAGGCGAAAATGGTTGCACTCATGCCCTTATCGCTGTTTGCCTTCGGTAAAAGAGTTGCATGAGCCATCGTTACTTGCAATATTCTATTTACCCTCTGGATATTTGCCTACTTTGCCTTTTAGGGAATTGCCAAGAAATTTGCGTAATTGGGGCAAATTGATTAGAGCTCGCTCGCTATCTTTGAGAGGCTTTTAGAAAGTTCAACAAGCGGTGGTATTTTGTTTTCGCAGTTAATTGTCTGCCCTAAGATTATTTTGACCGGATGCTCCAAAATCTTAATGAATTACGAAATTATCAATTATTTAGCCTTCGACCACAAAATCCCGCCATAATGTAAAATTCATTGTTATGCTACCGACTAAAAAAAAAAAACATAAATTATTTTTCGAAAATACTCTTCCGTATAGAGAATATTTTCAATAAAGCGTTTTTGCAATGTGCCGTGGTGGCCTTACTTAAACGCTTAAATCAGGCAGAATGTCAAGAGATTATCAATAAGCGACATACAAAACAGAGCTTCTGATTTGTTTAAATGCTCAACATTTCCTCGTCCGCCCTTTTTTAGTTCTAGTTCGACTCTCTAAACCTCTACGGTACGGTTTTGATAAACTTTTATTAATTCACTATATGCATTTTAGAAATTTCTTCTATAATGTTAGACAGAAGTGGGATAAATTCAGTGCATAGGTATAATAATACTCTTAAGATAGCCTTGAAGTTTCAAAAATTCTTAAATAATCGTAGTATATACATTAAAATGCAATTATAGTTGAGTTCATGAGTGAGAAAAGCTAGTGGATGGAGATTTCCTAGAGGTTATCTATAGTATAGTTAAGTGTAATTATTTCTTCTCTTTAAAAACTATATACACTTTCTAGCGAGAAGACAAGGATTCAAATGCGTTTTTTAATTATATTTAAAAGTGAGATTTTAAATGCAGAGCTACTATATATAATAAAATAATACAATATAGAGTTTCGTATTGATTGCAAAACAAAATATTTTTTTTGTTTGCGACAAAAGTCATATTATTAAGGGTGTAGCTTTACTTTAAGCAAAACAAGGTCCAAAAATGTTTTAAATATGGTTTACTTTAACTTTAAACATTCATGATTTCTTGGCTCCGATTCATTTTATGGTAAAATAAATATGTAAAAATATACATATTTTGTTTGCATTGAAGTATTTATTCAAAAAGTTTTGTTTCATTTTTAGCAGTCATGAAATATTTTTACTAGAATTTCTAGTTTACTGGCTTTCAGTTTTCCGTTTATTAGGCAAAGTTTTTATTTTATATTGCTCGAATCTAAGGAAACTAAATATTTTAACTCTTTTACTCAGCATTAAACTGAATTACATATTTGTTGTAACTGTTGGATAGTTTTAAAATAGCTTTTAATTTCTTGTTAAGATAATTTTCCATAACAAGAAGAAAAACTACTTTAGAATTAGGAAGCAACAAGTAAACTTAGTTCAACATTTCTAGATACATCTCTTAAAAGTTGTTTTTAAAAAATTACAGGAAAGTAAGTAGTTTTTAAAAAAAAAGTTCAGCTGTTGTGTTTTGAAAATTTACTTTTCTCTAAATAGGGCGAGGAATAAAAAGTTTTCTTATTTTGTGATAAATTTGATAAATTTGATCGAATCAATCACTCTGCAGTAGTTTGACAAGTACAGTTAAAATTTGTGTTGCCCAGTGATGAAAGTCGCGTATATTGCATATTTTAACCATATAATTAATTATAGCAATTAAGTCCATAATTTATTAGCGGCATTTGTGCATACAACTCTGTGTACGGGGCCGGTGTCTGGCTGAGAATTAATGGCGTATTTAGCACCCATGGAGTTTGTATTAAATTGTCGATAATTAAATTTATGGCTAAATAATGAAATTCGAGGGGAAAACAATGAAAATATAATCAGTTGACATCGCGAGTCGTGCGCCTGTTGAGTCGACTCGCCTTAATTAGTGAGCATAATTACTATTGTAAATCGCGGACTCGCCAGAGACGCGTGATGGAGGGACGTATAATTTTCCCCGGGCGCAATGTTCTCATCTCATCTGTCGTCCTGCGGCACCTTAATCGGTCCACGCTGGAGTCTGTGGCGCGGCGCGGCCTGACATTGGCCAGACGGAGCTGAAAAATCGGTGCGCTGCGGAGGATATCGATTTCATCGTCGCAATAATCGTAACATAAAATCAATCGACCATAATTATCGGGAGGAATGTTCAAAGTCTGCGCTCATTTTGCTCTGGATGCCCATAACCATAACCGTTCGAATGTCTCCTCGACTTTCCTCGGATAAGTGGATAACTACGGATCTAAGGAGGAAGCCATAACAGTTAGTGGCGCGAAAATTTATTCGATTTTGCTTTGAAGTCTGAACCTAGTTTCCACACCTCTGCGATTGCTTCACCCGCTCGTGAAATGAACACGAGCGCGATATGCGGGCGGGTGAGTGACTCCCGCGCCCCGGTAGGACCCGGCTACCGGCCCCGGGCCTCCGCGGAGATGTCCTCCTGTAAACACATCCTCAAGCGGAGTCGTAATCGGGTGTTAATGCGTGCGATGCCATCCACGTGCTGTGGAACGACGACACATGAAATGGCGTGGAAATTACATCAAACGCAATTAAAGACCATTCAGCAGCAATCATCGATTGAAAAGAATCGAGTTCAATTAATTGATATCGTGTTTGGTAAATGGGGCGAGGATTTCATGAGCCACTGCAGACACCCGATCAGGATTGGGGCTCCTTTGAGCTGCAGGGAAGAAAATAAATAGGTCTGGCTGAGTAAGTTAAGATGAGGGCATATTTTGAGGTTTTCGAAAGAAACCACATTGCGACTGCGGTTTGATCTCTGCTACGGCGGATAGAATTTCTGGAAGATTTATTCCTTGTAACTTGTGGCGCTAAGGCGAATTATGACTCTGTTTAGAAAAAATAAAACAACAACAAAATATTTCAAAGGAAAGGAGGCATCTCAATTTCCAAAAGAGACAATCTACAGATCTAGAAACTAAAGCAAATATAGCTTTTAGAATCACCTAAATCTACGGCACATAAAAGTAATAAATGAATTTGGCAGATTACGTTATATGCAATATATGTATAACATATAATAAATATTTTTTTGTTTTATCAACTTTTGTGTTAATCTGACTATGTATTATAAAATGTAAGTATGATTTAAAATTTAAATATTTGTAAAAATATATATGTATTTTGGACAAAAAATTATAAATTTGAACTTCAAACTGTGCCCAGAATACATGACGGATCCAGAAGAGTATTTTTTTTCTATATGTAAAACCACCTAAATATTTATATTTCACCTATGTATATCCTAAAAAAATTGCTGAAAAAAAATACTTAAAATTATAAACCCCTTCAATAAAATTAAAATTATATAAAACTTACCAAAAAACCAAAAAGTCTACTGTTGTATATTAAATTTTCTATTGCCCATACAAAATTAGATAATTTAAAGTATACATAAGTATACTTTGAAAAACGACAAATCAAACTCTTTATTTATAATAAAAAAAACTTCCTGCGATCATTAGAAGCGTCACAGTTCTTATTTAAAGGACGCCGTCCTTTTCGGATCAGTGTACCTGGGAAGTAAAGTGAAAATCAGTATTAATTAAAAGCAATTGGTATCTACAAAAAGTGCATTATTTATTCACATTTATTACTTCACGGCTTCAGTAGCATAACTAGCCCTGAGTGGGCCCTGTATAAAAATTGGCATCAATTGAGTTTGAGGCCTCTTCATTTTGCAATCGCTAGATAAATTTATTTGTCAAATAAAATCAGTCCAACAATCAATTTGACTGTGATTTAAAATATTTAGCAATCAGATGAATATAATTATTTGCTCTTTAATCCGGCAGACAGGACTGTTATTCGTCAGTTAATTTTTGACAAATAGAGTTAAAATAATATTTCCTCACATTCAAGTTTATTTTTTATCTGAAGAATAAAGTTAACGTTTCCTCGCAGCCAAGTTGATTTTTCATCTATAAATTTATTAGTCTATTGAAAAATCGGTCCTTAAGGTTGCTCCCATAATATTTTGCTCTTCATCGTCGATAAATCGAAAAAAATATTTACCTTTAATTCGTTTAATTCAAAGATTCTTGAAAAATTTTTTAGAATGAAAGTGTGGAAATGTCTTTAATTTAAAGTATTTCTACAGTTTGCAACGAACCTTTCTAGGAATGTGCATATTTTTCGATGTATTCAAATGAGAAAGGTAAAAAACCGCACTTCGTTTTAAATACATATCAATTGCAACGAATGAAAAGTTGCATATTGATTAAGCTCGGCAGGGTACGTGTTTAAACAAACAATCATTGGAATCCGTTGATGACTTAAGAATTGTAAGCTAGATTTCGAAGCGTGCTGACTAGAACTAGACTCAGTAGTTCGCCGAGACGGCATAATATAGCCACCACTGTATCTGAATAATAAAATACTAGACACGTTTTATTATTCATTCGTTAGGGCTGGGCTGGCTTTAAAGTGATTTATCTCAGTATTCGTAAAGTAAATTTATGATTTTTTAAATCAAAAATCAGTTTTATTTTATTCTTCAATTTTACTGGTATGTGGATAACATTTTACGATTTTTTAATTCAGAGCTTCTAGCTCGGAACGGCATTGATACGGCTGTTAAGGCAATAACTACACTCTTTTAGGGGTTACACCACCCTAAAGGTATAAAATAATGTTTATTATTAGTATTTCAAAAAGAAAAACATTTCAAAAAATAAGTAGATGTTTTCTATACAGAGCGGTTTCGATAATATCATAAAAAAGATTGATGTTAATCTAAATTTTATTTCAAGAAAAACACGAGACTTACTTATCACGCTGCGGCAGCAGGTTAATCAGGTAATTTTCTGAATATTTACATACATTGAAAATCTAATATAAAAAATTTGTTTTTAAAATGTAAAAGTGGTGTAACTCCTTATAAAAACATAAATACTAATATGATGTTTCATCCAACGAATAATACGTACTACATACATATTTCAATAAATACACCTTATTAAGTGTTTTATTTTCCAAATTTTAAGAAATTTGGAGAAATTGTTGACCATTTTGGATCTACTTACCATTGTAAATTTCCAAATTTCGTAATAATCGTTTCCAAAACTTCTAAGTATCAATTTTTATATATTATAGTAATGTATTGAAGTTTACTATTTTCATTTTAAATTTTATTTTCACATTTAACTTGTACGATAAAATTTGAATTACTTCGGCCTACTTTTTACACTCTTTGTTCTTTGTTCAATTTAGATTTAATTCAATTAAATGTTTGTACATAAATCTTCCAGTTTTAACATAATTACTTACTTACTTACCAAAAAGGTCTTAGTTAACTTATTAAGTGATTCAAATTCAATAAAATATATCCACAAATGACGAAACATATTTACAATAACACCAATTTGATATTATGGCGAGAACCACTTGGCGTGCGCCATTAAATCCTTAATGAAAGTTTATGAGTAATTACTGAATTTTATTGTAGTTAATGGACTTCCAAAAAGGTGTTGTTCAGCGCTAAAATTCCCTCGCGATCCGAGACCAGGTCTGCTCCATCTGATAATCTGTTTGACAAGCCTACGATTGATGTCTGCAATTAACTTAAAGCTAGTTAGAAAGCCGTCGAATACTGGCCAACTGCCATAATTAAAATATCATTTCTTTTGAGTAGTAGCGAAGCAGTCAAGTGGAAAATAAGACAAAATTACTTAATGTCATGATTTATAGGTATGCAGAAATCTCAACACTTATGGGTTCCAGACACTTTTAGCACTTTTGTTGCCCCATTAGCAACGCCCAGTTTAAACGCGATAGCCCATTCCATTTATCACGGTAGAATAAATGCCCGGCAAAAGAATGCATTCCGGGGCAATAATTTTGTTAGTCCGTAACACGAAGCTCATTACCATTTCCAATAATAATTAATATTCGCAGCGGTGTGATGTGATTAATCGCATGTTTTCCATAATGGCTCTGCAATGTGCCGAGGGTATGCCGCGCAAACCGAACAATTAGACCGGCTGTGAAACATTAAATAATTCTAATAATTCACTTATTTATAGGAGAATTGCCTCTACGGATCGCATAGAAACTGAGGTTGATTTTCGAATTGCCACAGATTCCGCACCTGCACGCATTTCTGGTACATAAATGTGCCGGCAACCAGCAGTCCTGAATTATTTATGGATTGCCAAAATTTATTTTCTCAGAGGTAACCACAATTAAGCGATCGTGTGCCGATCAGCCCCCGCTGGAAGTGCTGAAATAAGCCGCGAAGATGCGAACTAAATTTTAACATGTTCGCCTGGACCTGATTTTAAGCGAAGGCGCCCGTCCAGGCCCCAGAACTCTAGCGAAATTCGGAACAAGTGGCTGACCGCTCGCGCAGATAAATATATAAACAGAATGAGCTGCTAGATCTACGGGAGTATCCTCCTCATCTGTTTCTGGCTGCGCATAGACTATGGATTTTGGGTTTAATTAATTATTTTAATTAGTCGGCTATCATTTTACCAACTCACAATGGTCCCGCCGACAGAGATTTTACTTCGCAGTTTATAGGCCGAGTATGCGTGAATACTGCGAAACGCGCCAAAACGGCTAAGACGCAGGTAAGCGCTCGCAGTAATTATGGCGAAAGTCCAAGGCGCTCCACTGCTACTCCAGCAAGGTGTTAAAAGTTTTAAGTGCGAAATTTATTGGCAGCACAAAATATTCAATGCTCACCTGGTCACCGTGGTGCTCCGTTCGACTCGAGCGGCCGAGGCCCGGCCAACGCTAGAAAAATTGATTTAATAATGAAAATTGAGACGAAAATGAAAACAACATGGCCTGTGGGAATTGCAAATGAATTGCTAGTTACGCGGCCGGCAACAAGCAACTCGCGTGAATTTAGTAGTTTTAAGCAGACTGCAAGGCCACAGCAACGAGACAACCGCGGGGAAAATGAGGTAAAATATAACAAAACTGCAGGAAATTGTAATATTAATGCTTGAATGTAAATGAACCATTTTCGATCGATTTTACCTGACGTTGAATGTTTCATGTGTCGGCAATAAAAATAAAAATAAGAATATCTGATAAGGTGGAAAAACCGCGTAATCCAGAAGCCCACCGAATCGAGGAAGAGATACATTTTTGATTTTTATTATTGTTTGAATAAATTACCGAGTTTATTCTAAAATTTATTTTTGGTTTAATTAATATATGTATGTATGCTTTCAGTATGGTTGCGTGCGTATAGCTAAAAACAAAATTTTTTCTATTCCTATTATTGATTCTACGGAATGTTTTGTTTTAAAATTTTATAGATATAGAGGCACTAGGTAACATGGCTTTTTTATTATGATGTAGATACAACCAATAAAATTTTTGTTATTTTTTAGAATTTCTAGTTTCTGAGATAGACCGTCGGTCCTTTTTATTGAACGACATATGTATATGTATACATATTTAAGCGCAATTTCAAATTCATAAACTTGATTACTAAACCTCAAATCGGTGACCCTAAAAATGCCGATGGATGTGGTAATTTTATATAATTTTTGTGACAATTGTTTGTTTGTTTAAAAATAGGCAAGCAATTTGAAATTAATTACGCCCTAAGCTTTCCTTAGAGATTTAGGGAAATGTAAATTTGCATAAAGTGTGGTATATGTAAATATTTTCCATTTTGAATTTTTCAAACAGAGGCTTCCATACAGTTTTTTTTGTTTTTATATGTGCATACATTTTATTAGCATAAAGTTTACGTTTTTGGAAAAACAACAATTTAAACTAATTGAGCTTTTTTAAATACAAAAGATCTGCACTTATACTTGCAAGAGAGAGGGATGCTAATAGAAATTGACTTTTAGCTAGAACATGCGAAATTTTAAAAACCAATGATCCAATTTCGTTGTTTTTCGATAACACTGGTTAACAAATTAAGTTTGTCTTTTTTTTCCAAATAAATGGCATATTATTTCTATTGGACTTTTTCCGTCGATTACGAATTATGAAAATCTCAGTCAGCTCCTGTTTGCGAGAAAAATAGAGTCAAAATATATAAAACACCGTACCTATTTTGGCCATTTTTAAAAAATCATTGAAAAATAAAGGTTCATAACTTCAATTTTTTTTTTTCTGGAATGTTTGGATGCTATACTAACTGGCTTTTTAATACAAAACTTGAATAGAACCTATATACATATAATCTTTACAATAAAAATCTCGTGTCACAATGTGCGTTTACGCTAATCTCTGAAACCGCTAAACCGATTTAGATGAAATTTTGTTAATGTGTATAGTTTGGTCCAACTTAAAAGATAGGATAGTTTTTATCTCGATAAGTGACCGTCAATATTTTTTATTGCAAATTTAATGATTTTTTACAGAAAAAGGGTTTTAATTCATTTACGTGTATTGCGCATGAGTTCCTGAGTGCTATAGGCAATAATTATTTTGTAATTGGCAAATGTTAGCAAGAGGAGAGGAGGGGATGGCGGACTGTCAAATTTTAAAGTTCGTGCGATTTTCTCCAAACTTGGTACTTGGGGGTTTTCGGGGTCGCTGATTTCAATCTAACTGTCAGAATTTATGAATTCAAAGTGGAGGGCTGCCAAAATTTGAAGTTTATGCGAATTCCACCAAACTTCATACTAGGGGGTTTTCGGGGTCATTGATTTCAACCCGGCTGTCAGAATTTACGAATTCAAGATGGCTGACTGTCAAATTTTTAAGTTTATGCTATTTCCACCAAACTCAGTACGTGGAAGTTTTCGGGGTCGCTGATTTCATAAACTGGAGATTTTCCTTTTATAAAATATTTCATCTATAATATGTACATATGTAAAGCGAAAGTTTGTGTGTGTGCTTGGTACGAATGGACTCCTAGGCCGTTCAACCTATCATCCCGAAAATTTTATCACGTATTACTGAAATTAAAAGCAGTAAACTGACATAGGTTACGTTTTTTGTGTCTGTCTATCTGTCCGGGATAATCTTCGAAACGGCTGAACCTATTTCGATGACATTTTACAAACATAAAGAGCAGGTTGTCAGGAGTGACATAGGCTACTTTTCTAATTGTTTGCTATTGTTAAAATTTACGAAATTCTAAACGCCAGTGATATGTTTATGGAGTCATGAAAAAAGCACTTATCAGGAGATATTTTACGGGCATGTTGCCCATAACCTCAAGAGTGATATAGGCTATGCATCGCAATGGAAAAGGTGGGGTGATAAGGGGAAATTTAAAGCAGTACTTATCCGATTGAGATGATATTCTATGGGTATGTTGCGCACAACCTCCTAAGTGATATAAGCTATGCATCAATTGGAAAGGGAGGGGCGAAAGAGAAGAGCGAGGGAGAAATAAATGTTGAGCAGAGATATGTTTGCGGTGAGTCATGCAAAAAGTATTTAGGCGATTGAAAAGAAATTCTATGGGCATGTTGCGCTTAACTTTCTGAGTGACATTTCACAAATTTGAATTCGGCAACGTCACATTTTTATGGAAAGTTGTGCCCGGGCAACGCCGGGTACGTTTCAGCTAGTTATTCAATAAAAATTTCTTAAAAGTTGAAGGATGTTCAAAAACGGATCGTAATTTTCTGGTATTTTGTGAACGCGAATTTTGAAAATTTTAGTTATTGAACAACTTATAAAATTTTTTTAATATCTTGATTTTGATTCACTGAATTATGTTATTTTTTTGAAACGTTCTTTATACTTTTGTTTGGTACAAGTATGAATACGAATATTAGTTTTTGGCGTTAATTAAATTTTTCGAAATAGCGGATCTGCAGCAGTGGTAGCTAGCAGCAGAACTGCATATTTTGTAACTAGAACCAAAAAATATGTTTTTAAAATTCGTTTCGGTTTAACACCTAGAAAAGTAGGTAAATAATGTACTTAGTTATTTTTGTACCTATTGAATTTTGATTTTGTCTTGATAAGGTAGGAACCGTCAAAATATGAAGTAACTTAACTTAATTTCAAAAACATTGTCTCGAGAAAAATGCGTTTAAAACTTTAAATTAAGAGTATTTTGATGCAAAAATATCTATACAGACAATATTTATCAATTTTTGAACATTTTGCAAAGGTGTTACATCTTAAATAACAACTTACCTAACAAAATGTGCAGCCGTATTTCTATTAATCATGAGTATGAATTCGATTTTCAAAGAGGTCTTTTAAGTCGACTGCAATTGCTGCAATATTGATCCACTCAAGTCCTCTTTAATATTTGAAGCCATAAGCATCAATTTTCCCATAGCTACAACTCGTGGTTGAAAATTTCGATTCCGGGCAAATGTCTCATGGCTTGAGTACATCAAGGAAACAAGGCCGGTGGCAATTGAATCGATACCTCTTCAAAATAGTTTCGTAAGCCCCATTAGTCGAACAGGGCCCTCTGTCCGATAAGAATCCATTTAGATGTCCAAAATGAAAAATTGATTGGCGATGGTACTGAAAGGATCCGCAAGATCTGGATGCTGGGCAGCCCGGAGATACATCAACCGTCGTTACTTTGTGGATGCTCGGTCGTTTTTGTCTTGCTGCTGCAAGACTGAAGACACTCGCCCCGGAGACGTCTTCGGATTCACTTCTGACCATGGGATTTCAGCAGGTCACCTCTGGGCTGGTTGCCATCGAACCGGGGACATGCTAATGGGTCCTTAATAAGGAGCCAGGTAAATTCCTCACATTTTTTGCTTGCCCTCGTTTAAGAGCAGTTAAGTAAACTTACCGGCGGCCGGCCGGGCCTTTAAAGTCAATAATTAACTTGCTAATTGTGTGCAGATCATGAATTTCAGGAATTCCGGGATTTGTAGCATTGCCCCAGGAGTAATTAAGTGATTTCGCTCCGGAAAGGAGCGGATCCGCGCGAATAGCCAAAACAGCCGCAGTTATTTAATCCTTGGCACCAATGCCTCAGATTCCAGAAGCGATTTGCACTCACTATGGAACATGACGTCTGAGCCACTTTTTCTTAAGGCACTCGAATGTTGGCAGCATGTTAATGGTTGTCGGAAATGCCAGTTACAAGACTGCTCGTTTCGCGCTCGAAGCCCAACCTGAGCTGACGCAAACAAATGAATCAGCCTGGTCGGATCCGACAGCGACATTTCATTGAACCTATCAGTGCTTGTCGCCGCGATTTTTGCCCATTCCTGGAAGCTAGTTGTAATCTTGAATCACCTTGCGGCCCACTTTACATACATACAGCAAACCTACCTATGTAGGTACCAGGGGATCCCCCCGTGAAACGTCTTCGTTTTTCGCAAGTATTTCAATGGTTTCCAGGTAAGACGGCAGCCAACAGGTCACAAGACAACAACGCAGCAAATCGTAATATTTCAATTTGCAACAGTTGAACAGAGCCGGCTTCAAAGATTATGATTTGACCCAGTCCGTGACGGGCCTCAACTCAATGCAGCTAAGCTCTAGATTCGGCTGCAGTTGCGGCTACTTCGAGCTTGTTTGTAGCCAGGTGGAAATTGGCTGCACCGTTGCAGGTAAATGCCAATTTTAATTAACTCTGCTAATGAAGATAAAGCTTAATCCGAGATTTATGACGGCCGTAGAGAGAATATTATCGATTTAAGCTATTAGGTATTTGATTTCGCTTCGTAGAGACTGTATTTTTAAAATTGTTCTACTTAACTGACCAAAATCTTATTTAATGTTATAAGTTCATAAAATATAATTACCATCAAATTTGTATCTAATTGCTTAAATGATAGTTATTCTTTACTATTACTGTAACGTTAGTATAGTAATCATTATACTGAAGACTGTATAAACGCGAATATTAGAGTAAGGCAGGCTATTTTCCATTGCATGCATGAGATTTCCCATTATTCATAAATTTTTGTGTTCGCCAACTCTCAAATCTTATTTTAGTACGATTGTATGCATCTGGGTGAGTGTATATATGTTTGTATCCGACTGATTTATTATATATTAAATAGTGGTTATATATTATTTACATGAGTAATTTTATGATTTCACTTTGATATTTTAAAATTGCATTTGTTGTAAAGTTAATCAGAATGAAAAGGAATTGTTTTTTCTAATGAATTAAATAAATATAAACATTTGGTTTTATGCATTTTGATACTTATTTCATAAAAAACGAAGGTTGATCCATATTTACCTCTCTTACTCTACTACTTAAACTAAACTAAACTTAAACTGAAAGCAGACGGAAATTTTTCAAATATTGGACTTAAAATTTTGTTCGCTATATATCTAATTTTTTCATTTGGGACATTCAATATATTGAAAACTGCCTTAAAAGGTAATATCTTGAGATGAAATGAAAAGATTTCATTAATGTCGGAAAATAAAAAGCTCCAAAGCTCGTCGTCTATCAGAAATAAAAAATCTTTATTTATTAAATATTGCAAAAATCTTAATCTTAATAATTTATGATCTACCAGTTCATTTGCACATTTCGACAGTTGTTATTGTTTTAGAATTAGATTTTTGGACGCTTGTTATTTTTTGCTTATTTATAATTCTTGGCTAAAATTAAATTATTGGCTTTTCTGTCTTAGCTTTATTTTTAATTAAAACTTAAGCTCACAACATATTTCAGTAAAATAATATAACATATTAGCCTAATTTTAATAGTTTTGATTAAAGTCATTTGAAAATTTAAGATGTAATATTCTACTAGAGCAAATTGTTTTAAATGCGAGTAGTCTAATTAAGTGACGATTGTAGAAACAAACAAGCTTAATATCAATCCGGGTATGATCGAAATAACCACAATATGCTAATCGATTAGCTGGTAGTAACCAGAACTTATTTAAATAAACAAAACGCATTCTAGTTTTTTCCCAGAATGCCATTAATCGGTGATTCCTCCAGTGCTAATAGAAACACAAGCCCCACTGATTCCCAAATGAATTCTGATAATTTTTTGTAATAAAAACCAATTTCTTGTTATAATATTTTTCTCTCGCGGGTATTCTACCACAATTTACTTTTTTAGATAGAGTTTCCCATATTTTACAAAACTAGCCCAAGACCCCCGCGACGCATATCTTGAGCTTCTTCTTCGAAAAATATGCGTTAACTTTTTTGACGGTCGTCTTTGCCCCCATGTGAGCAAAGTGGTCACTCACGTGCCGGACACAAAAAGTCCATTGAACACTGATTTGAATAATTTCGTCGTAAATAAGGCAATCGAATTCTTTAAGGTCCAGGAATTTGTTTTATTGGTAAACACACTCCGCACTTTTAACCTTGCTCACGGCCGATCGCTTGATGCTCAAAATACGTTTATGACTTCCACTTGGGGGCATGACACGTGAAATGTGATTGTAGGGTACCTAAATCAAATTTTGCCTCAAGGGCTCAACTGTTTGAGGTTTGAGCCAAGAAATAGGATAGCAAACTTTATAGGTAAATATAGATAAAGTGAAAGCGAGGCTACTTTCCAAGGGTGACTGCTGGAATGTGAGGTAATGTGGCGCAACTCTCTGAGACGATACATGTCTTACGCGAATATGCCGTAGAGGCCGATTCATCCCACTTCCCGCCGAGGGAGGTTGCTCTATTGACAAGTAGTTTGTTCGAAAGAAATTACATAGTCATTAATCATTTCAGTGCTCCCATCGAAAAGGGTTCTCCTTGAATACCCAATCCATTTGCTGGCAAAGTTTGAATTGTTAAATATCGTCGGTTCGTAGGAACCCTAGAACCACCCGTCGATTGTGGGACGGTAGCAGACTTATGCTAGCGGACATGAGGAACATAATTTTTTTCAGTGAACGTGCACGAGCATAAATCAGAGAAAAATTTGCGGTGAAATAAATTGAAAAAACGGCAAGCGGGCAACTTACATACTTTTATTAACATTCCCATAATTTTTATTATCAGCTGCAATGGGGCCTCCTCTACTGTAGTCATATTTAATTTTATGTCTTTTTCGCGTAGTATTTGGGCATTCTCATTACGTGGACGTCTTAGCTTCCACATATCTTTTCCGCTGAGGTTTTGAAGTTGCAACAAGCCGCTTACCCGTGTTGCCAGGTTTGCATACAATGAGCAAATAAATCATCTTCGTGATTGTGCAAGATCGATCCGACATCGCAGATGCATCTACCTGCAAGTCATATGAGGAAAGTCGCCATTCTACTTGCAAAGATTTTATGTAGAGGGAAAAATTCCCATATTCGGGATGAGTCTTGAGAAATGGATTTGCTGGATTTATAGCTACTGTCGGTTGATAGATACAAACGGTAGAATTTTCGCAACTATTAACCTTTTCACCCGCAGTTTAAGTAGCATAACTTTTTAAAACACATTTGGAATTATGTATGTACGTATGTAACCTATATGCCATTGAAAAAAGAAAACAACAAATATTAAGTTATTTGAACTACACCAACCTCCTTATTCATAGGTTTGCACTGAAATATATAATATTTGGTTTGGTTTCCAACCTAGAATAGTAAGGTTTTAAATCTGAAGAAGACTTTAATGAATTTCTCGAACCTTGCTAAATTAAGTTATTTATAATACTAATCAATAATTTTAATGCTAGTTTAGGTTGCAGAACCATTGATAGGTAATATCAACAGGATTTTGTCAACAGATTGCAAATCTGGAAACTAAAACTTTTCAGAATGTTAGATTAAAATGTAAAAAAACACAGTTTTGAATCTATCATATTTTAAAAATTTAAAAATCATAAGATATATTCATGGGTTCAAATAAAACTTTGAACTTAAAACAATTTTCATGAAATTAAAAGAGAAAACACAAAATATGAACTGTTTATTCTGATTTGCTGTTAGAGTCTTCTCATAAAAATTTTGCTTCAAAAAAATTCCGAATCAAATTTTATGGATTCCTGTGCTCTATAGTCTCAAAAGTTTAAAAATTATTACTAATGATTATTTAAATAAATTCTTCTTAATTATTTATTGAATATATGCATTAAATTTAATAATTGCCGCGAAACGCTTTATTTTCGAGAAAAATTCACTTCATAGCGATAAACTAAATAAACAATTTATAATTACGTCAGAGTTTTTTTAAGTTTCTCAGAAAAAATCACAAAAAAGACCTTGTTTTTTTGTCCGCGGAAGTTTAAGCTACAATCTCTTAGTTTTTGTTTTTTTTTTTAATGATTTATTGCTCATTTTAATTTACGAATTTAGCGAAGATTTTTCAATTTATCAGAAAATTAGAGCAGGACGGTCAAATATGATAGCAAAATGAATGCGATAGAATTATAATCTCATATTATTTTTGTTTTTTATAGAAACCTTTACTTCAAAATATTATAGAAAAATTCCAAAGCTAATGGTTCTTAGGTTCTAGCTTAAAGAATATTAATGAATATATCACTTTTTCATAACTTTATGACTTATCTCAGATTTTTTCATTTTAATCGTGGATACAATTTCTGATAGAATTTTGCTGCTCATAGATTACTTTTTAAATTTCATGCACCTAATTCTACTTCAATACGAACACAACACCTAGATGAGCAAGAATAATGAAAATTTTTTACTGAAAAAGGGCTTGATAAAATCTCTCAAAAGCTCTAAGGATCAGTCTCTATAAAATCTTAAAGAATTACCTTTCAGGGCTCATAGAGATTTATGGCAGAAAAACTTCTAACATTAACCAGTCTTTTATAAATCCCAACGGAGTTATCTTTCCGAGTTGTGGTCAACCGATTCATAGAGAATTCTTACAGACAAATAGAGAAATTTGTATCCGAAAACGGAAGATTTTTCAAGAAACTCGGATTGATGTCTTAAATAAATCTAAAAGTTTTGTTTGATGGGTACAGACGTTAATATGAAATTAATTTCTATAGTGTCCTCTGAGGTTAGGCGCGCATTATGATTAATTTTTCCGTGTGAAGTTGTAAAGTTACTTTCAGTTGTTTTTCAGTTGTAAAGTTACTTGGTTACTCAACGTCTTGCAATTCTCGTAAACGCGCACATTGGTAACTAAAACTGTCAATTTCTGGCAAATATGTAGGTATAGATTCAAAATAAAATATATTTGCAAAATGCAGAGTTAATAGGCTAAAATGCCAACTAAAGAAAAATGAAAAAAGAAAATTTAATGATTAAGGCCATTTAGGATTTGGTAATGTCGAATGACTCAGGTAATGTTGCCTCCTTATTTTTAGTTTTATCTGAATTTTAAACGTTCCATATTTATTCACATCCATTTTTAAATTAAAAATTTCAACCGAGTGAGCAAAAATATCCGAGAGATCCATTTGAGCAAAACAGCTGTCTTTTGACAGAAATATGAGGCAAAAATCTACGAGGATAAATTTTCGCGACTTATTTTGGCTCGCAAATTTAACGAATGCGCGTAAAATAGAAGTGTATGCAAAGTTTTACGAGTCTCGTAATTATTACGCGATTTTGGCTAATTACGAGACATGCGACAAAAAACTGTTAATAATATTATAAAAATCAATTCTTATTTTTATATACTTGTAGGGCTATAAAAAGGACGTGAGTTTTGATAAAAACTCCTTATTTTATTAATTTTTATTATTAATAATATGATCGATCTCGTAATTCGTTTATTTTAGGAAATTTGATTACCCCACTGTACTCCACTCTTCCCTACATAATTTACTTTGTTTCCAAACGTAAAAATTAACCAACTTACTTTAAAGACATTTATCGTAAAATGTTGGGTCTTATTTTTGTAGTCGTTCGAATCGGATCGAAAAAAGCTCACAAAAGTACATTTTAAATTGAAATTCCTTAATAAACTTCCTAAGTTTTTAGTAAATAAATTTCAGTTACCTTTGACTTCAATTAATTGTCATTCAAAGTTGTTAAAATAGCGGGATAGAGAAATGCAATCGAATCATTTTGACGTTATGTGCGGAAAAATTAATTGAAGTTAATTGAAAGTTAAAATGAATTTGTGAGAACTTTAGCAGCTTTATTAAGGAATTTTTATCCAAAAAGGGCTTTTGTAAGCTCTTTTCGATCCGATTCGAATGACTAAAAGAATTGGGTCCGTTGTCACAAATATAGAATGTATTATATATCTACTTTAAAATAACATCAACAAATACTTGAATGTTGTTCAGTAAAGCAGTCAAAATGTCCTGATTTTGATTCCATAGAGCAAATTTCAGTTTCATTAAGTAAGTGAATTGTCATTCGAATTCGTGTAATGAGAATATCATCACTAGTCAATCATTGGTAACAAAATCGCAATTTGTAGTATCACAGTTCGTTCAGTGATAACGAAATTAAAATTACACTTAAATCAGTAGTAATACATATTTTACGCTATCACTTATTTGTTAGTCATTAAATGTAATTATGACATATGCATTTACGTAGGTCTATTGAGATAGATTGCAATGTTGTTTTATTTATTTTTTTATTTATTTATTCAAGCCTTTCGATTTATTTACAATAAATAGCAATATAAAGTGGTTACATTTTTTTAAAGTGGTGTGAGTCCAAGGACTATTAAAATATTGTTAAAAACGTGAACTTATACTTTTTGCTATGAGTACGAAGCCTATGAGCGCATGAAATGAATACCCCTAATGTTATTAATTGTGGAGCAAAATATGTAGAGGATCAGAGGTGGGTGTTCAGAAATTGAGAACTAAAACATTCGGTACAAACCAGAAAAACTCTTATTAATAAATTAAAATCGTCAGAGCAACTATAAATTTGGCTGGAAAGGAACGTTCTTTTAAAAATCGCCAACTTCAAAGTTCTTGAGGATTTGAATGCACGCGATGGTTGCGCCTTCGATTTTTTACCTCAACCTCAACCAATTCGCTGCGTGACTTCAGTTAATTTATTTAAGCGTTTTGTTCTTGCATTCAGCCTGTCCCTACCGAAAACAAAGGATTTATTTGTGAGGTAAAATGCCCAATATTAATGCGATCCGAGTGGTTTAGAGCGACTCCTCTTCCCTCGGGCGGTTTTCCATTCTGCCGGCCGCCTCCTTCTGGACTTCCACGTATTGTTTCATGTGGGCTCTTTCTTGTCTTCGCCGGTGGGCCACCGCCGCCGCCGCGGAGTTGTAAGATTACGATGCTCTTAATGCGAAGACAAAACCATTTTGGTCGATGATTGAGATGATTTGCGGTTATTTCTCATGGCAATGATAAATGACGGTCAATCTGAGGTTGTTCAAGCAGAAATTCCCCGTCCGTTCGTCTGCTTCTGGACTATCGGTGGACGGTGGCGATTCGCCGGGAACTCATACCATTTGCAATGTCGCAGAAGGAGGAAATCAACCTTACACAAGTTCCCACGAATTAATCCTCCTATTCCTTTTTGGGCGAAATTTTATCTCCTTGATTGAATTCTTTGATGCGTGTTCTACGGACAGAGCGCGGTAATTCCTTAATAGCGACATATTCGATCGCCTTCTTAATTTAATTTAATGTCTTTTACTACCGCCGGAAATTGCCGGTTAAGTGTCCATTCAACTGAGTGTCGCTGCGTCATTACGTTTAATTTTATTCCCTTGATTTTACATGCGTCGCGGAGCCCGATAAGGGCATCATTCGCGATAGGCTAAAGATATCCTTGGCACTATCTCAGGCGTTTATCTAACGAGTTATCGCGCCGATGGTACACTGCTTTCCAGATATGCACACCTTCCGTAATACGCGGAATGGTGTCGTCGGCTTTAGCGATGTTGTTTTATTGCGGAATTTTAAACGGAATGAATCTGTGGTGTGCCCTCGCAAACAGCTTCTAACGTTTAACGAGCGCTTCATAAACAACTCGAAACAGCATTCAGTTTTCTATTTTTGTAATTCAAATAATTTATATGTAGTAGGCAGATGGACAATTTAATATCAGCGAAGTGGTCAATGTATGAAAACATTTTACACAACAATTTTTTTCTTTTATTTTTCAAAATTCTATATCTATTTGATATTGAATTTTAAGCAGAAATGAAATCCGCCCTTATTTTGAAATACATACAAATATTGATACATTTCCGACCGGAAAAATTATAACAATTCTTTAAATATTTATATAACGTTTTTCGTCAATCCTGGAAAAAATAACGCCAATACTTCTTCAGTTTCATACGTTAAAGGATTTGATTTAAAGTTTTGAAAATCATGACCAAGATGCTTGGGAATATGTTTTTAAAATTTGGTGTCCAATTTCGCCGTAGATACTTTTCTCGATCTTTAAATGCTTTTTTTCCAAATGTTTTCAACTGGTATAAAAATTCACAAAAAGGCTTAGCATCCGATTGTGCTGAAAGTTTTACGTATTTATCTACCTCCAATCTTTTGCAAAACAATTTTTTGGAGGTTCAAACAAAAATTAATTTCATTAGATCACAAAACTTACATTCAACAATTGTTTGGATGTAACTTATCGAAACAAAACTTCCCCGAGGTGACAACTTTCAAGACTATAATTTTGTAAAAAAGCACAAGAGAAATGTTTTTTCAATGATTGCTTTACATTACTTAAATGTTTAATAATAATAAAAACATAGTTCACTCTCTAAATATTATATATCAATATAATCGTTTGCAATTGTTTCCTTTTCTTAAAGTTGGCCAATGAATATTAAAATCATGCGAAGAGTTCTGTTTAATATATTTTTAAATGAATTTGAAACATTGAAATCATATCAATCATCTGTTATTACGCATCAAAAACTTAATCCAAAAATTTATCTGGTTCTAGGTTTGAGGTTTGGATGGGTAAATATCATGGCAATTTGATGCGCTTTTCACAAATTTTAAAATCTTGATGTAATGTATGTACGTGTGGGCTTTTAAAATTCATATCAATGCAAAATTTGCCATCTAACCTGAACCAGATAGAAAAATGAAAAAAACGCAGCTAGTATTATTAAATATAATACAATTTACAAAATTGAACAAATTATTTCCAAGAAAGGAAACCTTACATTCGTTGCCCAACAATTGACTTCACTAGGAAATGCTCAGACTTAGCGGAAAAAATTAGTAAATTTTTATAAGAAGTTTGTTGTAATCTTGAAGAAAATTTGTCTTAATACAGGAATTTAAACGCTGTACGAAATAAGGCAGAAAAACAATGAGTAATAAGGACTGAGTCTAGTCTCTATATTTGAATTGTTAAAACAAAGTCCTATACCAAATGTCAGAAACATCCTTCGCAGAATCCTTAAACAAAAAAAAAGCTAAATATTTAGGTGATTGTGGGAACGACAACTTTGAAGAGACAACTTACAGAGAAAATTAAGTGAAAAGGGCGACAGGTGAAACTGACATATGGAAATGTGCCTAATTATGAGAAAAAGTGAAATAACTCAAGTCAGGGCAGCATTTATTAAATTCGACCTCAGATCCGCGAAGAAGCAATAAAACTGGGGAAGTATCGAAATGTAAAATATTTCGTCAAGGAATGTTAATGCGGCGAATTCATCACCTTTTGGAGTTTAACTGCCATTCGACCACAGCATCGCATATCATAAACGATTTTACTGCCGCAATTAACGACTTTGACGCCAGTGGGGACTTTCACACGCAGCGCCTTAACGCATTTGAGTGCGTATTGATCTCTGCATTAATTAAAGATTTGGACCCATCGAGCGAGTGCCATTCAGGTGACAAATTCAGATCACGTCTTTCATGTGCGCCTTGTCTGGAAAATTCCGATTATGGCCCCATTAGCAAGGCGGATCGGGTGTCCGTCGAGCACAAAGGTAACCTGAGACCGAGCAGCAAAGTCGCTGAACATCGCAAAGTGATTTATGGTCACAGCTTCTTTTCACGAGCATCCTCATTTTGTCTCAATCGATCGATGCCGAGCTATTAAAATGGAACAACAGGGATGCTAACGTGCTAATTAAAAGAGCATCAGAGTTCGCCTTGTGCAAATATATCAGTTTACATGGGGACATTTACTGAAGTGGTCGCGACAAAAACACACCTTCTTAGTATGCTAATTCCGCGAAACAGGTGGCAGGTGCAAATTTTTTATGATCAGCTTTATGGTCCAGGCTGATGTACGAGTATCGTTGGATGCACATCAGCATCATCCGCGAGATTTTTAGAGCGTTAATATGTCGCAACATATGTAACTTTCACTCAGAAGTATACATAGTTACTTTGTTCATCACCTTGAAATTGCAGGCGTTAATTTTGTAACAATATACCTACATATATATGCTTCGAATTTAAATTTCCATTTTAATCTTAGAAATATCGTTATTAAATTTTGGAAATGTAAAATCGATTCTTATATTATATAACTCCGAGTAAAAATAATTAAATTCATTTTGCATGCCTGTAACGCACCCGATGTACACCTGCATCGTGTTTGTAACAGACCCGAATTTCCTTAAACTACGCCCGCAACACGCCCGAATTTATATGAAACGCGCCTGCAACAGACCTATATTTTTATAAACTGAGTATTAATTTTTTATAGTAATTCCTCTCTAGTTATATTCGCCTAATGAAAGACAGATAGAAGAAATTGTTTTGATAACATCCGAACTAAATTTTTATTTTTATTTTAAACAGCCGTCTTGCAGGCGTCTCTATGTGATCTTATAATATTTATCTTCAAAAATGCTAAAATTTAATAGTTGAGGGCTTGAAAATCAACATAATTCTCAGTTCTATTCTAAAGAACACAGAATATATTAATCATACCTTAAAAGTTCAAATGGCTGAACCAGAAACTTTAAAATTTTTTCAATGTCCTTTTTGATAGACATAGCTAAATATTCTCATTTCCATTTATTTCTTAAGATAAAAAGATTCAAAACTGAGAAGTTAACTTTTTTTATACATTATATTGTATTGTATTATTTTTTTTTCCGCAGCAATATTCATATCTTTAAAAGCATAAAAGGCTTCCAATTAAAACTTTTAAGTTCTGTCTAAAAAAATGATATGTTCTGCAGTTTACTTTCAAGGGTATATTACTTAGAGTGCCATTTGTCGTTGTCTTATGCTATTTTATCACTGAAGCATAATTCCATAAGCGAACAACTTTTTACTGAATGTAAATAGCACTTCCCTGTTTTCCGTAAAGTTCTGAATGCAAAGCAACACAATAAATGGCGCCATCGTTCATAATCCGTTCCACTTTATGAAAATGTCGTCAAAGGCTCCCTCGAACTTTAAGCCCCCTTTCGTATACTTATGATTTTTTTTTCCCGCGAAATTTGAACAACGTGTTCATACTTTAATTGGATCTTATGAAGATTGCATTAAAAGGTGAAATTCCAGAAGCAAAGGCATGAGTTTTATTGCATAGGTACCGGCTGTCTATTCTCATAAAAATTCATCTTCCCCAGATCAGTTCTAAAGAACCTGAAAAGTTTAAATATGAGAAAACCTTTCTACATATTTCACATTTCCTGCATTTCATTCATTCAAGCTGCTCCAAGTGAATACAATTTGCATAATGAATTTCATCTGCACTTATTTATCGCAATAAAGCCCGCTGTCACCTGGTTATCTAAAAATGCAAATTGCATGATGAAGCTGTGCTCGGTGAATATTACGTTAATTCACAAATCTCATAATCTCTATAATCGATTACCATAAGCAAATAGTGAACATTGAAAAGAAGTTATGACCACTTTTTTCCTCCCACTGCATGCCGACAGCGGCTGTCGTTTAACGCGTTTCATATTGTCATGTGATCTTGGAGCGTGTATTCAAATTGAACACTATTTTATCGATTAACTGACATTTGACTTATTTTAACCTAATAATTGCGGCATTTAATTTATTCCGTGAATTTCCTAACCATCTCTTATGGCAACAATTTATGGAATAGACGCTTTAGGAATGAAAAAAAGATAATTTCAGCTTATCTCACTGCGTATAAAGATTTTCCCAGATTTTATAGAAACAAGCAAGTTTTATTTATTCGAATTCATTAAGATTTGTTATATTTATTTTACTGGCTTTTCATATTAAAAGCAAAACGTATAAGATTTGAAGCAAAAATAAAAATTTTTCTCATTCAAATTACTTTGACAAATCTATCCGAATTATTTTGCCATATAATTCAGAATACATAAAAATTATATAACACAATTTATAAAGAAACAAATTATAAATTACGGCAAATTATAATGTTTACTAATTTTTCCTTGCTAAACATCGATGTTAACTCAAACTTTAATCGCGTTTTTATTGTAACTATGTTTTAAAACTAGACGGAAATGTAAATCAACCAAATGTGAGTCACTTGAAATTTTCGACGTATCTTCGTAATTTAATAGTTTATCGATTTGCGTATGGAATTTACGATTGGTTATTAATTGTTATTTTGTTATAAGCATTTTTGCTTAGAAATGAAATTCTTCATTCAAATCTAAATTAACTTTTTTAAAAATCGAAATTATGAAAATTTGTTTTGTTTTGTAAACTTGACGCAACTATTCACAAAAAGACTGTAAATTTCATACACTACATCCCTGAGGTTGGCTTAAATCTTGAGAGTTACAACTGCATATGTATTGTGTTTTTTAATTTTTGAAACATTGATAGAACTACAAAAATAATGAATAAACTTATTAATAAAGTTCAGTTTATTGAGAATTTAATCAAAGATGAACAACTTAGAGTATTCGTAAGCAAAAAAAGTTTTCTCTATGCAAAAATGGAACTTAAAAACTTTATTTTAGAAAAAATGGCATATCAAAAAACTATGTGCTACATCGAAGATAATATAATAGAAAAAGTAAGTTAAAACCTAAGCAGTACTTATTCGTGTTATAAACGGCTGACTTGACTTTAAACTGCAAGTACTTTGCCAACTTGGAATTTTCGAATGAAGGATAACTTAAATTATTCTTATAACTTTATACGTTAAAAAATTATTTTGTTGTTGCTGAAAATATCAAGGTGCGTTGCCCCTTAATTTAAATTTGTTGACTCGCTTTGCTCTGTAAAGTAGTATTTACTCAACCTAACCTGAAGCTTGTTTCGAATTCGGTTAAACCTTTGCTTAAGTCTGGCTTAAGTTGTTCAAGTTTCATGAGCTACTCAACTCTGGCAAATTGCAATATCATAGAGTAAAAATCCTATTTATGTACCAAACAATCGTTTTCGCAAGAATCTAAAACCATTAAATTCTAATTATTTAAAATAATTTTGCGTATTGGTAGTTTTTCAATAGGTTTGTTCTTATGATTCTAGTATAAATTTATTGCATAATTATTAAAATTTCGAGCAAAAGGAGTAAATTGCAAGAGCAATTCAATTCGACTAATCCAGCTTTAGCAGGATGTAAATTTCTCAATGATTAATGTCGCGCTAAAATTTATGCTAAGTTATTGTTGGAATCAAATCCATAAAAGCTTCCTATTGTTTTTCGAGTGGTTGGCGGCTGGCGTGCGCTACGCCAATCTTATCCAAAAAGCGAGGCGTCTATCTTTGTCGGTTATTTGCTGGAGGCGAAATCTCTTCCTCTCGAAGGCATGCAGCGTATAATAACTGACGCGAGGAATAAATTATAAAGTTCCTCATAACTTTCCTGATGTCACTTGCCTTTCATATGATAAACATATTCGGCTGGCTTTTTGAGACCATTATGATCGGTCGATTGAGGCCGGCGGCGGGCAGGCGCGGGGGCCATTATACTCCGATCGGTGATTTATTTTAAATTCGCAGATGTTTGAAAGCATGTCGGGCCAGTAAATCTTACGGTGGCATTTTCGGAATTCCACACTTCGGAGCCCAGTTTATAGAAAGCTGTTGAGGACCGAAATATCAAAACAAGCTAATTATGCTAAATATGTGCTTAAGTTAATGCGAGCCCATCTATTTGCGGATATCCCTCCCATTCCCATAGTTTGTGATAAATTATTCCAGTACTGAAATTTATCTACGGACAACTGACATTCGGAGCCCGCGAGCCGCACTATCGGACGGGGAGCTCCCCAACGAACTTCAGATTCGAAGCGACTGCGCAAAGTTTCTACGCTATCGACGCCTTGCGTAACGCTTCCACAAGGAAGTTCGACAAGCGCAGCGCGGAACAGACAGAAACTTGCAGCGGTATCGACACGGCATCAAGCCGCGGACGAAAAATATATCTCGCGCGAAGCTGCGTCTGTCACATATCAAGTCACGTGCCGCCCACTTGCTGAAATAAATTCACAAAGCTCGCACTCCACGTGCATAATCTCATTGAAAATTCTATTTTTACAAGTCGGAAATGCCATGCAAATGAAGTTTTTCGCCGACTCTGCTCTTTAATTTCGACCGACCGCGACGACGCGTCGCGAGCACTCCCCTGACTCACGGGAACGTCTTCTGAGCCTTCGTTCGCGCTCAACTTCGGCGGTACCTGACTTAAGACACCAATTGGAAATTACTTTGAGCCACACTGCCTCCAGCTGCGGTGAATAATTCGCAGATTTCTCATCTCAATCGAGGAGATGAGTCTGCTTCCTTTGCTCATCAGGGTTAATGTGACTTGGAATTGTTTTTCCAATTAGTAAGAATGGGCAAATATAAATATTGAAAGATGCGTCATCTCTCATAATAGCAAAATAAAACTAAATAAGATCTCTTTAACTCATATTTTGAAATTTTACGATACTCATACTTGAAACAACAAAATTATAAAATAATAGTCGATGCTTTTGTCGCCAAAATGAGGTTATAGCCAAGCGGAAACGACTTGTCAAGTATCGTTTAAATTTAATTTTGTGGGTTTATAAAAATAGATGTTTTTTATATACATATTTTGAATTCAATGGCGACAATATTTTGCAACTTTCTCACAAGAAAAGCATTTTCGACTTGCACTAATAAAATATACTCAGTTAAAATTAGAAAACAATTCAAAGTTACTTCTAGTGTGTGTAGTTTAATTTTCTTATCAAATTGTAAATTTCTTAAAATACTTATGATTTTTAGGCCATCGCATATTAGTAGTTTAGAGTATGAGTGATACTTTATTTTTTAAATTAGAATATAAAATTATATAACTTTTCCAGTTTGATTTGAAAAACCTACGCTTTAGTATGTACCGTCAAACTACCAAATAAATCTACAAAACGAAAGATTGTATACTCATGGTATTTGAATACCTATTCAGTAAAATTTGTTAGAATATTGCAACGTTAAATATGGTAAAATTTTAAATTATTTACTATTAAAAATTCAAATTTATCTAAAAATATTGGAAAACCGATTAAGATAGTATACTCTTTTGTTTTTCGAAAAGCTGTGACCAGGAAGTTCAACCTTGAACTTGATAATTCAAAGTTATCTTCAAGGTTGTTTTAAAATTAAGAAATAGGATTTTTTAACGTTGCAGCGGAAAATTCAGGCAGCCTAAGAATTCATCTTAAATAAGAATGACTTACGTCCGAACTTGCAAAAACATGAAAGCGATACTTGGACTGCCAAGTCACTTGCCGTCTGCCAAATTGATATTTAACTCTGGAGTTTATCAAAAGCGATTGCTGGAAAAAGCATGACTCCTAGCCTTGCACCTCCATTCAAATGGCAGCAGCTTCCCGCGAAATTGACCACTGAATCATGGCTGTGACTAAATTTGCACGAAGAGCAATCGATGCCGTCTGGCCGAGTGGCGGCGGAACCATCTGGCCGAATGCAAACGTAAACCAAGAGAGCGTTTCTTTGGCAGGGGCCACCGCTTCGATACGTCTGCATCTTCTTATCGCTCGTCAGTCGGATGCTGTGTCTTTCAGGGTGATCGATCAGCGCCGGGATAAAATTTGCATTCAAAAACTCGACACTGAAAATTGCTTCCCACACAAATCTGCCAGCTGTCACGGCTACAAGCCATGATTTCATTTTCATGTCAGCGACTAATTAGTGGATGTAAATCACCACCGGCCGCGGCCCGCGACTTGCCACGGTTAATAGATTTTCACAGTCGCGCAACTCATGCGCGCCGCGACTGCGGCAGGTTGTGATTGACGACTGATTGGTGGCGATCAAACGATCAAGTGACACTGATTGCTGCGCGCGCAGCTCACCGCCGTGCACCGGGGGGCCATACCTGGCCTTCGGCGCATAATGGAATCACTCCCGACTGACGTGCATTCGAGTTTATTTTGGCAGAAAGAAGTCAAGGATGGCCGCGACAGCGCCGAATAGACAGTGACTATGTCGACAAACATCTCAACCGATAAATTCGTCGCGGTTGTCTCCTTACAAGACTCAAGAGTCAAGATGTTGTTCTTAAACCTCGGATCACACGGGTCTTTATCAGCGTTGGCAATCCACGATGATGAATTGCTCCTCTTCCAGATCCCTATGAAAGATTTTTAAAAATCAATTGTTGGGACTCTGACTATCTAGACTAGGGGATGAGGCACTCTCCGTCCTTGGCCGCACCGACAGGGAGTCTCATACTGATTCAAATAAACATTATAATTTTACTTTATTCTATTTTATTTCTATCTACGAGTCTTTTCGAGTTTTTCATAAATAGTAAATACTGAAATTAAGATATTATATTTTATTTGTTTATAAATAAGCAATTTTCTTAATAGGTTTTTAAAAGATTAAAGAATCAAAGAAATTATATTTTCTCATTAAAGAAATCCTAAAGAAAAGATTTACCTTCTTCATTGATTTTCGTGAATTTTTAAATATTCGTTTTTAAAGTTGCCCACGGAGGGTACCACAAAAATCTATATACATATGTATTTAACATTTATATTCTTATAAAAATTGATTTTATAGTCTCAGGAAAGTGGCTTAAAAATTAATATCAAAAAGCTTTTTCGAAATTAGTTTTGAAGAAAGGCGTCGATATATCATAAACATGAAAAAATTTTGCTAGATGTAAAAAAGTAAGAAGTAGTTTCATACTACTCATTAGGGTGGAGCGAAAATGAATGGAGAATAATTTTTTTTGTTATTTTGTAATAGAATAGTGGTAAAAAGCTGCCTATGGATGAGTAAATGAAGTATGTTAAATATCATTTATATATTATAATGGTTTGAGGTGGCCCAAAACGAAAGAATTTTGAAAAAAAGTATAATTTCATTCATTTTTGACAGATTCATTCAGATGTACATATATAAACCTTAATAATGTATCGGAATAGTATTTTTCATGTTGTTTAAAACCTATATTTTTATGTAATAATAAAAATATATATAAAATTTTGGAATTCATGGTACCCTAAAACCTCTTAAAACAAAAATAAATCAAGAATTTTGCAGTAAAACTGGGATTCATATTTTATGAAACATTTACGACAAAATTGTTACAAAATAGCCAATTAAGTAGAAAATTCGCTTTTAGTATTATAAAAGGGCATCATCTGACGTGATGACAGTCTGGCCCTGATAATACCATCATTTTATGAAGTTTAGCATTTGGTTTTGCACTATCGAACATTGACAAGTTTCTGATTTTTTTTCAAAACTTTGTCCCAACGGGGGCACCTCTAAATATAAACCTAGACAAAAAATATTGTCGCTTTTGCTTATTGTGCCTGTCACGCAGCGTTTTGCGGGTATGCCATAGTAAATATATAAAAAAAAAATTTCACTCCAACCTACTACTCATACAGGATGGACGGAACATACACATAAAACATTAAAACTAAACTAAACTATGTAGATTTGAATACATATCATAATAACTCCGTGAAAATTCCCTGAGTTTTGATTATTTACGACATTGTATTTACTTATTTACATAATAGCTTTTTATACACCTAATCCGAAGATCGATCGATTGCACAGAAAACCGTGTAAATCGAAATCATAGATTTTCATACGTAAAACCGTGTAAATCAAAAACAAACTAAAATGTTTGATGGTTGACAAAATAGAAACCGCGTAAATCGAGGGACCTTTAAAAGAGACTAAAATCAAGTAAAGGACCGCAAAACGAAAATCAAGTTTTTTGTTAAACTTTTTTCGTTACTGCCCCAATGAGAAATTTTAAAAAAATGTTTGATCATTTTATAACTCAATGAATTCTTACTCATTCACTTGAGTCACATTTTTCAGCAAAGAAAAAACGCCTCCGCTTGCATGTAACACCCGAATGTCATACATTCCTTAACTCCATGCCACACTCCATCTGAATCAGTTCTGAAAAGACAGCAGCAAGTTGGAAAGATTCAAAGAAGAGATACAGGCGACCGCTTTCTACTGAAAACCCAGTTCCTTTTGTACGAAATGCAAAAACCGTGAGCGGTGCCCTGGTGGTGCATCAGAATCACAACGAGCATAATTGTGCCAAAAGCACACCCATTTCTCAGTACACCACCCAGAAATCCAATAAAATTGATTGAAAATCTCGCACAATTTGCATATGAATGGGGCAAAGAAAACCCAGCACCTTTCATTCACGAAAAATGTGAGAAAGTTGCACTTATCACGACGGCAAGGGACTGCAATTTGAGTCGATCAACAATCAAAACATGGCCCTCGCCCATCTTTGGTATTTTCTCCGATACCCGGGGTCCTGACGCGCATACAAAATCGCGCCGAGTGCAGCGAGCCTCTTTTTGAGAGGTGAACCTCAGAATGGACACTCGCGGATGGGCGATTGCAATGGACGGATTGGCATTTACAGCTTGTCACGCTAGTCTTAATGTTGCCATAAATACAGATTTGATTAACATAAATTGCTCGAAATTGACAATACAACAACATTACTGTCTGCCGCGGTGGACGCTGTCGATTGTCTTTGGGACGGCCGCATCCACTGCATATCAATTAGCATAGTAATGGGCTGGTAATAAATGTAATTGCAATGCTCCAGGTCAGGTCCGCAAATGGGTAAAATTTCAATTTCACCATTCGATTTACAACAATGTGGCCATAGGACAACAATTATGCTAGCAAGTAATTGCCCATTAAAATTGCGGTCAAAGTTCCGGATACATTGGCTGATTCCATGTACTCAGGACATTAGAAATTAGCTTTTCCAATATCTCAAACGTCACTCGGATGATTACAGGAGGAAAGAGCGCACTTGTCCAACTCAAATCCGTGCTGCCCATTTCCCAATACAATTCTTTGATAATTTGATTTTATTCTCGTGTTTGATTGAAGGTTTCATGATTTCATCAGGATAATAAGATTGGCTATTATTATTCTTAGAAGTACGTTTAAACTGCTGATTTTAAAAATTACGAGTACCTTAAAACTGAAAAAAATTCTTAAACCTAATATAGGAAATTTCAACTCTTTTTGTATTGAAGGCTATTCAATGTATTGACTTTTATTTTATTTTCCTTGGAATAATGGAATTATTTTGAAAAAATTGAGTTTCTTTACTTTTTTTTACTTAAGTTTGGTTTATTTTAATAAAAAAGTGTTTAGCGTTTAGTTAAAATAAGATCATTAACCAAAATTTAAGTTGTCGAAGTTTCAGCAATTTTATGATTTAATGTGTTTAGTTTTTTAATAACTTAAATGAATTTTACGTATACAATGCCTTTTTTTCGTTGATAAGTTTTTAAAAACAATATATTTTCTTTTAAAACTATGTAAGCAAAACAAAACATTATTTTGTATTTTCTGCTAATTTCTCCGATTTATAGATTTTGTGCTATATAAGTTGTTGGTTATATTCATTCATTTAGGACTACTTTGTTAGGGGACGTATGAAAAATGCCCAAACGCCTATACAAAATAGACATTCTCCATTTCCGAAATTATACTTACGCAATTTAGTTCCAAAACCGAATAAATAATTCGTAATATCTTTAAAAGAACAACATCTTATATAAATTTCGGTTGCAATTTCGGTTGCACTAAAAACTCCCTATATGATTTTTTAGAATAAGCAATTGGTTCTAATTAAGAATGTAATATCTAATACATATTAAAGGTATTTGACGAGGAACATTTGGTTATGTTTTGATTATTGCTTTCCTAAAAACTTACTCCTAAAATGTTTGTATTGGTCTAATTAAAATTTTTTATGCAATTAGATATTTCAAAATAACAGCATAAAAATTATTTTTCAAGAAACAGTAAACAGTTTTTCTCCGATAAATAAGTGTCGCAATAGTAAAACTCTCTTGGTAATTTATTATATAGTACATCATTCGAAAGCGCAATGACTCCTCTGAACAATTTTATTTTAAGGAATGATGCCTGAGTTTATGAATTGTTGGAAGGTAAAATCAATCAATAACTTTATTTCAGTGGGGTTGTCGTTTATACTCATCGTATACCATAAAATACAAAACTACTTACCATTTTAAAAAAGTCTAAATTTTAATAAGATTTAATAAAAATGTCATCATTTGTCGAGTTGTTTATATTTTTTCGTAAAAGAATCATAGGTATTTTTTTATGAACCGTGGGGTAAAAATGAGACTCATATCATATTAAAATTATTACATAAATTAAAACTGTGGTTTTGGTGCATTTTTCAAATATTATTTATGTGTAAGAAAAGTATGAATTTTAACCGGTTGATAAAAAATAATAAATGTCAGAGCACATAAACATATGTAAATGAAACAAATAAACTCCATATTACTTATGCACTTTTATTTATTATTCTTATTTTTAATCAAATCAGAGCCATCTTTATAACTAGCTAATCATTTTAAGTGTATACTTAAGGAACATTAAAAATGTACCAAAAATGAATTTTTGCACTTGATTTGGACATAGCATGAAATAAAATACAATTTAATATTATACCTTTCATATATGACAAGAGTCTTATTAATTTTGGGGAGATTTGAATTTAGCCCAAAATGCCCATGGTTTATATAAGCTTCGCTTACATTAGTAGCGGGTAGCAATTATCTTATTTTTGAGGGCACTAAATATATGTACTTATCGCAGAAAGTACTGACAAGTAAAAGTAAAACCTTTAAACTTAGTAGAAAATCGCAAATACTTTTGTTAAAGTTTTTCAGTAAATGTTTGATTTTCATTCACTTGGCCCAATGTAAATACTGGAAAAACCACAGCTAAATAATAAAGTCATTAGTTATTATTTGGCCCAATTAAGTTGTTTAAAGTGAAGACCGGAAGTCGGTAATCAGCCCTTTCTGTGGCTGGTCAGGTTTGCCGACGATCCTCAGGAAAATCTTTCCCCGAAAGCATTCGAAACATTTAATTAAACAATAAGTTTACCCGCAAAAACAGACGCGAGCGCTGCGGCATGTCCGCGATTCATTTCGTATTCTGGGCAGCCGCGGATGCATATTTATCAATAAGACGCAGTCGAATAACCTGCACGCTTCCGACTGCATCTTCTGCCATTTTGTAGAGTGCGGGTAAAAACTGCTGGACGGAAGCTGGTCCAGCTTGCGTCGAAGATGCACCACGACTTTAGCTGGAATGCCAGAAAATTTTATATGAAAGCATTCCACGTGTTTTTCGCTGCACGCACCGAATGCACTCGATGGCGAGATTTCCGATAACAGGTGGCAATTATGAGGAGTGCATGACTCGGGTGCTAAGCAGATCCTCAAGATTCAGAATTCAGATTCTTCGGGGTCAAGTCGATAGACAGCAGCCAACAGTTTGCTTACGTTTATCCGCGGATCGAAGCGCCAACTCTTCCGTCGAGCGCTTCTGCCGCGTCAGCATGTACATATGTATGTAAATAAACGGATCTTGTCTTGGGAATTTGCGGCTTCTACAACTCGAAAAGACAAAAGAAGGCACTGGAGTCAACTTTCACGTCTTTTCGATGTCGAGAGCCACAAATTTTCGAGTGCCATAAAAGTCAGATTCTTCCTATAGACAGATGAATCTACTTAACGAGCAGCGGCCAGTGACTGACCTGCCTGGTCGCCGAATGTGGTTCAGCGGATTTGAGTTGAGGCTGCTTTTTTCGCGGTTTGGCCGCTTATTTACAATACTTACGAGCGTATCGCTGATGAGCCGCGTATCGCGGGGAAAATATGGCGTGAATATAAAATTCTGTACCAATGCCATCCGCTTCCACTCGCATTCCTGAGCCCCGGTCCGAGTGTTTGGCGAACGAACGGCCTTCAACGACCTTGTTAAAGTTAAAGTCACAACATTTCCACCGGCTCTCGTGTGTGCGGTGCGGTGCGGGCCTCTCGAGTGTCACGGCGCATTGTCGTGTTGATTTTTGAGTCGGCCGTGCTGCGAGTGTGTTGGACCGTGTGCACAAACACAGGTGCAGGAAGGTAAGACATTCCGCAGTCCTCACCGAAAAACGTCATGTGCGAAAAGCCGTTTCGCAAGGTGGACGTGGGCATTGTTTGTTTGGAAAGTCTGCGACTGGGGCTCTCGATGGCGATGGGTTTCAGGGGGCACCCGTCTCACGGGCACTTCCACGCTTTTCACCTGGTAATTGTCAGCCCGAACGGGTGCATTCATTTGCTGGGCTTTTCGCCCCGGGGAGCCTCCGTCGCCGCTTTCGAAAATGTTTTCTTTGGCATGTCCGTGCGTCAGCTGCTCTGTTATTTATTGAAAACGCTAATGACGCCTTTCGTGGCTTCCGGGAGGAGCTTTGTCAACCAGAATGTGGTGACATTTCGAGGGCCTTTAAAAACATTTTCTTAGACAAACTTTGGCTTTGGATCGGCTTTGTTCGCCGCTGCATGCTGTGAGCTCGAAAATATCTTGACATTTCGCGCAACAACAAATTCTACATTTGTAGGACATTTTGTCGCGATTTCTGGATCTGTTTTGTTTACAGTCTCATAACATTCTATTTTTGTTTTATTTCAGAAACGTGTTTTCTGCAAGCAGCACAACTGATGAGTAAATAATGTTTTTTTTTATAGCTGCAGTGGATCTTTGTCTTTAAATATATACAAATGCAAATAAA
Source organism: Eutolmus rufibarbis (assembly GCA_963920795.1). Classification (NCBI taxonomy): domain Eukaryota; kingdom Metazoa; phylum Arthropoda; class Insecta; order Diptera; family Asilidae; genus Eutolmus; species Eutolmus rufibarbis. The sequence continues at coordinate 40,320,913 of OY987205.1, forward strand.
TTCAAAAACCAGGATGACGCTTTCTATAAATATTTGTTTATATTTTATTCTTAAATGTAACGCGGTAAAAGAGAATGTTTTCAATGGAAATTCCCATTTCTAAAATATTTCAATAACTGGTTAGGACCATTTTAATCCGTAGGTAGGTATGTAAAGCAAAGAAATGCTTAATTTTTTAGAATCTATTCCTACTGAAAATTCTTCGAAAATGAATATACGGCCGAAAATAACTGCGCTGCACAGTAATCTGGAAAATCCAAAAAGTGATCAATACCCAGTTTCCGCAAGGCTGGTATATTTTCATTCTTTATATTCCTTGGATTCCTGCCAAGAGAAACAATTTACTCTACTAAAATGTTTCAATGAGAAAAATCAGTTCGTTATATAAGATTTGAAATATTGATGTTATGGTCTCATTCTCATATTAATTTAATACTCGTTAAGTTAAGGAGTGGAATTTTAATCATAACAGTTAATATAACTACAGTGATCAGTGCCGGATTAAGACTACTCGATGCCCTAAGCAATCTACGCCTGTAGGCCCCCCTATCCACTAGTAAAATAGTATGGGTCTTTAAAAATTTGTTAACGTATTTATTATAACGAGATAGATCACTACGTACCTTAGATATTGTTTATGTCTTTGATATCAAAAAAATTCGCTGGTCCTCACTGGGTCCGACGACGGGCACACACGTCCCTAGGAAGGGTGATGTCAGGTAAAAAATCAAACTCACGATTTGCGCTTTACCATATTTTTATTAGCGCTTAAAAAACTGAGGAAAAAGCCTTGGAGATATTTTGACACTCGCGAGGGAATCAAAACCTATAGGGTACTTTCCGTTGACCTAGAACCATGAAATTGGGAAAGAGGCAAGGTCTTCTAGCACAAGTAGTGTCCGACCGAAGGTCGATTTTTGGCCGAAGCTGAAGACGATTAACCCGAAGCCAAAGGTTTAAAAACCCTAAGAAATTCAGTTCGAGATTGGCTAAAAATGAATAATATAATGATTTTAACAACTTTTAAATTAAAGGTTAATGTTGACTCTATATAAAATACTTCTAGAGATTATTAAAATTACCTTGAAACTTCTCAAAAAAATAATAACATTTCGAAATATGTGAATTGTAAGATTTATAAGTAACATTTATTTATTTAATTAAAAGTAATTTAACATTTTAAACAATCACAATTAGATCAATCAGACTTAGTTTACTATTGCGAAACTAGGTTAGCAAATAGACACTCACTTTCTTAATATACCTACTTTAGTCAATGAAATGCACAGTTTTGACATTTTTAGAAAATTAAAAATATATATGTAACAATTTCGGCGCTTGCTAGAAACCTTCGGCTTCAGCCAAAACTTCGGTCCATTATGGCCGAAGCCGAAGCTTCGGTCGGACACTAAGCACAAGTACAGGAAAAAATCTGAAAATTGTCAATTTGTAGTTGTATCACGTAAAAAAAGCCAACTAAGATTTCTTGTGCTTCGTCCTTATACTAAATGTATGAAAAATCAACACAAGTGTAAGTGGTCAATGATTTTTTCCTTGCAAGGATCGGAACCCTCGTGCGCCAGTCTGACTTGCACTTGACCGGTTTTTTGGTAGTTTTTACCGTCACGTCAGTCGTAAGGTATTTGCGTAAATAAGAAATTAAACTAAAGACTTAAGGTACTTTGGCTTTGGATAAAATAAAAACAAAACAATATCAAAAATATTAAATTACCTGAACGAACAGACTTTGAAATAATTGTCGACACTCTCTCACAACACACCGCACTGTAAGTTTATAGCTTATTTATAGTAATACCTAATTAATTATTAATTATCAAATTAATTGAATAATGAACTCGTATAACAAAACATTCGACTGACACAACCGGGGTGGGACAGGAGTGATGATCGAATGCTCGCAAATCCTCGCCTTCAAATTTCGGAATAGTGCCAACAATGAACGAGCAAGCGAGCACGCGGGATCATGACCCCAACGGTAACGCAACGACATCTCGCCCAACTAGAAATGGTAATCAGGCATGCCCTAAATCGATTCAGATCCTCATAAGAATTTCCAAAATTTAGAAAAGTCTAATTATTTCCTAAAGAGGTCCTTATGAGGATAGTCAAAATAAGGGGTGCCTGAATGATTTTAAATTAGATTGTCGTAAGTAATATTGAAGGCATTCCCTAACTGAGGCAAATTTTGGAGTTCTACTCTTGATGATATTTATAGATGTAATAAAAATATATAATTATGTAGACCCATATTTTTATCTAGAATAGAACTCAAGTAACAGAATAGCCGAGCGGGTTTAAGTCGTGTACGCGCTATCGGTCATAGGTTCGACTCTCCTCTAAGTCAAAATTATATATTTCAAAATCAAAGTTGAATTTATTTTATAAAAATTCTAACGAATATCTTATAGGGTTATCACATTCAGATCTTATTAGGACCGAGTTCAAAAATCGGTTGTCCTAGTTAGAACTTTATGAAAAACAAACCTAAATTCCTAGTGGGATCATTGCTCTAGTCAATTTAAAGGCGGGGGTTTTCAAACAGCCTTGCCTTTCATGTGCGAGCGAGAAAATATTTTTTCGGTGCTGTTTATGGTGCCCCCCGAGACGTGATGCCCTAAGCAATTGCTTAATTTTCTTATGGGCTAATCCGGAACTGACAGTGATACAGTTCTGTTCATCACCTCAGTAACAATTTTTCGTTGGCATATATCCGCCCAAATGAGGCACGGACTCGGAGGTATAAATGCACCCAAACCTAGCCCGTATAGTGAACAAATACGCCCGCTACAGGCATTAAAATGCCCAAAGCAGGCAAGAAAATTTAAAAATACGCCCGTTTTACACTTAAAGCAGGCACGGAAATTGAAAAACCCCTGTCTTGCAGACATAGTATACCGCTCATGTGTTCACTGCACGAAGGTTGCTACGAAACTAACGAAAATTGCTACGCAGAGTGTTTTCTAACTGCCTAATGAATTTTTCGACTATAATTTGAGAAGTTACAAATATTAATTTTAAATGTTGGGAATGTATTCAAAATTATTTTAATTAACTGGCCATTTATTTTAATATTAAGTTGCAACATATTGCAGGAAATGAAAAATTCGGAACATTATTTAATTGCGGCCAATAAAAATAATAAAAACGTCGTAAAGGCTAAGTGGCTTTAAAAAATTAGTACTAGGTAGCTAAGACTAAAAAACAAAAATTATCTGCATATTTCAACTAAATTTTGCGAAAATTGTGGAAAGTTCTTAGTTCTGTAATTAATGCAGATGTTGGTTTCTGTAAATAAGTAATTCTATACGATTTCTAAGAAATTGAAAATTTTTACATTATTTCGATTTGTCATTTCAAAAAACAAATGCGTCATTGTCGATAAAGTTATTTACCTTTAATTAGTTAACATAAATAATTTTTAGAACTTTTTATTATACAAGGATGGAGGAATTGAAATGCGCAGAAAATCGTGACAGCAAAATTTCACTTTTCTGAATTTTAAAGTTTAATGCTATTACTAGTTCAGGGTACTCACAAAATGTGCGAAAATGGGAAATCTTAAAAACAGCATGTTTTTATGGGACAGAACTGAATGTTTCTGCGAAGACGATCTTGACTACTTTTCGAATGTTAAAATTAAATCATTTTTATAGCGATTATGATTCAAATTATTAATATACTAATTTTTGTATATTTTGCATGGATTCAAATAAATCTTAAAGTATAGCTGCTATAATTAGCTGACGAATTATTAACTGCAGTGCAAGAGTTGTTTACGAGGATACTTTCCTACATGCCACGTCGATAAGTTTGCTCCTTTATCGCTTCCTTAAGACGTCCGTTGGGGCGTGTTTAGCTGAATAATTCAGAAGCAGTTGGGAGACTCCATAAACAAATTGTGATCATTTGGGCGAAATTTGAAGAAAAAGAAGCCATCAAGAGGCGGCCGAGGGGCCCGAAGACGGATGATTTATTTAAATTTCATGACGAGAGCCACTCACCGATGGCCTTCACCTTAAGCAAACAAACTGCAGCGTCGCTTGATTAAATCATTAAAATTTAAGTGTAACCACGTCGCAGTGCTGCCGAAGTGCGCGCCGGACTCCGGTGGGCAAATCGAGCCGGAGATGCTATCGGGCGGGCAATATCCACCGAGTCCAGGGACCCTGGATCTAACTACCTTCAATAAATCAATTGTTTTTTTGCTCGCGACGACAGATTACGAAGGCTCATTCTCACGGACGGATCTGATTCGCCTTAATTGAAGATAAGCCCGCGACGGCTGAGGCGCGCGGTGGCAGCCGCGGATCCGCGTTGCGTCGCACCGCGCCAATCCATTGATGTATGCAGTCGAAAAACAAATTTTCGATGATATTTTCGTATCTGAAATTAAATCTCGGGCATTTAGCAATTTTTGCCCGAGCATTAGGCATATGCCGGCGGCCCCTTTGGTCATTCATCAACTTTTGGCTGGGGGCAAGGAAACTGACTTGCGGCCCTGTGATTGATTACGCACCTGAGGAATTCGCTCCGTGGACAGGTGCAGGCTCGGATTTGGCCAGTGCCAGCCGGTGATGGCTTCTTGTTGGTTTTTGTGTGGCTCTTTTCTGTGTCCGATTACCAGAAATTTAGAAGCGATCGCCATCAATTTGGTGTACGCTGCCTGACTTTGGGCCCAATCCGACGCAAAAAATGGATTTATCCGAAGACCAATGACCGTACATTATTATGTAAATTATGAGCAATTTCATGGGCTATTCCAGTTAATAGTTGCCTATTTTTAGTGAACTTTTTTTTATTCTAGCTTTTCTAGTTTATGATGTAACATAACAAACTTTAAATCGTTTTATATTGGTATAGAAGCGAATTCAGCTACTAACAATAGACTCCTCAAAACAAACTAATTATGCTAGTTAAATCCTTTTTTTCCTTTAATAAATAAGCAAACCCGACTTTACCTCCTTACGCAAACTCAATGCTACCCTTAATTCCGGTGTTCATTATGCTCTCGGACTTAAAAGTTTCAATTATAACTCTACTCATTTTAATACAATCTTGGACAAAATCGTTATCTTTTCTATAAAATTTCTTCACTTTAATCTAATAAAAGAATTTTTTATATGTAACTGAAAGACAAATTTCTAATCAGTTCACCGATTTTGAAACAACCTCACTATTGACCAATGAAGGAATAGCAGCAGGGGTTTTTAAATGAACTTTTTTAATATTTTAGGATAGCTTGTTTTTTTCCTACTAGTGTAGCATTCACACTACTTAAAAAATAATAAATAAATAAATGAAGTAGAAAAGGATAAAAATCCATTGGACAATACCATTTATCGAAATTTGGTCGATAAGTAAATAAGTAGAAAATAGTAAAAATCCCCAGATAAAAGCATGGCATGATATACGCAATCAAAATACGCATTAGTTTCGATTTTATAATTGAATTAGAAAATAACGAATCTCCGATCTAACTAATACATTACAATTTACAACGCCTCTTTTACAATATTTCAGATTTTTTTTTTTTATGGTACTTATATTAGAGGAATGATTTTATTATAAAATATTAATCGATTGAAAAACACGCACAGGTTGCAGGCTGTTCCCCATCTAAGTAAAATAAAGAAGATCTGTGTTTTCCGCAATGTCTGCAAGTCAGCGGAAAATTTGCAAATCTGAAATAATTAAAATTTATAATATAATAAAATAAGAAAACTCAATGTTAGTACAACTACTCATTTATTCACTCATTTAAAAAGTTCTTGATTTTCAACTATTTTTTCAAATAAGCAATGTTGAAGTTGTAATTTTTATTTTGTACCTATTCTTACGAGATTATCTCATTAATTTTTTCTTGTACGTCTAAATGTTCAGCATAAATAAAATCTTTAAAATAAATAATCTTGAAAATGTAATTTTTAAATTTATCAACAAATTTGAATTCAGCAATCATTAAAATGTAAACACGTTGATTTAATCGAAATGGAATAGTTAAAATTAATGACTATTGAAAGTCCTGAATGCCAAATTTCATCAAATTCCCTTCAATTTGCGGCTGGTAAATTTTATCAGAATAATAAATATTCTATATGTGTTAAATTGAAATATTATATAAAGGTCTTTTGTGCAAAACATTAAAAATGTGTTAATCGGATTATATGATAACAAATAAATATTACCACCAATTTGCACACAGAAATTAAATTCATTCTGCAAAATTCTCTCAACGCCGAATAATTTATACGCGCTTAATAACCAACCACCTTAATTATTATTTATTATGATTAAAGTTTAACAGAGAACGTTATTAATCAATCTTCATTGAAAGTCTTTCGAAGTGCTAAATAAATCACAAAAATTAACGAAATCTTAAAAGCAATTATCCATGCAAAACTTTCAAAATGTCATGCAAGAACAAAGTCTGAGTGGATTCTGTCATGACATCGCGTATAACAGTTTCAAAGCGAGGAACGCCACAAGCTGCGGAGCGCTGAGAGAAAGCGCGCGTCTTCCCAGTCGCCGTTTCTTTCTCAGTCCCGAGAGCTTTTCAATTCCCGCTGAACTTTGCCAGAAATCTTTTCAATTGCCATTCGACTGCTTGGTGAACACTTGCAAGAGCAATTTAGATTAACTGAATTTGAAATGCAAATGCCTAACTCTATTAATTCAATATGCACTATAAATTAAGCACTACTGATCGAACATATCACCGGGAGGTATCAACAACATTACTACACATGATTAATGTTTAAAATAATTACACCAATTTTCGATTCCGGGCTTTCTTAAATTTTTAAAGATCGAAAAATCTGCAGCGTTTAAATCCTAATAGACAATGAAACTAGAGATAATTTGAAAAACCGATAAAATATTTTAGTTTCTGCTAGTAATTCTATTTTTAAACAAATTGGTTAAGTGGATTTCGAGAAATTTTGAATATACCAAAAATTAAGTGTTAAATACATAATTAAATTTTATTATATATTATTTATAAATTTTTTAAACGCCCGTTTTTAAGTGTTAGAATTTCATCCAGCTTCTTAATTCAAAAACTTTCTTGCAAAGTCTGCAAAATCTAAAAATTAGATTTCAATAGATTTGGTAGAATGTAATTAGAATTAAAAGAAAATATAAATAGCGGCAGTAGATAATTAAGGTTATTTTATATAACCCTATTATTGAAGTGTCATTTTAATTAGAGCAAAAATTCAACAATTTCTAGACATTATTTCCCAAACAGATTAATATATGTATAACTTTAAAAAGAAAGAGTAAGAGTTCATATTTTATTCTAAATAATTTTATTTTTGGGGGCTCTGAGCTTTGAGGCAACATGTTTCAGTTTCTTCCTCTTTTAATAGGTCTGAATTAAATAAATAAAATCGTGGAATTTGATGGTTTCGAAATTAATTTAACAGAAAATAAAAGGCTTGCAATTTTTATTATTATCATACTTTTGAAAGAATATTATACATAGATTAGATAGGTAGTAATAATAGGAAAATATAATCAAATAAAACACTCGACTATTTAGGTTCCACGATATTTCATGTTTTATTTTATAAAAATTAAATTTTAATTTATATCTCAGCGTGCATATTTTTATAAAGTACCTGTCCTCAAATTTTCGGTAGTTTTAATTTTATTTCATTGTGATTCAAATGACTAAACGAAAATGTTTTATTTATTAGTTGCTTATGGAGGTCAATATTGTTGTTTTTCTAAAGGTTTTGTATTGTACATATCTTTTAAAACTTGCTAAATTATTCATCAACATTTTATTTAATTCAAAGTATCGGGAACCGCATAAATATTTTTAAAAAGAAGTTCGGTAGTTTTTACAATAAAAAGTAGGTATATGTTATGTATGTAGGTGCAACGTATTTTTTTCTTGCGAAAACATAAATCCTTGATTTCAGATTACAGAAATCTTGAAGAACTCTTATTTGAATGATTTATTTACTTTTGTGTTTGTTGTTAATTATTTCAAAAGCCTCTTCAGTTGAGCTGAGGTGTATAAAACTGAAGAATTAAAGCACTGCATAGCTCCAAGCAATCAGCTTTTTTCCGCTATTAAGCTAACATACTTAGTTGTAAAGAGGTTTTACTGGACATGCAAATTAAATGCATTTTACGCAAAGAACCAAGGAATGCCGTCTTCATCGCAGCTTCAATTCATCTTTGGCGTCATCTCGAGTGCAGCAAGCGCCTTCTGAGCACACACTTCCGCCGTGCCGCGTAAGGTGGCAGGAACTGGATGAGGTTCGCATTAAGCCAAAATGATGAAGTGGCGTCTGCTATCTGTCATCTATGAAAATGACATAATTTGTTTATTATGTAAATTGGAATTTGCATGGCCCACATTTTACATGATTTTGAAATGATCACATTGGCGCCAGCGACGAGGTTTTTCAGAATCGCGGTGGCAAGAGCTCTGTAAAGTGACAACAGGACGGATTGAACCGGTGTGACAGATTTACGCATTTTGAATTCTTAAGTTGACGGGTCCTCCAAACTTAATTAGATTCTTTAAGAAACGCTTTTCATCTGTCGGACGCTAATTTTCGGCCGGATGTTTTCCATAATTTTGATTATAAGAATTTAAAAGTTCCATTGGAAGTTCGCGAACTGTCTATAAACAGCTCAATGGAGGATTTATTGACATTTACTTATTAAATTTTGTATGCCAATTTTTTATTTATGCTACCGAGCGTGTTTCTATGCGCCTTCTACGGCTACTTTTACTACCTTTGCCGAATGTATCAAAAGAAATTCTTCAAATCTTACTAGTGACTCAGGGAGCTAAACATACAGAAAATGGTGGCAATTTAATCCCGCCCACGTGTTCTCATGCAATTTGTCGGATTATTTTTGAAAAAATCTATTTAGGAGAGAGTTTAAATATATCACGATTGATATATCACGGATTTTATTTTTATTCCATTGTCCGTTGACAGATTCTTAAGAGTTTTCTTCAGATCACGAAACGTTTCCCAGCCATCCGTTTTCTTTGACTTAATTTAAGGTGGCGTTTATTGCAGGCATGGCCAATACATTTCGAAAAATGTGGTGCTTAGTGGTTTCCTGGGGTTAATCCGCATAGAATTATGTTAGCGATGAAAAATATCTCAGGGTCGAGTTTCTTCTATTGCTACAATGTTTGTGATGTTGACGTCTCCATGGTTTGACAAATTAACTAATTTGCTTAAATACTTTGGATATGGTTACGGTGTCAGTCGCATGTCGCTTGTTGTATTTATCCGATTGTTATGGCCAATGGAATATCTGTTTTATCTATGCTACTCAAAATTCTTTTATTCGATAAAAATATAACTGATGATTTAGACTCCTAGTATATTGCACTAGGGCTCATAAGAATTTAGTTTATGTTAAAAATCGTCAAACATTTCAATTAAAATTCGCGCAATTTATGGGCCCAACATCCACATAAAATTTTGAAACACAGCCAAATAAATTCCCAAAATCTTGAGTCTGATCTGTGTTATTAGCAATTTTTGTTTTTCTCAAAATGTTTACTATTTTGTGTTGAAATTTATTTTCTTTTATTTCACTTAGAAAGCTTTTTAAAAAAACATACATCATACATACATGCATATATGAAATGTTCGATAAAAGCCAATTCATACATTAGTTTTTTGATTGGATGGATACATATGAGAGTGGGAAATTGCAAACAAAGGCCGGTCTTTCCTTAAACTAAATTTCACTTTTAAATAATTTCTAAGGTGCTTGAAACAAATAAGGCAGAGAAGCCAGCTCATATGCAAGAAAAATTGCTTTGATTAGGAAATATTTGAGTCTTTATAAACAGAACAAACTCAGGGTTTCAGGGGAATATTTTAATTCAAAGAGTTGAGAAGCCTTTCTAAATGAATTTTAATAATCTTTCATACGGTTTCCTAAAACTGGCTACACCGTTCTGCGTAAAAAAGGCCAAATTGTTAACTTTAAATAAAAATACTTGTTGGATTATCAAACAGCATGAATTTGTAGGGTTAGAATGAATAGGATCTTAAAATTTCTAATAAGGCAATATGAATGCTTAGCTTTTATGTTACCGCGTTTTTATTAACTCGCTTTCTTGGCTGTGTGTTCAATACAAATGCAATCGATTTTAAACTAACTTCCCAAAGAGCTAGATATTTGAAACTTAAAACAAAGCTCAAAACTGGATGACAATGCAATATTAACTCGCTTTCTTGTCTGTCTGTTTGTTCGTTATACTTTTTACCTTATTTTAAAAACGGGGTATATTAAAATTGTTTTTGTTATTTAAATAATTATTTAAAAAACATTTAAATAAAACGGAGTCGCTTTGCGGAATTCGGAAGTATTTAAAAGTAAGTAAAAGAAATAATTTAGAATTCTTAAGAAAGCTTAAGATTCTTCCATGGCTACTTACCTTAATACATCCTAAGACTTTTCCAACATCAAAAAGTACAGAGTGGCCTTATAATTAGACGTGACACACTAATCGTCCAAGTGATCAATTTAGTTCCTTTTTAGCCAATTTTCGCGGGGCGAGCTTCCTCCAAATTATATCGAATTGCAGTCATGAACACTGCGGCCCCTGAAAACATGTCAGCTAGGAACGAAACATAAATTAAGTCTGTAAACAAATTAATTACGAACGGAATAAATCAAATCAAATTGGAAATCCAATAAAGCATGTTTCAGAACTTTTTACATTAATTAATAGACGGCGAAACGGCTTAATAAATTTTATTCCTTGGCACGGTCGTGTGCGGCAAATACTCAAAATCTTGTGTAGTCAAAACAAGAGCAAAGAAAGAAATTCACCGATCCGAGCCGGGCCGCATGCCACAAAGAGACACGATAGCTGCGACAAAACGTCGACGAGATTTGTGTGTATGGATGAAAAATCCCAACTTTAAGCATGCTCCTCGGAGATTAAGTCGAGGCTTCAGGACGAGGAGTTAATTTAATTCACTTTAATTGAGGCAATTTATTCCATACATTAGAGGCTCGGGCTGCGCTATTTCTTGCGTAACTCGTGCGCGGTTCCATCGACACTAATCGATTCCAGTGATTTATGGCTCAGATTCCAGAACAGCTATGCAAACTTCAACCGCAATTATTGTCGACCTCTGTGTAATATCAGCTACATTTTTTTAATTTGATATTGACTAGTTTAAAATAATGCCTCGATAAGATTCAAGATTGATTTTAATAATTCAGGTAGACAGGGTCGTGCTCATCGGGCCTTAATTATATACCTACCATTATTAAACAGGTACTTAAAAATACATTCATCTAAAGTTGTTTTACTATCGTCCAAAAGGCTATTACTTTTACGACTATTACACTATTATTAAATGAATTATTTTATCGATATTACACTAAGAGCATTAAGTCGATGCTGAATGTCCGGAAGTAGGTACTTTAGATTGCCAACAATTTTGAATTTGATAACAAATGGTAAATATTATTTTTCTGGTATATTTTATATATTAATTCTAAGTATTTAGTATAGGTGATAATTTGATTTATTATTACTAGACTATTTGATGTTCAATTTTATTTATTATATTTTTTTTTAAAAGTAAGTATAATGTTGTAGTTGATCTCTGAGTAGACTGAATGTTGGAAATGAAAAAAATTAAATTCAAATATCTGCCTTAAATATTGCGATCAAATTTCAAAGTATACGCTTGTTTTATTTTCCCATGCAACTGCAGAAAGTTCCAACCGATTGAATTTGTTTATTTAAAATAAAGTAACGCAAAATGTATTAGGACTTTTTAGTTTAATCGTTTCAGTTACTTAAATTTTTAATACCAGTATATAATACCTAAAAATATCCCGTGTCAAAAATATTGAAAAGCGGAGCGAACAAAATGTTGTCGGGCTTATACTTTACTTTATGAAGGGTCGATCATAAACCTGCAGATACGAATAAAACGAACAGATATTTTTCTAGAACAAATTTAAACTATCTAGCAAGCATTATAAATAAATGTGTTATATTGCTTGAAATAATAATAAAATTTTCTACAAATTTGAAATACAAAACTACTGTAGGTACATTATGCTTGCTTATCGAGCGAAAAGTTTTTATTTTTAATAATTTTAGACTCCATACAACGATACAAGAAAAGATACATAAAAGCATAAAAAGCACTAATATCTAACGAGGCAGCAGCAATAATTTATATAAAAAAGTATCAAATGTACTTAAATGTTATGAACTACTGGTCAAGTTTTTTTCTAGAAAAATATTAGAGCAGGTGTCAATCTGAAGTCGCATTTAATTGAAACACTGTCAGTTTTTGTTTTACTAAACTAGCAGCAGCAGCTGCTGTAAAATGGGTTCCTTGAATCTGTTAATCTCTGGGGCAAGCACTTCCGTCTTCCTTCCAAAGCCCCTAACACAGGTCCATGAATAATTGGAAAAGTTACTGGACAACTTAATTCATCTTGACCCGAGTGTTTGAGTCATGAAATCCCTGCCCAGATCCGACTATTATGATTCGTTTCTACCTCGAACAGGTGTGACAAAGGGCGCTGAGTGGCGGCCATTCGAACCAAGCAGACTTGGTCCAGGACAGGTCCATCAGTTTGCAGAAGTCGCGGGATGCTCAAAGATTCATCTGATGGGTTTTGCTCTGCCAGCGGCAGCAATTAAGGACCTTTATGATTTATTTGCAACAAACAATAAGGTGCCATGAATTGTGGCAAAACTCTCTGACGATTAATTCATACACAAGCGAGAGCTCGGAGCCTTGGGCTTGATTATGTATCTGGAGATCTAAACTGTTATTAAATTCAATTACATTGCTGTCATTGTTTCAATCAGAGGCCGGTAATAATAATAATAAAGAATTTATAGCAGAGGGCTTCGTGATTGACAGGCGTAATCGCGGCGCCACCGCCTACTGTTTTCTATTTGTTTAACATTTTACTTTTCTGCATTTACTTTATAAATCTTCAAGGAGAGCGGTTTTTAACTTTGATAGGAAGATTAAACTGTTCCGCTCGAGTACAGCAGTAAATGTTTTATTAATTCTAAAGTGCATACGTATCGCATCGGTCGGCGTTCTGATCTCATTTGTGAGAACCTGTTTTTCAAAATCGGGGCAAGTTCAAGTAACATAAATTCCGAAATGCTCATAAAAGTTCTCGGCCTAACCGATGAATATTTATAGGAGAGCACCTTTAGCATTGCTCGCATACCTCAGAATATTTCTGTCCTTCGGCCGGCCACGCATGATCGCGATCAAAACAAATATCAACTTTACACCTACTTTCCACCACGACAACCTGCTGCCCAAAATCTATCGAGGCCATCAAGATCGGCGGTTTCCTTCGCTTCTTCCGGGCGCCTTTCCAAAGAGGGCAAACGCCATGGGGCCTAAATCAAAAGTGATTGCAACTCGAATTACGCGGCGCACAGTTGATCACGAGCCTCGTTTTTTCGATGAAGAGCCTCTTTCCAGGTGGAGCTGCGCTTTTGATTGAATTATTTAAGCATTCTGGCCGGCGACCGATTTCGGAGAAAATCACCTCCGTTTCAGGTGATTTTTGGTCGCGACGCGCGGCGGTGAAGTGTATTGGGTCAGGCGTAAAGCAGAAGTTATTACCGATCAACGCGATAAAACGAAGCAAAGCAGCGCTCCGACGAGCTCCCGGTAGCACGGGTTCAGGCCGGTTAATTCGACCGTGCCACTTTTATCAAATAATTAATCTGACCGGTCTAAGGTGAGACTCATTTTGTCGTTAATTTCAGCACATTTATCAAGGTGTGATTAGAATCGGTGTTAACATGTTAATAGAAAATATGAACGGGCTTTGCGGCAATTTATTTCACGGACGCAATTTAAATGATCAAATTATAGACAAAATTCTTTTTCAGTAATTTACATAAAGAAAAACTATAACTAAACCAATGAAAATTGATGATTTTAAAGTAGTACATGCATATGTATATACATAATATTTTGTAATTAAAAAGGTTCAAATATTCTTGAAAACTTTGAAAAATTTAATTATTTTAAATAAGTTTTACAGATCAAAGATTCAAAATAAAAATAAGTTTGTCTATTTTTAAAGAAATATTTCTTAAAACTCCAAAAGATTATTTCAGTGACTCCATTTACACTATTATGGGCATGAGTCAATTTCATGAGCGTGACCTCACGATTGTTGGAAAAAACGCAGGAAATGTAGGGGATGAGGTAGTCATGAGTCAAATAATTTATGAGGTTCTTTGATGCGTGCCCATGAGGGAAAATTAAGTGGAGATGCTCTACAAAGTCATTTTCATGATAGAAAACGCTCATGAAATTAACCCGTGTCCTGATATTGTAAATGCAACGTTTATTGACAGAAAGTGCTCATGAAATAGACTCATGCCCATGATAGTATAAATGAGTTTATAGCAATCAACATTACAAGTTTGCCCTGTTTCAACAAAATATCAAAAATATGTATGCATTATATTCAAGATACAGGATTTTATAATATTAAAAACCTTATCTATTTAAGTATATATTTTTCTAATTTTCTACATTCTACCATTAATATAAATGTATATATTCAATATTGTTATCATTTCTAATTTTGTTTTAATTTCAAATAATTTCTCAATGCTAATTTTAGATACCTACTTATTTTTCATATTTTGAGTTAAAAATGTCATCAGGAAAATTAATAATTTTGAGAAAAATTGCTGTTAATTAAATATAATTGATTTTTGGCAAGGAAATTATTTATCAAATTGAATGAATACAAATTAAAAATACTATGATTAGAGGGACAGTTTCGGTCAGTATATGAAAATTCAAATTGTATGTTCAACAACATATTGAACGATAAAATATGAGCAGTAAAATAAATGTAAACGAGGAGTAAAATATTTTGAAATGAGTAATGAAATAAAGTATAGTTGAATGCATGGAAATCCAATTGGGCAGTAAGGGTGAGAAGTTACTAAATCAAAATCAATCCGCCAGAAATTTTGGATTAAATAGTTCCCTAACTTTTGTAAAAGAAAAATCTTCAGGAAATAGTTATTTAGTATGCGTACTTCTATAATATATCCCGTGCATTATTATAATACAAAAATTAATTGGTTGAAAAAATGTGTGCTTTTAGATTACCGAACGCCGAGAACTGCCGAATTATTTATCTAACTACTCAACTGTTCATTTAACCGCTTAAATAATAATTGCACAGGATATTTATCTTCCGCTCGATAAAATTGTGGACTGCCGCTGTGGGTTTAACTAAGTATTCAAATTCTTTTATATTCGGTACTAAGTAGCTACATTTTACTGCCACAATTAATATAATTAACGCAAAAATTTTTAATACTGCCCATATGAATTATTAGCCCCAATCACTTCATAATTGAATAAAAACGTTCCAAGGAACCAAATAACTAGTTATTTAGTATGACCGCTCCCTTGGGTCTTGAAGGTCTATGCATTTTGAAGGTTTTAATGCATAATATAATAACATGCAAATTAAAGTTTTTTAGTTTTGAATATGATATTTGGAAATTGCCCAATAAGAGGCCACAATCCAAAACATGTACAAACAATTATTTTTTTTGTTTTAAAATAAATCAAAAGTTTTCAGAAACTTAACATTTCGATTATATTTTAAAATGGGAGACAAGTTTTTGTATATGATTTCTCATTTATACATCCATGAGAAAGTATTTGAAGCTTAACTTAAGCATTACAGATAAAATTACAATAAAGCTGAAAATTACTTTGTTTTTGAAACATTTTTAATTTATGTGTTTTAATGAAAACAACAATAAATTATTTTTACAGCTGAAAATGATGGTTAACCCTCAAAAGGTATCATGGGTGACTTTTCACCGCAGAGAAATTGTCTTTCTAAAATTTTTTACAAACCTAATGACTTATAACACTGATTTTTTCTTACTTATTTTACTCACTCTTTCATTTTCAATAAATTGTATACTTGCAGTAGAACATTTAATAATAATAATATATTTAATTGCACTTACATATATGT
This sequence comes from Eutolmus rufibarbis, assembly GCA_963920795.1. Classification (NCBI taxonomy): domain Eukaryota; kingdom Metazoa; phylum Arthropoda; class Insecta; order Diptera; family Asilidae; genus Eutolmus; species Eutolmus rufibarbis. The sequence goes on from OY987205.1 coordinate 40,336,969, forward strand.
CTTTATTGAATTTAAGAAATATAATTAAATACACTGGGGTGAAATTTCACTCATGATACTATTAACGTGATTTTTTTAGATGATACCATTTAAGGGTTAAGTTTACTCATTGCAATTACTTATTTGCAAGGAAAAATGCTTGCAAAGGACTCAATATTTATAATTGCGAATATTCGGTCGTTGTTCGATCATCTTGAATTAAAAAAGCATTCATTATGAAATAATAAAAGTAATGTGCTTAGTATTAATATTAATACTCTTTAATTATAACTCACATTACACCTGATCACAAAAGTCTCTTTGGAGTATGTAGTTCAACTCACAGAAAAATTTGTGTTATTGAAATTAAAACCATGTTGTTTGCTTAATTAATTATAATTAGAAAAGTGTTTTTGGAAGATTGAAAACTGATCATTATTTAAGTTACAATTTAATTCAATATTATAACCAGTATATGTATAAATGAACAAGATTATCCACAATTTATTATGAGCCTCGATTTGTAGCATTTCAATGAAATCACCCAGTAGTTATTGCTTTTACAAGGCAACGTATTACTTTGTGGCATTTAAAATCCTGCTATAAAATATTAACATTATCAAGTACAGAAATTTCCATGTAATAAAAACAGAGACAATTCAATTATTCATTGATTGAATTATGTTATTATTTGATTTATTTCTACGAATGCTAATTACTTCAATATTATTCAGCATGCAATATTTCATACTTTGAGATCTACTTAAGATTAACGAGTTTCTTTAAAACAAATAACATAAATCCACTACACTTCCTCTAAATGGTGACAAAGTCACTCCGATTATTTATTACCAAAGACGTAGGATTTGCAGCTTTTAACGGCTGCGATTATAATAGAAAAATAGATTTTCTTTAAAAGAGTAATAATTCTGAGAGTTGTTTCCATGAACAACACAAAACAATTATAAATTAATAAAAAAGAAAACAAATATCGTTGTTAACGCCAAATCTTAATTTCCATTAATCATTTATGGAAATGTGAATATAAATTGGATTTTTTACGTTCGCAAATTATTCATAATTTGTTTTTGATCGAAAACGCAGGATGTTGTTTAAATAGGAAGGTTGCCCACTAAATATTAAAATTAATAGCCATCCGTCGTTAAGAGAGAGCTCCAGTTTTTAGAAGTTCTGGCAGAAAATGGCTTGAATGGCATGGATTTTATTATCATTAAGATAGCGAACAAATTTAATTATCGCGACCGAATCTGGTTAGCTCCCATTAGCAGCGATCTGCCAGATTCGCAAGGACGCTATTGCGGCGGTGAGTGTCGTTGCGAGGTAAGGCTCACAAATCTTCGTTATGAAAGCTATAAAAATTAATTAAAAGTCCAGTTCGATTAACATTCAAATGATTTAGTCATACCAAACGCAAGTGGGCGGGCCGACCAGTGATACATCAGACAGTTGTGGCTGTGGCTTATCCCCATAGGCTGCGTTCACAGCACCCAGAAAGACAAGGCGAACAACAATAATTGTCGGTTACGCGTAATAAAGTTCACCTTAACTACGACTCCGCCGGTTCTCAGCATTTCGACTGCTTGGTCGGGTCTACCTTTGTGTCTTTTTGTCTTTTAGCCACCGCGAATTTTTACAGCTCTATTTTCCTTCCGCTCTTAATGGGCTCATGTTACCCGTAATAAAGGCAATAAATTTGCATAATGAAATTAATTTCTATCTCCGTTCCGCGAGTGCAACGATTTGCCCCAGCCAATCGGAGTCGTAAATAATATCGAAATTAGAAATTAAAATTTCTTTGATTGATTTTAAGTCGAGCTTAATTGACACATGGGTCGGGCTACAGGCGGTATGTGACTTCATCAGGACGAGGGAACCGGGCGCGTCCCACACCCACACTCTGCTCTCCGGCGATTTGTTTTGTTGCCAGCAGAATGCGCATCGGCCTGGTTAGTGGTTAATATGCATGAAGTAATGGAAACCAATTAGAAAGATTCTTGCCTCGAAATGCAGGCGAACTAATCGAAGTGATTTATCGCTCAGAATTTAAGTTAAGATGGCAATCTCCCTGCCTGCCTGATCAGATTGCGATGCACGACCTCATTGAAGTAAATCGATTGCAATTTCATCATTTTGTGCCACTAGGAGAGAAAAATTATGGAAGCAGCAGTGTCTCGTAGTATTCCTAATTTGTAAGTATAAATAATATATTTAATGAAGAAAAGAGAACTTATGTAGCCTAAAGCTTTATTGAACATTAGTTCAGATTTATAAATTATGAAATTTAACTAAATACGAGAGTCGAATTTAGGAATGAAAGCCTAAATTGGAAAAGTCAGACTATCGTATTCTATACGCGCTTAGACTAACCCAGTCCTAGTAGGACTAGTACTTTAAGATGGGATTAGACAGTCAATAAGAATACATGGATAATATTTAACTGGGAAATTATATAAAGTATTTTAATTATTTTAGATTAAGGATTTTTTAATTTATATTCCCACTATCTGTTACCCGCGACTTCGTTCGCGTGGAATTAGTACTTTACATTAGCTATGATAAATGAGTAATGCTGGCACGGGAAAAAACTTATGCATTTAAACTTTGAGTACCCTACGTAACTGGTTTGATGAGAGATTTACGTTTGCGAAGAATATCGTAAGATATTCAGTTCAATTTTAAGAAATAAACAATACCTCCAAATAAGACAGTTTGACACACGCAAACGGAAATATGCTTATCATTTCCTGTACAAACTTTCATCCCCTATTTCACCCCCTTAGGGGTAGATTAAAAAAAAAAATAAGTAGCCTATGTCCGTTTACGGGTGTCAAACTGTCTTCTTACAAATTTCATCAAAATCGGTTCAGGGCATAGCATTTCCTATACAAACTTTCATCTCCCATTTCACCCCTTAGGGGTGGATTTTTGAAAAAAAGTAGCCTATGTCCGTTTGCAGGTGTCAAACTACATATCTTCCTACCAAATTTCATCAAAATCGGGTCAGCAGTTTAAAAGTGAAAGCTGGACAGACAAACTTTTGTATTTATATATTAGTATATGGATTTAAAAATCTGAACAAAATTGATTTCTTTTCTTTATGTTGTTATAACAAATTTTCAAGAATTTCAGTATCCATTCCAGACTAATTAGTCGTCAGAAGTGTTTAAATACATTTTTATTGAAATTATGATTTTACAATTAATATTTCACGATGTTTCCAAGAATACTAGATAAATTTAGCTTTTTGAAGGCTTATTTTTCGTGCGAACTATTATAGAATTAAAAACTTAATTTAAATTTTAATTTTTCAGGGTAGAAAAAAGCAACATTTTAGCCTTTTTATTCTTTTATTATTTTATCTATTTATTTTACCAAATAACTTTTCTACTATATTCTATTCTACTTTGCACGATTGCTTTTATTTTTTAAGGTTACATGGTGAGTTATGATCTTAATCTTGTAAAGTTTTAATTTTTTGTCATTAAATTGATTTGTTGATTGTAGTTTGATTTACATATCAAATATCTTTCCATAAAAAAATATGCTGACTTCTTATTCAACTGAAACAAAAAAACAAATTGCAAAAACTGATTTCATAAATGTTTTAAATGAGAATGCCTTCTACAAAATACGCTGACAATTGTGTGATATGAAGTGTAAACCAAAAGCAAGTGCACACTGCATACATACATATGTATGTATGTTTCTGTTTCTAAGTTGTATTTTAGTATTTCGTTAAAACGTCGAATAGTGCACAGAATTTAATTTAATTAATATGATATTTTATTTAAAAAATGCAATTTAATGAGTAAGTTACATATCTTTAAAAAAATAAATTAATAAAAAGAAAAAATTTTTTATTTTTTTATTTTTCTTTAAACAACAAATTTTGTTAGAACTGCTCACATCCTTCACATAACACCATGCAAAAGGCGCTTTAATAATAATGACCATCATGCGGAAGATATAAAAGAAATATGATAAATTCCAGAAAAAAGGTTAATTTGTAAAATTAATTAATTTTTCAAATTTAGTCGGTTTCTTATGTTTGAACTGACCAAGTAGAACAAAAACACGAGGTACTTTGGAGAAAAAACGTTTTGAAAATTTCAGCAAGTCGTTTAAAAACTGATTTAATTAGGTAAGTAATTTTATTTTAAAAACTGAAAATCAATTCTTTTGCAAGACGATGTAGAAAATGATGGCAATGTTAAAGCAGATATTACGAGTATTTGAAACTTGAAAATTTTATTACTACAATAAAACGAAGTTAATTGAACAGCAGAATCTCCTTCCGCTGTAAATTCAAGATATATTTTGATTAATTTTATTTAATACATTAAATTTAATATCGGAAAATATTTACATGCCTATATCATCTGCGTTGCCTTTAAATTAGACTGCCAAGTTAAAATATAAATTACAGAATTTCGTGTCACCACAATTTTCAATAAAATATACATATATATATAAAAAAACTTTTACGAGTATTGCTTGCCTGATTGGTGCATATGCCCGGATTCAGAGATGAAATTATTTTTTATTTTTCGAAATAAAATCGAGATTTCAATTTAATGGGCAATTAAACAACAAAGTATGGTAACATAAAATTTTTACCGCCTTAAGCGACTTATAGATTTTAAAAAAAATGTTCATACGGAGAACATATTAAAAATTACTTTGCATTGAGTTTAAAAGGTATGGAAACAGGTATTATTTTAAATACCAAACAAGTTTACCTGATGCTTACTCGTACTTCCAGCATTTTACGACTTAGTCCTCTTTTCAGTCACCCTGCGTTGTGCGTACACTGCTCGGAATAGGAATGGCTCAAGTAAACGAAATTTAGTTTTTAAAATTTCTTGGCGTTCCGTGCAGTCCCAATTCTCCTATGATTTATTAGCAAAGCGACAGTTCACTCTGTCGATTAATCGAATTTACTTGATTTCGTACCGAATGGTGAACTCTTTCAAGTCGAAATGCTGAATAGACAGCCAGACAATAATTGCCATTACTGTCACTACCAGTGTCATTCGTGGTAATTTATGTGCTTTCTAAGCAGTGAGTTATGGGCAGTTGTCAATGTTTGCGATTACATCAATTGAATGCAAGGCGGCGCCTAGTTAATTGCTTTAATAGTTGCTCAATTAATATTTGTATCAGAATAGGTCAGCAGGGAGTTGAATTGACCGATTGAGACTCAAACTTCATGCTGCTTCTGCTGCTAAAAATAGGCATTGACCAGAGAAATATAATTCTTTTATAATTTTTGTGCTGTTCATTCACAATAAGTTTAAAACTTAGTTTTAGGGGTTGAAACCCCCATAAAAGTAGGGTACTGCGTATTTATATAGCCACAAATCTCACAAAAATATTGTAAAAACTTTTAGAGAACTAAAGTCTTTATAACTTTTATTAAAAATTTTTTCACGAAGCAGTAATAATTGGAAATTTATAAGCCCGAAAGGACAAAACATTTAGAGAAAATATTTATGTCGTTTTTTAAATTTAAGGAAATAATATACAATAATTTTTATATAAAGCGTTATATACGAGTAGTACACGGGTTCGATTTTTTATTTTTTATTTTATCAATTTTTATGGATTTTATTAAGACGCTGTAATCTATGCTTAGTCATACAATTTTAAACGAAATATAGTTTCGATTTGATGAATACTTTAATTTCTTATGATTATATATCTTGAATTTTTATATTATATTAATATAATTCTGTGACTAGTGAATGTGTGAATTTTTTAATTATTATTTTTTTTTTTTATTTTACAAAGTTTACTCATAGCAAGTTTAAAACACCAATTTGCTTATACATATTTGAAACCTTTAAAGAGGTTAGATTCATAAATAAATATCGTTTTTTTTATCATTTGTCCATTTATGATAAAATTAAAAATAACAACGTTTTTAAGCTCCACTCGACTGCGTCCTCAACAAAGCGATTTTTCTTAAGAATTCTTATACTTATGTAAGTTATAATAGTAAATAAGTAAATAGTTGAATGAACGTTATGTGTACAAAATTTTAAAAAACTCCAATTTCTTATAATTTTAAATTCGTCGTATTATACAGATTTTATGCTCCCCTAGAGATTCAATAAGAATCAATAATGAACATTTATTAAGTCAAAAACCAGCAATTAATGGTGCGTTTTTTGAATTCTAATTATCTTAATGTGACGCGAGTGCAATTCTCATAAGTAATAAACAAGAAATTGAAGAAGTTGCCAACACAAAATATTTATAATCCTTCAGCATGGAAATGATAGGAGTAATGTGCCCCAAGCCCCAAGAAAGTGTATTCGCAGACAAAAAGGGACTAATAAAGTTCAGCCCACTTATATTGCATTTGCGACTGGCATCTTCCATGACTATCGCTAAAACAAATCGCGAACTTAAATTAAAGAGCCATTTTGCAAATTTATGAACAACCATTCCATCCAGCGAAATGCACTTCAGGCAAAAACTTTTGGTCCTCGAACACAAGCGCCGGATAAGAGGAATGAAGTGAAAGCATCCATAATTTCGCTATGTGACCAAAATATTATTTCTACAAATCATGTCGATTGCTTTCCTTGTAATTTAGGATGTCATAACCTTTCCGGAGTTATGGTGCCCATTCGAATTAAAATTATGAGTCCCTTGTTCGTGTTACAGCGAGGAGCATCCCTCGCATAGTTGAACAAATATTTTAGGAGTTCGTAAGATTCTGTAACTAAATGAAGATGTCCTTCTCGCGCTAAAAGTCGATAACCCTTAAATTGAAGTGCTTTCCACTACTTTGTAAAGAAAAGGGCATCCCGTCGAAAAATGTAATTGATATTTCGCTCATTTTCTTGGGACAGTTTAAACTGAACGGGGATGCGGTACGTGCTTCACATTAAATTCTATTGCCTTTCGATAATTTCGAGTGCCATAGAGTTTTGCTAATTTATTGCATCTCTCTAGAAAAATTAGGGTAATGTGAAACTACGAAATTAAGATAAATTTTCCTAAGTATGAATAATATTTATAATGATTATAAACAAAATACATAGATCGATACAATGTTTAGTGTGATAATTTCTATTTATTAAATTGGTACTTTACCTTCTAAGATTAATTCCCATCACCACCTTATTAAAAGCATCAATCAAAGTCACAATTTAAAAGATGGCCGTTTTGCTTATTAGAAAGTATTTTTGAGATGGGAAAAGAAAAAGAGGCATTAATACAGACAATGAAAAATAGGGGTCCTTTATGATTACCTTGAGGTACGTCTGATATAAACCCTTTCACAAAAATATTTTAAGTAAACCCAAAAGCTATAATTTATGAAATTTTACGTTATGGTTAATCAACGAAAATAATCAATTGCTTCTCCTTTTCGATATTAGTTAAACAATGACAAGTTGATTTTCCTTTAAGGAGACATACCTATTTATATGCCAAGCAAGGTAAAAGTATCGAAATTTTCGATTTTTTACATATTTTGAAAGTTTAATATCTTAAGAAAATCTGGTAAAAACTTCAAGTCAAAATTTTAAGAACTATCCACCTCCGGTATGATTTAAGATGGGAGATAAGTAATTTGTTTTATTGTGTTTTTCCCGGAACTAAATGTTGAAATTTTCTCAAAAATTGATATATATAAATCCGGTGTAATACGCCAAAGACATTGGTATATAATACTTTAAGAAAATCAGGTAAAAAAAAATGCAAGAAAAGGGCTTCGAAAACTAAGAATTCAAAGGTTTTAGCAAGACAATATAAATTCGTACTTCGATATATTATAATCAAGAGATATTTTTATTCAATGGAACAATAAAAGAAAGTTTCGAAATCACAAGAAAAAGCACGATAGAAAAAGTAAAACAAATCACATAAATTAGGATCAATATTTTCTTTATTTGTTATTTAGCAGTCCTATATCTATAAGAATTAAAGTACATTAAAACAATGGGTTTTTCCTAAATTAATTATTTAACTCTCAAATTCACTTCAATCACCAAATCCAACAAATAATCTGTAATCTAATTATGTATATTTATATCAAGAACTAATTATCCCATTTGTAAGCACGAAAAACCATCATTTGATAAATAGGCCATAATTTTGCCAAATTATCATCATTTCATATGACCTTTTGTACTTAATCTTAGATTGTGTATAGAAATTTTTGCATATATATAAAAACTTGGATCAGTAATTTTTTGAATCGGGTTGAAGTAAAACGCTTAAAAATGTTTGACACGCGCTTCTTGACGCTTCTTTTTACCTGTACGTTAGCAGTAACAATAGCAACAAGTGAAACTTTATCGAAATCTCCAAAAGATGTGACAAGGAATGAACGATTACTTCAAGCGAAAACGATAGCATCCTTCATGAACCAATCAGCTGATCCGTGCTATGACTTTGAAGAATACGTGTGTGGAAATTTTCAGAAATTCCATAAAGATAAACCAAATATGATAGCATTTGATCATTTCTCGTCTTTAAATGTAATGAAAAGGATTCATAATGTTCTTATGCAAAATATACACCTACCGTTTTTTAAATCATACAAATTATATTCAGCTCCCGACAAGGCTCGAATGCTGTATCAATCGTGTATGAAAACATATATTTTTAAATTTGCGAAAAGTGAAACTTACTTAAATATAGTTAATAAATGGTTAACAGGATGCCCATTGTTTAAACCTAAGTGGAAGAAGAGACTTTTTAATTGGTACTCAGTGACACTCTTTGCTAAAAAGTACGACGTTGATATATTTTTATACAATGATTTCAATAAAACAACAAACAAATACACCATAGGATACAGTTGTTTTGGGATTTGGAGTTGTGTAGACTTGCAAAAGCCAAATAGTGTAGAATACTACCAGCTTAAATCAATATTCTTGAAAGTGATGAAAATGTACGGCGTACCTTTGTCTACTGCGCGAAAAACATTAAAAGAAATTTTGGAATTTGGAAGACAATATAATGCGTTTATATCGGGGCAGCAATACGCTCCTGAAGCAGAATTAAAGGACTTGAAAGGCTACATACGCTTGTTTGTTCATGGAGAAGACTATGTACCAACACAAGAAGATAAACTAGAGATAGAAACAATACAATTTAAATCTTTTTCAAAGTTTTTTAAAGGAAAAGAACGAGCAGCAGCTAACTATGCAGCACTTCTTTTTCTTTCAGTTTTGCATACCGAGTTTTGGTATGAGCAAGATCAGCAAAAGTTCTGCTACAATGCGTTAATATCAGCAAATATGGAACAACTTCTTACAAATATGTTTATTCGACATACTCCTGAACAGAAGCGAATTGACGACGAGGTGCGCACCTTGGTGCAATTTATAAAAAATGCATATCATGACAGCATCAAAAAAACACCATGGATTTCAAAAGAGGTTAAAAAGGAACTCCTAGATAAGATTTTTCATATGGAGATTATCATAGGTGATCAAAATCTCGAAATGGACCAGCGGAAATTTAACCATCAATTTAAAAATCTTGAAATCAATAGTGTGCGTGATTTCTACGAAAATGTGATATCTGTTAGACAATTTCTTCAGGTTCCGCCGCACAGAAAGCCATCTGAAAGTGGTGATATTAGTTCCTATACTTTGAATTCAGATATCACCTATGCATCGGATAAAAACACGCTAACTATGGAAGTTGGCGTTCTGCAGAAGCCGAACTACTACCCGGATTTGCCCAGTTCTTACAACTTCGCCAGCATTGGCATTTTAATAGCAGAGGAAATAACACGCGTATATGATCCTTATGGAATTCAGCTTGGAAATGATAGCGTACCTATGGATTGGGGTGAGGACTTTACAAGTGAGTACAATAATAGGCTGACATGTTTCAACGAACAATATGGAGACGCTGAAATACGAGTGCCAAATGAAACTAATAATGAAACAACATATCTCAACGAAAGGACATTGTCTTACAATATCGGACTTCGTCAATCTTTCTACGGTTATAAAAAATGGTTGGAAATGTACGAAAAAATAATCGATCAAACAAAAGAAGTTTTAGAAGGTCTGGAGCTTACAAAATATCAATTATTTTTTGTTAGATATGCCCAAAATTATTGCACGGTTTTAAAAAATAGTAACATTTTCGATAAAAGTGCAGAAAATTACGTCATTAAGCTTCGAAATGAATTGAGCAGCGCCGTTTCGAATTTTGATGAATTTGCCAACACTTTCGATTGCCCAGTAGATTCACCAATGAATCCGCAGAAAAAATGTATTATGTTTTAATAATAATAAAGTCAAAAGTCTACTACTACGTGTAATAATTTATGTATTTTTCAATTTATTCCATTTGTTATTTTATAAAGTATAAATTGCCATTATGAAGAATCGGGCGATAAATTGATAGGTACATTGTTTTAAAAACTTATAAATAAATAAACAATATTGGTGCGATTAAACTCAAGTGTTTTATTGCTGACTGCCCAAACTGCCTGTATGTATTGTCAACAGATTTTCTTTAAATTATAAAGATATATTTTACATTTTATTTACACATTCTTAAAATTTTAGTTTAAATAAATATCAATCTCCGCGGTATTAAAAACATCGGAACAGAATCAAAAATAATAAGCTCGGACTATTTGAACTTTCGTAAATGAATCGTTTCAAAAATGTTTTTATAAATTCGTGAATATTTCGAGAAAAACGAATGTAATTTTTCTTAGATAGGTATTCGCGAAAACTAAATCTTACTTGAGTTAAATTTTCGTTTGTAAGTAATACATTTACTATTTCTTTTTCGCGAGTAAATAAAAATAATTTAATATCGTTTTTTCCCAGAGAGTTTTTCGATTTAGTATAGAATCGTTTCAAATGATTCACTAGCTAAAATAATTTATTTATAAAGAACTCTTTGTTTGGAAAAAATGTTTATTATATATCAGGAATACTGTGTCTTCGTTTTGCATTTATGAAATATGAATAGGTTTTAAATCTTTAAGAACTCTTATTAGACATCGAAAAATTCTGTTGTTTGCATCAATATAATTCTGTTATGAATTCAAAATTGGAAACTTTTCATATTTTTTAATACCTTTTTCTAATGAATAGATAAAAAATCACTAATGGCGCTAAATCATATGTATGTATTATATTTGAAAAAGTTTGATTCATTTTACTATAGATATTTTTATTAAAACGGTGCAAGGTAGAAACTAAGGGAAAATAGGTTTAAAATGACCATTCTCACCTGTGTCGTCTCCAATCGCGTGATGTATGTAGGTGCAAGAATGCAAAGCGAAAAGACACCTCGAGGAGGTAATTTGACCTGAATAGTTTAACTCCGCTCAACCGTCGCGAGCGATTCTTTAACCCATTGCCTTTTTTCGCATCAATGGAGGTGATTATTAGTGGTTTATCACGTGGTTTCTGGGTATGTCTGGAATGGGAGAAATGTGGATGATACAGTTGCGTCTTAGCCCTGTCGAAGACGTCCATGTCGAGCATCGATGTCATCGGAGGTTAGCGCGGGTTCGTCCAGTCCCTGCCGCTTTCTTACGACATTCTTGCTACCGCAATCTTCGAATTTCACCCTTCGGAGTTTTCCGCGTGACTTGGCAGCGCCGAGGTGTCATTTGAGAACAACAACACTTGCGACTCGAAGTTGCTAGTGCTTCTCGCAAGCCAACGAAACCCATTTGCTTTTCGTTTCGTTTTTTTTCTTCTATTCCCACACAGGACCCGCTCAACTATCGCTTTCAGGTTGAGGCACTCACGTCACACGTGCGTGTCGCGAACGAGTTGCGGACCGCAAACGCATTATTTTATTAGTTCATTTATTTATATTATTGGGTGTATTTTCCCGCGGTGGTGGCCCGAGACCAGCTGGCGAAGGAGACGACGTGCATGTTCCACGGATGATTTATGCAACGACCACTGACGGGCTACACCTCTATCTAGGAACAAACAATTCTCTAGACAAATTGCTCCTTAAATGCCTACTCTTTCAGAATCAAAGATTGATCTATCTAAAATTATACTTCTGTTCACCCAGATTTTCAAAATGAAAAATTGGGTCAGCAAACCTCTTTATTCCTTTAGTGGTAACATCTAAGTTGGTAAAATTATCAACAAATTTATTTTTTTGATTCAGTAAACACATGAGTATCTTAGAAATTAACTGCAAGGGGTTCTATAGGATAAACGTCTTTCCATAAAATTATATAGGTCCTGAACCGAACACTTTCCCCATGCTACTTGTTGCATTTAGAACTTTTAAACACTTTTTCCTTGAATCAGCATTTTTAAAATTGGCTTGACTTTAAATTTAATCTAATTTGTAAAAATATTTTCATAGTCTTTACTTTTAAATAACAATTTCAATGAGAAAATGAAATACCTATTTAATTAAATATTTTTAAACTGTTTACCTCAGTTTTAAGGGATTAGGGCATAGTCAATTTTGTAAAAATTTCAAATTAATTCCCTGAATAGTTTTAGAGATATCGTATATATTCATAACCGTGGAACCTACTTACTATTGACGGCAGATAGTGAAACTTTCAAAGTGTTTTTCTCAAAACATTTTCCAAGACGGTGACCAATATATTTTAAACATCACTCGACCGATCCAAGCGAAATATATACAGCATATTCTAGGTATAAAATACCAGTGCCTGATCAAAGGGTTTTTAATTTTGATCAATACTTTTTTAAACACAATAAATAAATGTTTAACATTCAAAAGTATACCTTCAAAGGTCGGCACTAAATAAAGTTTGAAACTAGCAATTTGTTGCTGTTGCATTAAATTTGGATAAAAAAACACTAAGAAATTCTGATGGTCACCGTCAAAGCACTATTTTTGAAAAAATGTTGAACAATTCAGACAACTTAGTCCAGAATTATATAAAGATTTTGTTTTTAAATTATCATGAAATTTACTTTTTAAAAGCATTTTTAATAATTTAATAATAAATGTTATTATTTTAATTAACAAATTTCTGACCTTTCTATAATACTATTTTAAAATCTAAACTAAATACGTGCAACGTATAATTGCGATAGGATTTTAAATTTCAAAGAAATACCATGAAAATGATTACCCAAGGGATTGTGGAGTTACTGATTTCATATCTGCGCTATTGAAATTCAAGAAGGCGAACCGAAAGTTTTAAGTTTTGACAAGGAACTCGTTTTGCATGACAAATGTGACAAATGCGTACTTGTCATAAATCAAATAATTTATTTGATTTTAATTGATTTATTTTAAAGATTATTGCGCAAAAATATTTATAATAAAATAGTAGGGACATCTTTATGATTTTTATAGATGAAATTAGTTCGCATTTTGTAATATTTGGTTCTTATTTTTAAAGTGTACACGAACTAGTGGCCACTTTTTAGTTTAATTTCGTCTATACAGAAAACGAGAAGATTTTGCTAAGATTTGAAATATTGAACGACCTTTAGGAAAGATTTAAAATTTTTTCTAAAAAGGCATCAAATTGTAATAACTTTTATCCACATTTGTGAAAAATTAATCTGAACAAATTTAGTTCAAGATTTGAAGTTTTGCACGACTAAAAATCATGGTAATTTGATGCATTATTGTTTTCAAATCCTTTCTTAACGAAATTCTTAATAAGTTTCAATTCAATATAAATTTGTCTATTGATCTGAACGTACGAAATAAAACCAGCTTTTGTTTCTGTATTATACCCACCCCACCTATCCCAGTTAATTTGAATTTAATTACAGATCCTAATCCTATAATTAAATAAACTTTAACTGGGCTATTGTTTCTGTTCCTGAAGGATCAGTTAAAAGTAGATTTTTGAAGAAAGATATGTTTTAAAAAATAAAGTTCGGCGCCAACTTAATGTCCGGACTTTCGCACGACCTGAGTCACTTTCGCTGGCCTGGGTGCACTTTCTTCGGGCTGTAAGAAGGGTTTGAAAATGCTCGGGGGCACCAAGTGCCGCAGCAAGACGACAAAGTTCTTGAAAGTTTTAGGTCCCTGCAATCACGCGCATTCTTCTCATGAACTCTCACCCGTCGTTGCCATTTAGCCCAAGTGGAGTCGTGCCGCACACCATAATTACCAAAGTGTTGCGAAATACATTAGGCGCATTATATCTCGTGTATCTCATTGTAATTGAATAGAATTATCAAAGTTAATAACGATAATTTATTGTCTATCGGCGTGCGGAGATTATGAAATGGCACCCAGCTCGCTGTAAACAAAAGACTCGGCGGCTTTATCGCGGCGAGCATCTTTCGGTCCGCGGCATTATGCTAATAGCGGTGCAATCGTGTCGCACATCTCCGTTAAGTACCATGAGAATGTGTCTCACAGTCAGCCTCAGCCTCAGCCTCAGTTGAGACGCGCTTAAGCTTAAGCTTGTGCACACTTCTTGAGGGTTTGACAAGGCTCGTAAGTCATAAGTCGTAAGTAATGCGCGGAGCGTGCTCGCGAGTCGCGGCCCGCCAGCCGCACCACCCACAATTAGTACTCACAGAATTCTTGACGACAAATTTTCGCAAATATCTTCGATTTGCATATTTTTTATAACACCATACTCGAGCCGACTCCTTGCATAGGTACGATTACTGAAATTGTGTGCTGCTTGTCGGACAAATATAAAACGATGTTTGCAATCAGTGCGATAATCCGAATATGAAATAAAAGTAGAACTTATGTTGAACTTATGTAAACGATATATTTAAGAGATAAAATTCATACTTTTTAAGGTTTCTCAATTTTTGAAAGTTTAAACTATTTATTTTGTTCTTTAAATTTTTAACCAGAACTATTTCCTATATTTTCATGTAATCCCCATATTCTTATGTATATGTAAAATGCATCCCTAGATATGTATATATATATAAAATCGAAATTTTGTTTGTTTGTTTTATTTGAATATTTCTTACTCAATCATGCCTAAACACATAGTTCGATATTTTTTCATTTTTTGATTGACTCAAAATATAGATAGGATACCTTTTATGCACGTAATTTAATTTAGGGATTCAATTTTTTTAAGCGAAAGGATTTGAATTAAAATTATTACTAACACTATGTTTCCATC
Source organism: Eutolmus rufibarbis (assembly GCA_963920795.1). Lineage (NCBI taxonomy): Eukaryota > Metazoa > Arthropoda > Insecta > Diptera > Asilidae > Eutolmus > Eutolmus rufibarbis. Next base: position 40,352,039 of record OY987205.1, read on the forward strand.
TCCCCAAAATCTTAGGATTTACAATAAGTGTTTCCATCATAGTAGCGCGATTTCATTTGATATTTCAAGTGTCATATATTTTAATTGCTTTCACTTGTTTAAATTTTTTTTTTCGATACTTGTTCCATTTCAATTCAAAATCAATTTTAACGCCTGCACTTTGGGGATGACACAATAAATTTATAAGATTTTGATTGAGATTCTTTCGAAATCTCAAGATTTTAAACTGGCCTACTTACATACATATATACGAAATCCAATAGGTTGTCATATGGATTTTACCAAATCTCGAGATTTTGGAAGACAGAAACATACATAATACCCTTAATGCGGGAATCTCGAATTTACTATTAAAATTTTGCATTTATCGATTTCTAATTGAACGAATTTCTACAAAAATTAAATTAAATGTTTTCATACCTGATGGCAAATGGTGGCAAAATGAGTTTTAGGCCACATCCACAGATTTTAATAATACTCCTAAATTAGGTGATGTATCAAACTTGAACATTTGAGAAGTTTAACTAAGTAAGTATAGCTACTTATGATACACCGAGTGCTAGCTAGTTAAAAAAATATGAATAAGTATAGTAACTGCTGGTCAGAACTCAGAATAGTAAAAACTTGTTAGAATTATACCGGTTAGAGTAAAAAACTAAGAATTTTAAAAGAATAGATACCTACATAAATAACAAATATGTATGTATGTAGTTGGTTGGCAAAACTAAAAACGTAAGATAGCTTTCGAGTGCCTCGTAATTTACCCACAGACCTCAATCCGGCACTATTTTTAGGTATGTACATATGTGTTTTATAGTAGCAGCTGAATAAATCGAAAAAATTTGAAAATTCAAGCAAATACTTATTATTGAAGCCTTTAATGAGAATGCAGCTGCGGCATTAATAGTTTCGTATAAATCCGCAATTATGAAATCCGTAGCAGTAACAAGATGTCAATAATACGTTGTATTTATATATCTATTATTATTAATTATCATATGGTCTATTATTTAAAATTATTTATTGTTACTCTCAAGTATTATGTTATATTATATTATTGTATGCGCTGTGGAGTCATCACAAATTCTATATTTTTTCAGCTGTTACATTACATCTACAAACAAAGTTTTGAGACAGACCGAGGAAGAGTGTCTCTTAAACGGTTACTCCGACGAAAAAAACTTGTTAGATCGTTTTTGCAGCACATTCTCAGCTATAAATTTAGTTAGAAAGGTTTTCGTCGAAAAGTTCACGGTTTTTGTAATATTTGCAAAATTCTACTTTTGATCATCTTTGACCCTGGCTGATTAACCACGCAGGTGGTATGCAAAAATTTAATTAACCGAGGAATTAATTTTTGTTTAACTCGTTTCACAATGGGGATTTTTTTTTCGCACCTAAACTAATAAAAGAAAATTGTTTCTCACTTCTTCGTTATATTTTTAATTGGGACAACGCTGAATTTAATGGATAAGAACGACGTAAAACGTAATGTGTTCAACCTACGTTCCAACATTTCTATGAAGAAATAAGTCGTCATTCCCATTGCGAAAAATTTCGTCATACCCGGTTAACAGGTTAAAGTCGGACGAAACTGCTGATAGCGTTGAGGAAAAATAAAAATCTTGTGGAGATGCCGGGGATCGAACCCGGGGCCTTTCACATGCAAAGCGAACGCTCTACCACTGAGCTACATCCCCCACCGTGAAACGAATTTTTAATGAGTGATTTAAAAACAGGATAAAATAGGACAACAACATATATTTATAGTTTTGCATAATCAAATTACATACTAAAACAAAATTAAATTTTTAATGCTTTACACACTTCCACATGATAAACATCATTTTGTTAAAGCACACCTGTTGCTTTGGAACGTGGAGTTGACAAAATATTTTCAACTGAAAATGGATGAAGTCCTTGCTTAAAATAACTTCATAGATGCAAACCGAGGACGTTTGTTTTATTGAGTTGATTTTTATTTATATCGAAACAATTAATTGGATCAGTAAAATTGGATTATATTATTATTTAGCGTGCAAATTCTAGCCTAAATATATAGATTTCACCTCAAGATTTCTAAAGTATGGTCATTTGAGCGAATGATAAAATATTCAATACTCAAACCTTTCTATGTTCTGGGAATTAAAAGTTCTTGGAATTTGTGTGAAGTAAAACTGCATTTCTTCGTCTTTACTTATAAATCTTTTAATGTGAATTTGACAGTCATAAAATGTATAAATTTCGAAGTGGATTAATTAATATTTAACAGTTTTTATTAAAAACCTAGGCCCCACTGGTGAATGAATTATTTTCCTCTATTACATTTTTCTAAACGTCGCATGAGGAGCACGACACGCTCCGCTGGGGAAACGTCAAGTCAAAGGTGCGGTGGTGTGCGTGTGAAGTGCCGTCCCGAGTGACAGCTCCGCGAAATGTGAGGGGCCAATGCACCCGCGCTCGCATCGCACTCGCAGCGAGCACGAGCTTTGGAGTTTGAAGTTTGAAGTGAGCTGTGCAGGGCGCACGACGTCGTCTTGATGCGGATCGGCGCCCGAAATCGGACCTCCACCACGTTCTGGCAGACCTCGAGCGAGCGGACACACCACCAGCCAGCGGAAATGTCGCGGCTAACGTCGAAGGAGAGCACCGAGCGGCAGTACCTCAACGGGCAAAAGGTGCCCCAGCAGCCCCTCGCGAACGGCAAGGTAAATACGCAGGAACCCCATCCCCGGGGCCCCCAACCCCAGCCAGTTAGCACTCAGCTGTCAAAAGCTTGAGAGGTCGATCCGCGACGCGTCAGAGCTCGACGACCGTGTGTCAGCTGTTCCGCTGTTCGTTCTGCGCCTCGGCCTCGCTCGCTTGGGAATTTTTGATTTGTTTATTTTGTGTGAGAAATGCGGATCTAAAAGTGCACTTTTGGTTGACAGTACATGAGTGCAGCGATGGGCTACAATATCGACTGGATCTTTCCCCGGATGCGACACCCTTCCCGCTTTTGGTACATCGCGAGCACGCTGACCGTCGCCGCTGTCGGCCTCTTCAGCAAGCTCATCATAGGTAAATAGAACGATTTGAAAACTGTTTTGATTAAAATATTCCCAAAATTGTCACCGTCGTCGCACCGAGTCTCGATTTAGTGCGGGGCCCTAGCCTTCGGGGTGTTTGCAAGTTTTCTGGCGGGCGACCAAAGAAACGTCTTCGCGCAATTGCGTGCGGTCCCCCGTCGCGGGGCAGGCGGGAATCGCAGCTCGACCGCGAGAAATTTTAACGGATCCGCAGCCGCACAGGTCATCCGCTGTCGTAACAAGCACACGGGAAGCAGTTCCGACGGAATTAGAAAGTCGCCACGAGAGACGTTTTATTTAGAAATTCAAATTAGGGCGGTGACGATCAATTTGCAAATTAACGGCCAGAGAAAGGGTTAATCGCGCCGCAACAGCACCGACCCGTGCTACCGCCAGTGTCACGCAATTGCGGCTGAAATGGATTTGATTGCGTCTTGAATAGCCCCATTGTGACGAATGAATCACTTGACAAAATTAACGAGATCTCCTTTGCGCGTCTGCCAAAATGCGTCTTTGTGCTCTCAAGAAGTGCTCCTGTTCCCAACCACAATAGCCCCGTGGCATGATCTTATCCGTTAGAAATGGGCCCCCCAAGATCGGTCCATCGCCTCCCACGACACGGCCACTTGCACTTGCGGCAATTATCCACGTAACCATCGCCCGGCTGGGCTCAAACTCGACGCTAGAAGTTAGTTACCTGTTGCGCTCGAAAGGTCATTAAGGTATTAATCAGGCCCCGATTATGGAGCTCGACTTTGTTCCGAGGTGCTCAGACCGTTCAGTTGGTGTTTTAGCGCTTCGCCGCGCACCTGGGCCGCCTCACCTGTGGGCCCCAGACGATCAGAATGCGGAAAGCGAGCGCGCATGAAACGAGCACACTTTTTTCTTCAGGTTGTTTACAAACAGTTCGCGCTGACGGCGCAGTTGGAAAATCGGTAGCGTTGCGACAATAAAATTGCGCCAACTCAAATTACTCCACGGCGGGCAGACGCAGTTTGAGGAGATGCCTGGAGGGGCCCTGTTTTCACTTTCAGCGGTGCCTCATTAGCCTAATCAATGTTGCAATGAAGTGAAAAGCCGCCTGACTACATCTGCTAAAACAGAGCAGACTTGATCTTGGAGTGTGCTTAGAATCACTCTAGCGATTAATTATAAGAATTAAGGCCTAATGGGGCACGGGGTCGAAGCTTCAAGAGGCCCCAGCGGATAGTGCGGCAAGTGAATATTTCCTCGTGTAGCTCAAACTCAGTTATGTTTGCGCGCATTTAATTAAACCATGTGCTGTTCCTCAATTTTTTGCGCTTCTTTTAGGCAAACTGCTAGAGCTGTGCACCAGCAAGTCTTAATATATCAGAACTTGATATGAGAAATCAGGGAAACTTTTGCATTTCCACCATCAGTTTCTTATCTTTTCTTAACCTCAGAAACTCGGTCGACACGATATGTTTTTGTAATTTTATGTACCGATTAAGCTGCGCAATTTAAGAGATCTAGATTTATAAAACGTTACGCTATTTAGATATTCGCAATAAATATTCATTCACCTATAAAAGATGAAAAGGTAGAATTATAATAGCAGATTATACAGATTATATGTTGGAGAAAGTGCTAAACATATTACGTATAAATTTATTCAGCTTCAATTTACATACACTGACCGAAAAAAGTATTGGCACACTCGATACTTTTTGAAAAGAAAAGGTCTCTTTTCGTTGGTTGAAAGATGTTCAATAAAATATTATAGTTAGTATATAGATACACTTATCATCTACGTATTATGACAAAAGTATTAGAAATTATTATCTTTTACAGCTAAAAAGAAATAAATAAGTAGAAAAACACCTTTTTTTTAACGAAAAAAGTATTGACACAGCCCTGAAATAAAGCAATATCGCACTACAATAAAATACATCTAACTTCACTACATAGAATAACTCAGTCCTGCACCTATTCACCGTTATAATTAATAATTTGTTCTGCGTTATTGAAGAATTTGCGATCCTTTTATTGAAAGATTATTAAGAAAAATCTGACGATGGGAAGAAAATCAAAAGAAACTACGCCGTCTGAAAGAAAAATAATTTTGAATTTGCATTCGAAGGGAAAATCGCTCAGCACTATCGGGAATATAGTAAGCAAAAGCCGTTTTACAGTGCGGAGTGTAATAAATAGGTTTAAAGGAGAGACACATTTAACAAATCGTGCAAGAAGTGGACGTCCGCGCAAACTTTCAAATAAAGAACAAAGAGCGATTATCAAAAGTGTTAAAAAAAACCCAAAACTAACTTCTTCCGAAATCGCCGCGCAGGTAAAAAGTAATTTTAACAAGGACATTACCTCTAGAACGGTGCAAAATATTATACGCGAAGCTGGCTTCAATTCTAGAGTACCTAGGAAAAAACCATACATTAGTAAAATAAACCAAAAGAAGAGAATAGACTTTGCAAATGAGCATATGAATAAAAATATGGACTTTTGGAGGAACGTAGTGTTCTCCGATGAAAGTAAATTTAATATTTTCCGGAGTGATGGCGAATTAGAGTGTGGCGAAAGCCTAACACAGAATTAAATAAAGAAAATCTCTTGCCTACTGTGAAACATGGGGGTGGTGGGGTCATGGTATGGGGCTGCATGGCAGCAACTGGTGTCGGTGAGCTTGTTTTTATTGACGGGGTAATGGACAAGTTTGTATATTTGGATATTTTGAAAAACAATCTCAAAAAGAGTGCTGAAAAACTTAATCTTTCAAATAACTTTTACTTCCAACAAGACAATGACCCCAAGCACACTGCTCATTTAGTGCGTGAATGGATTCTATACAATACTCCTCATACCTTAAAAGCTTCCCCGCAATCCCCCGATATTAACCCGATTGAACATTTGTGGAATGTGCTTGATAAAAGATTAAGGAAGTATCACATTACCAGCAAAGCTCAACTTAAGGAGGTTATTGCAGATGAATGGCAGAAAATTGAGCCAGAAGTAACCCAGAAGTTGGTATCATCGATGCCCAATAGATTAAGAGAAGTTATAAAAAGAAAAGGATTGCCAACACGTTATTAATTTTAACATTTTTTCATTTTTTTCATAATAAATTGTGAACTGTGCCAATACTTTTTTCGTTAAAAAAATGAATTTGGTTTACTTTAATATAATATTTTTCATCTCCAGAACTTAAGTGCTAAATAAGATTATGTTGTTAAACAATACATAAATAAATAAATGTAATGTATATATAATTTTATTTAAATATTTTCATATAACAGTACTACAAGTACTTAATTCCTAAAAGTGCAATTGTGCCAATACTTTTTTCGGTCAGTGTATGAGGAGTGTATCTTCAATATTAAAATTTTGAATTTTATTCATTTCCGAACTCAGATTGTACTAAAAGCGACGGCTATCCATGAAAAATGGCCCTAAAATATTATTTCTGATCAAAACGTTCTTAAAATGTATGGCTGAAAGATCCGTATCAAAATGAGACATTTCGAATTGATTTGAAGACTACACTTTGTTTTGCTTTAAAACTCTGCTATTTACATTCCATGACTATATCTGATAAAACTTTTATGAATTTCATTATTAGTCTCTGGCCAAAACTTTACAGTATGTCCAAATAAAAAGTGGATATTTTTAAAATGCATCATGTGTCTATTTAAATAAATATTTGCAGGGTTCTGTAACTTAAAAGGAAAAAACGAGACGCTTATAAAATCCATTTTGCGTCTGTCTGTCTATCTGTCACAGACGTTTTTCTTGAAAACGACGAAGTAGGAATTTGAAATATGACACAATGTTAGGTCTCTGTAACACTCATTTTTCGACAGTCAAAGATTATGAAATATCTTTTTGTTTATTTAATGGGGTTCAATTCAGCCTTTTCAAATCGTGTATCATGTGGGATATCGTTTGAAAAAGTTATTTTCAATGATTCCGAAACAATTTTTTTCCAAAATTTTTGGTGAATCAGTTACAAATATATGTATGTATAGCCCTCCGGTTTCTAAAGATAAAATTTTGATTTATTAGGGTTACACAAACACTAATCTGTGTCTGTATAAAAAATTATTTCTGGGACCTTTTTTATAGGAAAATTAATTTTCAACAAAATGTTTTTATGAGACAATTGTTTACATATTTTTTAAACGAGTTATTCAGCTTATATAAAAGAGTCATTTTTTCCATGTCAATTAAATTAGAATAAAAATCTGTTTGCGTCATTCATAGGATTGATCTAGAAGTCTGAAATTTCGGAAGAATTTGTCTTGGATTAAGAGTTAAAACTTTGGCTTATGGGACCAAAAAAAAGCAGTCTAAAGTGCAATTATTGAGATTTCATTAAACCAAACGGTTTTTGCACACTTCATAAATGAGCCGTTCACAGGCCAAATCCATTTACTCCATAAATAAAAAGTTTAGAACGCTGACAAAATTATAAACGTTTAATTTAAAAATTAGTTTTTAAATAAAAATTCAAATAAACTTTTTTAAAACTACATATATTAGTTTTACGTCACATTATTAACACAATTTATTTCCAAAATTAAAAGTTAAGCCTGTATCAGGTGCTTTAACATTGAGATTCAGACACTTTCATAAGTGGAGTTAATCGATTTGACCTTTGAAGGGATCAGATCAAATATTTAGAAAATGTCATCGAATCAGAAATAATCGAATTATGATTATTGCATTTATCTATTTATTGAAATATGCTATACTAAAATTGCTAAACTGAAGATAAGTCTGCTTCTCAGTTTTTTAAATTAATACAATACAATAGTGCATAGAAATTCTTATCGCCACACTGTTCAATGATGGAAAAATCGAATTTCTTTTTTTTTTTAGCTGGAAAATGAAGAAAATTCTTAAAACTGTAAGAAGTCGTTATGCGAAGCTCTAAAATGTTTTAAATATATTAATTGTTGAGGAAATGCTAATGCATGGAAATAACTACATTTCGTTCAGATTTCTACATATAATAAATTTTCAAAAGGTATTTTTCTAAATTTATCAATTTAGTTAATTTAATAATTCGTATAATTGTTCATATAATACTAATGTACTGCAAGGATTTTTTTTTGCTTTTTTATGTCTGTTCTTGCAGAACTTCATAACTCGTGAATCGATTTGGAAGTTAAGGAAATAAATCTATGTATATATATGTGTTTGTATTCTCGGCATTATATCACGAAAACGATTGATCGTAGGTAAAAAATTTTATTGGCTTTTAACTGTGGGCACATAAATTTTAATTGTTGCATTATTTATAATTCTGAATCTGATTGTGGAAAAATAATATTCGAATTAGAAATATAATTTGCAATTAAGTCATTGTCTACAAAAGCTTGGAAATTAATATGCAAAAATGTATTATAACTCAAGTGAATATAGAGGCTCATATTAAATCGTGAGACGTAGAAGAATAAATGAGAGAATGTTGAATAAATCGGTCGAATTAAATAACCACAGATGTTTGTAAACAATTGTTCTGCAGGGTAAATTCATCAGCTGTTAGCATTGAACTCAAATCTTGTTGTTCATGGAATACAATATTTGTAAACATGAGAATAAAAAAAGTGCACAACACGTGGTGAGATATTAAGTTAAGATAAAAGAAACGAGTTTTTCTCAAAACCACATTTATACGATTTATTTTTTGCCCGAACCTAGTCTAGGAATTGCATAGAAAAGTATTTCTCCCTATTTCCTTGAATCGCTATTATATAACTTCGTCATTTTTTAGGATTGCAATACAAAAAATTTGTAAACATATTCTTAAAGGTATGTACCCTGAAACTTTAATAATATATAAAAGAAAAGTTCTTTCAAAACTTCAAACCCTCCTAATTAAAACAAAATTATCCCAGTAAAAGAAAAGAGTAAAAAATTAGCAGCTAGAATTTAGTTAGAATGCTCATACAGTAAACAAAATATTCATTTATTATTACGGCGTGTACGTAATTATGTAAATAATTCAAAACTTTCAAGGATATATTATTGGTTTACGATTTTTATTTATTATATTATGTATACATATAATAAATGTATAACACATATAATATAATAATTAAAATTTGCCTTATTTTTACAAAGCAGTGTTCTGATTTTGAAAACTGAATTCTCCTAACTTCGAATTTATGGTGTGGTTATAGAACATTTTGAAATGAGGTATTTTTGTGCAAGTAATTTCTGGCCAATGTTAAATGCCGGTAAAGTTTATTCTACATTTCATAAAAAACTCGGATTCGCTCGCGTGCTATTATGCCCTAAGCAACAAGATTTGTTTACAAGTCTTAAGCGCGAATAGTGTAAATAATTCATTTAGCATTAAAAGGGCCTCGCAGAAATTGGGGCAAGGAACTTCGAACCCTTTAATTAGAAGTTAGCAGTTGACCGCCGATGCATTCGAGCACTGCGCCAAAACAAAATGTTGTTGCATCCCTTGTTCCGTGAATTTACCCGCAACGAATTCTAATAAAGTGGAACTCATACGACTGCCGCGGAGTAGGAAGTTAGATGCGATAAAGCGCCGCCAAGGTTTAATTGGCCTTGAGAAGGATTTACGCGTCGCCTTGAACTGCTTCCCGGCGGAAGAACAACACTCTTCGGTGTTTCTTTCTGCATGAAGCACTGTTGACGAGCGCGTTGACGTAGCACCGTGTAAATTTATCTCTATCGGATTTCAATCACTTACAGCGACTGCCGCACCTGTGGTAAGATATTGCTGCGGAAATCCAATTATAAAGTAAAACACAGCACTCGAAAAAGCAAGGGTTAGGGAGTCGCATAAGTCTGCCTGCGTTCGGCAGACGAGAACTTTGTTTACGGTGTGTCCCATAATTTGCTCGATGTTTACTACTTTAGATACTCTGATTTACTAAGTAAACAATGACTCACTTCTGCAGTTTGCTTCAATAAAACGAAAGTTTTCAACAAGCGACGGCTGGTGGATGCGGTGAAAAAGCGGCCCAAGGGTGTTCCACTAGTCACAGTTTCAAATCACCACTCTTGCTTTGATGATCCAGGATTATGGGGCGGTATGTAATTTTGATGTGTTTTTAGTAATTATTTCTATCATCCCGTTAATTCGCAGGAACGCTTCCTCTCAAGGAAGTTTGCTCAAAGAACTTCATACGATGGTCGCTAGCGGCGCACGACATATGCTTCACCAACAAGTACCACTCACTATTTTTTATGTTTGGTAAGTGCTCACAAAATATAGTGACAAAAGTGATAAATTTGCGAGAACCCTTTTTGAAAATGCCAATCAAGAAAACTATTTTTATTTTAAAGACTAAGTTTAGTTCTTAACCTACGGAGCGCATGTTGGGTCTTTTTGACACTACACCGTACGGACCTCATTTTCCATAATATTTTCTGTAAAACTTTTACCTCTTTGCTCAATATTAAAAATTAAGAGTCGCGGTAAAAATATTATTCGATATTATCCTTGGCGCGGAATAAAGTATGATATTTAGACATCTACAAGCTAAATGTACGCGTTTCCTTGAGAACCTCCTCCTTTTTTTCCGTTGGTTAAAAGCAATAAAATGGAAAATATTTCTCGTAATAATGTTGTGGTTTTCTCCTCCGTAATCTTGATTACAGTGTACAGTTACAGATATCTGCCATGTGAATAGGCCTATCAAATCAAGTTGTTAGTATATAATTATTATTAATTTATTATTATTATTTAATTTTTCAGCAAGATAACAATCCCAAACACACAGCTAAAAAATGCCAAACCTCTCTTAAAGTCGACCGCAGAGTATTTCTACATAAAACCTTATTTTGACCCTGCAATATTATTAAATAAACAAAATATATACAAATTGGAATATATTAGTTTACTTACATTTTATCTAGAAAACTTCATCTTCATGATAGCACTCATGTGATCGAGTGATTTTTCGATGACAATCGACTGAAATTTAAACGATATCGTATTACCAAATGCGAATTAGTCGATATCGACAGAAATCGACATCGAGTCGAGATACCAAATATGGACCTGATTTTATTTCTGTACAAAATGTATCTAAAGCATTAAAATCTAAATTAAATAATAAGGGTTAAAAGAAATAAAATGGCATTAGTTATAGTTTTGTTTTAGTATAGTATATTTTGCAGTTTAATAAATAAGTTGCATTTTTCGGCATTAATAGTAATAAACTGCAGTTTCCGGAAACAGATATGCTAATGAATACGTTAATTTTCAGGGAAATGCATTCCAGTCATCCGTGGTGCAGGAGTTTACCAGCCAGCAGTTGATGTTTGCATACAAAAGTTATCTCTAGGCGATTGGGTACACGTCTTTCCCGAGGGCAAGGTGAACATGTCGAAAGAGTACATTCGACTAAAGTGGGGAGTGGGTCGCATAATATATGAGTCTCCCGTTTTACCTGTTATTATTCCCATTTGGCACGAGGGCATGGACACCGTTCTACCAAATGAGCCACCTTACTTCTTAAGATTTGGAAAGAAAGTCACAATTAATGTCGGCAAACCAATTGAGCTTAGGGATTTTATTGAAGGCCTGAAACAACGAAATGTTCCAGAACCAGAGGCAAGAAAGCTCATTACTGATAAAATTCAGGAGGAATTACTGGTAAGATTTTGTGATTTTTGTGTTTATTTTGAGATTTCGTACTTACACTCATTCGTTAACGTGTTTTACCTCCAAAATTATTTTAGTTTAGTAAAAAATAAGAAATAATAGCCCATGTACATGAATAGCAGAGCCCTAATCAACGGATAAGTCAAGAGATAAGAAAAAGCTAATTCATAATGCCCCATATGTAGATAAGATTCTTATTACTAAAGCCAATTGACTTGCGATAAAGCCAATACCAGATATGAACATTGCCATAAATAAATAACAAAAATGGTCTCCAATAAGACGAATCAATTATAAAATAGGAAATTTTCAGATTTATAATTTTTATAGCAACTTCCATCAACATCCGACGAATTGAAAGCGAGATTTGTCCAAAAACCATATTTTTGTGACTTTTGACTTTAAATTTCTTACAATACTGGCTAACTAGGTTTATCCGGCTTGCTGGGATTTTTTAAGATTTTTTGTTATACCTAAAATTACTGTATATAGTAGCTGAAGAGCTGATGTTTTGTATGTAGTTAGGGTCCGACTTCCTTAGATAGTAAAATTTCTCTTATATTTTTTGGGATCAAAGTTCCCTTTTTTGTAGATACATATACCTTTTCGGAAATTGGTTCACACCTTTTAAAATAAAGGCTATATTTTTGGGAATTGTTTCAAAGATAATTATCATTTTAACAGAATTTTATTTTATATAATGCATGGATAATAAAAAATAAGTTCTTTACTAAGCACTTTTATTTAACTTGAGGTGTATAGCGTCAGATCAACACAAAATTTGTATACCAAAAAGTTATGAAACTTTGCATATAATGTGCTCGTGTTTGTAGGTGGATTCCACCCACGCTATTTAAAGCCTTTCCTATTTTTTTTTTTTTTCATTTTATTCATTTACAAGCTAAATGCAATGTTTTAAACTTTCAAAATCAAAACACCGATCAAAAACGTTTATATTAAATTAAAATTGACAATACACTATTTAAAAAAACAATTTTCGAAAATATTCCACTATCCCATGAATTCATTTTCCTCTACATTTCTTGTATTTGAGAATTTTCAGTTTCCTAAAGCTATTTAGATCAACTCTTTAATCCTTTGAAATTAGATTTTTCTGTCGCCATAATTTTTCCCATATTTTTAAAGTCTAATTATCAGAACAAAAATTAGTGTATTTGTTAACAGCGTCAATAAAAAATAATTTTAGGGTAAAGTCAAAAATTGCGAAAAGAGAAACAATCAAATTTTATTTATATTATAATAACGATGTAGCGCAGGAATAAGTACAATTTAGAAAAGGAATTTTTTCAACAATTCTGGTGTTCCTGCTTTCTGATTTTATACATAAAATTTTTCAGATTTAGTCGCAAATAGTTTTAGATTAGTTACGTTTATTCGTCCAAAACTTTATCAACAATAATAGAAATCTATGAAAATGGACATGCTTTATATAATAAATTAATTGGTCTGAACCGTATGTATAATTTGCAAGAGCCTTTATTGATTTGTAGACTTATGATACGCCATTAATGAACGCCAGTCGAGAAAACAACTATGGGTGATAAAAAATCTGTGTAATGACTAAAAAATATACTTTTTAAAATATTTACGCGCATAAATTAAACCACTTTAAATAATTTCTTTTCAGATTTTACGCCGAGAAACCGAATCACTTCATCAAAGGTGTTGACCACTGTAAATTTAGTACGCTTATAAATTTCCTGCAGATTGTAAGATTTATTTATTTCAATAGATAAATTATTTTATCGCCAACTCAAGCCTAATTAGTTTTAAGAATTTAATTTTCAGAAATGACACAAAACTATTGCTGTAGCATGTTTTTGTTTCTTCAAAAGTAAAACAAAAAGAAGGTATATCAGGAAATTTTATGTTCTTAAAAATCGTTACAGTGTATTGTACCTTTAAGCATAAGAAAAAGTCTTCTTAAAAGCACTCGAAAATAATGAAAAATGATTGTAAAACACCTCAGGGTGTCCACCAAAAGAAGCATAATGTGAACATTTTATTTTATACAAAGTAAAGACTTTTGCTGTAGCCACGGTGATTTATTTCCTTCAGTAACTTTAAGTACTGGGGAGAGTTAACAATTTTATACTTAAGCCGTACCAGCCGATAAACGCATCTCTTTCAATTTAGCTTGTCTCTTTGATCCGTCCACCTTGCTGGCAGGTTTACTCGACACTGATTCAGTTGACCTACACTATGGGTATTTTCTTTTTCATCTGGGTTTAAAACCAATATTTTTAAATTCTTCTTGAAGCTGAACTGATGGAATTTACTAAAACAAAGCTCTAGATTTTTATAAAGCTGTAGGAGTGATATATTTTATAAGCAGAATATACTTTGCGCATGAGCTGCCATTTTCTATTTAGTTCCATTTTAGCGAAAATTGAGATAACTGCATTCTTTATTGTATTTGAAATCACAGTCTTATAATTACAAATATTTAATGGATATAATGATTGGCGATAAAAATTCTGTTTCATCTTTTGCTTGAATCTTTCACTCTAAATAAAGAGTTTAATATTCAAAAATCGTGATGTAATCTATGAAAAATATTTTTTAACAAAATGTGGATAACTATTTGAGTAATTGGATGCGACTTGACGTGAGCTCATTTCAACAATCATGCTGTATAAAATCTAATTTTATTTGCAAATATATTTAAAAATTGATGGTACTATTTATAATTCTTAGATTAATAAGGTGGTTGTATTGTAATCTTTAATATTTAAATTATGTTATGTTTCTTTGAAAATGCGTAGATACAAATTTAGAGACCACCTGGTGGAAATATTTCGCTCATGCGAATGTTATATGTTATAATTTGTAGATTTCTTACAAGAGATAATAAATTTTAGTTTTTATTTTAAATCGAAGGATCAACATGAAAATATGTCGGTGTAAGTGTTAGTAATTAAACTTGCGCTGGATATATATATAATAAATAGTGAAATAGTGAAGAAAGCTTTAGACGTTTTAAGCAAGGAAATGAAATATTCTGAAACTTTCATTGAAAAACCATATCTGAAATTTATCCACCGAAAAATTAATGAAATTGAAATGGCAGGGATGTAAAACATTTTCGATTGAATAGATCTATTAATCATTGCAAGCTGCATCTAGACGATTTATTTTAAAAAGTTTTATTGGAAATGATGCAGTTCGGTAAAGTTATGCAATTGGGTAAATGACTGCTACAAATTCGAAGACGTTAGCCCTACTTTAATAAGAAAATTATGCAATTATAAAAAGAAGAACAGCGAATGTGCATAACAATCAGAGTTTAGACAGCTTGTGTTTTGTTGTTCTGTTTCTATAATCTATGAAACATAAATTTTGCTAATCAAAAATTTTCCTCGAAGCGTATCATGCTTGACTTATAAAAATTTAAAATTGTATTTTTGATATTGCTAGGGTTCAAACTATTCTTACAATAGTAAATATAAGAAATTAAAAAAAGTAAGCTGATAGGGCGATGTATGTACAAATAACTGAAAATTTCAAAATTATTTTGATAACTTCAGGAAACAGACATTGAGTATTTTGAATTTTATCACAAAATCACAGAACAAGTTAATTTGTCAGAATTTACCATTCAAAAACATTTTAGGTGCTTGTTTTAAATCTTTACAACCCGCAAATAAATTTTTAATTGAATTTAACTTTATCTTTCCGGCTGAGCAATAATTACATTTATTTTTATTAATGTACTATTATCGTACAAAATGTAAATAAAATTGTTAGGATAGTTGTGAGAAACATAAATTGTTAAAGGACTTTAACTTTTTGAATTTTTAAGAAGCGATTAAATTTTGTTCTATTCCAAACCATGTACGAAGTAAATAAGGTTTCATTTTATTCCAAAATAAATAAAATAAAGGAAAGAATGAATTGTTCATGCAAAAAGCATTTACAATTCATTCATAAAATGTTCTAACAGCTTTCTTCACTTTCACCATCGCAGGAAATTATAAGGCTCTAGGATTAATTTTGCAAAGTTGCCAAAACGATATTAAAATGAATGTTGTGACGAATAGTTAATTTATGTTGCATACATATATCATAATTGCAACTTTTAGTGAAACTCTTCTTTTGGTGGAAGTCTACAATAGGAAAATATGATACAAAATGTCTTTCCATGTAAAATTTTTGTAATAAGAAAGACGGCATTTTTCAGGAAAAAAAAGCAAAAATTATTGTCACAAAAGCGGTTTTCGAACGAAAATGTTGCAATTGTAAGCGTAAAACTCAATTAAAAAATTCGAATGTGATCTTGAATGTTTATTCACACTGCTTAGAGTTGTAATTTTCTAGTTGATATTTGGCATCGGAAAAGAATACCACTCTTCGCCGTGAAAAAAGCAACAGATTTTACAAAAAGAGTTTTCAGTTGTAAAATGTGACTGGTAGCTAGTCAATTTGTATGGGTCCTTTACTAGATTAAAAATAAAGAGCGAGGTAAGACGCGAGTCATAAAACACGTATGTGTAGCGTAGGAAAGTAGTACAAGAATCAATGTGTTTTAAAACATTACGTGGCTATTTGGGATAGGCTAGTAATTGTCCTTGGAGTATTTTTCTGTAATTTATACGATGATTTTATTTTACACAGGGTACCTATATTTTACTTTTAAACAATTTTCTACTCCGTGATGCGGTCATTATACTGTACTCAATGTATATTCGTATTGCCAATGTTGAACCGCTTCAATTGGTTTTTTCTTTTTACTACAAAGAATTTTATAATCCTGCAATATAAATGTAAACAATTATAAAGATGTGCGAAATATACATTTCTATTTGAATAATATTTTCATTGTTTTATCTAAAATCTATCGGGGTATTAAATTCCTAGTTATAAACTTTGAGTCCATGTGTTTTTTTCTAACCGAAAACAGATGAAGGATGAAAAATGATTGCTTGTTGTAAAAGTAGTTTTTTAATAAAATAATAAAAATATAAACAAGGTCAAAATCAAGACAATTTGAACAGAATGTTTAAAAGTTCTAACTTTATTTTGGAACTTGTAGGCCTTTTCTCAGGATCGCTGTTCCAGCATTTTGTGTACAACTTCTCAAACTTATCGTCGGCATACTTAAGTTTTTCCTTGCGTATTAAAGAGGGCATCTCAAAAACACTTTTTAAACCAGTATTATCAACTACTGGACTTATCTTGTTGACACTGAAAATTTCTTTGTTATTCTCAAAAAAATGTTTAGTAATATCGTTTGAATTTTTGAGTGGTGTAAGACTTTTGATGACGTTTCGAACGTTCAGATTTAAAGGCCTTTGAGATATTTCGCTCCTCTCGACTTGATGTCCGGATGAATTGAATTTATGACTTATATCTTTGAAAAGTTCCCTTCTTTCTTTTCTTTGCAGAGCATGGCCTGTTCCTAATTTGTTAAGATCTAGAAAACCTTCAACACTATTTTCTGCAGACTGATAAGATGAAAAATTTTCACATAAGCAGTTCTGATGATTTCTTTTAGGTGTTAAAAGAACTTTTGAGTCTTGCTTACAATTGGGTCGTAAATTATGTTTTACCACCCTGTAAGCAACGCTTTGATTTGAATCAATGTATGCAAACGGATACTTTCCAGATTTTATTTGCCACATCGTAATTCCTAGGGAATAAATATCAGCAGCTGTTGAAATTTTGCTTCTTTTCAACGCTTCCGGAGGCATATAACGAACTGTACCCTGTAAATACGAATATTTTTTTAATCGCCTAAAATAAAATGTAAAATAAAAATTAAAAAAATTAAATATATATTTCTCACCAACATTTTCGGTGATCATCTCAAAAAACCATTTAAGTACTGTTTTATACTGGTTGATATATTGGAAGAAAGAAAATATTTCTTCTGCTTAACAAAAATTATTCTTATAGTTACCGTCGCATGATTTTCAGTTTCACTGACTTCATCCAATTTTATAGATGATCCGAAATCACAAAGTTTACAAATGTATTTGATTTGCCAGTGAAATTCTTTGCGAACGACAGGAAACGCAACCAACACATTTTGGGGTTTTACATCCAAGTGAATTAAACCATGCTGGTGACAATGTTCCAGAGCGCTTGATATGTCCAACGATATCCTAAAAAGAGCAAATGTACTACGATTTAGATGAAATATTTACTATTAGTACAAAATTCTGTGGAAGACGGGTATCGGAATGCTATCTAGAACCGACTGAAGACATTGCCCAGGAAACCTCTCCATTATAACCACGTTGTATGAATCTGTTAAATCTACCTTTAAATTATTGCAATTAAAAATCCATAACCACACAAATTATTTTATTTACTTTGTAAATTTCAATAATATTTTTGTGGCTCCAACCTAAAATATTTGCTTCACTCTTAATAGTAAGCATCTTTGGCTTTGCTCTGTTATCCAGAATTTTCACTGCTACTTCTTTCCCTTCCGAAGTAAATATGAAAAGTAATTTTTAGTAGTATATTATATTTTCATAGTATTTTTTATTTACCTTTATAGACAGCTTTTATTACAGTGCCGTAAGTTCCTCGCCCTAAAATGCTATCACTTGATGTGTGGGTTAATAAATTTTGCATTGCTGCAGCTCTGTTTGGAGAATCCACACTTATTTCACTTTTTGGCAGTCTCAAAGTGGGGGTAGCCCTGATAATTGTAAAGTTTTTATTTACCATTTAAAGTTTTAAGGAAACGAGTATTTTACATTATGTCCCACGCTTTTGACGCAATAACCAAGTTTCTGTTGAATTGTTTAACTTTGAAGTAGGCTAAAATCCTTGCCAGCCACTACCGATTTTTTTTTTTATTTATAGCAAATTGAGAAAATCTGGTATAAAGCTGTTAGCAAATTAAAAAAATATTGCTTGCAAGTAATTGATACCATGTACTAGAAAAGCAAAATGTACATAGTTTTTGGTTTAATTTATGTATTGTAATCAAGTGTTTAAGCATCAAAAATTTCGTCACCAAAGTCATTTACTTTCAATTTTCATGAACTAACTAAAACTGCTTAAGAATATGTGTAGAAATATTTTTCCTATCCTAACTTGAAATTCCTTAAGTTAGACTAAATAACGAAAATCTGGATTATATTGATGTTAGACTAAACTTCAAACAAAACAAATTATTTATTTCTACATCCATTTTGCGAAAGGGGAATTCAAAATTTAGACTTTTAAAAATAAAAAGGTTGAATGATGCTTGGTTCATCTGTGTTTTAGTTAGCATTCGTTTTCTACAGCTACGCTGACAGGAACGACGAATTTCTGTTTGGCCGATTTACCACATTCGAACTTTAGAATTTATTTTTGTAGACTAAGGTTGTATTTGGCGTTCCTCAAGGTAGTTATTTGGGTCCCCTTTTAGTTCATCCTGTCTATTGACAATATATCGCGTCTTTTAAATAATTGTAGAATTTTGCGCTGCGTATTTACTTGAATAATTCCAATAATTTTTATTTATTACAACATACTTAAACACATTCAGGAAATTTAATTTTAATTTAAGGAAATTACTGATCCGAGTAATAATTTCAGTCGATTTTCCTAACCGAAAAAAACGATTGTTTTTAAATGCAGGCATTAGTCAAAAAAGTTCAAGATAATTTCAAAGCAACTAAAATCAAAAATGTATATACATACATATATCAAGGCCATGGTTTCCGTATGGAAATAAAATCTGGCTATTTTAAGATCAATTAGGTTGATGAAGATATCGCACATGCAAATATATTTTAATATAACAATTTTAACTTTACGTGTGCCACGAAACAAATAAAACTTTTAATTATTTTCAAAACGCTATAAAATGACGTGAACAGTGCTGAAAAACTCATTTGATTTTATGGAAAACAATTTTTTATAGTGCATAACAAGGCTTATCAAGTATTTATTAAAAAATATAAATAACGTACTGAAACGTTAGACATGCACCTCCAATTCGCCGTCTGCTCTGTAACCTTCGAAGGAAATGGGTTCTATTCTGATTTAAGTGTAACGAGGTGCTATTTTGGTAGCTACCATACTTTCCAGAGAAACACGTTCGAAGGGAATCGGTGCTGAAAATGGGACAACTTTGCCAGCTCCACAAGGATCACTCTGCTCTTAACGAACTTCCATTCTAAGGCTATGCGCACATTTGACACAGATAGTCACGCAATCTAGCTCGCTAGGAGGGAAGGGGGTCTACAGATTAGAGGAGTTGGGCTTTGACGACGATAATCAATTGCCCGATTGCCTTATTTATGATGAATATTTATTGTAATAAGTTTAGCCGAAATTGCATGACATTTGGAATTTTCGTTTTGCTTACGGCTCGCATTGTCCCAGTAGTTCGAAAAAGGACCATACGTGAAATCGGAGTTTATTTGCACCTGAGTCGAGTTCCGGAGCTCGGTGATGGTGCTGCATGAGTCCGGATTCATTTGTTAAAGTCAGTCAAAACTTTGCGACGGTTAAACGAGTTAAGTTTTCTCTACCACCGACCCACCGACTTCCTGCGTACCTTGATAATGGCTTCGGCACCAGGGCACGGCCGCGGACCAGGAACACATAAAATTCGAGTGTGAGTTTGTATTCGTAATTGAAAGAGAAGACCGCGGTTTTTTAGCGATAAAGGTGAAATCCAGCCGAAGGTTTCCTTATGCTCGAATCCTTGCCTGACTCCTTCCGCCGAGGGCAAACCCTTTCGGAAATCAATAGAATGCATAGAATACGCCTCGATAGAGCCGCGGGGGAGGCTTCCCGCTTTTTTTAGTAACGTATGAGTGCACTGCTCGGCTTCTTTTCACAACTTTGCTGTTTGGTTTGGCCAGTGTTTGGTTTAAGTGCAGAGGCAGAAGATAGGCATCTTTTAACCTGGCTAGTTTCAGTTTTGTGATACTTTCAGATAGTCGCAAAAATTTCAAATTTCAAATATGTCCGTTTGGCGTAATATGAAAACGAAGTGAGTGAATCTAATTGAGTTGTTGTTTTGGTTTAAAACAAACCCTCTGTTTTCATGGTAATAAATATATGTATTGAATTCAATGAAATTAAAGATGTTTACACACAAAGTCACCACAAGTTGCTGTGATACACAGTGTTTGGTTGTTAGATTCATAATGGCAATTTGCATAAAATTTTACATACATATGTTTCGTGAGTCTAAATGTCAATGTAATGACTACTTTCAAAAGATATAAATGTGATTGTAGTAGGAACATAAATTAAAATCAATACAAATTAAGAAATTCCCAGAGTTGTGCAATATTTAGTAAAATTCTGAATTTACATACGACCAGTTGTACTGAATTTGAAATTTAGAAAAATTAGCTCTCAGGTCCAATTATTCAAGCAGTTTTATTTACATACATAGTTGTAAAGTTTTGATTATATTTAATTCAATAGGAAAAATGCAAAATTATACGTTTAATCTAACTCTTAAATGAAAAAGTTAATGATACTACTGCTATTGCAAAAAAAAATTAAAAGTGAAAGGAGATTTCTATAGGATTTTTTTTTAAGCGTTAAGGAACTCGCAACATGATTTAAATTAACTCTACATTTCTTGCTGAATCTAGTGTAACGCTTCAAGGCTTCTTTAGGGAGTGAGTTAAGTGTGCGACTGTGGTTTCAACATTTTGTTTTCGAACGTATTACAGGATTTGACAATTATATAAGACTCTTTAAATAGGCTACTAACCTACAATGAAAAAAGTCTATAATCTAGAAATTTTTGAAAATTTGAATATTATCATTTTATATTTAATCTTATTTTTCCCCAAAACATCATTGTACGAATTAACTGATTTGCTATCTAAGCAAAACTCCTATACTTTCAGAACTAAAGTTACTCAGTGTAATGAACGAAGATCATAACTTAGTAATGTTAAAGTGGCTACGCAGTGTTTTTAAAAAATTTTAAAAATTGTTTACACTTGAAAAAATTCAATAAGAAATCTCCAATTGCTTTTCGCAATTAAACAAATAAATTTTGTTGCTCAGTTCAATGCAACCATTATACTCACTGGAAGCAAAACAAAATTTAAATTTGGAAAAACTAAAAATAAATTTATTACTTAATTGAGAATTGGATTTAGCTTTGCATCAGATTGTAATCGATCATAAAGTATCCTGAAGAACAGTTGGTCGGTCTTTCACTTTTCACTAGAAATTATTACACTATTTTTTCTTGCTTTCCAGCGGAAGTATGCAAAATATTGTAAACGAATTACTATATAATTGAAGAGTTAATTTAATTTTCACTGAGGTTTACTACTTCTAAACCATGAAAAAGTATGTTTGACAAAAATATAATATCGTTCGACTTAGTGCCTAAACAAACTTTTTAAATATAGCACTACGTTAGCAATTTTATCCTTAATAACTTAGTATAAAGAAACTTTTGCTTTAATCGCAGTCGGAAGTAACAATCAGTTTTTCTTTATTTTTAATCGATTCCTTTCATTACCAAGGAAGTCCTTAGATATTTAGACAAAGAATGCAATTAAATACTAACGTAAGTTTGCACAAAATCGGCACATTGGAAATACCAAGGAATTCAATTTTAAGATTTTTGTGGTTGTTATAACAAAATTAATTGCCCTATTTGTAATAATTAAATTATCAGTTAATAACGATTTTATAAACTATCATGCAATATTAAAATTTGGTATCTTGGTAACAACTTGAAATATGTGAATAAATACTGAGTTTTGCAAAAGTTGTAAGTAATATTTTTCTCTCTTGTATTTCTTAGTCAATAAACATCGTTACGAAATCTTTAATTGGTATGCCATAAATTTTTTTACGAAATGCAATTAAATATACCCATATTGCATAAATACATAAAATAGAACTTATAACCCGTCTAGTTAACAACATTATAGTATAATTAATCAATTGATTTCAAATTAGTAATTAAAATAAAACGCAATTTTTTAAAATAGTAGTCATAGGGCGGATTTTGCTATTGTCCTTTCCTTTTATATATGTTTTTAGGTGTTTAGGCGCTAGGTGCGAACAAAAAAAGTTACATATTTAAAACAACTTTAAAATGCATTGTTTGTATTATTTCGTAAGCTCAAATTTATGTTTCAAAACTTTATCTTTTATTGTTTAAGGATAACAACGTCCGTGAGGACAACACATCGCATGAATGCACTTCTTAATGAGTCAATACAATCAGGAAAGAAAAATCAAGTTGTGAAAAATAAGAAGGAATCAATTGAAATCGAGGAAGAGGAAGAGGAGGAACCACGGCTGGATATTGTCTTCCTAAGAAAAAATTTTAATATGGAAAAAGTTTTCAAGCTATTGGAGACAACTATCGAAGAGCGATTTCAGTGGGATCGATCCAATCGCACGTATGATCCTTGGAAATCGGTTCAATTGGCACAGAGCTTGGCTTCTGATATTAAGGATAAGGTGAAACAATTAAAGTATAAAAGGTAATGCGTTTTCCTTATAAGGTTTTAATTTAATTAAACCATAATTTATTGCAGGCATCGTATCGTTTGTATTTTATCTATAATGGAAAAACTGCAACAAGGCGTAGACTACAAAATGGGACATATCATGGATCCCAAAACAGATAATTTTACGACTCATACGTATGAACGTGCAAGTTATTTTATTATAGCTACTGTTTTTCTAGTTCATAAAGATTAAATTTGTTAAATTATATTTCATACAGTTGATTAGTAAGATTGTTATAATTATTAAAATCCGTTAATAAAACTAATATTTTGCAATTTGTGGCTAAGTTATTCTAATAACAGAAATTGATTTATAATTTGGTTTTTTAAATATTTTTATTGCGATGACGAAGGATATAGTAGTAGCACCAGGGATCAATTTTTCAATCACTTTTTGTAGCTTTTGGGCCTGCTTTACATCGAAATTGCGATTTATGTTAAACGACATTAAATTCTGAGCACAGAGGGTGTATTTAAAATATCAGAAAAAGAATCAATAATTTGTATGCAGGTTACTAAATTTTAACTTTCCATATTACATTATTCTTTTAATTTTACTTCTATTATTGTAAAATTGGTCTTAGAATTCATATTTTGAAGAATTTAACAATTTTTCAACAAATTAGTAAAAGTGTTTAGTTTTAGTCTGTCCATTAGGTTTTTTTTCGACAGTATATCGAAATAATATAATTGTTGTAATATAAAAAAAAATTTCCTACTTTTCCTACTTTTACAATATAATGATAAGATCAAAAGCTACGAAAGTTATTGCCTCCGCATCATGTTTGTAAAATAATTGATTACTTTTGAAATAATTTTTACTAAAATGAGTAATTGGAACAGATTTTTATTATCACTAGGTACTGCTATCGTAATTGGAATGGTGATGGTAATTTGGAGTGATTTGTGAATGTTAACACTTTTTTGTACAATTGAAATAAAAATAAGACATACATTATAATTATTTCATTACTATTTTAATTGCAATGTATAATGACAATAGATAATTGCAACGAAAGCTTTATTCTTAGTTAGTTACAATTACCTAAGTAATTAACTCTACATTACCATTACCATTACAATTTAGATTGAAATAATAATAATGAAAATCTATTTCAATTACTTGTGTTCATAATTTGTAGTTTTAAAAATTGAAGGAAATCACTTTATTAAGTATTTTTCCAATTTTCAATTGAAGGTTATCTAGGATGAAATACATTCTGCGAAGGGTATTATATATTCAACCTTTAATTAAATTTTTTTTCCTTTTCGGCTAAAACTTACAAGTTACGCAGCACGTTATCTAGTTATCCGCGAGAAATCCAATTTATCGGCATGACTGTGCAGCAGCATTTTGCTCCCATTCCAAAGATTTTCCCCAAGTCATAGCAAATTTTGCCACGCAATTTTGTGAAGGCTGAAAACGGCGAGTTTATTTTTAATGAAATTTAATACCATCTAAATTGGGAATTCTCAACGCCTTTCCGAGAGTTCGAGTGTTCCATAGGTGTGACATGTTTTAATCAAGATTAAGCGTAACACTAAACCTTTTAAGACGAGCTCTGAAGTAGTGCCTTCTCGGGTATCTGGTTAAAGTTCCATGTCCAAACGACTGGGGAAAATCCTTTTAAGAAGGTCAGAATTAATGGAACAACGTTTGCCGTCATTAAATTAAGAAAGGACTAGCAGGCATCAGATGCTCCCGGGAAGATGACTGATGACCTCCTCGTTCCCTTCGGGGTGGGCTCCTGTTTGTTTAGTCATGTTTACCGCCAGGTGATTAATTTTAATTATTAGTGTGCTCCGGACGTGAACATGTGTAGCTCCACTGTGCGATGTAACATCGTTTTTGAGAAATCGGATAAAGACAATCTTGCGAGCCGAATGGCCACTTCGACGTGTGGTTGTGGGAGTTTGTCTCCTGTTTTGCTGCTCCCGAGATTTGAATAAGAACGCAATAAATTTTGATAAGAACCGCCTTCAGCCAAAGGGTGGAAGAAATATGTGAAGGATTCTAAGGATAATGGCACTTGGGTTGATCTCTACATTGCATCTTGAAATGGAGCAGACAGAATGATGGTGGTTACCTAGACAATGAGGGCATGAATATCGCTAGGTCACGTTCTTTCAATAGATCTGCGAAAGCGACATTCTCATAAATATGTATGCTTATTCGAAATAGATGAACATTTAGAAATTACTATAAAATATCAAAGGATTCGATTTATGTTTTGGTTGCTATAGAGGTAATATCTAGCGCCAGGCACGTACACAGAATAAAATTTTGGATTTTTGTGATTTAAGGTTGACCTTGCTTTTACTGAATATTATTATATTATATTACATATACTTTTTTCCACTTTCTTTCAATGGTGAATTTTTCGCAATTTCGGATAAATCTTAATCTGAAAGAAAAACATTTATTTAAATCTGAGATTTTCCTTAGCTACATCATAATCTTTCGATTGCTACGTGATTATCCCTTTTATACACCCTAAATAGAAATTTATTTGTCTGTCTTTTAAATATGGAGCTACTGGTGGGTTTTCTTGCAGGTGAATGATTTTATATATTAATAATTTTCTTCGATTTTTAATACTTTCAGAGATTGTGATTTTAATGTTAATTAGAAGTGTGAGGATACCTATAATACGTTTTGTAATTAACCATTGTTTCTAAAATTGCAGTATTTCATCGTCTGGATTATACGTTATATGAGGATAAGTGTGCTCAAAAGCGAGCTAGGACAAATAAGAATCTAAATTTGTTGTCGTTTTCTAAGAGACTTAGCGTCCAAATTATAATATATGTAAATACATTTTTTTCAATGTTTCAACTACCAAAATTATACCCTGACCTCCAGAATAGGTTCTACTTGGTTTCGTAAATTAAATTGTTTTAATGTTTATGTTAGGAAACTTCTTATCGACAATTTATTAAACTGTATTTTATCAAGTTTATCATTTTAATCTATATCTATGTATTAATAAAGAGAGTGACTATTTTCACCTTAAAAAACGTGAAACCAGAAACCAGAAACCAGAAACCAGAAAAAATAAATTCATTCAAATTACAAAATGCCTATTAACTAAAGATTTTCCTTTTACAAAATGCCTACTAACTAAAGATTTCTCCTTTTACAAAATGCCTACGAAATAAAGATTTTCCTTTTACTGTGAATTTATTTTTTCTGGTTTCTGGTTTCTGGTTTCTGGTTTCACGTTTTAAGGTGAAAATAGTCACCTCCATTAATAAAATTGAAGTGTCTGTCTGTGATTTAAAAAAAAAAATTGTCATTGTATAAGCTCATATGGTTATTTACGTGATATGCAAAACCATTCTATTATTTTTACAACTTTTGTCTGTCCGTCTGTTTGTTTATTCACTATACAATTATTAAACACCGGTGCTTCGATAGCGACCAAAATTTGCAACATAGGGCGCTGGAAAACCCATGTGGGTTTTAGAAATATGGGTAAATGGTGACTTAAAATTTTCAATTTCAACTAAAAGCGTTTTGAACAAAAATTGGTATTTCGGTAGTATTTTATGTCTTGGACGTTACTTGAAAACTAGCTTATTGAAGTCAAATAAAAAGTCAAATAAAAGGTAGTCCGGGTAACGCCGGGAACGGCTAAGCTAATAATAAATAAATAAAATTAATAAATAATTCTCTCGATTCTTTTTAATATCTACATAGGCCGCAATTGGGCCCTAATTATTTAAACGTGTGCCATTTTAGTTTTTTGCAAATAGGTTTTTTTTTAAAAGTTTCCTTTATTACCACGTTAAAAATTACTGGAACAAAGTTATCATAATCGTTCAATTCCTAATACAAATCGGATATGGATATATCTGGTCTGTTCTAAAACTGACTGATGGTTTGGAATTAACTTATATAGCTTTTGGTTCTTGCTATCTCTTTGTTATGATTTTGCAATTAAGGATATACATATTTTATCTTCTAGAAGCTTAAAATGGCAGAACGAAAGGTTTAAACCTCAAGAGATTGATTGAAATGAAAATTGGTACTTTGGGGTCCAAAATAGTCACAAATGGCAATCAAAATGTTTCCAATTCCAGGCAGATTTTGGGGCTTTGAATTTTAAGGAAGGTACATACTCTTTGGAAAAAAACTTAAGATATAATTTGGGTTATATACAATCCCGAAAAATTAAAGCATCCGCCACCAAGCGCAAGAAACGCTGAACTCAAAGCAGCTAAAATTTTCATTATATCAGATTACGCGAAAGGTCTCTCTGGCGAGCTCTGGCCAAAGTCTTTAATCTCCTTTAGGCCGCTGAGCCCCCGTTGTCATCCAGCTGCCCTGTAATTAAATATTCCATTTCGGTTTGCGTAATTACAGCGAGGAATTAATTTACTATGCATAACGGATTAAGAGGGCTTATTTCTGCGGTGGTCGGTGCGGTCAGGCCGATTGCCACGAGAACTCTTTAGCCAAATGGAAAGCCATTGAAAGCTGCTAAATATTGCATAAATCCGAATGGAAATCTTTGCAAATAGGAGACGACAATACCTCCGAATCCTGCGGGAATGCGTTGTGGTCGGGAGGGAGCAGCTTAATTTATCGCTCCGTCACCCCTTTTTCCGGCCTAAATAAATCTTAAAGCTCCTCATGCTCCATGGTGCGATTTTTTCGTTTTCGAGCATATTTTTTTTGTTGATTCAGACTTACCCTAAGCAATTTAACATCGGCAGGAGCCGGAAAAGAAAGAGAATAAGCAGAGATTTCACATGCAGCCTGTAGCAGGGGGATTTGCCTACTTAATCCGAAGAAATATGTCTGAGAAACATTTCTAGCCACTTGTGCGCTACTTTTGCTTACAAGCACAGGACTTAGGGGCTGTTTTCGCTGATTCAGATAATGCAAATCTTTTTTGCTATTTTTTTTGCTCACCTTGACGTCCTCAAGTGTGCTGTTCAGCAGGAAACATAACGAGGCCTGTCAACTGCACTCGTCACTTAAGTCGCGTTTAATAATGTCGCCTATTTGATGAAGGTTAATAAGATTAATGCAGAGGCACGTAACTTTGCTTACTTTATGCTTCAATGCACTAAATGAATTTTTATGGATTTTTTTGCTCTATAGATTTATTATAGATAATAAAATTTTCCAAAAGTTTTCCACTCTTGAATATTAAAAATTACGTATAGTCAGTATACGTAACAATGCTGAAATTAAAAATCGTGTAAATCACCTAATCCAATAATAAAATGAAAAATGATAACTCTAATTTTAGCCAGTATCCAAAGATTCAATTTTTCGAATTTTAAGTCTTAAGAACCACTATAAGATCATAAAATCATAAATATGAATCTCCCGCTTTTCTTTTGTGTGTTATTGCATGACTCTTGTGAGTATTAATTTGAATTTTCTAATTAAAATATGTACAAACAAATTTTATCTGAAAAATTGGTGATTGAAATGGCGTTCACCACATTGTATATTCTTGTACTTTCAGATATAATACTTTAGTCTTATAGTTTTTCTATTTTTGTACCTAATAATTTTTGTCGAAGCTACACCTACAATTGCTGCATTTCTTATTTCACATTATGCGTGCTTACTAAATAAGTAGTATTTGTTGTTTATTTCAATAATGTAGATGATGTTCTTCGTCGATACTGTGAAATAGTTTTACTTTTCAAACTTTGGCATATGTATGTATGTATTATATATATAAAAAAGATGAACAAGTGCGAGTAGAACTCACGCCTTGAGGGTTCCGTATCGTTATACTTTATAATTATCTATTAATTTTGAATCATAGAAAAGCAAGAACAAACTTAACATTGTAGTTGAAAAACATGTTCTCCCATACATTCCAACTGCAAATGTAAATTTGTACGCACAATATTGAAAGATTTATCATGTTATTTTAAGAGCATAGACTTCTTATAGGTTTTCCTGTAATCTGTAAGTAAAGAACTATTTTCAGTATTTTTTTCAAAATTTTAGGTTCAGTAGTTTCGGCGATAAGGGGGGGGAATGGTAAATTTTCGTCTATTTTCTTGAATAACTTGGAAACTAATTTTTTTTTTAATTGTCCATCTTGCCCCTCAAAAGTGACCCCCATATACAGACTTCGTCTATTCACGTCACACCTCTGCGTTTGGGTCACAGGAATTGATATGTGTACCAAATTTCAACTTAATCGGTCTAGTAGATTCGGAGATAATTGACTGTGACGGACGGACAGACGGACACACG
The DNA here is from genome assembly GCA_963920795.1 of Eutolmus rufibarbis. Classification (NCBI taxonomy): domain Eukaryota; kingdom Metazoa; phylum Arthropoda; class Insecta; order Diptera; family Asilidae; genus Eutolmus; species Eutolmus rufibarbis. Next base: position 40,381,439 of record OY987205.1, read on the forward strand.
AGTGATCCTATAAGGGTTCCGTTTTTTTATTCGGACGTACGGAACCCTAAAAAAATGAAATAGTATTTGAGTATAACTTTTCTTGCCTATAACCGAAATTGACAGATGAAAATAAATTTTATTTTTACAAAAATAGATATCTTGATATACTTTGCTAGTATAATTTCTCAAAATATTGTGGTAGATAAAATCTTATAATGATTTTACATGCAATTTTATAAGCCGCCTCAAACTCGTGACATGGATCATATGGATTTAATAAATTTATTTTTATAATGTTAAAATATGTATACATGTACCTACACAATCATTATTTAATTTCGGTCAATAATTTTTTTATATATTAAAAAATTGTTTAAGGATTATACTTTTCTAAAACATCAAAACAATGCTGTTAAGAATAATGAAAGTGTAATATTTTCTTAATTTCTATTTCTGTAATTCCATAGTTAACTGGATAGCGTCCTATTCTCATTGAATTTTTGTTCAGAAATTTAAAACTATCTGCACTGGTTGAACTGCCCTGTATAAGAAAAAATACTTTTCGTGACTGAATTGCGATTCCTTAGAGATATTTACCTTTTCAAATAAGATATATTTATTCCAGAATAATACATTAATCAAATTCAAAGGATACGCGAGAAAGGCTTTAAAAAACGGCAGCACGTAAACTTCTGTGGCTGTTCGAAATGTCTCGTGGGAGTCGCGAGAGCTCTGAATGGCAGTGGAAGTACACTTTGCATAAATATGATAAAATTTAACAACGAACCCATAAATTCCATCAAATCCACTCGCTTTGTTATAAAAATATTGAAATGCAAATGGAAATCGCGGGCAAGGCAGAGAACCATTTAAATAATTCTCGCGCAGAATAATACACACCTTCTGAAGGAGTCTGCCGTGAATTTCTTTCGAATTCAATACCTCACAAAAGATTTCGCCTCCCATGGGGCGTAAAAGGGACATAAAAAACGGCTCCCCATATGTGGCCGAGGTTTGCCTGATTTTATAAAGTTCACTTACCGAGATTTTTTACGTTTTGTATAATTTTGCAATTTACCCCGATTCATGTCATCCGCGTTGGGCGGGGGAAGAAAGCCCGGCGAAGTGGCAGCTTTTGCAGTTCACACTCTCCCGGTTCGGTTTGCCCTGATGCTGATAGCCGGGAGTGCCGGGAGCGCCCTCAATTCCGGGAAACGGGAAGTGCTTAACAAAACGAATCCCAAGGAAAAACTTTTTTGGCTTGAGATAAACGAGGGATTTGGCAGGCTTGCTAAGTTTTGTCACGTCCTTAGTGTTTATGACTTTTAGCCACCCCCGCATTGTTCCCGTCGTTTCACTCGCCTGCACCTTAATCGGGCGCGTATTCCTACTTATCCTGATTATTCGAAGGTTTAATGTCCGATTTAAAATTCTAGTTGGATCAGGACTGGGGGCTCCACTTGATGAGAAATTCCGCCGATAATAATGCCATAAGCGATACTCCCGGTCCGGAGGAGGATCGTTTACCAATGGGAACAAAGGCGTCACCAGCTGCTCTGTTTTCTTCTCCTGGGGGGAGAAGATGAGTTTAAACTTAAAGACGCCGTGACAAGGGTGGAGTGGTTTCCATTTAAAAGGAATGCACAAACGAAACTTTCCCCGGAATACTAAACAGCTCGATTCCTTGCGATTTCCCAATGCGAGCAGGAGGCAACTCCCACACCCAGTTCCCATCTTATCTTTACTTTCAAATTATCTTGTTCTGCCTTCCCGAGCATTCACCCAGCGCCCTTCTGTCGCATAATTTTGTTTGCGAAGAAATGCTGCTGGAACTTGTTGCAAGAACTACCCTAAATAACACAAGAAATGTGTGGACTTAAAAAATAATTAGCGCGTAATTCCGGATTACACTAATTAAGGTAGCTTTATTTAAAGAAAAGTAAAAAATTGCGCCTCTCATGTGCTGCATACTTAAATTTGAATGCTATATTGACTAAAATAGGCCTTACAAGAACTTTTTCGAAAATTATTATCCTAACCCTCGATTTACAAGGTAGAAAGTAGACCCGAAAATGCCGTGTAAATTGAAATCGTGCAATTCGAGTCCACTCTTAAATCTGGAAGCCTACGGAGGTTGATTAGAACGGAAACAAAGAAAAAATTCCAATTCTGCAGAATTTTGAATTTTCTTAATTACTATCTCTCATACAGGCATATACATATGTATCTATCTGTTTCAATATTGAAAAGTGTCTATTCTTTTAATATTCATTTTGTGGTTGTAACATTGCAAAAAATAGTTTTATGTAATACATTATATTTGCATTTGTTTGACTTAACCATGTAAAAATAAAATGCAAATGCCGTGTAAATGGAAGTTCTTCCACTATTTTTAAATCGGATTAAACCGAAATCGTGCAATTCGAATGCCGTGTAAATCGAGGGGTAGCTGTATTTCATAATTTCCGAAAATAACATACATACATACCTATAACATTTTTACACAATAGGGAATCTTATATTTAATTAGTCCGCGGAATCTGGGTTGATTCAACTATAGTATTCTTACGTAGTCATAGCAAAATATGTATATAAGGTAATTTGTAAGAAAACCTCAATGAAGGACTAACTAAACTATTACGAATTTGCTAGACGTAACTCTGCTCTAGTATCAAAGAATTCTCTGAAAAAGAACATTTTTAAAAAAATTTGTTTGCAATTAGTTTGCCTTTGTTTCTATATAAGCTTTATTTTTGCGAATTTGTGCAATTCCAGTGTGGACAAGTACTTATCCATTTTATTTTGTAAATATTACTCTGTAATTTTCTTATAAGGGCACGGTCGCATTGAAACCGAACTCGAGCTCCGTATACCATGAAGGCTTCAAAGATTACTTTCGAAAATGCACCAAACTATTTAATATACATTTATGGAATGAAAAGTCATAAGTAAAAAATTTAAACGCATTTCTTTTAAAACTAATTTTGTCTAAATATTAGGGTACCCATGGTATTTCAAAAACTAGTTAATTGAAAGTCGCAGGATTATTAATTTCGTTTCTAATTATCATATATGTTTGTATGTAGATACATATATGTATATGTATGTAGATAGGCAAAGTTTTATGATATTTTCGATTTAAAGTAAACAGAAAGACCATTAAAACAAAATTGCTACTACCATTTTCTTGGCAATGATTAATGCTTTTGGTCATTTGGTGGCCATTTTGGTCATTGAAAAAATCAATTTTTGTTGGTAAAATTTTATTGGTCGTTTTTCAATAGTTTCTGAATTTTGATCATTTGAATAACTGAATATAAATGGAGCGTCCTGATGTGCGAAGAACACCGAATTTTAAATGTGTTGCACTTTTAATTTTGGTTCGTTTAATGATTTTAAGGTTCAAACTTTCATTTAAACTAATTATAAGCTTGTTCCATTTAATATTCTAAAATATTTAAAAATGGTTTAAACGGTTTTTGAAACTCTTTAGCAGAGTACCCAAATAATATAAGAAAACAAAAATTAATTTAAGTAAAAGACAATTTTAAATATTGTAGCATAAAGTAATATGCGAATTTAATTCATTTAATAGGTTGAATTTTAAAAGGGTTTTTCTTATTGAAAAATTTCAAGAATGTGCCCAAATATTATGATAAAATTCGTCTTCTAACCGATGTTATTAAGATATTTACTGAGCGCGCGATTTTCTCTGCGCAAGCTCCCCAAAAACTTTAAATTCGTTTTTCGTGAAATCTTATTTTCCAAATGGCGGAGCAAATAACTCAAAAAGTAATTATCCGATTGACTTGATTTTTGGAGAGCTTTTAAAAAATAATAGTTCATCTACTGAACCTATACTGAGAAAAATCTACGGTCATGAAAAATTTTTATGATGTGGTCTGTTTTATTCATTTCATTAAGAATATCCTCTTAATATATGTAGTTATTTGATCACTTTATTACACAGTGAATAATGATAATTTCTGGTTTGTTAATTTACATATGTTTCAGCATTTAATCATGATTATAATTTCATACACGAGTGCTTAAGATGAATAATTTGACATTCGTAAATTAAAATTGCCTAGTTAAGAGTTACATACTTATAAAGGTAAACTTAGAAAGAAGTCAATTGACTTAGGCATCTTTGTAGCCTTCTACAAACCTGGGAAGCAGGTCAGAACTTAAATATTAATACATAATAATAATACATTGTAACAATAAATGTTTTAAACATTTTACATGCATTTAACAAACGAAAAAAAGTGATATTTAATATTCATGGTAAAATCGGAAGAAAGTCTCTAGTGATTAATTAATAAATTAAAAATCTTAAGAATTCCCTTTGGTCGGCTTAACAAACTTAAAGAAGTCTGCTAATTTACTCAGATGGATATCGTTAAAAGAAGCCCCTTCTCATCGCGCCTGAACCAGAGCCTTTATAAAACAGGCACGTTAGAAGTGCTTCGTTAAATGGACCAATTCAAAGCGGATTAAATGGCCCAAGAAAGACACATAAACTTTCAAGCCCTAATAATCTTAATTGGCATCCATTAGAAATTGGGCAAGGGTCTGCGCTTCGCAACGCAAGGCGTTTTAGCAGCCTAAAGGGCAGTCAAAAGGAAATTGCCCACCCTGAGAAGGGTTCCAGCGGAAAAAGTGGTCTGCAATTAATTTCTTGCGAGACCGAGCACTGATTTTAAGTACCCGCTTAATTACAAAGATAAGTAATAACTTCCCCTGCGGTGTTGCCTTCATCTACTAGTAGAATTGTCCGAATTGAATTTATTTTTACGGCCGCTTCGAGAAAGAGCAGAGCCGTTCACTTTTCTTTTTTAGATTCGAGCTAATCCACGGAAATAAAAGTTAGTTAGCTAATTAGAATTTTCCGGCTCATTTCTGGGAATTAATTTAAAAAGTGTTTACGTACGGTTCACAGACAACAACGATGGGACAAGATTTTGGTAGGATCGTTTCTTAGGAAAACTTTCGCGGAAATAAACAGAGAATGAGGCAAAAACATTTGAAGAAACTAATTAGACAACAAGAGAAGCTTGTAATGAAAACATGGCCCGAGAATAAGTCCCGCATACAGATGAGCTGCGAGATTTGTGCCCGTCCTAGCGAAACTCAAAACCTTCTGCTATCTTCCTCCTTTCTTACTATTTTTCCTAGGTTAATTTAAAGTGGGTTTTTGTCGGTGGCTCACTTGCTTAGTATTCCTCGCCGGAGCTGAGACATTTCAAGCCCCTGGAGATCTCCAGTTATATTATCTGCCGCAGCGCTGGATAAATGCAAATGAATCTGAAAGATACGACGAAGTGGGCAGAACGTATGTCTTGCGAAGAAGGGTGGGATCTCTTTGGGTTCGTACGCATTTTACTTGAATTTACGATGAAGTGGTCTGCTTTTCAATTTACGACCAGCTCATAAATTGCAAACTTCCTTTAATCATTTCCTTAAAGTCATTTGCCGAATGTTTATTTTGACTTGAAATTAGTACCTTTGCTGAAGCACCGCATGATTTTGTTGTCATTCATCAATCAACGCTCCGGTGAGATAATTACTCACCTGCCCGCCACATACGATGATACAGCGCCGCATTGCATTTACGCAAATGTGACTTAATGGAAAAAGCCTCTTTTGATAAATTCATCTTCAACTAATGAAAACAGAACGCCACGGAGGCCGTTCGCTGCCTCGGCAGACTCAAAAGACGGCGGCGCAAACAGCACATCATTTGCAGGAGCTGCCATTAAGTTGGTCGTGATTGATTACTCCTTGAATAATTTAATTGCAGCTTCAAAAAGAAACCCGGCGCACTGCTGCACGCAGACAGGGTATAATTACGATTTTAATTGACCTCCTAAATGTTCTGGCATTGGACAGGCGTTTGGATTTAGAAGCCAGTCTTAATGACGAAACAGGGATCTATCTTAATTCCCTAATGACCTTCTGGGCCTGCTGCTGCAACTGACGCCTTCTTCCCCTTTTTAATAAGTTTTCATAATTTAATAATTGAACCCCTTTTCAGCTTTGGCCCTAATTTGCTTGCCGTTGCCACCCTTATTCTCCTCAACGAGTTAAATTGTTTAGGTTGACGGATTAAGCACCGTGTGGAGTGGAGTGCATGATGCTTTTGACAGGGATGTAATCCGTCATAATTAAATAAACAACCAAAACACCCAACTTTGTTTAATTCTGTTTAAAATTATACGAAACATTGTACTCAAGTAAGATGTTTTCAATACAAAAATATCGGAGTAAGAGGTATCAAATTACATTATATTATACATTACGTTAGTAAGAAAGCATTAAACTTATTTTATTATACCCTTTAAAAATTAAGATTCACACACAGTAATCGTACCGGGACACTTTGAGATTTACATATATAAGGATATTAAGATATTACAATTAAGTGTTGCACTACTCTTTTTAAATTCATCAATCAATGAATAAAATGTCGTACATAAATTGTACTCATATTTATAGCACCAACAAAATATAAATTATTTCTGAAAAACATTTTTCATAATTATATAATGACACTTGTAGAAAATGTGGCTGAAAATTTTCTCGTTACACTATCGACATTGGAAGTGTCTGTTGAATTTCTTTGAATATGAAACTTTATAAGGAAGTAATTGGTGAAATGGTTAGCTTTTATTAAATTTTTTTTAACTGCACTTCTAGGTAATAAATGTCGAATTGACTCTAAAGTATTGCTTCTTACGAATATCACTGCCATCAACGTTATTTATTTGTACAAATATATATTAATTTTTTCCATTTTCGAGAAAAATAAAGTGTTAAAAAGTACAAAAGATCATATTTTGAATAATTATGAAAAATCATTGCAAAATAACGGATTAAGAAGCATTCAATGCTGTTCAAATTATAGCAGAAGTCTAAACTTACAAAACGCTTTACAACATTTCGAAATAATCCTTGAATTTGACTTTGTTCCATGAACCAATTATTTCATACAATAGGTGGCGAGGGTAAATGACAAAGTGCAACGCAGTGCAATTTGGAGAATTTACAGGCGGTAAAGCATAACTTCTATGAAATGTTATACTCTGGACAGACTAGTTTCGTTTTTTTCGTATGTCCAGATCAATAGACACTTGTATATTGAACTGAAACTTATTAACAGTTTTCAAGAATAAAGGTTTCAAATTTGCATCAACAATAGGTACATCAAATTGCTATGATTTTAATTAATGTAAAACTTCAAATCTTGAACTGAACATTTTCTAGATTAATTAAAATGGATAAGTATCATTGCAATTTTATGCTATTTTTATTATATTTTAAATTTTTCTCAAGATAAATTTCAAGTTCAAGCAAAATCTCCTTTTATTCTTGATAGACGAAAAAACACAACTACTATAAATGAAAATCAAAATTTAGTGTATTATAAATTTCAGAGAGATCGTATCAGCTTTGAATTTTTTTACGCATGTTCATGCTTACTAAACTCTGGGGCTATATTATTAATTATGGAAATTGAAAAGGAAAGTTTTTCTAGTCGTGGTATTTTACTAAACGATGTTTTACAAAATATTCAGCCCTATTCTTGATTCCGGCTTTAGAACATTTAAAAATGTCGAATGAATTTGAATGCTAGTCATGTTTCGGTTCGAAAAACGTTTTATATTTATGTAAGTTCCATAATACAACCCTTTTAGTTAAGTATTACAACTATTCAGTTAAGTGTATCTAGTACCTTTAACTGTGTTTTACCGCACCCTTCATCAAAAATCAAACTATAACTTTTTGATGTTTGTGTAGTTTATTAACAGAAAATGGAGAGACAGGTACCACTATTACATAACTGCCTATCGTCAATAAAATATGCGTCACACATACTTGTAGATTTAAAATTGTTAGATATTTGTGAGGTATATTTTATTTTTGGAAGACAGTTAAGTTTGGTTTACATATTTTAATGATTTTTACAATTTCAACATGGAAATAGCTTTTTCTTCTCTGGCTTAACTTTGGGCTGTTCGGGCGTCTTTTCGCACGTGCACTTTTGGTCTCTGGTCCTGAAGAAATTTGCATTTGTCCCTTTACTCAATTTGAAATTTAAAGTGGTTGCAGTTCCGGACTGAAGCGGCATTCTTCGTTTAGTGATTAGTTTCTGATCTGGACCCAGAACCGTATGACTTCCGCCGCAGTATCTTTTCCTGGGCTCGCAGATACACTTAACTTCGAAACTCTGAATCGGCGGGAGCAGGGGCACGGGGCACTTGAGCTGATTTATGTCAGCGTCAGCGGTGCACGTAATGCACCTTGCGTCCTTTAGCAGGCGTATTTTGACAGCAGCGGCATGCGCTGTCAGCTTGTTTCTTATGAGATCGTTCAATTTCTTCTGAATGATCTCCAGCTTGCAGTTGATGTACTTCTTCAATGAAGTCACCTCGCAGCTATCGGCCTTAACGTCCATCATCAGCTGGATCTCCTTGTGGGCTCGTTCCCATTCGATCTCATTGCGCATAAGCTGCTCCAGGACTTGGACGACTCCGCTCGATAGATCATCCTGGACAGATTTGAAGAATTCTAAGGTAACGAGCTTCAGCAGCTCATCACGGTTCGCTTTTTCCTCGAACAAGTAGTCTATTTCCTCTCTGTCTGCCTTCGTCGTCTTCAGGAATTCAGTTATTTCTGTGAATTTCTCGAAATTCTCGTGCACGTATTTTTTCCAGTGTTCCAACTTTTCTATTCGCTCGCAATGGTCTCGAATTATTTTCAGAGTTTCTAGCTTCATCTGAATTTCTTGAATCCGGTTATCCGTGTAATGCGCACAATCCTTTATATCGTCAACTAAACTTTTAAAGCAGCTAACCTCTTTTCTAAATTTTGATATTTGATGGCAAATGAAATCAACTCTCCCATTTAACGAATCCAAAGCTTCTTTAGTAGTTAATTGAGAGAATAAATTGTTCAGATGTTCTGTTTTCGCCACTCTACCCTCAACATTTTCAAGATTTTCTCCTATAGTCAGAATATTCTTTGCGAGATCAGTAAAATTACGATTAAAATCATTTTGCATAGGTTTTAGGATTTTTGCACAGTCGCATGGCTGCTTTGTATTTGCTTCTGCAGTAAAATTAAGCTCAGTAGATCCACTTTTGTGCGTTAACATTTGAAGCTTTTTGTCTACGTGTTCATGTTGGTCAAGAGCCTTGAAAATCAAATTTGCATTCTTCTCAATATTTTTCTCTATACTTTCAATCTTGGCATTCATGATATCTCGATCACGATTATATTCTTTTTGCGTAAAAGGGGAACACTCCACTTTTTGTATTTTCGTAATTTTAACTAGAGTATCAATTTCCTTCTCCACGAAATTGACTGGTTTAAGTTGAAAATTTTTCACATCTATGGGCTTCTGATCTCCGCCTGTCAGGACCTCAAATATGTTCATCTCAGCTAGCCGATTCACACTCAGGTCCTCGTCGAAATTGTAGCCAGGTATCGAGGTCACAGACAATACCACTCCTTCCATCTGCAATTTAGTTACAATTAGCTTAAGAAGCGCCGGAAGAATATTGTAATGTGCGGCTTTCGGCGACTGGCACAGATTAATTGCTTGTTCGATATTTAGAATTTTAGTTACGGTTGTCATTTTGCGAGTTTGTAATGTTTTTTTATAATTTATTTGCGTAAATACTACTTGCAAAGCACGGAAATAATACTGCAGAAAACAGAAAAATAAATTCTTTTTTATGACGAGTGTCTTTGACAAATAAGGCTTAGTTTCCTTCGGTGTGCTGTATTAGTTAAATTTTTTCCTACGCAGTTCTTGAGCATTTTTGTTTTCCATATCCCTTTAGAAAACTTTTTGTTTTCACCCGACTACGGCAAACCTAAAGCAGGGTTATGTTTTTAGCAATCTATGTATTTGGTTATATGCTCATCTGTTCCCTCATAGCTTCTAAAGTACTTATCGTATTTTGACAAATAAGATGTCATTTGATGCTTCTTAAAAGTCCGCGTGTCATAGGATAGGATTTATCGCGTCTAACTAAATTCAATATGGTGGAATTAAAAAATAAATTTCACAGCTCTAAAAAACAAAATTTAAGATAAATGTATCGTGTTTGGTACCAAATGGAAGGTTTTTATGGGCTCATCTTAAATATTTATAAATATATTATAAATAGATGAAAAGGCAAATAGTTTTTACTATTAATGTGTGAATAATAATTTAAAAAAAAAACTTTATTCGGATTAATAAATAATAAAAGCCCGACTACGCAAAAGCTTAAAACAAGCATAAAATATTATTGAGAAAGCCAGGTGGGAACATTTACACATTTAAAAGTACACACAGCAAGAGTAGCAGTTCAGCATATTTCATATATATTGAGATTAGCTTAAATCAAAAACTAAATCAAAATATGTAGTTCAATATTAAAGCAGAGAAAGAGGGATAAAACTTTTGATATAAAAGAATCTTGAAGACAAGACATAAATATCGAATTACATTTTCACTGATTTATGATCCTGTAAGGTTAATTTAGAAAATTAAAATTCATCTTAAAAATAATGATATGTAACACAGATAGCTCTTTTACATTTAACTTCAAAGGACTTCAATATTCACTTCTCGAATGAGCATTAAACAATGATTGTGAAAAGTGTTGAGCATTGGAATCAAGCAAATTTACTAGTAAATTGGGCATTTGCAAGTTTGTGTGTTTCAAGTAAGTTTTTTGGATGAAATATGTGTTTTTACTGAAAAATTGTAAATTTACTACATATTACATATTTTTAGAGTGGAATTTGTGAAGAGAAATTTTGTTTTGAAAATCGTGTAGTTTTGGCAATTATGTTAACCCCTTACCTTACGATTTCTTTCTAAAGAAAAGCGCGTGGGCAGACTATTTATATACTTTACATGCAAAAATATATTAATATCATAATTATATCAATAATAATATAATAATAATGTCATTGAGATGAAGTTTTTATGGCTTTTAAAATTTTAATATAAGCCTGGCTTCAAATTTGGGGCAGAAAATGTACGCGGGAGAGACTCGTCATTTCCACTTAAGGGGGTTCTATACAGAATTGGAATATAAAAATGTTTACTTAAATTGAGTTATTCATTCTATCTGGTGGTCATTTCCGGAAAAGGTTGAGCGCAAGACTTAAAATGGCGTATACAGTTAAGCGTCTGTTGCACTTATCCGAAAAAAATTTTTATGTTCAGAACAATCATAATTCTTGGATGAACCACAAAAAAATAAAAAAATAAAATTGTGCAAATAGCAATAATTCAAAAACAAATCACGAATTTGTGACGATTTGTGAATAATATTATAAAAAAATTTCTTTTTAAATATTTTGAATTTTTAATGGTTCATATAGCAGGTATAATAATGTTTGAAATGTATATTTAAAACTTTAGAGAAATCGATCCATAATCGTTTGAGTTATCATGTACACCGTTTTGAGATTCGTGGCTCCGAAAGTGACCACAACAGTTTCGCCATTTTGGAATATTAAAAAAAAAAATTATTTTAACACTTAAATGTACTAACAAGTAATATAAAAATTTGTTAAGAAAATTGAGTTATTCATTCTGTCTGAAAAAAAATTCTAAAAAATAATGTAAATTCTATAGAGTAAGCCCCTTAAGAGGTTATCACAAAAAATCTCTACGATTCCATTTTATAATGCAAAATAGCAAATTCCTACAGAAAGGCGTTAAATGCGATAGGTACATATATGTAAGTAGAGATCATAAATGGATAAGTATATACCTATATATACAATGTGCATTAGTAGAGACATAGATATGTATGTATGTATATGATGTGGGGAAACAACTTGCTAGCAAATATAAAATGGCTTGAGCATATGCTGCAGCCCACGTTTTATTTCAAAGTAGAGCTTTTCACAATTTTAAAACTCTGCCATTGTGCTCCCATAGAAGGGAAACAGTAATCCTCAAATGTTGAGAGTGCTGTAGGACGATAACGGCTGGGTATTAACAGTCAATTTTATAAATCCTCTCTAAATACCCCCTTAAATTGAAAAATTGTGTGTTTGCAACACATGTTCTCGAACATATCTGGTGGAATCGGTAGCAAGTCCACTAACACTTTGTAATAGGCTCAATAATTGTACCAATAATCGTAAAAGACTAACAGCTTTCCCGATGTCGGATGTTGTGGATTGCTTTCCCTCGCATTTCCAGACACCCCTAATAATTGCTACAATTTTAAATTGCCCTTTGACTTTGTGTAGTTTCAGCATTTTCAGCAAAAAGGGAGGATTATTACACATTTCACCAACATCAAAAGAATGCGGAATATTAGGAATTACTGAAGGGATCGAAAATGACTACTATAAAAGCACATTTCGTGCGTTCCGTTGAAGTTAATAATTCTGAACGTGTGGAGCTAAATTGAAACTGTTTGGCTTGCATTGCACTCTATTTTTCAAGCAATATTTAAATAGGCTATAGACACGCAGTTAAAGTAGGGAAAATTAATTTTTGTTTGTAAGAAAACGAAATTAACATAAGGTGCATATAGATGTACCTATATAGTAAAAGGATTTTTATATAGCTTTGTAGGAGTGTTCATTTGGAGTCAAAAATGATGAATATGCAAAAAAAATTTGTTAGTCACTAGTATTTCCCGAGGTATTTAACTTTAAAATTTCGAAAATCGACATTTTACCGCCACGATTTTTTGCATATTCTCATAAAATTTCATTGCAAATTATATAAATATAATAGGTACCATTAATTAAAGACATTTCCACCTTTTCATTATAAAAAATTCTTGAAAAAGTTTTGAAATGAATTAAAAGTAAATATCTTTTTCGATTTATTGACAGTGATGAGCACGCATTTGTCTTATGAAATGATAAATCGACGTAAAGTAAAATTTTTCTTATTTTCTGCACTCATGTAGATTTTTTTTACAGAAATTCTGGTGGAAACATTTTTAATTTGAGGTTTTTCCATAATTTTCACCAAAAGAATGTGTGAGCATGGTGAAATTGCGGCGAAAAGCAATCACTTTTAATAATTTCAAAGTTAAATATGTAAGGCAATATAAGCGATCCGCCAATTTTTTTTGCATGGACATTACCACAAAGTTTCATCAAAATCCGTGAAGAGTGCTCCAACTCAATTTATGCCCCAATATTTTTTTTTGGTTACTATTCGGTGGTCTCGAAGAACTTGTTCGAGTGTTCTGAGTAAATGGAACGTAAACAAAGTAAGCAAGTTGCTCAGATCTGGAGCTGATATACAAATGTCTTTCAAGACATAAAATACCTTTCCTAATCTGTCAGGGGCCTTTTCCATCAAAGTAGATTTCGAAAATCGACTGCAGTGCTGTTTAATATCCAGTGCAAATGCCAGTAGTAAAGCACAAAGGCCCAATTAATTACGAAACAATAACGCTGTTCACCTTACGACTGTGACCATATTCACTTTTCATTAGGCGTACAATGCCCGTGGGTCTTAAACCTAAGTGCAATTGACCAGCCACACCTGCAGTGAAATTTTAATTGTCGGTAATTAAATTAAAGTAAACACCAGTGGGCTGCAAACTGTGGTTGGTCAGACAATGCGAAATATTTTCGTCTATGGGCGGAATCTTAAGAAGTTTAATAGCTTTGGACTGCCACCGCACATTGCCTCGGAGCGCTGAGAACGGAGTCTCGAAATGCGATTTTTTTTTCATATTTGAACATATTTCCTCCTCTAGCAATTAATTTCCCTTTTTAATTTGCAGCGTTATTGCTGCTCTTGGCAGTGGATGCGTTCCTTTTTTCAGTCAGTTTCTTGTTTAACTCGATTGCATCCTCTTTCTGTCTTTGGTACCATCGTCATTCCGAGCATAAATAAAAATTCCCGGGAGCACTAATGAAATGCGGTAATTTTTGTTTGCTCCATCTTCACTGTCTGTCTGGGGCTCGGCGATAGATATGAAGACATCTTTACTGCTTCAAGAGCCATATGGTTTTATTGCGACTCAATCGGCCATGTGATCAGAACTTTTATTATTGCCTCTGATTACTCGCTTTCTTGAGAGAAAAGATTCGTTGACCTTGGACCGCGCTGTGATTTCGTTAAATCCCTCCCGTAATTAATTTCAGGGCCAAGTGTAATAACCTGGGTCCTCATTGTTTATCGGCGAGGTGTTGGCGCCCCGTCGCGTTATCTTGAGAGGTTAATTTTCCCCAATAGACAAGAGTTGAATTAACTTTTAATTCCTCAGAGGAATACGAAAGCATCTCCCTCCAGGGGGCACAGCGGCATAATTTTTATGTGTGTGCCACCCAAGATGAGATCGAGGATAATTTGGCCGATCTCAAACTGCGATAAAAGTGAGGTGATGATTTCCAAATATTCAATAATTTGCTTTCTTTAAATCTACGACACGAGGGCTTCCAGTTGCCTTGTGGAGCACAAAATTTCGTTTGACTACAACGACTTTAGGTCGTAGACCCAAACAGAATCTAAAATAAGAAAGGGAAAAGGAAAAGGAATTTGCTTATGAGTTCCTCGAAACTTTGCTAAAGAATTTTAATTTGAATTGCCAAATCACATCCGCCTGTGTGCTCTGTGTGTTTAGGAAGGAGGCTTTTAATAAATTCCTTCACTCTTGTTATAATACCAACGTTTAGGGGATATACCCTAAAATGCTACAACCACAGCTTTGGCCACAAAGAAAAATTTATTATGAAAATATATTGAGCATATTATCAAAATATGTAAGTTGAATTTTTATTTTGAAATTAACTTCAACAAATCTTTATATTATATATTTGACTTTTAACGTGCTTCAATTTTACAAAAGACGTAATCTTTTAATTTTTTTACATACTTCTCTAACTATTCTTATATAAAAACTGAGAAATTTTGTTTAATAAGCTGTGATGTTACCATTTTAAAAAATAAATTAAAAAAATATTATTTTTTTACTCCTCTAAACAGATATTGTATTACATTTGCTATTTCTTTAGTGATAATTACCCGAAATTTCCTAATTTTCTGAGCCCTTAAAGTGGCATTACCTCTTAATTACTTACGCAAATATCTTCAAAGTGAATGCTAAATTACCTCAAAGTAGAATAATAAAATATTTTTGTATTTGAAGGCGGTCGAACAATATTGACCTGTGCCCCCCAACGATCGAAATGTTAAACTCTATGCGCAAAGTGTTAAATCTGTCTTTACTGTCAACACGATTCCACATTTTTCTAGATTTATAAAAGAAAAGGGGTCAAAACTACAAAAATTCTAACTTCTTTAAACTATTCGTGCGTAAACGCAAAGTTATCACAGATTTGTATGACAGTTATGAAAGTTTAATATATTTAATATTGTATACTTTTTTCAGAAGACTATTTACAATGTAACAAACAACTATATAATTATTTATTCCACTCGCCTCAATTTTCATTTAAAAGTCAGTAGATATCGAATTCAATGGTAATGTACTTTTCTGTTATTTGTATAGCTAAATTTACTTTTGGATATTGATACGAATGTAAAATGTAAATCTATATAAAACAAAAGTTATAGAATATTTCCTCTAACATATACTTGACTAGTTTGAATCATTAAACATTAAGCATGGTGGTCCATTATCAGCAATTATAGTGAACCGAACCGATTAAAGCTTGATAAGTACCTTAATTAAAACGATAGTAACCTCGAACCCGAACAAATAGGGTTTCATTTCATTTAATAACGTTAGTAATGAAGTTAGCAATTAACTTTAACAACCTTTAAAAACATTGAAGCGGCATGCCCTAATATAATTATTTTTTTATTACATACGAAAATTATTTCTCAGCTGTTGTAAGAACTATTAAAAAGCTAATATATATCACATGTAATAAAACTCGTAATGTCTTGCAATAGATTTTTAATGCTCTTGGTCAATACTGCTGGACATAATAAAGCCTATTAGTGGCGGACAGTTTATTTCTCGATTTCTATTTAGGTCGGAGGTTTAATCATAAATAATGGAAATATTTACGAGGTGGCAAATTATTTTCTTGTGCTCCATTTCGCCGGGGTTTTAATAAACAAATCGTAAATTTGTTAAGGCGTAAGAAAGCGGTGTGTGCTTGATATAGGGCCGTAAAAGGCTCATTTGCTGTCTGAGATATTTTATAAATTGCTTATGTTTAGTGCGGTTTTGCTGGTTATAAAATGTATTTTGCCATAATCTGTTGTAAATATTTGCCCGTCCCTAAGTTGCCCCAATTAAAAGTGATTAGACCTAGTTGAAGCGAGCTGAATCAATTTGCAGTAATTGAACTAATTTCCTCCAAGCGGGTGTCGCCTTTCACTTCCTCCCGGCCCTGTTTGTCGGGAGGGCACGTATCCTGGGGCCCCATAGGTCCAGAAATGTTTCCCGGGAAGGAGCCTACAAAGTAGCAGACAACCGGGGCAAATAACTTCGCACCAAAGAAGTCGCCTGTATTTTTCATTGGGGCCCCCACTGTCCAGAGTTTGCGGAGCGCTGCGGGCCCCGCCGCCGCAAGGTGGAACATCTCCCAGTACATCACATTCGCATTCAGGGACCGTCGCCGTCTATCTTTGGCCATCATCAAGAAATCTCGTCACGTCTTGTCTTTTGCGCTGGGACGTTGCCTGCGGGAAAGCCCGGCTGCAAGGGAGGAGGACGTCTTCGGAATCCGTGAGTGCAGGACGCGTCTTGAGTCTCGGGGGGGAGTTAGACGAATCTATCATCCCGTGACAGGTGCACTTAATTTGTTGGGTTCGTGATGGCGCGTGGGAGCGCGCAGGGAACACGACCAATTCGTTCGGTGTTCTTCAAATCTAACGCATATTTGTCCGGTGTTGCGCGCAAAAACGGCCATGCAACTCCTGTGGAAGCGCACTCACCTGACACCTCCGAGTGTACTTGCTTAGAAAAATTAATGAAACTGTCTGAATTCGATTGCATCGGCTGCAGTGGCGGCGGCGGCGTTGCATAGAAAACCATCGTCAGAAAAACCCACCGATGCAACTCGCAACATTTCCGCGATTTTGCTGTTCAGTAAATCAATTTCGTGGTGCAGTGAGCAGTTGCTCTCACAGATGTCACCGTGAGTGATGATCTGGCCCACGTCCGGGCAGCGCTTGAACCTGTTCTGGTTTTTCTTCCCGAGCAAGTGGCAGCCCCGCACTTGCAATCTTGAGGCAATCTTCGTTTTGCAGAATGCAGACGTCCCGTGGTACTGTTAGTGCAGCTCGTCGCCGCGGAGGCCCGATTTATGGACACCATCTCGGCCGATTATTTCATTCAGTTCGATCCGCACGAGAAATAAATCATCTGCGGCGGTCCATTTGTAAATTGAGGGAAATTCGATCACAATGAGGGCCGATTTAAAATTACTTCCGTGTGGAGAAATATCATTTATGCTGTAATTGCTCGATATTCTACAGTTGAATCGAATTGACTTTGGATAGATACGTACATCAAATCTACGTTACAAAATTAATATTTGGTATAGAAATAGAGAACATAATTTGTACTAACTTTCATTAAAAAGAATTGTGCAAAATTAGCTAAATTGGTTTTTTGAGGAAATCATTAAAATATCATCAAAAATCACCTTATTTTTTGTAGAAAGCAAGAATTTCTATCGTAATCTTAAATTTGTATCAAAACATTCTTTTTTTAGGGTTCCATAGAAACCCTTATAAGATCAGTTTGTTGTTTGTCTGTCCGTCAAGACCATTTTTCTCAGGAATGGCTAGAGACCCCCGAGGAATTAATTAAAATTAAAATTAATAAAAAGTACTAAAGTATACTGCCTCATAGTCCTGTAACTCAATTTAAGTTTCTAACTCAATGCAATAAAAAGCTACTTCCTTTCAAAATGTATTTTCATACTGACAGACTAACTGACTGATTGACAAAATAGAACCTACATACATATTTATAATATGGTACTTTCCGTTGACCTGAATTTTGAAATTTGGCACGAATGGAAGGTCTTATAGCACAAGTAAAGGAAAAAATCCGAAAATTATTAATTTCTAATTCTGCGGACCTGTATTTTTTTTATATATATACATAAGTTAAAATGCTGGAAGTATTAAGTGACAATTTTTTTATTCGCACTTATCCGTCGTTCTTCATTTATTGAGATACATAAGCAATTTTGCATAAATTTTATTTCAGTATACTTATTTAAAACAAATAATTTTCTACTTCTGAAAAAAGTGTTTCAAGTTACACTGCTTTAACTACCATATTCCAAAGAAAATTGAGATATACTGTATTAAGGTAAAAAGATTGGGCCCAAGATTCTAAATTTTCTACTTTATTTTCAAAATGGGAAGAAAACTTGTATCTTTAGGTGAGTTTGTCTGTCCGTAGAACTTTATATTGTTTATGATAACTTAGAAAACCAAACCGTTTTTAATTTTCTATTTCCTATTATATGTAGATATGTATATACTAATTTTCCAGACTAGAAAAACAACTCGCTACAAGAAATAAGCCATAATTTTTTCCAAAAATGTTACTTTTGCAATACCTGCAATTAACAATTTTCTTAAACGAAGAGGTCTTTCTAAAGCGTAAATATTTATTAAGTTCAAAAACTCAGGAGAATGTGTATCATTGCACAATAAATTTTTAATAAATAATACAGTCACGTCGATATCGAAGTGTTGGCATATCAAATACTATGCATACATCGTGAATCATAACTAGGCATAGTCGGTTTCCGCCAGTTTTGTTTATATGTAGCATAAAAATATATGGTACTAAAGGACTTCTGTACTGCTTCAATTCTAATCTACTTATATAGTGTTAGTAAATTCTTTGGTGTTTCTCTTAATAAAATCAAACAATTTATTTGCCAGTAATTTCATTAACACGTTCCAGCAGCTGACCATTTATGGAGTAGTTAAATGCTATGTGAGTTGCTAAACAATAAAAAGAAACTGCCCGGCATTTAGATTATATTCAGTTTTCTTGCAATAATAAATGCGAATACATTTAATTTTATTAATATTACTAAATAGATAGTAGAAATAATCATTGAAAAATAATTTTATTATATGTGATAATTCTATCTTTATTTTATTTGTATTTTTGCCGTGATTGGAAACTCATACGAAATGATCAGAATCATATTTCTTCCTATTTGAAAAGCTGAGATCTGTTAACCTAATTTTAATGTATGTATTTTCATACGAAAATATGTAATTGAATTTGAGTAATTTTGTGATGAGGTTTTCTTCTTTAGATTAGTAAAACTGTTAGTAAATTCAAATAAAGTTCAACGTTAATGAGAAAAAAAAACTCGTGTCAAAGAAATTAGGATCCTAATCAACGGGTAGAAAAGAGTTTGCTTATAAATATGTTGTTTTATTAATACTAAAAACTAAAAGCACATACCTCCAGTACAACAAAATAAAATAAATAAAAGAACTAGTAGCAATATTGGAAAAACAGAGTAAAATTATTGCAACATTATGGTAATTTAGCACCAGTTAAAAAGTATCGCGATAACTATCGTAAAAAGCAATTGCAAAAACCCTCCAGAATATAACATTACATTAAGTGGACCTTCGATCCTGGACGTACCCTCGGGAATTCCGAAGCGTGGTCAAGCAAGCCCATAGACGTTGAACAAGGCAACAGGCATTTTTTCAAAGTGCATCTCTCTGGCTGGAAACGAGTTTTTCTGTCTTTCTGGAATTGTAGAGACACATGTTAAGAATGAAATTAACCTGCAGCGAAATGCCTTTGATTTATGACAGTAGGAAATAGGACTGTCCCCGCGCGTCCCCATCCTTCGTTTCGAGCCCAACTCGTGCCATACACCAACCATCGCACCCCATCGCAGTCGCAGGTTGGAGTGCGTCTTAGATCCAATTTTTCTTTATTGATCAGAAATTGCTCAGCGCTGAAGGAGATATCGCGGAATTACAGGTAGCACTGGGCAGCGCAGATATTTTAAAGACATCGAGGAGGAAACGTGCAATCACCACGGCAGTCTTTGGTGTTCGTGGTGCTAACTTAATTGCATGCTGCTGTATGGTGTCAGCGTTTAATCGATTCCCAGGGAAGAGCATAGAAAATAAATGGACATTTATTTATTGGAAGTCCTTGCGGCCTGATTTACGGGTTATGGAAAGAATTAATAATTTCAATAATTAATGCGACGCTGTGGGCAAGTCGCTGCTTAAGGGACGCATTAAGTGGCGCGAAGTGGAACATTATCTTTGCATTTGTTATCTCCGCATGGAAGATGATTTAAAAATGCCGTAAAAGGGGACGTGCATTTAATGAGGCTGCAGTTTTATGATTTGTGGTAAGGAATTCAATTTGCGACCATGTAAAGCGATATAATTAATGGATTTATTATTGTGCGTGCAAAATATTCGCAACATATAATAGATGTCTGTGGAGGGTGCCAGGTTTTTTATTGTTTACAAAAGTAAAAGTAACGTTGAATGGACATTCAAACATTTCATACAAGTACCTACATTTTTGAGATATATTTTTTAACGATTCTTCGAAGTGTTTTATTTGCACAATTTCAAGGTTTGATTTCTTGAACTTGGGCGCTCTACATAAATTAACTTCTTGGAATGTCGCCTGGAGATACCAAAATATTTATTTGCACTAAAGTTATTCTGAATGTTATTCCGACCGTTTCTCTCCATACTTACTTGTCTTTTGTAAATATGTACATATATAATTATGAAGCCTTAATAATATAATCTACAAATATCCTTTTGTTTGCTACTAATTGCTCAATTATATTATACAATTAGAGCTAATTGTTTTGTTTTTGCATAAGTTTTGAAAATGCAAAAAAAACGTGAAACATTATTCATTTTGGTATCGTGTCCGTTTAAGGAAGGTAATCATATTTATATATGTAATATGCCTTGTAAAGATAAACATAAAAAAACATAAAGGTATATAAATATCTTTATCGACTTTTCAACAGTGACGATAATGCATTTGCCTTATGAAGTGGTAAATTGAAGTGAAGTAAAATTTTTTTTTATTTTCAGCACTATTTATAGAAACCCGGTGGAAACATTTTTATTTTAAGATATTTTAATAATTTTGACAAAAACATTGTGAATCATGAAGAATTTGTGGCAGAAAACTATCCACTTTACGGAAATTTAAAGTTAAATATCTCAGGAAATACAAGCAAACGACTATTCTTTTTTCGTATCCGTCATTTTGGTTCCTAAATGAACATTCATTTTCGAGGAATATAAAACAACAAATCGCAGAGCCTTGATTAAAATTACCCAATTTTTTGGGACTCACCCAATTTTTCATTGATTCTTTTCTACTTTAAGAATTTCGGTCACGCTTTTTTCGTTTTTTGAAAGAAGTTTTTTGATTAACTGATAATGATTCGAATTGTAGATACTTATATAAAATTTAAAATAATTCAAAATAGGGGATTTTAAATTGTGGATTCAAAATAAAGAAAATTAACAATGCGAATTCGTTATCGTGACATATCTTATATCTACTATTTTCGTATAAATACTCACAACTCAAATTTAAAGTCTGCCATTTTGAATTCGAAAAATCTGATAATTTACAGCTTGCATTATAAATTAAATTACAAATATTATTACCATTTGTTATTACTTACATACATATGTATAATATTATCCGAGCAAACTAACATTTTGCTAAAAAACCTTCAACTATCCCACTGTTGCTCAGAAACTGGGAAAGGTGCGATAATAACTAGATGTAGTCCATTAATGGTGCTATATTTTACAATTTCTTATGTAATCCTATTAGCAGAAATAAAATTTAAAATTTTATGAGAAGCAATAGATAACTGATATAATTCTCAGTTTGCGTCGAGTTAAATGCATCTGATGCCTTCACGGCTTCCATTCAAAGAATTAACTTAATAAAATTAAAGGAATTACACTACGTTGATGTGAAGAAGGAGATAAGTTCGTGCAAGAAAAGTGCTCATTCATATCTCAAAAAACCGGACAGGGGGTCCGTGCGGGAATAAATTTATAATTCCAGTCTCCGCGTACCTAATAAACTGCTATAACAAATCATGTTGTAATCGGCCTCGTAGTGCTTCTTTTTTCGGAATAATCTACTGAAATTCGCACGTACATAATTGATCAGTTTATCCTGCTGAGACGAAGCAATCTCCTGTCGAGATATGCGGGCTGCATGAATCTCCGCTTAAGACAGAATTATTAGAAATAAAAGATCAATGAACATATAAAAATCGCGTAAATTTTACGTTTTCGTTTCGCCAGCTGAACGTTTCTTGGCGTTCGACCATAATTACGAAAGATTCCTTCCGGAATAACTCATTATACTCATGATATGTCAAACGTAATTACAGCAAAAAGTCGGAAATTTTATTTTTTTTATATTATTTTGTAATAAACTCTATTTTAAATTATTGCAAATAAACACGATCGTTAATTAATTATTCAGATGGCAAAAATATAATTTTATAGGTATTTTATGTTAATTATTTACATTGAACAAAAAGCATCTCGGCACGGAAATGATTTTGTTTTTAATTATATAGTTATATTCTCTTTAAAAATAATCATTATATGCACATATATGTACCTTTATTCATAAATGTAGTTGTATCAAAACCAAGGAAACATTTAAGGAAATTTTACACCTATCTGTTCGTTTGTGCAATCTCCAAAAACTATATTAGACAGACGACAGATAAAGTAGTGAGATCTTCTTGAAGGTTTGTGGAAAACAAATTCCATTAAGGGGAATATTTTTAAGTCATCCGCATAGGCTAAAGTATACGAATTGAGCAGAAACAAGTAGTTTATAAAAATTGTTAATGATAAAAGCCCAAGGTTACCTTGTGAAACATCAGATGGAATACAAAACTTAGTTCTAAAAGGAGGCCAATAAACAATTTACAAGGTATACAATTGCCTTGTTTAACTTTTCTAAATTTATCATACAGATGTTAGAACACTACGCTAGACTTGTTGTCGTTGATCAGTTTCTCATATGGTATGTACATATATCTATAATTTCAGAAGTCAATAAATTAACGAATTTGGGATTTTGTGTGGGGAAAATATGTCTAACTACTTAAATTGAAATTGACTAAAGCAATAAGGTACTATCACTTTTGATCTAATAGCTATGTAGTAAAAACTCCAATTTTGGGTAAAATTACGTGTTCGCTTAACAAGAAGTACATTTCGAATCTTAACTTAATTGCATCTCAGAAAAACGTCGCTTTTAGTACTTAAAGCGTCTGATGATTCATGAATTATTGCCACCTCCGTTCAGTCTGGTCATACACTGTGAATCTGGGAAAATAAAACGATTCAGCCTTATGACGCCTGATAGGGTTTCGCGATAAGTCCGCTGATGAACAAAAAGCGCGCCGGGAATTAAGAGAATGGGAATTGGCTCAAAAGAGCCACACTTAGCGGCTAGAAACACAAAAACCCCTCCAGAAGATATAAATCAGCCGTGGTAGTTACACGTGTTTTCTTCCCCCGGTTCTCTATAGCCGCATTTACCTTAATCTCCATTTCTATATCTCTTGTGGCGGCGTAAATCACTTTTGTCTGTTTTTGCCGCCCCATGCAAGTGGCTACTGTGGCTCAACATTTCGGGCTAATCCTCCCGGAGCCCGGGACTACGGCGGCAGAATGCAAGTCACCTAATTTTAATTTAATAATGTGTAACCTCTCTGGGAACTGCCTATCTGATCCCTATCTAATTGCCGGTAAAAAGCGATGAATGGTGATTTTGCGGCAGTCGTTCATCACGTCAAAATTCGTGTGCGCTTTTGGTAGCCGTTCATGTTTATGAAATATGCTCCGGCTGGGAAGTGATTGATTACCGCAGAACCTCTGTATCTAATAAGGAACTGATTGCATCCCTGCTTAAGGTGAGCCAGCATCTCAGCGCTGTCTTCCGAACCATAATTTACCTTTTTTATGGCTTCCCAAGACCCAGACGTTTTGTGCGGTATAGTATAGGAATTTATGAAATGTCGATTACCTCTCATTATAACTACCTACCATCTTTGATTATTTCCAGATGTGTTTCCTGATAATATGGTTATTCTGTTCGAATTCTGTATAGATGTACTTTTCATCAATTCAGATCATGTACGGACTGTAGAACTTACATGGATCACAAGTCACATTTTGTAAAGACTGTGAAATTCAATGTTAAACGGAAATAAGAAGCAGATATTATTATTTTTTCCCACATTTATTTCTCTTCAACCACAAAAAATTTAAAACTAAGGTAATGTACAGCCACAAAATTATTTTTGTTACTAGAAAACCGTAAAAATAAAGAGTAATATTTCATTTTGTGCAATTTAATTGCAATATTTAACAGTCCAGACTCCACAATTTGGACAGAGGGGACAGTTTTTCCTTCACTATTAGTTTGCACATATTTCATTCGGTGACGCAAATTTATTGGATTTCGTATCAAGAAGCAATAAAAGAATTTCGGACCTTGGAACAGTTTGCGACATTTTGCACAGCAGGCGCCAAATATATTAGTCTTGTCCCCAAGTCATAACTTTCTTCGGGCGATGCCATTTCAAAGGATTAATGGAAAAGGAAGGAAATCTTTTCACTTAACTATTGATTTCTGCATGTGAGATTAGGGGGATTTCTTTTTCAGCATATGTATATAATATATTTTGCTTGTTTAAGAACTCATGTGAATCTGATGGGCTGTGGAGAATTAGTTATGGTATTTCAATAATTTATATTGTTTAAATTCTGATTTTTCAGCAGAATGCAGAATTATTAAAAGTTTGTCCACAAATTAACGCATCATAGCAGTGAACGGAAACATAACTATAAAAGGAAAGTTTTCTTTTGTTAAAATTTCTTGATCTTTCAATTTTTTTGGCCTAATTTTGGATTATTTTAAGCAAACTTAATAGCAAGTTGAATTAATAAAGGTTATGTATTTGAAACCCATTACTATGACTTATTCGTTCGTCATTTAGGGAACGCTACGTTATTTTAGGGAACACCATCAAAAAGTCTATAAACAGAACAATTAACACGATTTCTTGCCAAATATTGTGTCTAAAGGTATATAATTTAATAAGCATAACCTAAAATATTTTGCTTGAAGGTGACTTTTAAATTTTAAATACGCAACTTTACCTTATAGGTGAGTAGTTTTTGCTGTAAAACTTTAATAAACTCAAAAAATTGCTTTTTTTTTTTTTTTTTATTATTTATCACAAATTCAAATAATGTTTTCTTTCAAATTTAAAACCGTTTTGTTGATTAATAATATTTTTATTATAGCATGAAATTTATTTATTTTCACTAAAAACTTTAACTTGAAATTCTTCACTTTCATGATTATAGGCCATACAAAAATTTACGCTGAACTAAATCGAAGGCATAGTTTGTCTTTTGCCAGTGGACAGTGTTCGATGCTGAATTATCAACAGAGCATTTTTTTCGAAAACAGAAAAAATTCTTTTCTTTGCTATGGCTTTTATATTTGTAATACTAAAACTTAGTTTTGTAAAATGTATTAGCTTTTGTGTTATATTGTATCATAATTTTAAAAGATGCATATATAAAAACCTATATTTGTGATACTTAAGTACCAACTATAGGATTTATCACTAAACATGTCAAAATGTACGTGCTCGTTAGTAATATGAAAAAAAAAACAGTGTCCCATAGTTTTTAGTCTTGTGTCTCATAAAATTATGGGTGAAGCTGGGTATGTCAGTTAAAATATCCCATAAAACGAGGCTTTATATCATAGTTGTCATTTCAAAGTTACTGAAGCCTGAAAATAAATAGACGTATCAATTATCATACCATAACTATAAAATTGCGGAAATGCAGTAACTAAGTGCCTATTATTATTATGCTGCGAACATGCCCATTTGCTTGTTATGTGCACTGAATTATCTCAAGATATCACCAATCTGGATAAAAAGATATGAAATGCGGTAGTGCAGTTAGTGCATGTACCGTAACAGTGCATCTGAACACTACGCCATTATTGAATTAAGGAACACGAGCCAATTAAGAGGAATGAACCGCTGAATTATGAATTTAACCTTTAAAGAGGTGTTTTGGTATTCTCTACAAGCTCTCTGTTTAATATTTATTAGATGGCAGTAAAAACCCTTCACTCCATGTTTTAATAGGAGTACATCAAAAAACGTGCTCCGCGGGATCGGGGCAGTGCAAAAGGTCCGGAGCATGCACTTGTTTGAGCTGCTTGGTAAACAGAATGCGTCCGCGAATGCCCCGGGAAATACTTCTTAAAAACTGCAGGTTGGCTGTGTTCGGTTAGGTGGGCAAAGTCGGTCGGGACGAGGGCTAAAAATTAGAGGACCGTAAAAATATTCAGTTTTCATGCATTGGCAATTACCTAATTTGAACTCGATGCAGCGATAGGGTGCATCGGGAACCCATTTCGCTGCATAGGTCTTTTGCTTATTGTAGCAGTCATGCAATGAGAATTGGATTTGCATCGCGATAAACCGCGCAAGCCTGGTGCATCTACGCCGGCCGGCGCGACGCGGCGGACTTTCTCATTGGCATCGTTCCCGGCCGCGGCTAACTCCGGTTTCAGCGCTAAAATTCACTATCGTAAATTTCATTTCATTTGATCTAGAAAATTCTTATTGTGGCGCAGAAACACTGCACTTTAGGTTGCTTTGGAGCCTTTTTACCTGTGGCTGTTTTCCGCTCATTTCGACAGTGCGCTGGTTGCGCTGATGATAGCAACCGGTTGCGGCTGAACGCGCTCATTCCGGCCGCGTCCCAAAACGAAGGAAAGGGGCCAGTGTTGCTGCAATGTAGTCGGTTTGTTTTATATCTGATTATGACTTTATGCTGTGCTTTATAATGCTCGGTGTGGCTGGCATAAAATATGAGGCATAAAATATGAGAAAAATAGGTGCGGACTTGTAACACCAGCACACCTCCCTTCACAGTTCGCTGAGTGGATATAAGTTTTCGCCAGGGCATGTATTCGCCGATGGTAGCAAATTGGCGAAATCTTCGGGAGATCTTGATACCGGCCAACCACAAGTCAATAGGATATTTTGTATTTGCTGATATTGTCGATGTACCTCCTGTTGCTAGGAGAATTGCCTTACATGTTGCCTGTTTGTTTCTGCTAATGGACCCAAAGTGTTCGATGTATCGGGGATGACTTTGAGCAGCTCAAGATGCAAAAACGAGCAATTTCTGCTTGCTAACATGTGTGTGCACAAGAATTTCGCTTTAACCTTCTTAGCCTTTTTGCCTCATTATTTATGGGAAATATTCGTCCTTGCGTTTGTAATAAAACTAAAAATTGAAAGAAAAATAAATAACTTATGTTCTTACACAGCAGTGAAGCAAAAGCGGAATTAGCTGTAGCTCTGTAGCTCAATATAACGAAATTTAAACACGATTATTAGATTAAGGTGTGATTAATAATTAATAAAAGAAATCATTTTTAGAACTTAGATACGTAACTAACTATGGAAGATACAGATGTGCATACTTATTAATAATAATTTGAAATGTGAACAATGTTTGTTGTAAAACAAACCTACTAGCATAATTTTACTTCGAATTTCCAGACATATTTATATACATATAATATCAAAATTATTTCACTAAGAAAGTTTATTTGTGGCCCAAAATTAACGAATATGTCAATGTTTTATATCGGTCGCTTGTATTTCTGAGGTTTTTAAGTTTAAAGTGCAAAATTATAAATATTTTCCTGTAGTGAAAGTTTCCTTGTACCTACAAATTAGCTAAAACTCATTTTAATTTATTAACTTTCAGAGTTAGTTATAAATAAAGGATGAAAATTACACCGAAACTGTTTGGAAATAAATGTTTAAAATTTTAAATCTTAATTTTATCGAAATCTGGAAGCAGAGGCCGTCGCCACATAGAAGCGGAAAAAGTTAAATGAAAATAATAAATATTCTGCGATTTGTACGAGAAGGTTTTTTGGGTCACTGATTTTAAATTCGCTGCCCAATTTTGAGAGTTCAATGTGACGAATTCAAAATCGTGGCTGTTAATGTTACTTTTTATTAAAAATTTAAAAAAATTGAACAAGTAATTGATTTTTTTTTTGCAGATTACGAATCCGAGAATTAAGATATTTTAGAACGTCAGGTTTCTGGGAAGAAAAGGTTAAAAACAAAAGCAAAACGATTTCTTAAGCAGTTTTGAATGAAGTTTAAGCATTTTAAGATCATAATATTAAATGGTAATGTATACTCAAATAAAACCTTAAACTATTTCCATAAAATAGGAAATGGTTTGAAATTTTACGAAGTAACTTACACCTCTTCCGTAAAATATAAAACATGTTAAACTTTAATGGATATCCTATCCTGAGCTTTATTAGAGGACATTTGAAGAAAAGTCTTACTCCAAGAAAATTACGAAACAAATTTTATGGATTACTTTACTTTGTCTTTACAGTTCAAACTTCCATTTGTAATGTGTTTTAAAATTCTAAGGCGTTTCAATAAGATTAGATTTTCAATTTAGGCGAAAATGCTATCAAAATAACGTATCAAGAACATTGTTACAAAAACCTGTTGACCAGTGTAATCAGTTTGGTTTTCGTGCAGACTTTAAACTTTTAGTAAAATCTTATGATGTAAATTATTATG
This sequence comes from Eutolmus rufibarbis, assembly GCA_963920795.1. Classification (NCBI taxonomy): domain Eukaryota; kingdom Metazoa; phylum Arthropoda; class Insecta; order Diptera; family Asilidae; genus Eutolmus; species Eutolmus rufibarbis. Next base: position 40,410,104 of record OY987205.1, read on the forward strand.
TAGCAATGGAGATTTCGAAAGTTAAAATTATTTCATTCTTTTTAGGGCTTCCAGAATTTTCAAAAGTAAAATCTTACTACGATACAGACATTTGGTAAAAACCATGAATGCATACAGTTTGTTAAAAAGTATGTAAATATTTCTAGTCTCAACTAATGTGTCGGGGGCAGGATATTTAGAGGATATTGATATTTTAAATATTGGATTTTGGGTATTCTGGATTTTGACCTTGCATCGATTTAAGTTCTCTGAAGCTATGCGTGTTGGGTAAGAATTGGCAATAAATCAGATTGGGTTCGTTGGTCTTAAAATACAACATGTTTCTGTATTTTACAGAATTTAAAGGGTTTGCTACTGTACCCATTCGAAGGGACGTGAGCTGCCATCGGGCTTTCACGAAACAGACAATATTTCGCCAAGAGTGACGGGCAATGTGAGGCGAATTTATTAGCTGATAATTCTCATCGTGAATTTTTATGAAGCTGTTACTCAAGGACGCTAAAGGCTGCGGGTGCCGTAAGAGCCGCATTTACATACTACTGGCTGTCGTCAATGGCTGCCGAGGGTATTCCGCTTATTCTTCTTTTCGAGGGTATGTTGCGTGAATTTTTTATATGCGCGGCTCACCTTGCTGGTCGAGTCGTGTGCATCATAACAGAACCAGCGCGGACCTCTTTTATTTCATTTTATTTTCTTTTACTTATCTTTGGAACGTTCGCTGCGTTTCCCGATCTTAAGGTATGGGCAGCAAAACCTTCGCGGCAGAGAGCGCGCGCAGCCGATTCTGATCTGGAACCTGAATTCACCTGGGCATGGAGTGTGGAGTTTGAGCCCCAGGTTGGATTGGATCCGCGGCTGCGGCTTGACGACCGACCAATCACGACTCCGACTTTCAGTTCAAGAAGTTAAGCCGAGGTGGATTGAGCTGTTTCACATGCGCCTGTCCCTTGTTCTGACTATCGCTCGGTACCGCGCGGCACCTATGAACTTCTTAATGGTTTCTTAATTTCGTGGTCGATCGCGATCGCTTTATCGTCGCGGAGAAACAAAGGAATTGCAGAAATTTATCTCGGATATGAAAAATATCCCGAGTGAAGGGTTCTATGACGGGTTCTGGTGCGCGGCATGCGCTTTTACGAATCGGTTTTTGGTCGATTTGGGCGCGGGCAGGCTTGCGATAATCAGAAGTTAGTGTCCGCGGATTGCCCCATACTCCTCAATCTTGGCGGTGTGCATTGGCGAGTGGACGTGCTGAGTTTTGTGCCTACCGCAGCTGTAGATTTGCAGATGTGGCCCGACATCGGTGAAGCACGGCCAAGTGTTGAGCACATGTGAATATTTCGCCGTTTTGGATTAAGATTACGGCAGTTGATTTATGGATTAACATTTTAATTGGATATGCATGTTCAAGTAACTAACTGCTCAGCAAACAGTTCACGGCCCGATCTTTCCACCTTCCTGGCCAATCGCGCGGTGTGCTAAATCCGCGGAGAGGAGGCAACTTCTGGAGCCCTGGGGCTCCTCTTGTGTGCTAAGGTTTTACAACGGGACCGTGCAAAAGGTGCTAAAGTCAAACATATCTTGGAATAGTTTGCGCTACCGGTGTTTAGTGTTTATTGGCGAGGTGACAATTTTCTAGTGATTTGCATTGCAAATATATAAAATTTATTGATCGCGGATCGCGAGAGCAACAGTTTCAAGATACACCAGCTATTTCATAAAATTGTAATTGGATTATCAGATCGCAGCGAAAACATAGTACGATGCGAGTATCTCCTGCTCTAGTGCAATGTGTCGCAATGCTGTGTTAATTACGTATGCAAATTTGTGCCTAATCAATTTGGATACATAAATTACGAAGTTGACATGGATTGGTTCCGATAATATCCAGTATGTAAGTAAATAAATCTGAATATCGTTACGATCATTACGACCTGCTGAAATATGAACCTGTTTTATACCGACTTCATAGAAATTTTGACACCACTTGTATAACGCATATTTCCCCGCGGTCATTCGTAAGTTATTAGATTTATTGGATGGTTCTGTTTAAATAGACTTTGACGTAATATTCATCGGCAGGTGTAACGTGGTATGGCATGCTCGACAGTTGTGATTTATGGATTTATTGCTTAATTGGTCTAAAAACGCCGATTAATAAACGATAAGGTGGCTTACTTGACACTTTTAATAACTGGTCAATAGCTTGTTTTAATTCGATTTTGAAGTAAAGAAAGCTTACTTTGATAAAGAAAACTATTCCTTAGTTTTGAAATTAAAAATTGTATTGAACTTGCAGAGATGAAACTAAATTAGAGATTTCTCGACAAATAAACTTTCACTCTTTAAAATTATTGATTTTTTAAATTTTATATATGGTTTTTCTAAATGCGGTCCCCCATTTCTGTATTAATGTGGTATATTTTGTAAGTAAATGTAACTTTTTTTAAATGAGGATGATTTATAGGAAATAAAAACAATAAATCGTAATTTTTTCTGAATTAATTTCATAAATTTTGTTCAAATCATATAATTATTTTGGTTAATGCTGATTACAAAACTTATTTTTAGTTCTCCGGTTTTTCGTATGTATCGAATGCATTGCGACATTTCAAATTATACAATTCGCCTAATAAAATGCTTAGTTTTGGTATGTTGAATAAATTTCCGAATAATTTTCAATTAAATGGTAAAAGTATGGCCGTTTGTACTTCTTAAACTTATTTTATTCCTAAAAATGGTATCCAATTGAGAATTTCCGTCTTCGAATACGTACCTTCTAGAAAAAATCGAAATCTGCTGTCTCCCTTATGTTACAATAGCTGGAGATTTGCCTTCTGAATGGAGAAAAAAGATAATTGGCCCAGAAATGAAAAGAAACGAAATGTGGTGGCAAAAATAATCCGTTTTGATTGATTTGTGGTCCAAAGTGATACTTTATCATGAGACGGTTTTTTTGCTAATATTTAGAAAATTCAAAAATACATACATACAACTGTTTTACGTGTATTGCCGATGAGTGTGTGTTTTAATATTCACCTTAATTAATTATTATATTACATCAATAAAATATTTGCGGTCTTCCAAATGGGCATTCGAACTACGATTATTGTGATTATTCTTCATCTACAATGTTTATATTCTTTATTAAAAATATTAAAACAAACTTCGACGTCTAATTTATTGCACGAATTGAACAATTTGAAGACATTCTTAATTGCGTCTCAAAATATGTTATTTAATAAGTATTATTTAATATTTATTATGCTTATCTAAATTATTCACACTACAATAATAATATTAACATTTTGTTGCCAAAACACTACTTAAAACAAAATTACACATAAAATACAAAATTAAATTGCATATGGAGAAAAACATTTTAAAGTGCAATTCAATTATGTTATCGATGTAAAATTACAATTTTTTTAAAATTTTCAACTTTCAGATGTGAAATTACTTTGAAAATCGCAATATGCCCATATAAGAATTTACAATTTGTTGTATTCCTATGAAGTATATCATTGTGCTGATTGTACAATGTTGGCATTAACTTCATACATAATTTGATAATTTTACTAATTAGGACGATAAAGTATGAAATATATCAATTCATGAATTCCCGTACCTACAATGTTTTAAGAATTTAAACCTAAAAATATTAAGAAACTTTGAACACTTAGTAAAAAGGAAAATTTATAAACCAACCAAATTATTATAATAATACAACATTAAACACTATTTTGTGCATACGAATTATGATGTGTATATTTTAAGTATTATTAAAGTTAATTTTCTGTAATATTATTAACGAAATCCTGTGATACAATTTTTAATGTTGCAAAATTCTAAAAATTGTTTCCTGTGCAATTATTCTTAATTTCGTAATTTATAGCGCATCTGTCTTTCCAGTTTCTGATATGTTTGTTTGTTTTGTCCAGATAAAACAGTTTAAGTAATTATGTAGGTACTTGTGCTAATTGCTTTTTTATGTTCCAACACACATAAGATGTTAAAATCATAAAATGAAAATTTATGACTAATTAACGTTTGGAATTGCAATACGATTCCCAGCCGGCCAATGAATGCAATGAATGCAATTCTTGGTTCCAGTGAAAGTATCCTCCGCGAAGGTTTTTCCACCAATGAGTCCGTTCCCAGAGCAGCAGTTAAAGCCGATAGTTTTTGCTGAATGCATGCGCACTGCAGATTTATCGATATGAGCCGATGCTTACTCCTCCCTATTATCATATTCAAACGCTCGAACGCGAATGCAAAAAGTTTTATTTGATTCCATCAAATCAACATCTCAGCCGAGGCCAGGAGCGCTCCTTGGGCACATCCGCTCGAGTTCCTGTGCGGCGATATTCCGAATAAAATAAATATTAAGGTAAATTTATTACGGCAGCGATCGTGGCTATAAATTGGCATTGAAAGCGTTCGCTCGTTTGATTTGCTGCCCCTCGCCATCTTCGCGGTTTTCTTCGCTGCTGGACCGCATTTCGCGGCAGCACCGCTCGCTGGAAACCTTCACTTTGAAGATTTTTGAAGCCGTCAGCCCGGGAGACGACTGGGCATTGTCTCCGCCAGGAATTAAGAAGCCAGTTGACGTTAGTTAGTGATAATTGGAGGATCTGAGAAATTACTCCGCGTAAAACATCGGTTTTTGTGGACGCGCGGTGGTAAACTTTGTGACCCCGGGAGGGTTCGCGGTTTTCGCTGCTGTTGGAATCTCCTCAGTTAGACGTTGCTCGAAACGTGCCATGGGTTGCTGATCACCGCCGACGGTCCCCTGGAATGTCGCCGCGATTATAGCTGCATGTAATCTGGGAATAATTTCTTCAATTGTCGGTTCGAGCATTTTTGATCGTCATACTGCGGGTAGGCTCATTAAAAAATTCACTTACCTCTGAGTTTCGAAGTAATTGCTCGGTCCAGAGGAGGTGTTTTGATTGGCGTCATTACCCGAAGAAAGCTGTATTTTGTTAAACGCATAAATCTTGTAATTTTGTGAAAGGGAAGATGTTTGAAGATCAAGTCATTAACATAAAAGCGTCATTAAATTAATGGTTAGGTACGAGTTCCGGCAGTTCAAATAAAATTATGGCCTGCGCCGAATGGTTATCATTTGATTTAATTCTTAATTTATTTATAGCCTCACCTTTTTACTAATTCTAAACATATTTTACAACCTTTTAATTAATTAGGACAGGTTTATTGACCAGCAGGAATCTGAAAAACTTACACCAATTTTTAGGTATTAGAACATTTTCCTCAAGGAAACATGAAAGTTATTAATTTGCTCGCCTAGTCGCTTTTGTAGGAGAAACTACCAAACTATCAAAAATACTTAAGAAATTGATAAAAAAGTTCTAAATTTCATCATCAAAAATGAACGCAAGTTTTCAAAATATGTATGCTTACTTAATATTTTCAAAAGTACAAAAATTATAGGAAACGGAAAGTAATTATTCTTGTTTTGTATTTTCTAAACCGACTAAAATTACATGAATTTTAAGTGATTAAGTTTTGACAAAATTTCAAAGTGATACAGAGATAAAAATCTTTATACTGGACGCTTGAATTATTGATCAAAATTAAACTATTATTGAGAAGTTTTTAAGTTCGTCTAGATAATTTTAAAAATCTATGTCCAACATTTTTCTGGCTCTCAAAAATTGCAGGCTACTATTTTGATTTCTCTCTTATTATAATTTACTTAGAAAACAATTTATAGTTTGGAACAATAAGTTTTTAAAGTATATTTTGAAAATTTTAGTATAGATCGAAAATAAATGAAAACTACATACATACATATGTTTGTACCTATATTGTTTGTTTTTTGTACAAATGTTGTTGACTTATTTTTTAATATATGTTCTGCAAGCTAATTAAGCTATCACAAAAGTCATAGGCTAGTTTTAAGCCGATAAATATAAGCGGGGCACATCGTTTTAAAAAAAAATATGGTTTAATTTAAAGTGAAGTTTCAATAATGGGCCAATGTTTTAACTGAACAGGTAATTTAAAGAAAATTTGATAGCGTATTAATTAATGGCACTGGTTTACTAATTTAAAGCTGTACAAGAATAAACCTTTAATAGCATTTCATAGAGGTGAAGGGTTCGATTGGACCATGTGGGTATTATCTTGAATCAACATTTTGTCGGCTCAACAATTTATCAAATTATCGTGAAAGAAGGAAAAGTAGACCAATTATGAGAGCAATTCTTGATTGAAGGTAGGAAGTATCTAACAAGCAGAAACTTCATTCATTGCATTCCTTCTGATCCGCAATCGAGCAGTTATCGGAAAGCAAACATCAAAGAATCGGCCAGCAGATGGAAAATGCGCGCTCTCCGGCGGGGGTAAATTGCAAATAAATCATAATTCATAGGACGGACGTGGAACCTGTTTGCACGTCTCCAGCCCGTGTGCCAGGGCCTAATAGCGTGCCAGGGTGAATGACACGACGCCGCGAACTAATGATATCGTTTTACTTGTTCGCACCGCTCTCAACAGCACCGAAACGTCAATCAAAGCCTCCAAGGACCGATTTTCCTCTGCCCTAGACATACGTTCCCAGAACCAGCTCCGGCGATCCACCGTGAATTTCCACGGCTAGCGCACCTTTGCTGGTCCAGGTGATCTTACGGAACGATACCTGAACATCCAATTGAACTAATGAATTGAGAGCAAAGTAATTTCTTCCTCATGTCTCGCGCTGGGTTCGCGCTATCGAAGAAAACGAAGAAAAGGGGCCCGCAAGGCCTAGGCGTTGGGCTGGGGCCCTTGATATGCAGCCGCTCCGTTAGAACAGACGGTCACTTCGTCTGTGCCTCGGAGACTCCTCTAATTGCCATTTTCTCTGTAATTAGCGTCAAGTGAAAACGCCGTACAGTTCGCAAGGAGTTTATACGCTCATTCCCTCAGGGTTACGTGCAGCTCTCCAGCTCCCTGGAGTCTGGTTTTCATCGGAAGAATCCCAGCGGCTCCTTAATACTCCCCGTTTTGCCACTCCGGTGGTGTTGTTTTTTAATTTGCGAAAAGAACTTAAATCTGAAATAATAGTCTTCGCAGCAATCCGTTACAGTCTTATGCAATGCTCACTAGCCAGCCAACTTGGGCAGGCAGACTTAAGTAAGCTCTCTAGCCCTCTTCTAGAATGACGAAATTTATCACGAAGAACCCGTTTTTACATCTGGAATCTCGCTCCTCCAGTTTAATTAATTATTATTAAGCGACCATCCCGTCATAAAGCCATTATGCAGCAGTTAAACTGCAGGAATTGACTTCTACCGCTAGCTGAAATGGGCTGGTCTACTGCAAACTGCAAGGAGCAAATGAAATGCATAGGCGATTTTTATCCGCCTTCTCATATATTCCTCCATTAACCATCTCATTAGAAAAGTCGCAGGTGTCATATTCGTTTCTCATCAGAACTCGTTTCTCGCACCAGGCTATTTTTCTTCGAGACTTCACAAATCAAAGAAAATTAATAATGTCCTTCTCGGTGGTATAAACTTTGCGGTATAAATACGTATGATTTTCTTAAGAATAATCGGCATGAAGCCACTATAAGTTAAATTGCAAGAGCTGTTTTTGAAAACTTAATTTGTACTAACTGCTGTTTGACTTGATTAAGATTATGTATGATTTTGTTTTTTAAAGACTTGAAAATTTTCTCATATCCTCATATTAGAAAATTAGAGCAAGAAATTATCGTTAACTAAAAGGTGATAGTTCGTTGTGTTTAGATATAATTATTATTCCTGCACACCCTTAAACATTTCAATTAATTACTAAAGATCAATAATCACTTTGACTTTGATGTTAGTAAATATTGGTAAAAATTTCTCTTCCTCACAGAATTTGTGAGATCACATTAATTTACTATTCTGTAATTAATTGCATCAAGCTGCAATCTAGAGTTTAGATTGTCTGTAGACGACACTTTATCTTTTTAGACAGAACTTGCCAATTTGGCGGTGATTTTAACATGAGTCTGACAAATTCTTTGGGCTGAATGCATTTTTTTTGGTATATACTGGCTATCTTTTCTTAAGCTCTAGGAGAATTTCATTTTTAAATGGTCAGTTTTTTTGCTCTCGATTATTTCGAAAAAAACTAAATGAAATTTTTCCTCATCTTAGGTTGATTTGAAAATACAGGTTTTTTCTGCTTCGAAGAATTATTAGAATTTATTTTTGTGCATGTACTCTTATGGAAAAATTTTTATGAACACAGATCTATTCATTTTGCAACTCCTATTAATTGTTAGTCCATAATATATATCGTAAATACGTTCACTAAATTTGCTAAATTTATTAAGAGTTTTAGTTATCCTTAAATATTTATAAAAATAACAATTTCATATGCCTTCGTGAAACATAATTTTCAACCCATCTAAGCTATTTATTTGGATTTAGCGTTTTATTTCATTGCGAAATTGAATTAGGCGGGCACTAGTAAATGATTTTAATTCTTTTTCAGTAATTTTATCAGAAAACATAGAAAAGTTATTCCGATAAGTTAATAGTTTCTAATTGCAATTCTACAGTGAAATTCACTGGATAATCTGGAAGTTGTTTTATTGGTCGTAGTATTTTCTGAAATCTTCAAATCTATTTTGAAAAGTAGCGATTGACAATTTTAGTTGGCTTTATTTAAATATATAAGTGGTTCTATTCAATACTGTCTTAATTTTATTGAATTCGCAGCACCCGTTTAAATAGTATAATACTTTCATAAGTTTTCCTAGATTTCAGATGAACCCTTTCTGGTAAAGCGGGCAAAAGCTTCCCTGTCTTTCTAGTTATATTTCTTATTAGAAGAGAACTGCTGAACTATAATATAAATACAGGTATTAATTACAATAGAATTGAATTTGATTTGTTTTTCATCGCATTGATTAGATTTTGAACTGGATATCTAGCAAACCAACTCTAGGTGACATTCGCTCGATTTTAATGAGAAAAAATTTAGAGTGTAAGAAGTTTTCTTTATATTGTAGAGGCGTCGCTAATAATTACCTTCCTAAGTATTTTAACTTGACCTGTTTTTAAAGCTGTTATGATTCATTTGAGTTTTATAAGTACTTTACTTATCCATCTTAAACATTTTATTAACTCACCTTTGGAAACTTGTAATTAACTAAAACAAATTCAAGTTTATAAATTTAAATAAGTTCGGAGTAATAAATATGAGCTATATAAATCATAATAAATTTACGTAAATCTATATATGTAAATAAAATCGCGTATCATGCAAAAACTATACTGAAGATATGGTGATGTGACTTCTTTTAATTTCTTTACAGTAGTTCAGTGATCAATTTAAGCCCAACCCTACAGCGTACTTAATTTTGTTCGATTTTTTGCTTAATTTCAGTTATTTTGTATTACGCTTCGTAAGCACCTCTATACTATTGAGAGTTCAACTTAGACTGGCGGTAATCAACTAAAGTAATAAAATTAATAACACGTGAATGAAGTCGCGGGCATTTGCTACTTTTGAATAAAATTATTAGAGGAATTTTGGCTATATAACATCGAATTTATTGGAAAATATAGCGCATACCTAACAACACTAATTCGTGGTTATTTATCGTAATGTAACAACCTGAACCCGGTTTCAGCCGCAAAAATTTACGTCTCCATCGATTTCAATTCTATCCCACATATCTCTGCAATTTTCAACATTAGCGTAAACGGAACTAACCGCCAGCTTTAACTCCGCCGAGACGTCCGACCGCAAATGTAATTCGAAATCGAACCCTTTCGCCGTCGACATCTCCACTCGAGGTCCCGATTCAATTTAAAACCCAGTTCCCAGCGCATCCCGGGACCCGAGCTGATTGCACAACTCAATTGCGCTATCCCGGGACCACACCCAATCGCTGCCCCATTGTCTGCACATCGCAATTTTCCGCAGAAATTCAGTTCATTTTGCAGCGCGGGGCAGCGGCCAGGGATCGATTTTTGATCTGTTCTTCATTTCCTTTTCGTTTGAACCGCAAGAAATTGAACTTGCGGTGGTCTCGCGCATTATGGTCACTGACTTCTCCGGGTAGTGGGTTATGGTTTCCAAGCAAAACGGTAATGTGGCGGTGCCCGCATTGTCGAGAAAGTTGCGCGAAATTAATTTTGAAGCACCGACAAAGATACATGCAAACATTCGCCAACTTTCTGAACTAAATACGGTGGAACTGTGCTGAGAAGTTCACCGTCACTGCAAGTAGCACTCCTCGACTAATCCGCGATGGAACTTGAGGAATTGGCTCGTTATGGAGCCATTCATCCCAATCACGTCTGCGGTTGTGGGGCTCTTCTAGCCCTTCGAGGGCCGTGGAACTCCTGACGTCCGACGGGAGACGACTTCTTCGTCAGGCGGCGGCACGTCCGTCCTCCAGGCAATCACTTGCGAAAGTTTTGCCTTCCAAAGAGCCCTTTCAAGTTCAATATTCGACTGCTCCCAATCCCGACTTCAATTGTCGGCTGCGAACCGCAGCTGGAGCGGCACGGGAACGGGATGATAAAATTAATTTCTAGGGACTCTACGCAGCGGACCTGGATAGAAGCCAGAGACTAGAGTGCCCGGTCCGGAGGAAGAAGACGTTTGCGTCCTCACCGCGGAGACCAGCAGTATCTGCGTCCGGGCGCAGCGAGCCGAGCATATCAGATTTGATATCTAAGTCCATTCAAATCTGGCCGTGCAGCCAGTGAATCAGTCCCTGTATGCCTTAGAGGGATTAGACGGGATTTAATGGAATGATATGTTTATGGCTCTGTAGAGCACACCGCCTTATTACTCTTTGCGGCTCCGTGTTCGCTTTCCACCCGGAAAATCCTGATTAGCTCAAGAACTGCCTTCGGTGCTTGCGGAGTTCACTCCGGGCTTGTTACATGGTCCCTAGAAACCGCATCGGTTCTGCTAAGGAAACGACGCTTCAAGAACTTAATTCGCTGAATTAGAAGGTAATTACGATGATATTTATTACCCTTTCGAAACGCACCTAGTGGAATAAGCTATGAAAATTATTCGGCTGTTTAAATCGCAGAAATATGCCTGGATTACATTACAATGTATCCAATTTTGGTACTAGATTTTATCTCTTCGGGAACTCTGCATTTTCTTTCACTAAAGGCTCTTGTTTCTTGTCTTGTATCAAGAAATTACTTTAACTTAAATAAAAACTAAAATTCCGTTCGTAGAAAAGTTTTTCTAAACATTTGTACTTCATTTAACTTTTTTAACTTTAAATGTTTCTTTTTCAAAATAATTTTGGTCAAACATTTTATTGTTTAAGAAAGAAAGAGAATGTTTCTATCATGCACTGAAGATTTGTTCCGCTATATAACCTACCAATTTAAATCAGATTAACGAATACACGTTTAATTAATTTGTTTTTTTTTTAATTAAAATATATTAAGATTTTTATGAAATTTTATAACTATAGTTTAAAGACCATAAAGGAAATTGAATGAAATTTTATAGAGCTCAAAACTAAGAAATATGCAGACAATTTTTGAAGAAAGAATTACATTAAATTTTATTTATCTTTATAAGATTCCCACATTTTTTTAAAAGGACTTCCTACTTTCGAAATAACTACGCAATTGTCAAAAAACATCCAAAACACACCAAATTGACAATTCGAAAAACTTACTTAACTCCTTAGAATTTCGAAAACCATAGCTACCTTTTACTTAAATTAAAAACAATTGTATTGTATTTTCTTGGCCCAAACCAGTTTCAGTTATTTTACACTATCACTGCACTCCGATTTTTATTTGGTACCCTGAGCCGAGATCCATGAGAATTCCAATTTTTTTATACGAGGAAATTTTCGTCCAGGCAATCGCAAATGCATTTAAGCTCTGGCTTAGCTAAGGAATTAGTTTAACTTAGCTTTAGCTTAAGTTTTTACTGTGCAACAGGTCATTAGATAAATGAAAGACTATATTGTAAGTTAGTGAAGTTCGGTTTTGGTATGTTTTAAATATTTCTAAAGTTCAATGGAAAATTTGTATTACTAAAACAAGTTTGTCATTAAATGAAGGGGATATTTTGTGGGCTGGTACATGGAATAATAGAGAGACAATAATTATCGATTTCTAATAGTAAAATCCTAAATATACCGCCAAAAGAATTTTTCTTTCTTTTGAAACTTCGATGCCATTAGCGCGGTGTTTAATTACACAAACAAAATGGAAATTCTGTCAAAAGCGGTAATAAGAAGACGTTGCACTCTATGAAAAGTAAACATCGTTGAAACGCCCCTAAAAGGTGACGGTGATGTTCACCTTATCTTAATTACACCTTTCTGGGAATTCAATTTTTGAATTCTTTGGTGAGCTTGAATAGTGCCCGGGGCAGGGAACAGGTTCCTCATTAACAATTTCCCATATCACCCTGCTCATTTGGGCTGACACCAACACTTGTTCATCAGTCATAGCCATTGAGTCGACCTGATGCCCGTTTGATGGCATTTCATCACCACGGGAACGATTAATTACTCAAATCAGATAAATTGCCCCGAGCTTCATGTCGGAGAGGTCATTAAAGGTGCCATGGGCCAGCATCCTCATCCGCAAAGAAATTTAACGTTCTTTTTTTGGGCAGTAAGTACATCCAAATCTTCGCTCTTTTATAGTTTTTCCTTTAGTAGTTACTTTTACGAGCCGCTGATGAGCCATCGATTTAGCATCCTCTGGCGCTCGCTAATGAAATCTTATAGGCCATAAACTGGTAAATTTAGTGCAGTTTTATTATTGTTAATGACTATTTACGTCGAATTAGTTTTCGGTGTTTTGCGAGAAGAACAATCAAATCGATGGACCTCGAACTGGATTGATAACCAAGGACTTGGGACTGGTTTGAACAGCTCAAAGAATTTTAAATGTTATAGAGATTCTTACATAATTAGCAACCGTCAATCATTAACTTCAATTACAAGCTTCGAACTAATCTTTTAATTAATCAATAGTATAAAAAACATTTAGTTTGAATTTATTTAGCTACCTCACGGTCTTCATCAGCACTATAAAATTCTAAATATAACTTTTAAATGTTGTATTAGCATTTTCGTACAAAATTAAATCTTTAAATCTTTTTGTATAAAATTAAAAATATTTCATCTTTTTAATTATTTATCAAAAACAGGTATATTGTGTTTTTGACTATTCTAGGTATAGAATAACAAATTCTAAGTTATTAAAAATTAAATATCGTGTGAGGGTATTAACATCAACTCCTGGATTTGAACAAACCATGCACATTTGTACTTATTTGATGTTTTTGGCGAATATTTGTCGTTATTCTTGTCAATCATTTTGTATAAGCGCAGCTTCTTCAGATTTATTTTTTATATGTAGGTGGAAAAATTCTTGTCATAAAAAGAAAATCCAATCCAATCAAAACTGTTGGTGTAAAATAGATTTTGACGTTTATAGTGTTGGTCGTTCTGGATTTTTCGTATAATTTGGTAATTTTAAGGATTAAAAATGAAGTTTGAATGTTGCTCATAAGGGAAAAAGCAATTCAATTGAGTTTTTACTTTTTTCTCAGATTGATTTTTATTGTTTTATTCCTTTGCTCAGGAATGAATTAAAATATTTTTTAACTTATTTACAAAAGAGGTTTAAGAGATTCATGTTGTATGCATTTTTAATATTTTATGTGTATTCGCGCAAAGCATGAAGCGCATGAGTGGATTTGAAGGGTACTTTTTTTTTTTATTGAGGTGGTTTGAGGGCAAAATGAAAAAAAGAAATCATTAACTATCTGCTATATGTATGTCAAAACGGGCTACGTGGGATTTTTAAAAGTCGCTAATTTCAAATTTGTTGAGGACCGATTCCGAAAATTTATAATGGCGGATACAAAATGGCAGTTGCTTAATACTTTAATATCTTCGAAATCTTATAAAAGTAGATATATGAGGGGAGCATTCATTTCCGCTGATTTCCATTTCAGTTCCCAATTTTTACAATAAATACTAAATTTTTGTGGTTACTGATTTTAATTTTTGCCAACAAAACGTTAAATAAAAACTCGTCTTAAAATAATAGAACTATAAAAAATTATCGGCAATCAGCAATTGTTATGTTGTAATTATTATGAAGTATGAATAAATAAAACTAATTACTGTTTTTAAAAAACGAAAACGTCAGTAATAAACTAAATTATTTAAAAAACAAAAAACCCGACTGCAGTAAAAATATCAACTGAAAAGCGAAAAACAAGCTCTATAATCTAGAGAAAATTGTAAGAGCAATGTCCTTATAAGTAATGCACCATGCAATTATTTTTTGTTCGATACCTCGTTAACAAATAATACAATTTATACTATTATTTAAATATAACTTAAATATTGGAAAAGGTATTGCAGGCGGGGACCAATTAATCGAAATGTTACTTTTTTTCAAGAAATATGTTTTGTAGTTCATTGCTTGTCCCCACCTGCAATACCTTTTCCAATATTTAAGTTATATTTAAATAATAGTATAAATTGTATTATTTGTTAACGAGGTATCGAACAAAAAATAATTGCATGGTGCATTACTTATAAGGACATTGCTCTTACAATTTTCTCTAGATTATAGAGCTTGTTTTTCGCTTTTCAGTTGATATTTTTACTGCAGTCGGGTTTTTTGTTTTTTAAATAATTTAGTTTATTTCACACTTTTTACTTTTTTCACACTTTTTAGTTTTTATTAATGAAAGAGTGGTTTAATAATTAATGATAACTAGGCAGTTAAATGAGCTCTCATAGCTAGATAAATGGCGGATCTAATTTGGCGGATAATATATGGTTAATTTAAATTAACAAATTTCACCATATATTATCCGCCATCTTTGATTTTGCAAATCCGAGTTCAGATTCGTGACCAGCGACTCCGAAAACCCCTATATACTAAATTTGGTCCAAATCGGTTAAAATTTGGAAAATTTGTCCGCCATATTGGATCCGCCATCTTGGATTTTGCAAATCCGACTTCAGATTTATGATCAGAGACCCCGAAAACCCCTATATACCAAATTTGGTCCAAATCGGTTAAAATTTGGAAAATTTGTCCGTTATATTGGATCCGCCATCTTGGATTTTGCAAATCTGACTTCAGATTCGTGATCAGCGAACCCAAAAACCCCTTTATACCAAATTTTGTCTAAGTCAGTTACGATTGTTTGAAAAAACGAATTTGAAATTTCGCATTTTTTCTGCTTTCAACTGCCATAGTTACAAAATGGCGGAAGATAGAATAATTCTGTCGCCGGATTCGGAAAGAGCAGAAAAAATTACTATAGAATATGTTTCTTACAAAGCTTTGGTTGATTGACTCACTAAAAGGAAAACGATTGAAAACAGAAAAAAAATGTGTGCCATTTGGCACGAAACGGGTTAAAACAAAATTAAATATTTAGATTTTTGTAAGCTATTTATGATACCCTTTATTTTGATACCCCACTCGACAAGTTTTGAGAAAAAAAAAATTTTTTGAAGACATAATATGGCGCCAAAAATTTGCCATTTTAATTTTTTTGCAATTTTGATATACCCAGTGTCACTCTCACAATTAAGACGAATCTAACGGCACCTCTCAAGCTGAAATCGATCAAGCCGTTTAGGCTACAGAGCGTGCCAAAGAAATATACATACATACATACACTCGAAAAACATAACCCTCCTTCTAGTGCAGTCGGGTAAAAACTAAAATAGTTGCAACAATTATTATTTTAGTAAAATTTACTATAAAATGAAAAACTAATAGTTATATTCCTAACTCTCTTAGTGATACTTCTAACTATTTAAATGTCGCAAGGACTTCTAGTCGTCAAATAACAAATAATTTGTATTCTTGTACTCTTTTTCAAAATTAAATGATATAATGCTATGCCATATGTGATGTTTATTCATAAAGAATTCCAAAGGCTTCGGCTGGCATAGTTGGTTGAGAGTTTGCCATTCTAGGTTTGTGAGTTCGATTCCCACATGAAAACCTTAAAATTATTAAACAAAAACACACAAGAAACGGCATATGGGTTTACTCCTCAACTGCGTGGAAAATAAACGAGGATTATAATTAATTAAATCCATAGTATTTATATTAAATATTTTTTTAAATCTACTATGAGGTATTAGTTAAAATATTTATATTTGTACCTACATATTGAACTATTTTTCTGAGTTGAGTTGTTTTTGAAATCTGAAAAATAGTTAAAAACCAGTCAATTCAACCATTACTTTTTGAGTGTATAATATACGAGTAGATATATCTTTGTCGCGAACCGAACTCTCGTAAAATTGTTGTAGACATGTGAGTGTACAATAAAATTGAGGGAGCTGAATTGGAAAAACCGCCAGTGGATTGAAGCACTCATCCATTTAACATTAATTAAGCCCGCAAGGGCTGTCAGCCGAAGAGGAATGCTTCCTTACTTCGGTCCACGTCTATCAATCAAGACCCCGTCTTACTTCGGCTGCAAGAGTCCTTTTCAGAGCATTTCTTCTGGCACAGTGAGTTCGCTATCCCTTGCATTTTGTCAAATCAAATTGAAATCCCCCGAATTTTACGAGCCCTCATCAATAAAACCGCCTCAAGACGAAACCCAAAAGGAGCAGGAAAAGGATTTTTACGAGGATTTTATTCGTCCATAAGCGATCATTGCGACACTTTACGACATCCCCCAGCAGTCTCAAGGATCCACTGCCGTCGAGAGTCGGTCACAAGTTTGCGTCGCGTAAGTAGGTGGAAATGGCAAGAAAAGCGTGGGGACATCCCGAAAACGAAAAGAAAAGCAAAGAAAAGTGCTTTAGTTCCCGTGACGTGGGCGGGGGCCGTAAAAAGTTCGACGGTCGCCGGCTCCTAATAAAAGGACACTCGGTGCGATTTTGGCTGCACTTAGGCGGATTGGCGCAACTAAATCAAGTGCGAACGGCCGGAGAGGGCTGCTCCGACAGGGGGAATCCTGGGATTGAACGGCCGATAAAAAACATTTTCCATCATTCCCTCAGGCCGGGCAGCTCGGTCCGTTTTTTATTTTATTTCGTTTGGGACGTCAACGGCCGCTGAAGACGATCGCCCGGAAAAACGACCAAGAAGCAGGTGCTCTGGCCTCTTTTCCTCCACCCAAAGTGGCACTCGGTCCGCTCCCCGAGGTGCTGCTGGCCTTGCTGGGACCGGGCTCCGGGGCTCCGGGGCTCCGGGGCTCCGGGGCTGGAGCATCGAAACGACCATCTGAACCTGACCAAAGGGAATCGGGCTACACGAGAGGACATAAATTCCTCAGAGATGGAACTATCGCAAATAAATTGTCCCATTTAGGAGCTTCTGACTGAGATTCCATCAATGCCTTTGCAGAGTTTCCACGTCTTTCCAGCGGCCGCTGAGTCTGCAGAAACTGGTTCTGGGCAGCGGCCATCCTGGCGCAAAATGCTCCACAGGCACATGAACATTTCCATGTTTTTGCCTAGCACGGCCAGCGGAGCGCTATGTCGAAAAGCGCGGATTTTTTCTCCATCATTTTGTGTACCTGCCGAGGTATGGGGGCTCCGCTTTTTGCAGGGGCCTTGCGGCGACGGTTTAATTACGTACAATTGGAGCCGCAGAAATATTTGCTCCAGCACTACGCCGCCGTCGCGCCGCTGGTTTACTGGAGCAGTTGTCGCTTCGCAGTTGGAATTGATGCGAGCAATATGTTTTCGCGCCGTTTACGTTTTAATTTACATCGTCAAGCGCAATCTGCCAGCAGCAGGTAGAATCCACTCACCTGGCCATCATCACTTCTTGCATGTGATCGCAACATCGCGTCGCAAATGAGCCGGAGGTGGTCTACCAATCTACTGGAATTTTGATTTCCTTTTAAACTGATATCGTTTTTTTAAACTATTTCAAATCCTTATTTTTATGCAAAACATTGTCTAGTTATGCTGAGTTGATTAGAATAGTTTTCTTATTAATTTCCTAAGGGATCAAACGACAACACCACTTTACCTATGTAGGTTTAGTGCGTAAAAACCTGAGCGAGTTAAGTAATAAAAATAGAATGTGGTTAAACGTTGTGCACTTATTTGGTCTTTCGGAATTTTACGTTTCTTGCACGGTTTCGGTTTCACTTTAAGAAGACAAGAAAGCCACGTGTGAGCAGTCATATAATTGCTAGAGACGACAACATCTGCATTTTGCAGGGTTCATTATTTAGATGATCGTAGGTAAATTACTCTATTCTTTTCCATATAAGGTGGCCAATTTGTTATAAACTTACCTCTTCATCATAATAATAGAAAAAGTGCAGCAATTTAGAATTCTATACACTAAACAAGTAATTCGAATAATTACGGGTAGTTTAAACTGCATATGTAAGGTACAGGAGAACCTATTTCAGATATAACTCGAGTATAATTATTCTATTTTTGTATGGTAAAATTAATTTGAAATGCCCATATTTATTCCAACCTTACTCTAAGTCAAACTACAAATAAGTTAATTTCTTGTTTAGTTTTAATCTACATTCCTTTTTTTTATTAATTATTATCATTTCCCGCCAGCTTTTTTTAACTTATCTATTTTACTTTTGTGTAATTCTCCAGTTTTCTAAAGCAAATGGGCAAGTTTCTATAAGTAGAATAGTTTTTTCTGCATTTATTCGCTAAACTAGTTTTAAATGAAAATGACGAAAAAATTGTAAAATTTGTGTATTATACGTATACGTATAAATTAATTCATTCGTCGACAGATAAGAGATAATTTTGAGGAACAAGATTTTTTTGTTCTCAGAATCCAAGTATGCTAGATATGTTTAAAAATTTGATGTTTGCTTTCATTAAAACATTAGTCATTTATTAGCTTAACACGGTTTCTAAAAGCAAGTACACCTAATTCTCCTTTTACACGATAGATACGTGCCCAAAACATTCGTGTTAAAAAAGATATTAGCTAAATGGAAAAATAGTAGATTGGTTCCAGCCCTAAAAAAGCAACTGAAAAGTACAATAAACAATATTAAAAAATTCTTGTTAGAGTTCACTTGAGAATTTATTTCGTGCTTACACATTTTAATTCATTAAATATATTATAAAAAATAAATTATATCTACTTTGAAAAAAAGAAAATAATATCTGAAATTCATTAATATGAAAGAAACAAAAATAATATAAACATAACAAAATTTCATGCATTGTCACTTTCTGCAATAAACGCATACGTTTGCGTAAGACTACAATATCACTGCTATAACTAGGATTATTTTGTTCATCGTCTTGTGAAATTATTTCTGTATTATCATCTCTAGTCTCGTGTGTTGATAATTCAGTAGTTTTTAGAAGGAAATCAGTCATTAAAGATTGTGTTTGATTTGAAAAATTCATCAGTAAAATTCCTAGAATATTGAAAATCGTGTTAAAACAAAACAATTCGTGTAAAAAGAGAATTATTTTTTCTTTCTAACTGCAAAAAAATTCGTGCAAAAAGAGAATTAGGTGTATGTACATATATCAAAAATCCTTTTTTCCAGAACGGATCATATTTTTCTGGTATTTTTTCGAACCGCATTGTAAAATTTTTAATAACTCAGAATTTAGCTCTCTTTTTCTCTATGTGTAGGAGCATATAACAACGAAGTCACAAATCTTTCCCATTATTTAATTACAACAATTTTAACAAATTAATTTATAAAATTAATCCTCTCATTGCACTATCACTAAAGTTATAATTGTAATTTAACATTAATTTCCCTGTCTCGTCTCACCTTTTACTATTTTTTTACTTCTTTACTTAACTTACTATTTATTACTAACATGAAATTCTATTGTTTGCATCACGTCACGCTATTGAGAAAAATAGGGTCATCAAAAGTAAAACAAATAGTATTTTAGGAATTTTTGCAAATTGGTATAAATAAAGGTGCGTGAAAAGAGTTCGTAAGATGACTCAAATGAAAGCCAAGATCCTTATCTAAAGATATAAAATACCACTACTATATTATAAAACAAGGTTTTCATGAGCATACGCCAACTGTGATCTTAGTTCACTAAATGATGATCTTTTGTATTTTTCGAACGTTATTTTTCTCGAAAACGTAAGGTGATGGGATTTTTGCTTTTATAAATTCGTATCTAATCTAAGGAAAATTCTATAGAAAGATATTAATATCACGTGTTTGAGTTAAGAATGTATGTTGACCATTGATTTGATAAATATTGAATTAGACAAAAGTTGATACAATGAAGAGAATCAAACAAAAATATTTGTCTCTTATTGGATACTTCAAATCTGGAATTCAAATTAACCAAATATATTTTTTTCTATTATCAACTTACCATTTGTTAATTATGAAATAAACTCTTTTCTGCGTGTAGGAATAAAAGAAAGCGCGTTTTAACTTATATTATTTTAATACTGTTATTAATTTAAAGCTATTTTTGTCAGCGTTCGAATCTATCTCAAGTTTCAAGCAAAAAATAGTTTTTCTTAAATTTAGTTAAAACGAACGTTAAATTGACTATTGTGAATTTTCTTTCTGGCAGAATTTTAGGTGACTTCTTACCCGAGACACATTTCAGCGGCGAGCCTGGGTTCAAGTGCTCACTGCAGCTGCGCGCTGCCTCCCGCCAGCTCGGATGCCCGCTTTCTCAGGCCAAAATTCCCAAACATCCGCTTATTGGGACAAATCCCAAGATTTATTTCAGTTGCGGTTTGACTTTGACCTGGGAAAGGACATTTCGCGCTCCTCGCCGTGCAGGCCTCAGTTCCTAGTGCTAGAAAGAAGTCCCTTTAATATTAAATTGCATACGCCCGGGCTGGGCGAGAATTTCGAATTGTAACTCGGGTAAAGTATAATTTTCGCGTAGTTGTAAGTTGAGTAGTCACGTTCCGCGGAAGAGTTAAAAATGTGCGGGTGTGATTCGTGTGCGGGACTCGTTACAGCTCCTCTGAAGGATATCACTTACACCCCCGCGATAGGCATCTATTGAATTAGTGGAGCACCAGCAGCGCCCCGTCGACCCGACCACCCACCCCCGCCGCCGAGGGCTGGTGTTAATGAAGATGAGATTTGAATTTTGAATTAAGCCCAACTCCCGCCCCGAGGACACACGGGCCCCATGTGAGTACTCATTATCGACATTAAGCTCCTCGCACACTCGTAGCCTCCGAATTGTTAGCAAAATAGAAAAAATTCTTCGGAACAGTTCGGGGTCGGCAGGTAGTGAGCACGCCGCGCTGGAGGTGTTGACGCTCCGCAGAATGCTCCAGGTATAATTAAAGCCCTAACCGGCGGGGATTACCGACGGAGCCACTTAAAAAGGATTTTGCATATTCATGGGAAATGAGCAACTTTGTGGTACTTTTGGGAAAAGTGAAATTCGGGCTGCCTCCTGCCCCGGAAGGGCGAGGGGGCCCCACGATCCATTCATGAGGAGGATCCTTGAATTGTACGAGTTTCTAGCGAGGGGACGTCGTCGTCTAGTCAAATCGCCGGGCTCCCGGAGACTGCTTGGCGCGGCCGGGCAAAACAATGTCTTGCAAGAGGCGGGGGCCATCGGGACGACGACTCCTTTGTCTGAAGGTCGTTAGGCATGTAAATCTCCTTTTGTGCTCGCCGGGACGTTATTAGGCCCGGGATTTATTGGTTCCCGGAACTGCTTTCTGCAGGTCCGCTCCACCTTCGGGAGAGATGACATGAGCCCTTTACGTGGACCCATTGTGAACTCAGCCGAGATTCAAAACTTTTAAATTGTTTGGGTTCTGAAGGGCTGTCTGGTGGGCTGTCTGTTTGCCAAGCCTTCAGAATTTCTCTAAATCGAAAAATTCAGTTGATATGACAATTTGTTTGTTCACTCGTCTTTTATCTTTTGTTTGCTTCGGATATTACTTTTAAATGTGCAGAATCAGTTAGGTATGCGAGGTATATACATACAATGTATATCGTATAAGATATATGAACAGATTTATATACAAAAAATAGCAATATCAATTTGTATCTTTTATTATAACATCTCAAAATA
The DNA here is from genome assembly GCA_963920795.1 of Eutolmus rufibarbis. Taxonomy (NCBI): domain Eukaryota; kingdom Metazoa; phylum Arthropoda; class Insecta; order Diptera; family Asilidae; genus Eutolmus; species Eutolmus rufibarbis. The sequence goes on from OY987205.1 coordinate 40,432,110, forward strand.
GGACAGCGAAGTTCCAAAGTGAAATTCGGACTATTCACTTCTACCTTCTGAAGTTATGGCTTGTGATTTTTCGATTGAATCTGAAACTTCTTGAAATTTTAAACGTGTTCATGTCAAAACAGTATTGCGTAAGCATTGAATAAAGATTTTTTAATTCAAAATAACGCGCAAGTTAGGCGAACATTTGTTATAGACAATAATCGCTATAACGAAGGTCTATACAAAAACCCAGTTCGCTGGGATTTTTTTTGCAGTTTAAAATGGCTTGTGAGAATTCTGATTAAAAATTAGACTTAGATAGTTCTAGCTAGCAGCATTGTTAGAACATATCGGGAACAAGCGGATTTTTAAACATCCGTCCGAGCGGTAACATTGAGTAGTTAATAATTCATATGGGAGGCTAAACTTGTTTTACGACAGAGTAACATTCATTTAATTTTAACTAATCATTCGACTCGTCGACTATGAATTAAAAACTTGAATATTTTTATATTTCCTTCATTTATTTAGAAAAAAATGGCATATTTTAAGAGAAGTATGTTTCTCCAGCGGAAGTACAAAACTAATTAAATGGGAGTTATGTAGCCTGTATTTTTGCTATCAATTCATTTAAAACATCGAATGCGTGGCTGTTGTGCATAAAAAATATTCTAGAAGCATGCTTACTAAATACTAAAGATTTTTCTTTTATAAAGTTAGAAAAAAGAAAAACTTAAGCCAATATTCCTAGCAGACCAATTCTGATTTAGTAAACTGCTCCAGAGTTCGTGCCCATTTATTCATTTTATTATCCAATTTGATTCAAGTTTTTACAGAGCTATTCACTACAAATTGTATTACTTTTCGTTTCCATTTTTGTTACTGCTCATATTTTATAATATAGAGTAATACTTAGATAAATAGTAATTGGAAAGTATATTTATAGGATTGAAAAGAATTACTCACTGACAATTTTAGGTACATTTTGGGTACAATTCGCATAGATCCTTAAAACGAATAGTCTGCAATTCTTAAAACTTTTAATAAAAAACACCTACCTAAGTCCTAATCTATTCTTATAATATTTGGATTGGATGATCATAATCGATAGAAAATTACTTAATAATCTTTATTTTGATTAAAAGCGCTATATCATTTGTTGAGATGTAATAAATAAAGTTAACTATTTATGAAAGCCTCGTGTTGAGCTTTATAACACCTTCTACTGTTGTTGGCTTTATTCCCTGGCCCTGCTATTGTAATATAAATTTCATGCAAGAACTCATCATGAACAAAGTAACCCCATGTCACATCTCTCGAAAATACTTTACGACTGCCGAACCTTTCAAATTAGACAAAAAGGTTAACAACTCCCTCGTCGGTAGTCAGTGGCTGTGTCAGCTGCGGGCTCAAACTAATAAAAGGAGCCGCATGTCACTTTAGTTTTAACTATTCCTCCGGAAAAGGTAGCTGCCGCAGTATCGTGCTGGGACCGTATAATTTTGAGATGACAGCGCTTCAGAGACTCCAGAAAAATCGAGATGGTGAGCATAAACCATTCCTTCGACCCGCCAATTATCCTCCGTTGAATTTATGTCCCTCGCTGAAATCTCGGCCCATCGGGAAATTATTTCAGCTCCGAAGACAGAAATGACTTCCTGTGCGGTTGAGGTTTTCCATCTGGGTCTCATGGACCCCGCGCTGCAGGCATAGCGGTCAAAATGCCACACAAGTCGAACGGGTCACCTGACCCCATCCGAAGAAGATCGATTGCCTCGGAGCATTGATTAGGAATCAGATAAATCACACATCTCTCCCAGCCGCTAAATGGATTACCTGCGTGCCGGGGAACTCCCGCGGCCTATCTTAACGATTATCTGACTTTTATGACGAGACTTGTCAAACTTACTGCTGTTTACGCGACAGCAACATTGTGTTAGCACTTCTGAGCTGATACCAGCAAACGCTAAACAGAGTCAAGACCGCCTTAACTGAAGTAGATTTCTGGTATGGTTTTGTTATGGCGCTTGTCAGGAATTTTTTGCAATAAAATTATGCTGCCTCGGAAATGGATGCCATTAAGCGAAATGCTAAGAAATGGCAGTTCTTTTTGTAAGGGGCAACCGTCCAAATGGTGAGCTTCTAAAAACCTTTTGCTCAAGCAGAAGAAATTAAAAGTTTTATGGTCATTGGCTGTAAGGCCAAATCACTTAAATACGAAGGCACCCTTTCACCAATAAAAAAATAAGAATGTGCCGGATACCGTTAGCTAGTTAAGTAAGTAGATTGCGCTATAAATTAGTAAGAAATGGAAGAAAGTAGACTCTATTGAACCACTTAGAAAAATTTAGATAGCATAGTGCACGCCATTTATTAGTCATAAAGAATCAAAGAATTCGGTTCAATTGATATGCATTTATTTACTAAATAAAATACTTGGCAAAAGCTCCAAATAGTGGAAAGGAATGTTGTTTATCATGAAAACTGGTTTTTTAAAATATTTATTTTCTTTTTATTTACTAAAAAAATACTTGGCAAAAGCTCCAAATAGTGGAAAAGAATGTTATTTATCATGAAAGCTGTTTTTTTTTAAATATTTATTTTCTTTTGAATATTATTTTACACCAATTCATAAAAATCCTTACTTTTTTTAATTTTTATGCCATATTCGCGATCCTAGAAATTCACATTTATTTATGTGATTTCTGTATACAGAATGTTTTGTTATTCATGTCTCATATTATTAGATATAAAGGTATAAGACTGTTGTCTATCAGTTGAAAAATAATTATGGTTTGGATTTAAAATAACAAACCCTTTTATTAATCTTTTAATTTTATTCATTTGTGTTCTACTTATTTTAAACCAAGAACATTTATTTCTTTTATTATATGTATTTTCCTATTAAACGTAATAAATGTCCCCGTCATGTCTGATTGATGGCATAACCAAACCAACTCTATTCATTCCTAAAAGGCATGCATCCAAAACGGCTCATACATCAACTACAAGTACGAATATTTTATTAAATTTGCATACTCTAAATTCCGCTGAAATCGGTCTGTTGAAGTTGGCGAAATAAAGAAGGGCGTTCATAAAACGATTCAGAGCTGCTTTCACTTAAAAGTTGCCCTGCGCGCGGAGCCTTCTCAGTTCTAAATTGCTTAACGTCCTGCTAAAGTGCCTCGTAAAAACTTCAACTCTAAACTCCATCTGCCTCCGCTGAAAAGTGTTCACAAGCGGTGCCGTTTGTTGAGGCATTTACACGTCCTTAAGTACAGCCCCGGCCGGGATGATCCCGGAGGAATGGGGCGCGAGCCCGGGACTGGGACTCCGCTCATAAGGACACAGCTATCCGGCCAGGATACATTTTCATTATCATCATTTGATACTCACGACATTTTCACAACTGCCGCCGTGAGGCGCGGCCGCCAAAAAATTCCTGAGGGGAGCCATGCATTAATAAGATTCGCCCAGGAAGCCGCGACGGGTGCTCTGCCCCCGAGGACGCTCCGGGAAAATGTGTCACACTTGTTATTTATGGAGTCCTTTATTGCACCCACTGCCGCTAACAAGGCGGGGAGGAGCACAATGGAGCCTCCCCCTTAGGTTTTGGGCTGTATGAAATAAAAAAGTTTATTATTGCCGACTTCGATCCCGGGTCGAAGCCGGGGACTTTTAATTAAAATTTTTCTTTTATGCCCGACGAGATGAATGCAGAAGCAGGGAAATGCTTTCAAGTACTTAAACCTCCCAGCAATATTTAATTTCGGGCATCAAATGGCGTTGTAAAGGTGAAAACAATTTCTCTTGCAATCCCCAATTTATGGTCCTGGAAAGTACGGGCTCAATTAACGAGAATTTTCTGCCATTAATCTCGTTATGAACTTTGATCTTGTGAACGTCACGGATGCTTAGTACTCTTGGTTTGGCTTTAATGCTTATAATTTCTATTCAGCTTAGAATTTGCTTTATTATATTATGCTTTATATGTGTACATATGTATTGAGTAAGTAGTAGACTACCTACTTAAACATGTATATACATTAATTGTTAATTTGTTTTTTACATTTTACTTTTAAACTCAGATAATTTAAAGACAACTTATAATAGCGGAATTTTAAGATTGTCGGAATATTTTCTTTAAAAAGTAGAAATATAAAAAAATATGGAAACCACCAATTTGAACATTTTAAATATGTCAACTCAAAGTAAGTATAACAAGTAAGGAAAGAGATCTGTTATTTAAGGGTATTGTTTATTTTCCAAGATACAGGGTAATTTTTGTATATATTTTATTGATTTAATGGTAAAATCCCCAAAGATTCCAAAAACCCGAAATTTTATTGTTAATTTAACTTTAAATTGCGTTTTTGTTGAAACGACTTTTTTCAAATTAGTGCAAATCCATACAAGAATTCGAAAATATAAATCCCTTGCATGTCAAAAATATTTTAATGGCTAAGCTAAACGAAAACTTATGTTTTTTAATGAACCACGATCGAAATATTGAATATAACATGAAAAGACAATTTCTACAGCCCTGCATTGTTGTGTAAAGCCTTTTAATTTTTGCATATTTGTTCAATAAAAGCTTATGTAGATATAGTTAAAAGTTTTCTTAAGAACATATCCGTTTTTCAGTTTTCAAATAATTAATTTATTAAAATATTTTACAATATTTGTTTGAAATACTTTACTTACTTTCATAGAGGTGTTGCTTGTTCCTTAAGATGTATCAGGTTTTCAATTGAGTGTTCAATTAGTCAACTAACCCCTTTTGTTTAGAACAACAATTCTTTAAATCCTATGATTTTTTAGTGGGTACTGTATATTATTTAGGGTATCTTTAAAAGCCGAGAATTTTGAATAATAAATATCAAAATATAAAGTTGAAATAAAACGAAATTCGAATTTTAACCTTTGTAAGCTTTTTTGGACCTGAAAAAATGATTTTTAAGAACTCACCGAATATTAATTGAAATGAACTTTTTTAAAAAGCTGGCCTCCAGCTCCACATTTATCTTATAAAATGATTAAATTCATTTTCTGTTTCACACTCTAATATAAATATCATATTTTTTAATGAATTCGTTACTCTTTCTAAAATTCAATTCCTTTTGCGGAATATTTCAATTTTTTAATAATTTTCGAAATATGACAGAATGACCTACATTAAATAATACAGTGTAAAACTTTAAAATTAATAATTAGCAAATGGCCGCCTCTGGTGTGTTACAATCGTTTATTCATTGATATTTTTATGCCTAAATGATCGATTATCTTGCATCATGATATTGATCAACTAAATTTAAATAGGAACAAAAACAACATTTTAGCATTACTTTCATTTTTTCCAAAAGTTTTCCAACCAAATATTTTCTGTCTTAACATCATCACCAAAACAAGTTTTGAAAACTTTGTTTAAGATTACAAATAAAATTTTAAAAATATTACCAACTGAAACGGTTTCAGCAGCCGATCAATGGAACTAGGTGTGGAAAAAAACCATAACTTGGGATTATGCAGCGATTAAAGCATTCACTAAATGCTCATTAATTTTTTTACTATTGAATTGAATGTTTTCATGGATTTGAGCTCCGCTACTTCATGCTGCGTTGTTCGAGCTTAAATGTATGAATGTATGTTGAAACTTTCGCATGTATGTCTAAAACATAAGTTTATGTTGTTATTTGAAGTATATGTAAATGGCGGAATACACAACCGCTGGCGCCAAAGTTGTGTTGCATAAAGGGGTTTTAATTTGCAATAATATTCAATTAATATGTGTGAATTTAAAAAAAAAGATTGAATATTAACTAATGTAATCAAGCATAGTTTGGTAATAATGATCTCAGCGTGCTTTTTATATGCAACGTAGAAGACTCCAAAAACGTGGAGGTGGGATTTGCGGGCATTTCATTGCAGTTTGATAACTGGTTTCGTAGTCAGTGCTACGCTCATTAATTGATCGTGTTCCTTGACCGCCCTTAATAAAAACTGCTCTCTTCGGCGAAGAGACACCTGGGGCAAAGAGTAAAAGCTGCACAGGTAAATTCTCCAGACCGTTACACCAGAGAGCCGGTAAACGCATGAAAATTATCACCGTGCATCTACCGAGGCCGCACGATAAAAAGGTAAAATTACCTTGCGTAGATCACTCTGAATGAACGGCTCAACGTCTCTGAGTGAAAATAGCCCGAAACTGAAAGCGAACACAACCCAGAAAGCGGCGAACGGCTCACCGATGAGCGCTTGTTTTGTTTGTTACCGTCTTCAGGTATTTCTTCAGGAATCTGAAGACGGAGTTGTTAGTCACAAAATGATCGTCGCTGATCGTGCGGCCGCGCCGGCCGTCTGTTTCTTTTGATCCTAGTTAACGATCCCCAACGTGCCCTTATCGTTCGCCTTACGTAACCACGACGTGTGTATATTTATTTATGTTAATTTCGATTTGTGATGATTGTCCAAACGCGCTTTATTGTTCGTCATGATCGGTCTTGTCTTGCGTTTTTGCCAAGTGTTTTGCAAATATGAGCTAGCTGGCCATGTTCGCAGGCAACTTTTGCGTTCTTCGGCACAAAACACGGGCACAACGGTCAATGAATGTTTTCCGCTCATCTGTGGCTTTGCACTTGTCGGATGATCTTCGAAGATTTTGTTTATCTTAAGACTTGGCGTTTTGAAGCGGCCAGATAATGTCAACAGAACCGCCAGTGCCTCGCAAAGCCAATTTGTTAGCGTGCAAACAATGGTGGCGTGTTTGTTTTCTTCACGGTGATCAACAAAAATACTATCGACAAGTTTACGGACAAGCCGCCTCCCAGCGGCTGGCAATGGCCGTTGAGTCAAAATCTAGGCCTGAAATTCGACTCAGCGAGCATAGTGAAAATTTTACGAGCCCGCGAAAAGTTTATCGAGGTGTACACTCCCCGAAGCGGAGACCAACCCAATTTCAGGGCCTAGACTCTGAGAGTTGCAGCAGGGTTCCTAAGGAACCTTGCAGCGAACCCACAGCTCCAAATGCTAGAGTTGCCGTCTTGGACGATAGCTTCTTGTCAGGTGCTAGTGACGCGCAATCTTTGATCAGTCGAGCTGGAAATCGATGGTCAGATCCGAGTGCGTGCGAAGATAATCGCTCGTATGAGCAGTGCCCGTCTGAATCTGCCAGTCATACAGGTGCGATTGATCGCTGCAAATCGACTGACATTCCAGGTTCTCGACTGTCGGAAAGCGACATTAGAAATCTGTACCTAAGTCGGAACCGGAATGGCGTGTGGTATCAGGAAAACGTCGACATCAGTCTGAATTCACTCCCGCTGGATGACACGGATAAGTCAATTGGATTAGCAGAAAATGGGTCAGAGGAACACCAGAAAAACCTGTAAGTCCATAGTGCTGAAGTATTTTGCTACATATGTTTTGCTCTTTGGCTAGTTCGCGTCTTTAATACGCAGGCGCCTACGTGTGCAGAAGGTAAAATTCCTGCCTTGATCTCAATCTGGTTCATTCATTGATCTGATCGTGAGATTTATTTATGTGCGGGAAAGAAAATCTCTTGCTCAGTTTCGGAGATCGTAGGCGAAATCTAGAAATTATGTTAACCAGTTGTGTCACTTTTAATGAGTTTTCAATGCTGAACCTAATTGACAAGTGCCCTAATTATTATTGGTTAGTAATTAAATTTGGCTTCGACACTTTTAATTACTATAATTAGTATCCAATAAAATTGATTGATTGATTAATAGGCGGGTATATTTCCCATGTTTTGCAGTTGATACATATTTCTAAATGTTGACAATTTTATGAATGTGGGTTTGAGCTGTGTTTTATACCTTATGATATTTCTATTATATATATTTAAATATTTAAAGCAAGTTAGCATATCATTGACTGCCTTGAATAAATGATAATAAATACTTGCATAATTTGACTATCATTTATTGTTATTAATTGTAATTGCTATAGTTGTGGATTTTTATACAGATTAAACAAACAATCAAAACTGCGAAAGTATCGATATTATTTGAATCCCAAAAATACAAAATATAATAATAGATGAATAACAAAAAATAATAAAAAAAAAAAATAATGGTTCAAGAACAGGCAAAAACCGAGAGATTTTTACAAATGGGGTAAAATTTGAAAATTTTGGCTGGTAGATGACATCCTCTATGTAATGTGGGAAAAAATCATTTAAATTTAGATTTATGATCAAAATAATTAAATATTTGAAAGCAATTTTATTTTAGAAAATACAGCACATATACAAAGATATCAAGACAGGAACGAAAAATCAGATATTAAATTAATTAAAATTTCAAAATCCCTATTCTTAGTAATATTAAAACCAAAAACGATATACTTCTAGAATCTGTTTTTAGTTTAAAATGTCCTAAAAAAAGACAAGTGAAACTACCCTAGATGGGACTCGAACCCACAATCCCCGGCTTAGGAGGCCGATGCCTTATCCATTAGGCCACTGGGGCTTCGCATATTTTTCAATTTCAACAAAATTTACTCATTAATTCTGTTAGAAATTTATTCGGAAGCTATTTTAATAATTCATTTCGTTCATATAAAAACGTTAACGGTTCGTCGCCTTCTACTTAAAGAACTCGTTTCGAGGCGGTTTGATGGTCTTATTGCTCGCAAAAATGTTTAAACTCCGAAAAAAATAGCGAGATTTTCATTTTATTATATAGATTATCATAATTTGCTTCTTCAGAGATGTTACTAAAAATAAATTATGACAATGATAAATCTTTGATTTCAGTGGTTCTGTCTGGGATGGTTTCAAGGTTGTAATATTAATTTTTGGAAACATGTTTCTCAAGTTGACTTACTCATTAACTAATTTTACTGACGTCTAATAGCTTTAAAACTTAATAAAATTTTAATTTTGTACACTTTTAGATTTTCTTCAGTTTGCGTAATTTTCAACTTCCTAAATTAGGTTTTTAAATGACCCGAGATTATAACCTAAAGCGAATGATATAAATCAAAAAAACCAAAAATTCACACAAATCATTTTTGAACTAAGCGACAAAAAATGTTTAAATATGAACACAAAATATTAAAGTAATATTATCTATCTTCATTCATCAAAATTAAAGTCATTAACGCACAGATTACAGTGGTTTTTTGCCTTTAAAGAAGACATTAGTAAGACCTTATAATTTTATACCCACTCCTAACTTAATTGTAGTAATAAAATTAAACCTAATAGCCAACCGTTACCTAAGAGACCTCCCGGGTAAAACCTCTTAATAATTGATTTTTTAAAATTACCATATTACTATGTAATCTACATGGTTTTTTTTCAAATGTTCAGCGGTCTGCGTTTCAAGTTTTTTAGTTCCGCGCAAAGAAATTAATGGGACAGGGAGGAAATGACTTATTTCCAAGCTCCACCGCTTTCTTAATTGAAGCAAGGCTTGTGAAATTACAAGATAATCCCAGATAATAATTGGCCTCTATTGCAATCGTTTACCTACCCGGTGCCATTGTCCGGAAACCGAAAATGTGAAAGGGATCTTCATCTGTCGAGCTTCCGCAAAGTAGACGTGGATAACGAGAATTGACAGTCAGCTCCCAACGCAACTCGAATTTCTTCTAGTTGACGATCTTTCTGGAGTTTGGTTACGTTAAACGAAATGCCAGAATTAATAAATTCTCATGACACAGCGGTAAGCTTTTGATAGATATGATGCCATTAGCCAGATCAACGTGATATCGAGACCGATCAGCGTGATCTGATCATTCGTGGGTCCGTCATACTGTGCAGGAAAATCTCTTTCAGCTACTTTAAATATCAATGAGAATGCGATCGGTGATCCTGATAATTCGTGATGATCACTTCTCGTGACTTTTGTTACTGCGGATGAAATTTTTCGTTTGTGAAATGTAAAGGTTGACTGGCATTCTTGGGAATATATTTTGATGGTCACTTTTAATTTGGAATCAAACACTAAAGATATACATAAAATATTTATGATTTTGATTTCTGTGACCAACCTTTGGCATTTTAAATAAATGGGTTATGAGAGAAAAATGTTTTAAAAGAGAAAAATATTGTTAAAACAATTAGGTGTAATTTCGAAAATTTATTATTTCTTCATTCATTTAGAAAATGTAGGCGTAGAAAATAATGTTAGTAGACTAATAACACTACAACGAATCGTTATAGAAATTTATAAAGTTTTCGGTTAAGAGACTTCGTCAGACCTCAAAATTGTTTAGTCAAAGATATGAGTTTACTGAAAAAATTTGATATTCATAAGGCATATATGTATATAGATTTTTTTGGAATGAATATTTGTTTGAATAGTTTAAAAGTGGTAAGCTAGTGATGTGAAGTAATATTTCTTCACCAAAATAGGTGGTTTGGTCTGCACCCAAAAAAAAGTTATTGGCATCATTATACTTTAAAAACCTGCATTTTTAGCACACTAGCCCGTGGAAATTTTAAATGACTTTTTCAAAATTGACACTTAAAATGAATAGTTCGATGTACATAGATAAGAATTTGCAAAATTATTCCTACTGACGAAATTATTTTTCCCATTTATTTTTTGTATTTGAAAAAAGTTGATGTTTCAGTTAATGTGACTACCATTTTTCAAAAACAATACTTTGTTGATCGGAAATAGTTTTTTCGAAGTAAATAATATATAACTATGTATATTACATATATAAAAAATAAAATAAATTAAAAACTATTTTTACATTCTAATTAAAACTTAGGTATATTAACCTATCATCGGCTTAATTTCCTGATGTGTCTCTCTGGCTTTAATTAAATATAATTTTAAGAATTTCGTTTTGTAAAACTTGCAATTTATATATATAATGTTTTACAAGAAGCAACCAAAATATTCATACATATTTTGACTGCACAAGTATTCATGAAGCTCTCCTTTAATTATTTTCGCAACTTAAACATTTTATAGAATACTCTCTTAATTTTGTAAGGCTGTCTTGCGTCTTCAGACCTTCGTCTTCGTGCTTCAAAGTAATCCAGGTGAAACGCCATGCATAGGCAGCTTTTTTTTCTGTTGCCGCGGCTGGAATATGGCCAGTCATAAAGTAAGCCATTTCGATCCAAAAAAACAAGCGACGCTTTCTGCCGCAAGATGGCGTATCTTAAACTAGAAGAGGTTCTTCGTACTAACGGCTGCAATCGGTCACTAATTATTCTGGTTTTACTTTTACACAATCGGTGCGGCGCTGCCGCGGCGGTATCCAAAAGCGGATCTCCTATCTGAAGGTATATTGCTCAGATTTTACAGGAGGTAGGGTCAATACCGCGTCAAATCCGTCCGCACTTATAAATTAAGCACCACCGGTGAGTGTTCCCTAGGAAATCACGTGTAAGCACGCAAGTGATCCTCATTAAATGAGAAATGATAGTTTCGTGAGAAGAGGTTCGCCGCGAAAGAATTTCATAATGGCTGCGGACATTCCCCGCGGGCCCGGTGACAACCCATGCCGTCCAGTCCGCGAACGTTGATTTGCATCTCATGTTTCATAAATTTTTGCCATATTTATGTACTAATTACAGTAATGACCAGTGATTTTAATTATGGTCCTTGATACCACCACGCGATGAATATTTCTGGTGGACACGCTCGCATCTTACGGCCTCATGGTGGTGAAAGCCGCAGAGTACCCGGCTTTGTTGATGTTGTCGGCGGTTTTGGAGTGAAAAAGAAAAACGCCGGGAAAAAGGAAGACGTTCTGGGCTGGATAAGATTGCAGGAGCGGATCTTATTTTCCATTTTTGCCATTTCGGATAATATCAGGCACAGCGCCACAATCAGGTGCGCACAAGTGTTAAACCCTTCAAAGTAGCCCCGTCCCGACAGTAGCTATGATTGCTATTTACGACTAGTTCCACGTGAATTTGCATAACAACTCGACGCGAAGTAATTGCATGTTCTCCGGGGCGCGATTTCCCAGCATCCTGGACCTCGCCATCAGGGAAGAAGGAAGTTTCTCTTCTTCCTCTCGAACGGAGTCTGAGTCTGGTCTGGATGAAGACGTTGTGTTACTCTCTTTCCTCTAATTAGATTTATTGTCTTCGATAACGCCCGGATAGTCATCTCATATCTCTCTTGATGTTCGTATGGCGCTGGGCATGTTCTATACAAAAAGCAATTACTATGCAAATTCGCACAGTACCGGGGGACATTGCCAAAGGATGTCTGCTGCATCGCATCTCAGACGCTTACCTACCCGAATTGAAAATAATTTGAAATTTACAGGTACAACAGCGAAAAAGAAGAACTTGAGCGATTTATTATTATATTTACAAAGTGGAGACAGATAATTTCAAGGTTCGATAAGATTAAAAAATAAATTCAGACCGCACTTAGCGATTTTTATAGTTTCGACTAAGGCACTGCCCTGATTGCGAGGCACATTTGCAGAGACCGCTGATTTGCCTTAGCCTTAATGAGCCCTTGCTAAGGAGCTTCTAACTAAGCAGCTAATTGCGGTCTAGTGAAGTAAATTACCAGTGAGCGACTGACTTGATTAAGCATATCAAAGTAGTTTTCAACTACATTAACGTAATTATCTTCCAGCCCCTTCTATGTCGCCTGCGAAAAAGACTTTTGTTAATTTCGCAGAAAATTAAAATCATGTTTAATCTCTTCCAACATAAAATTAAGATGGAAAGGAATTAACATTACATATGCCTAAAATATGGTTTAGGGCGAAAAACGCTGATATGGAAATTTGAAATCTCTGTTACGAAACGTTTTCTTAATATGTATAATTTCGTTATTCATCTCATAAACATTATCGTAATGTAACCTACAAATTTTACTATACTTTGTTATATTATACATATATTGCAACTTTTTTGTTCATTACATTTCTGTACTTTTTCGGCAGAGTATGTAGATAAATATTTTAAGACTCTATAACAATATATCATTTAATATTCCGAGTATATTGGCTTATATTTAATTATATATAAATAAGATTAATATATTATATTATGCATTTTCGCAAAGTGCTCTAAGCTTTATTTTAGCTGGCTTTGTCCTCATCTATTTTATTATAAATTAGATAGAAAACATATACCTATTTTGATCAATCTTGTGATCCAACTTCGAGATTTTCAATTTTAATTTTCACACTATCGCATCACACTCCATCAGCTTTCATTCGCGTATGTATATTTCGCATTGTAAGCTAAATTTAAAAAGATTTGCCGTCCAAGTATCTCACACTCAGCTCTTGAGGGCTAGCCTTTTTAATTTGAAAAAAGTATGATAGTAAGATACATTAATAATTTTAACATCAACAGTCATCAGTCGGAATAATCGTTCTCGTTAAATATTTGACAAAAATATGTTTTTTTCACGTTTTTTTCACAATTTTTCTGTTTATAAATTCTAAAAGTGGGCGTTTCATTAAGTTCCAACAAACATGACCAAATTTGCCACTATGCAAGTTATTTTTTTTATTGAATTTTAATTATGTTGTTACCTTACAAGCTATACCCCAAATTTGCTATTCGTGGTCTGAAACTAAATAAATATTAATCGAAATCTTCAAATTTATATTAAGCAGCAAATAACCATGATCTAGATATGCAAAAATAGAAAATATCACATTCTATTTATATGGAAGACATTTTCATATGTATATAATTTCTAGAATGATGAGGCTCCATAATTTCGAAGATTTCACATGAATGAAATGTGATTTTGGTCGATTCTTTCATGGCCTTTTCACATCCCATCTATCCATCACTCGTGGCGGTCTTTTAATTTGGCGGATGAGTCGAGCTGGCGCAACGCGTGTAAAGTCATTAACTTGTTAAAATCGTTTGGGTTTTCGTAGCTGCAGAACAAGTTCATTAGTTGATAAAGTGCAAGAACGTGATAATTACTTAAGCGTTGCAACAATGGGGTCAGATTTTCAAGAAAAACAGCCTTTTCTTGTTAGCGCCCCTCTTGGACGGGTCGACCCAACAGGTGGATTCGGTCGGCGCTCGTTCGTGATGCGTTCACCTTGCCCCGACTTTCAGGTACTTAGTTATTTTCGGTCGTAAAATAAAAGTAAAATGCGAGGAAGAGTACAGTCATAAATACAAGCAAGGTTTTATGTTTTACGATTATTACGCCGATTACAATCAACTGCAACTGTTATTGCACGCGGAGGATGGATCCACGCAGAGCTAGGGAAAAGGCGCGGTCGTTTGCGTCGAGATCGCTTTAATAATAATTGCGAATTTTATGCGCTTCCACGGAATTTTGCAATTTCTCTGCAGAATTACTACAAATTTTTTTCTATCGATGTCCAGGAAAAAGTTTACTACTTCTAATACATTGACTAAAGACAAATCCGGTTGGTGGAATGAGTCGCAGTGGACAAGAATGGCTCAAAACCTGAGTTTTATCACTTCAAAATGACCCTGCTCGAGGGAAAAGTTAGAAAATAATTAGCTCAATCAATAAAGATAAGGCCCAGCTCAATGGTAGGGTGCTGTGGGGCAGGAACTTTATGAGATGATTTTTCCAAACGTTAATACCATAAAAAGCAGGTTGTTTTCTTCTGAAGCGCCTTGTGCTTGAAAATCCGGCATATTTAACTTAAGCCATCCCGACCTGTTTGCGTTCCTAGTCGCCCATAAATTTGCTGGCATTTATGAAGAGTAGATGCGTCGATGGTACCACGACTGCGATTGAGTCAATCAATTTTAATGGTTGTCTTAAGCATTTCTTGCGTACGAATAGAACACCTCGTTTCCGATCCCGGCACAAATTAGCATGTTTAAATCGATTTAAATGGAATTCCTATCCTAACTCTGCATCGTCTGCATGAGCATTGGAATCTTGAATAGGTTTTGATGACTGTAGCTTAACTTGTCAATACGGCTGCTCTGGGCAATGTCGTGGAAAACGTGAATTCCCACTGATATATGACATAAATTTGTCTTATAAAATCTATCGAACGATCGAGAATTGCAAGCTGTCTTCAACGATAAGCTTATCTTGAAATTCATGAAATACTCAATTAATTTTGTCATGTCAGGATTTACATACATATGTATGTTGTTAATTGCTGCTACCAGTAGCAGATTGACTAATTAAATTGCAACCACCAAATAAAATAAGCAATTTTACAGCTCTTCTTCAAGCGATGGGTGCAATCACCTCTGTTGAAAAGTTGTGCAACAATTGCATAAATAATTTTGATAGGAATGTATGTTTTCTAGTTATGCAGAAAAAAACAAGCTAAAATTCTTTACATATTTTTCTTAAAATTTTGCTTGAAGACGGCTCTATCGATTTCGAAGAAATCCTTGAGTTTTTCGAAGAATGAGGAATTTAATCAAGTATAGGTTACATCTCGACCACACAAAGACTTTTTAATTATCTCAAGTTTGTTTCTTTAACATTTTGAATAGTAATAATTTTTTTAATTTTTTCAGTATATCACATTGCTTGTCTGAGATCTAAAGTGTTTTCCCTGAGCGAAGCCAGGCTTGAGTTTAAGTCAGACTTGAAGCAGCATAAGATCAACATGAACTAGGCTTAGTTCCAATTTAAGCTAAGTTTGGGAAAGGATTGAGCTGTTATGAGAAACTTTAAGATTAAGTTAATATTATGTGAAAATGACCCAGAAAACCTTTATAGCGCAGTTAGGGAACCTTAAAAATTGGGGTGTTTCCAAAAATACTCAGATATGTGGAATCAATTAGCTCACTATAAAATTTAATATATGTATGTACCTTATACCATTGCTGCGTTTAATTATGTATATAAACAACTTAGTGAGTGTATCCCCTTTTTCTTCTCTAGTATAAAGAATATAGGTAATATAGGTCAATATAAATTTGTTAAGGTCATAATTGCTTCTTTTCTCACGTGAAAAAAACAGTTCGAATATTTCGCTACTGATAGATGGCATAAGAATATTTCCTAGAAAAGCCTCAACAACTCAGCAGCTTGCATTTGAGAAGAATATCGCAAACATAAACTAATCAAAAATTGCATTAGGGCGGCAACAACGTGCCACCGAGTTGATTAGCTTGAAGCGAAATGAATATATCTCATCTGTCCGCAGCTCCATCCTGCCCGAGACCTCTGCGGTGAGAATGGGGCTTTAGGAGCCACCATCAGGAACAGATTCTTGCAATCTTCGAGAAATCTGCCTCAGAGGCCGCCTTAACGTGAAGGTAATTGCACTTACGTTGCACATTTGTGCGTGCACTTCCACTTTTCTGCATTGCGGTACTTGCAATAAGAATTTTTATCGTCATCTTATTGGTTTCTGGCGCTTCCCCGCGAAATTGAATCAAATTTTCAAGCGGCGATGGTTAAGCCACATGCGCGGATCGATACCTCAACGAGGTGATCAATTCCAGTCTAAGAATATTGCCTTGTTAGAGAGAAAGGCTAACAGTTAATGGTGAAAATATGCGGCATAGCTGCTGGTGTCATGTGTCGAAGATTGTCTGCAATGCTTAAGGAAGTGGCATATCGCTTCATTATTCCATAACTTCTTGGCTTAGCATTTCACGCTACCCATTTGCATTGCGGATCTTGTGGGAGTTCGAAGCATTCACCACTGGTTCGGGGTTAAGAACTGAACATTGAGATTTAATACCTAATATCCGCGGTTCTAGAAGACAAGAATAACACACCTGGATTTAACATACCTAAGACATCTATTTCTTGCATGCACTTAAATGAATGGAAAATAAAACCATTAGAGTAAAGTTAGTTCCTCAGTATACTGAAAAATGTATATCTATTTGAAAGTCCCTCATATGCGACTACGAGAAATGAATGATATCAAAATTTCTGGTATGGGTCCTATACTTCAAAAATACCTCCCAATCAAACAAAATTAGTATAAAACCAAGTAAAACTTCTAGGATTTTATTAATTTTTAATGTCTTTCAATTTATAGGAACTATTATTTTGACTCTTTGCCCTAATTGTAGGATAAAGTACTTTTTTTCTCTTTAATTTATTTTTGTTTTATTTTTTATTTCTGTTGGATTTTATTATCGGATTTCTTGAGATGCCAAAAATTAACGCTTTTCGAAAAAATTATCTTTTTAAAATTGATGCTGGTGCTATAGCGCACAGAAATCTAAATGATGGCATTGGTTTTCCTAATCAATCAATTTTTACAACAAATATTACAATAAGTGTCTAATTCATTTCAATTATTTAAATAGCTGTTTTGAATTGCTCTTGATGTTGATTTAAATATTTCTTAACTGTGTTGTTTTCGTCGACTTCACTTTGTTAAAGAATCCACAATTTGAATTCTTATCCAGAAAATGGTATTTAGCACATACATACATCATACAAATTATGCAAATTTTCAAATCATTTCTAAATATAATTTTAAGAGAAAATCAAAAGTTCGAGATAATTTTCTCAATTTCAACTGACTAATGTGTGGTGCACCTCCACCATAATTGAAGATTGGGTTATTTTAAAAATGGTATCAATTCCAAGACAATTCCTAATTATTCATCATAAATATTATATAATAATACGTTGTTTTTGATAAAGGAAAACCCTTAGTTTTTGGAAATACAACCTTGCCGGACAATTTTAAATTCCGTGTTTAATAAACATTACATAGAAAAAAATATAGTCGGTAAAAGAGTTTTTAATTTTAAGTAGATTATTATAATTTGAAATTGTGTGGTATGTAATGATCTGAAACACATATAACAATATATAACAAGGACGTAGCTTAAAGTTAAGATCTTGCTTTTAATGCCGAACATGCTTTATTTAGGATATACACAGCTGCCACATAATGATCGTTATTTTCTTAAATATACAAATTTGTATTCTCCCAAAATATGCTTACGCTGCATAAATGTTCACCTCAATTTCTACATATTACTGACAAAACTCTCAATTTCTTTAAAATGACCTCACAGCACGAAAGTCAGTGGGGAAATACTCTTACATGTTGAAACATAATTGCAAATATTTCGTAAGAAATAATGGATTTTGTATTCCTCCATTTACCTTGTTTTTCGTAAAAAATGCAGCTGCAAATAAATATACATAATAAAAATACAATTTCGAATCAATTTCGTGAGGCAATTGCAATAATTTTACGACTGTACGATTGGTGTTAAGTTAAATTTGTATTTTGTCAAAATTGGTTGCATAGCATGCAGTCGAAAGCAACACCTTTATTTATCAGTAATGTCTTACTTTTGGCCCCAGATCCCACATAATCGACATAATTATACACCAAGGCTTTGCCTAAAGGCATGAAAACAAATCGAATAATTATCGAATTGGGAAAGTGAGACAGTGCGAACTAGAGTTAAGATCAGTCGCATTTATGCGATTAGAGCATAAATCGATCTTATAAAGGTTGCAGGCGCGATCGCATTACAAATGCGAACGTGTCTTGTGGGCGTGTATAACATTGATTGTCTCCGAAAATATATCTCGCGCCTAAACCATGCGTTGGTGCATGTCACGAACGGCGGCGGCGGAATAGGGAATAACTCAATTTCAGTGATACCCAATAAACTTCCTGCGTTTGAACACGAGAAAATCGTGTATGACTAATTAGTGAATTACCAAATCTAGAAGGTGGGAGCCATGCTTAATTATAGGTACTAATCCTCTACAGTAAATGGTAGCGATTAGTCATCATCCTGAATTAGAAGAAATTCTTTTCGAGACGAACCGGAGTCCCTTAGTTGGATATGGAGCCGCTCCGATTCATTTGCAAAACAAATGAGGCTCATCTGAGAACGCCCTACAGGGGACTCAGGTAAAAACTATTAACGGGCTATACTCCATTTTTTGTTATCGGCATTAATAGCGGCATAATTTATGTTGCTAGACATCTAAATGACATAGGCCATGATAGCTAATGTTTCGGTGGAGATTACCATATTCAACCCACCTCGTCTTACTGCGGCCAGTTTACGCTGAACCCAAGCATTAGCCGTTTTTGTCCTGGGCAATATTCTCAGAAGTGGTGTCATTTGGAACTTCTTAAGACGTCGTATTGCGGCAATCAAATGGTGCTTAGAGCACCTACATCAGGTAGGATAATTAGATCAGAATATTTTTACAAATTTTTTCCTCTAAACGGTTTTTTATCAATTTGTCGATTAAAAAGATCTTCACCTGCGTAATTCTTATCTGCTCGTAATTTACACTGCCATAATGATCGACATTTTATTTTTGCATATTTTGTTCTATTATGCTTGTTAGTTGTTCAATGCTCTCTGGTTATAAAGAAGGGTTTATGATTTGAGATAAAGTTATGATTTTTAAATTGATCTCTAAGTATGAATGCATTATTAATTAATATCCAAAATGTTTGCATCCAATTTATTAAGACTATAATTTTGATTCATCGTCTGTGGTTCAAAATTAGGTACATTTGTTAAAAAATATGTTGTGGCAACTATGTACATATATGCCAGACTGACATTCATCGGATTTTGAATCTTGAAATTATTTAATAATAATAATCGGATAATAAAATATGCAATTTAGTATACAATATTACCTAAAACAAGCCAGTTAAAAATTACTCTATGTAGATAAATGTGTTATGATGCTTTAATAGTGCTAATGAAAAATGTTTAATGTTTGAAACTTTTTAAGGAATGCCAGTAGGTATACTATATGTTTTTTAAAGTTCTCGTATTGCAAGACTGACAATATAAATCATTCCTAAATCGAAAAATCTACTTCTTCAACGTTTTTGTGACTTCGCACCGAGCATAATGCTCTCAAAAATTAAAAAAGGTTAATTTCGACTTTGAGCTCGTTTAATTTGTCTCAATGCGTTCTTTAGTTTCATGTTGGGACCAGATGGGAGGCACTACTCATAGAAGTGTGTTTTGTAAGTTTTTTAAATTATAATTTACTTATTCTAATACTACATTATTTGCTTATTAAAAGTCGAATATAGGTACCAACACGAATTAAATTTTTATATTAAAGTAATTTGTGAAATCACCAATTACACGCGAAGAAGAATTTACGAAGGTGCGTTTACCTCAAGATCTCAAATTTCCAGCTAACATATTGCCATAACTTTTCAATGTTACATTTCTGAGATCCCATCTCCATACAGTACTCAGCTAGATTTCCTCAATTAGACAATAAAATTGCACACTCGAAGGAGTTAATTATATCAGAAAATTTCAAATGTGCCATTTCACGTGCCTTCACCGGAAACGGCCAAGCAAGATCAAGCCATTTGGAGCCCATTCACATCGAAAAGGCGTGCAATACCTTTTCTGGTTGAACTGCACGAATCACTGCGTACTCGGCCATTATTCACAGGCGCAGCGATTTTTTTCTCAAACGCCGCCGCGCATGTGTAATATGAGCTGCAGTGGGTAAATATGCAAAGCAGGCGCATTAACTTTTCACTCATGATACGGCCGCGGATAAAGTACACCGCGCGATTTGAACTTAAATCAACTGGGTAAAAGTATTTTACTGCCTCTAGCCCAAAGGGCCCGCGACTCGGCTGACAGGTTACATTGGCGTGAAATTAATCCGCCTGCGAATCATTGGGTTTTTATGCTTTAAGCTCAGTGTGCGCCAGGGCAAGAAAGTGGCATGCATCGGGCCGCTGTGCAATGTGGGCTGCATTCGTGTTTTATCTGCTCTTATTACAAGCAATCGGTGCAGTATTGCATATCATAAATACTTCTGATAAGGCTCGTGAAATGCGATACATCAAGTCTGGGAGATTAACCTTTGTTTAGTCTTTCAAAATATCTTTAAGAGATTTTTCGGATTATTATAAAATACGTATCCTTTTCATCGTGTTAGTAAATAATATTTTGGAGAGTCATGTCATGTAATGTCACTCGTGGGTCCCGACCACTGAATTAGATTGTAATCAATTCAGAGATCAAAATTTATATGCTAATTTTGCAAGCTGGTAAAACCATGTACCAAAATACCTCTAATACAGTTAGTTGTCTTGCGACACTAGTATTTTACGATTATTTAGATTCAGAAAATCCTCTTATATTTCATAATTTCAAAATAGATGATGAGGCTACATATTTAGATTAAATTCCACAACTATTTTAAATGTCAAGTAAAAGTACGATATTAACAAAAATGGGGTTAATAGACTCAAACCTGTAGAACTCTTTAATTTTTGCAAAAATAAGTATTTCCGTTTTGTTATTACTTTAAATATGGTAACTTTCTGTTAATTTTTAATATGAAGTTAAATTAAATATTTTTATATACAATAAATATATGCATTAATTAATATCTTTTTTATTTAAATTTTTTTGCAATTTAACCAAAGTACATATATAAATAAGAATTTATACAAATTTACCATATTACAGACCTAAAACCGCTTTCATTCTACTTTTACAATTTATGTGTGCTACTCAGTGCCGGATTAAGGTTTGTGGAAGCGAGGTCAAATTCAGAAAGCGTAAGAAGTTTAAAAATAATAATAAGTTTGAAATCACGTTTTCTACTTAACGTTTTACATCCTAAGATTTTACATGATGTTTGAAATTGTTATGAAAACCAATCTAATTGTCTATGATTTTATTAACATGCAGTATAAATTTTGTTTCATTCGGTTTATCGTGCCGACAGCAAACATCTTGTTTTATACCTTCGATACACGATAGCTCTGAATGATCATTTTGATGGCTAAAAATAGATTTGTTGTGCTATATTTAAAAAAAACGTGACATTAATAGGGAATGTGGCTTAATTTCTAAGATTGGACTCTTCTTGCAATAGGTTCCAATACGTAAATTTCAATTTTCAGATTTGGATAGCAAATTTAATATTTTTCGCCGGAATATTATAATATTTTCTTTATGAAGATGAATAGTTTTGTTTTACCTTTTGAATACAATTGGAATTGGCAATTTTTTCTGCAAATTAAATCTGTTTTAATACTTTATTTTATTTTATTCATGGTTTCGAGGCCCCTAAAATATGCAAGCTGCCGACTCTGCGTAATGGGTAATGGTGCTACTTTTGCGCAATTAAAGCATAACTGCCGAAAAGTGTAATTACACAAGATTTTAACTTTTGGGGGCAATGCAGTAATCTAAAACATGTTTCCCATGGCGACTCATAACGATTTTAATTGGAGAAGTTTTCAAAAACCCGGGGGAACGACTCTTTTGCAACAATTGAAACTGATGTCTCCGATGCGAGGCCGGGGTCCCTCTGCTCTTCCCAAGGTGATAAGAATCGGAGTTGTTGCGACTAACAAAACACCACTCAAGTTTCATTCAACAGGTGGTTGAATTACGGCCGCAGCTTCATTTCAAAGGGCGACACCTGAGCCGGCCGCATACCTGCCGAAACGGGACGCCACCGCTTTGATTGTTATAAATCAAGGAACCGGCAACGCTGAGCGACGCAAAGGGGCAGTTTTCCCCGAGCGCACTTTTAGGAGCAGCAGCATCCAGGAAGTTTGAAATTGTTCCATACTTTTCCTCGGGCTGACATTAGATATTTACTTGCAGTTGGCCTGCGATAGGGTCACCCTCTGTCTGGTTCCGAAGAGTGGCCGCATGGCCCCGGTGCCCTGGCGGAGCCCCAGAACAATTCAGGGGCTCTGTGGTCATTGAATTCGGACGTTTTTGAAGCGGAGCATAAAACGCGGCTCTAATTGCAGGTCGGAGCTCGATCGCGATGCGGCCTCAAAGAAGTCACGCTGGGTGAGCACAGCCGTCGTCATGGTCATCGCCGTGTTTCAATTGCCTCCGCTTCCCTTGCCTCTTCCCAAGAAGTTCCCTTTTATTCTTTGGGAAGAGCAAATAACGTCCGGAAGTGTCAATTTTTTCGATCTGCACCTACAGAGACATGTCCGAGGTGCCCTTTTCCCCTCGACTGCAGGGCTAGGGTACTTTTTGTGGACATGCCCAATTAGAATTGAATTTGAGGAAGTCCTCGTTACCTTTGGGGTAATTGCTCCTAATCAGACTTGGTTGACAGTCTCCCGACTGCTTCCCACGATGCTCCTTCTACCTGAAATACTTAATACAATCGTAGATTCGTCTACCTGTTTCATAAGTACCCGGTACCAATTGGAGTAATTGGCCTCGGTGCATTATGACGACTCTGGATCCAAATGCGGTCAAACATAAATAATTGAGTTACATGGGGCAGCTGGCTGCTTTCGATTGCTTCACGATTTCTTCCGTGATTTTTAAATCAAATGAGACCAAACCGGGTTCTTCGGAAATCTTGTTAAAATCGGTTGGGTAGCTGGACCATATCACGACATCGAGTGCCGTAAACGCACGATTTCCAATTCTTTTCAAATATAGCTCTAATTAAATTTTTCTCTTTTGATTGACATCCAATAAAGGAACCGAACAATTCCGTCGAGGGCTCGTGAGAATCTCAGACATTAGAGATCAAGAACTAAAACTAGTTCAAAAACGATATTTATGTTGTGAATTTCTATTTGTATGTACATTGATTACTAACACTTTAAAAAAATAATTGAGTAATTTTATAACATTAAATGTTGGCACAAAATTTGGCAACGTTTAATGTTGCAATATACCAAAATTCCATGTCCGTAACACATCTTAAATTTTTTTTTTGTTGTAATTGTGAAATTTGTTAAATTTATCCGCGATTATGTATACTCAATTATAGCACTTTGATGTATTTTTACAAAACTACTGTAAAAGTGCTGAATAATATTAAGTTAAATCGTGCAAATTTACGAATTTACAACTTTGTTTATTTTTACTAATTTCTTTAGACAAAATATGTATTTTGACTGAAAAATTGTAAATTTAAAAACGGTGGAATATTACACATATTTTGTAGAGTGTACTCAAAACAGGTGTTACATTGTAATTTATTACCGCGAAATTACAGAAGCGTCAATATTTTTGTGATAGGTTCCCGAATGACAAGTCATTCGATGCGGTTTTTGTTAAGTAGCTTAGCATCCGAAAAAGATAATCACGGTTTTCATGCCACTCGCCGATGCTTCGGAATTTTAATGACTGCTTATGTCGCTTCCTTGACGATAATTGCCTTCACATGCCGATTGCACGTTTTATAACTTTTCCCTCCGTTTTCACATGTTCTGAAAACACTTACGCTACGGAAATAATCATCAAGCCGAGCAAATCCAACTGGTTCTATAATATCTTTTATGTTTCGCGAAAATAGTTTCCAATCTCAGGTAAAGTTGGAGCTAGAGAAGAACATAAGCCAGTTATGGCTGCGGCATCATTCGATTTTGCCACCTTGGGAAAAGATGCTCTACACTGGAAAGTTCTCAGTGTAATCTACCCAGAAGACACAAAACAGCTTCAATAAAGGCAGTTAGATCGGTTATAGACCTTAATTGTCGGCAAATTACTTCAATAGCCCAACTAAGAAGATCTATATCTTCTGTAAATTAGCAAACGTTGCATAGCTTTTTCTTGTAACTGACGAAGTATTTCACGGCTCATGTTCCCTTCGAAGACGATAAAGAGAATTAATTGAAAGATTGTGGGCATAGTAACAGACGATAGGTGCAAATCGGCATATAAAATTCTATAATTGATTTCTTATCTACAGTCAAGGGCCATTTGCAGTTTGGTATGTTAAATTTTACAGTTAAATGTAATAGGTGTTTTTCACTACTTCTCAAATTACACGGAAATATTCAGAGATATCCGAAAGATACGTCATAAACATTTCTTCTTCGAATTCATTGAGTGTTGAATGCATTTCAGGATATCAAGCTACTGCCGCAAATGCACGCGATTTATCCATAAAATCGCTCCATCCGAAGTAGGGGCAAACGTTTTCTTAGTAGCAAATGGGTCGATTTCGAGGCATTGGATACACTTTCTCTTTTTCAGTCGGAACCCTGTGAGAATCGGTTTATAAATTTGTTTATAACTGTTTATAAATTTGTTTATAACTGTCCATAAAGTCGTAAAGTTGACATTAGATATAAAAGTATAAATCATACATATACTGCTATAAAATATTTTATTTGAAACTTCTGGTGAGTTTTTTTTGGAACAGTGACCTGTGACATCATAACCTTAGTCTTTCAAACCAATTTCATTTGCGTTTTATCATCATAATTTTTAGATAATTTATAGTCTATAGTTGATTGGGACTATCTCGTAGGGGACAAGTGTTGTTGAATAAATAAATATTTGTTCAAATAAATAAAAATTCTAGGAACGTTTCAAATTTATCAATATAAAAATAGATATTTTAAATGCATTTTGCCTTTTAAACAATATTTTTGATCTCATTTAATTCTTAGTATACATATGTATAATAGAATAGATAACTTGGCTATCACGCAGGAATTAGATTGATGTTAAAATTTAGAAATGTTATATTATTTTACTTCAAAGAAGCAATTATGACAATATTAGGTACTTATAAATCGATTTTGAGTGATATAGACCATGATAGGATCTAGCGTAGTCATAGTAAAGATAGAATTTCGATTTAAGCTCTATTACTATAATATACATAACTATATTAAATTGTTTGACATAAATTGAGTTTGAGGCATCTTCACAGATTTTGATGAAACTTTGTAGTAATGTCCATTTAGGGCCAAAAGTGACGTATCTGCAAACAAAATTTGTCGGTCGCTTATACTTCCTTAGATATTTAACTTTGAAACTCTGGAAAGTGATAGTTTTTCGCAATTTAAAAATGTTTAAACCGAATTTCTGTAAAAACATTTACACGAGTGCTGAAAATAAAGAAAATTTTACTTTACTTCGACTTATCATTTCATAATACAAATAAGTCGAAAAAGATATTTACTTTTAATTCGTTAATTTCAAAAAATGTTCAAACATTTTTTGTAATGAAAAGGTGCGAAATGTCTTTAATTTATGGTATTTATATAATTTGCAACGAAATTTTATGGGAATATGCAAACAATCGTGGTGGCAAAATGTCAATTTTCGAAATTTTAAAGTTAAATATCTCGGGAAGTATAAGTGACCGACAATTTTTTTTTAATATGCGTCACTTTTAACTCCAAATGATGCCTCCAACTCAATCTGTTGCAATTTTTTATATTCCTAACCTTTTTTTACTTGTGAAAACACTCAGTTATTGAAGTCTGGATCATTGTTTGTCTACAATATTTTGCAAGTAATAACATATGCCAAAACTTTCTATATATAATTAATTTCCTCAATGCATGATACTATCTTTATTTATTTATTTATTCTGTTCACTTAATACAAGCTACAAATAGGCTGTTTAAACTAAACTAAACTAAACTAAAAAGAACAAACAACTTAATTATAAAAATCTTCATTTATGCAGCCTTTTTACTATTTAGGCTGCAATAATTTTTGTAATAGCGTAATATACGGTTTAAATGCAGGCTAAAACTTGACGGCAGACTAATAGAATACTATCAATCATTTATCAAGCAATTTTCTCTTCAATATACCAATGTTAAAACAATTTGCACAGCCACAAAGTAGCTTAATGCAGCAAAGTGAATACCAGCAATTGTCAGCAGTAAACGTCTCTCGAGGAGCTAATTATTATTTTATCTCGGATCATGGCAGTAATTTCCTCCGCCTGGCCGTCGTCGTCTTCGCTACGTGGGAAAACAGACCGATGCAATTACGGCAATAAAGCCAATTAAGAAATTGAAACCGTATCTTGGTACATATATCGCAGCACTTTCATTTTGCCAATTTTGGGCAATAAATCTCGGACCTTCCTAATAGCTACAATTACCCGCGGGCAGGGTCTTGCCAGCGTTTAATGAAATAATGAAGTCGTTGTCAGTCCCACCGCTTTCCTCCATAAATTTCAGTACGCTGTTCCGGAAACAATTCTTGCCTTATCAATCGGCCTGCAGATTGCGGCCAAAAGCAGTCCCAGCAGCACCTTCAAGGTACTTCCAAGAGTGGTAATAGTTTTTTAGTGTAAAAATTTCCATGCACGTCGCTCGTAATTCAAACTTTCTTCGCACTCTGGGTGCACCTGATTACCACCGGGCGCGTCATCTGCTTGCACAATGCAACGTAATCAATCAAAATGCTCGCTATGCAGAGCCTGGACCTGCTAACAGCTCTTCGCCAGGTTTCTCTCCGGTGTGCTTCCTTATCCGTTTAGTGCATGTTGCATCTATAGATGCATCTACTCTGCGCTATAAACGAACACGACCCAGCCGCAACTATTTAAGAGACTGAAGAAATCTTTAACACCTGAAGAATAGAAAGAAAGAGGTCATAATTTCTTTCGCAAATTATTTTACACAGGTTTTTTTGTTCGAATAAATGTTTTATTTTACATCTTTACAATGTGGCAACATCTGCCATTATTCATTTTGTGAATGTACTTTTATATAACTAATATCATTTACAGCATCATGACAACACGTTTATCATCTCATTTATCAAAATTCATTCGTGCTCATTTTGTTTTGATAGTACATTCGAAATCCGTCACTCACATTAATTTTTGCCGTTTGTGGATGGTTTAGTCGCCATTCTCGAATATTTGTAAATTCGAGCGATCCCAAAAAACCCTACAGTACCAATTTTTGTGTAAATATGATTCATACTTTGAAGAAGAACAGCTTTAGTTATAGTGCTTTTACTGCTGTATTGAAGTTTTATGTTATTTATCCCTCACATTGAAGATATTCATGGTATGATAATATTTTTGTACCTACTTACTTGAATACGACAAAGATTTATGAAGTTAATTTTCGATTTTATGTATTATATTTGCCATAACATACGAGTAAAGACTGGAGCTTAGTCTTTCTTAGTTTATTTTATTTCTTACAGTACATTTTTTATATTGGTCAATGGCAAGATAAAATGAATATCCGGAAAAGTTCCTAGTGCAAATTGCGTCAGTTTTGGTTTCCGTTTATTCTACTTATGAAATAATTAGTTTATTGGAAAGAAATTAATTTCAAGAAATAATTTAAAAAGTTTTAAAACCTCTCGTATTTTTATATAATAGCTAAAGGTTCAAACTTTTATCTGGGCTACGTTACAAAATTGTATAATATGTTTATGATTTTCCAAAAATAATCAAAAACACACGGTACGTTTTTATTTTTAGAAAACATGATGTTATGAAACATTTTCGTATGCGAATTCATAATCTAAAGAAAAATTCTTTGAAATTAAAGTAATTCTCTCAAATTTAGCCGGGACCCAAATCGTGTTAATTTAAAAATTCAAATAGGTTTGATTCAGATTTGAATTGAATTTTGTTTTCAAAAGAGCTTAATTATGAAGCTCAAAATTGTAAATTATGCACCAAAAATAATGCGTGTATATTTAATTTAATTCCAATGTAATTCCAAATATAAAAATCGTTCGACTCAAATATATTTCAATCGAATACTTTTTGTGCTTAATTCAAATAAAACATTTTTAAATGTGAAGATAGAATGTGAATGAATTTTATTAAAAATATCTAAAATTACATTATTTTTAAAAGGGTGTGACTAGTTTTAATACATGGATGAATATTTGGAAATGGGGTAGGTATATAATTTTTGCAAAAAATTAGTGCCATAAAGTTCACGAATTCTACAATAAATTTTCAACTTTGCAGTGTTTGATTCCAGTACAATTTTTCATTCGCCTCTCGTAAATAGTTTAGAACTAAAATATTTTCTTTTGTATTATTGCTTATGAAGGAAAATTTCAAGGGAATTACCTGCCAAAGAGTTACATTTTGGTGGGTTTTTCGATAAAAATATTAAAAAAAATTTACCAAGATATAAATTTAAAAATACAGTGTTCCATAAACTTTACAAAATTTAGAAACCATTCCTTCGATGGTTACATCTCTAAAAAGGAAAATGTGTACCTAATTAAAAAAGATATTTGCTCTAGTTCACTACTGAATAGATAACTGACTGCAAATAAGAAAACGTATTTTGTCTGCAAACAATAAAATGATAAAATTAAAGGCGTTTTAATATGAAATTTTATCTATTTTAATTCAAAAAGATTTGGAATTTGATATTCGATGTCTGTTTGTTCATTTTTATTTTTTCCCAAGAAAAATTTTGTAATCTATCTTATGTTGTAAGTGCTTGTGGGGAGGTAAAGGGAAGGGGTTAAGGTGATTCTGAGCCCTGGACCGGATCCGTGAATATGTGCTTAAATAAGATTCATAATTCCTTTTAAAAATTATGTGCAATAAATGAAACGTTTTATGTTTTTTCCAGAACTCCAACGCCTAGCTCCACGTCCTTCGAACGATTCCATTTCCAGTCGAAGAGTGAAACTCCGGCGAAGATGCCAATGGCTTGCCCCATCGAGCAGGTGGAAAATAATCCAGAGATCGCAGCCAGGTCCAGCGGGAGCCAGCAGCCCACGAGTAGCACGCCGCCGGCGCAGCTTCCGCCGCAAAGACGATGCGCGCCCCCGCCGAGTCTTCCGCTGAACCCGACGTCGGCGTCGCCACTGAGGAGCAACTACAAAACCTACCACCCGAGCCACCAGGTCGACTTCCAAAGACACTCGCAGTCGGACGACGACAGCGGATGCGCCCTGGAGGAGTACACCTGGGTGCCCCCCGGATTAAGACCTGACCAGGTAAGACTAAACCGCGCCAACTGGTTCCATCATTAATAATAGTTGGGAAACGTTAACTTGATAATAGAGCGGGCGCCAGGATCCGCGACGAGGGGTATTAAGATAAACTATAACAGGGTCTGGGGCCGTTTGGGAGCGTTTCAATTGACGACTTACCCAAAGACAATTTTCTCACTTTAAAGATGCCGGTCCCTGAACCCGGCGCGCAGGAGAGCGCGTTAAAATTGCAAGTTACGGCCTAAAAGCTGGGGCTAGTAACGCGCATGATTTTTCCACTTACTGGAATCCGCGGAGGAGCATTTATTATAGTTATTTATGGGCCCAAACGGCAACCCATAAAAAGCGATTGCGAGGCACTCCGCCACCTTCCACTTCGCGGTAATTGAACGCATGCTTGTCATAATACCGGCTGCTGCAGATGATGCTGCAAACGAGCTCAAGATGTAGGAACTCTACTTGAGGACTTGTAAATACCCGCCTTTAACGCTATCGAATTGAAATTGAGCAGTTTCGCAGCCTTGTTTCATCGCTGAGTAACGAGGTTTGCATCATTTATTTGTTTACTCTGGTTATTGGAGAGCATTTTAACCTCCTTACTGGAAATGTTACGTTTTGTTATAATTTTGGATTACGATAATTAAATTAAGTATTTATAGGAATGTATACTTTATCTTTAATATTTTCATAACAACACTTAGTTGAATTAATAAATTTAATTGAAATACATACGAAATGGTTATAGGTTTGAGTAAATTGTAAAAGTAACCAAAGTGTATATTCTTGAATAAATTTAATAAATTCAATTATTTATTGCTTTGTTAAGATTGCTGAAGTCACTTATATATACATACATATATATGTATTAAAATCGTGAATTTAAAGTATTCGTTTTAAATAAATTTTGTTTCACATAAATTTCTAAATAACTACCTAAACAATGGTATTTAGGTTTTCCTGTTCTTTAAAATTGTATTATAAAGTTTTGCTTAATGCTTTTAAATTTATAATTATTGTTCATATATTTAGGTAAAATAAAACAAATAGTTTAGCAATACAAATTGGCTCTAAAGACGTAACTGATATCAGAGCGTAAATCTCATCTTTCGAACAGCTTTTTCTCACCAGCTTCTTCCAAGAATGTGAATTTGGAAAAGAAATAAATATTTAAGTAGGTACTCGGTTTTTTTACAAAATTTAAAAGAGTTATGAATCTCGCCAGGTCTAGAATATTTGTTTCCAGAAAAATGTACCGAATTTAAAAAGTTTAAATGCGCGGACAGAAGTACTACCAGCTCTCATGTAAATGACTATAATTTCGTCATCTATCCGATTTTTGGCTTAAAATGTTTTTTACATATTTACCTTCAGAAAGTGAAAAATACAATCGCAATTTTTGACCTATCACATGTAGTAGTGTAACAGCTCAAAAAACACGCTTACTTCTAACATTTTCATTTTAGACTAACTATATTTTTATGATATTTTAATGAATTAAGCCTTATAGAACATATTTTAAATTTGTTAACAAAATTTTTTATTACTATTTTCGGTACAAAATGGCGGTGTGGTAAGCATTTCTATCAGACGCGTTGCAGTTGCGATGTCCAATTTGTGGGAGTAATTACAGCCCTTAGAGTGAACCTGGAACATCCATTCAAAAAATGTCTTGTTAATAACATTCATAATTCGTAGTTATACCTATAAAATATATAAAAAATTGAAAAAAAAAGTATATAATTTGAAATTTGAAAAAAATTTTCGATTTTTCGCATCAAATGTCGGCCTATAAACATTTATAAATAAAATTTATAACAATAATTTACCAAAAAAGTACGATCAACTACGAATAAAAGTTGTTTTTTAAATCTGGTAAAAATTTCAGCCCAAAATCTTTAATAGGTTTTGAGATATTACTCCCACAAACTTCGAAAATGATGTCTGATAGAAACGCCGCCATTTTGTACCGAAAAAATTAATAAAAATTGTTTCTAAGAACTTTAAAAGATGTTCTATAAGGCCTAATTCATTAAAATATCATAAAAATATAGTTAGTCTAAAAATAAAATGTTTGAAATAAACGTTTTTTTTTAGCTGTTACACTAGGTGCCCCCCTTAATCCAAGCAATGCCCTTAAAATTATCATTCTCCAGAATTAATTGAAAACGAGATGTATTTCATACAAAAAGATTATTTTTTATATAATGAAAAGAGAAATCTAAGGTAAATTTCTTTAATTAAAACTCAGACTTATAAATTCTATCAGATTTTTAGAAAAAACCTGTCCAATCTAAATATTCCTAGAAAGCGACCATGACCTGAATCTCTATTGTTCCCAGATGCATCTAAGCGAATGAGAAAACTCGTTTCCTCAATATTTCCTGACATTCAAAGCAACTTTTGTACTTTTTTTCTTAACCCATCCCGAAACTCTGATTTGAATACTCCGGTTTGAAAAACTCAGCGTATATCACAATAATTTACGGGCCTCACAAGCGCTGGCAAAAAACTCATAACAATTTAATTTAATATTTAATTGCGAGCCAGTCTCTGCTGATTTAATAATTAGTTTTTTAGGCGCTCTTATCTAGTGCTCCTGATCTCGGTATTTTGCTGTCTCTGCATATTCATAAGAGCATTTCCCATTCGCCGCAAGGTTTCTATTGCCAAACAGCGCATTCCTCATCAAGCCTCATTTAGTACTCGCACCAGGCGAATGAATATTAAAATTTTACAAAAAGTTTCATGTGAGTTTTTTCATTTTTCTACCTCGTCCAAGCCCAGCATGGCACAGCTCACATAGACCACGTCGCGCGACTTTACGCTTTCCACGGCAGTGCAGCGACATGTGTTCTTTCAGCTGAGGTGCCCTGATTGGTAATAATTACCACCGCGACGCGACGGTGACTTCGATTTATTTCAATCAATCCATGTACGCACGTCGTACGCAGTGTGAAACATCAAACACACCTTGTACCTCGCCGCTTTGGGAGCACCGGCACGACTCGAGTTGCGATTGAAATTAATTTTCAATTTCCACGCTGCCAATAAATTTGGGCAAATAGAAGTTTAACAAACTAGCTTTATGAATCGGTGAAGTTATTCCAGCTAGGGTAGGTATAAAGATGTTTTTGACTATCTTGTCTTATCAAAATGATTTTCGATATTAAAAAACCGCCTTTTTAGATCCGATATCCTGAATTGTTAAAATTGAGAGCCAAAGTTGAAATCAGTAATCTAAAACTCCCTCATAACAATTTATTGAACGATTTTAGTCAAATTTAGTATCAAAAAGTGGTACTTAGTACTTAAAATAAAGACCTAAAATACTCATTTACAAGTTACTAAAAACTTTAGTTGAGCGAATTCGAATATTGACTAAAGTCGTGAGTTCAAATTGAAGGCGCTGAAATTGTATTAATTTTTAAACTCAATGAAAACGAGACAAATATTTTATTTTATTCGCTAATCAAGCTTGAGCCATATGCAACATTTGTTGAACTTCTCCAAAAATTCTTAGATATATGTTTTGAATAAAATATACGAGTATTATAATTTTGTTTAATTTCCGATTGTCATATCCTATATGAAAATATTATACCTATTACTTTACTTTGATAGATATTACATATTATATATCCCTAATTGCTATTGCTTTTTTCATACTTTAACGATGCCTCGTTTTTACATTTGTACAAAGTCAAACAATTTAGATTTGTTTAGATATTTAAAAAATCTTCTACATACGAGTGGACTTAAGGTACTAAAGAAGACTTTGGAAAATGAAATTATTTTTATTTTTCAATATAATATCCATGTAATTTAATACATTTTCCACATCTCTTATACATATAACGCCTTAATGCCATTAAAAAAATATCTTTACTCTCAAAACGCTCGTTCATATAGTCGCTTTCATGTTTTTATCGGTTTTAAATCGGGTCCCTCGTAGCTCTTTTTTAAAATTATTAAATAAGAAAATATTAGAGGAGGTAGGTCTGGACTCTAGGGTGGGTGATTGAGCCAGGGTATGCCTTACAACTTGAGACGTGTGCACGGGTGCGTTGACTTGCAAAAACAGAACGCCTTCGATTCGTCGGACATGGTGGTGTTTCTCGTTCTCAGAGTACATATAATGAATGATAATAATTAGATGTAATGTATCTGTTTTGTTTCTATATATTCACAGAAGGGTACTCAGTTAGTGGCCCACATATAAATATTTATGTATGATTATAAGTGCATAGCATAACAAGCAAAGTACCTTCAGCCTCGTATTAGACATAAATAATCAAAATTACTAGATAACCATCAATATAAGAAAAGTAATCATTTATGTCACAGTGAAGTTTGTTTATTCAAGAAAAAAAAAACACATAAACGTTTCCATTGTTATTCGTAAAAGTTTGGGCCAAAGTTTTCAAATTTTAGTCGTACAATTTCAATTTTAAGCGCTCAATCTAAGTTTTGAATCTAATTACTCCAAACCTAAGCAAGGCTTTGTTACTGAATTGATTGCAATCTAGTTATACCTCATTGAATTATTAATACTTACGATAAAACCAACATGTCTCTAAGTTTTCTTTCGTCTTTTTTCCCTCTTAAAAACTTGTACTTCACCTGTAGTTTCTACGGCCGCTGCTGAGCAGCGACATGTGTTCTTTCAGCTCAGGTGTGACTGACTTGTAATAATTATCGCCGCGATGGTGACTTCGATTTTTTCCAATCAATCCGTGCACGCAGTGAGACATCAAACGCACCTTGCACCTCACCGCATTGGGAGCAGCGAAGTGTTTGCGTTGGGCTCAACAAAAACTTTCCATTTTCACGCGGTCGTCTCGTCGGCGGCCCAAGAACACATTTCTCCCACCGCCCCGGAGACCTCCTCCAAATTTGTAATGGAGCGTGTAATCGTGTCGCTCACCCGACTTTCTTCCATTCGCCTAAGTAGGTAAAAACGCGGCAATCGCCGTTGTACTCGAAGCGAGTCGCGCAGGTGAGATCGGATCAATTCCGCGGCTAAATGCACCGGCGCGCATGTTTACTTTGGATTTCACAGACGCGAATTAACATGTCAATTAATTAATATTAATTAACGGGATTAGCCGAGCGATCGCGTATCGAGAACGCTTTTTACAACCCAATTAGATTTTGGTTACCGATAGTCGCGCGGCACTTGTCACGGCGAAATTAATCTTCGCCGGTCCGGTGCATGCGCCGCGCAATGTGACGACAATTAGATCTGATGCGCGTTTCTTCGCGGTAGATTTAGATTAAGTGAGAGGCTGGAGAAAGTTTTCTACTTCACTTCGCGTTTGTTTCATTTGCTTGCAGGTCCGATTGTACTTTTCGCAGCTGCCAGACGACAAAGTGCCCTATGTTAATAGCGCCGGCGAGCGGTACAGGGTGAAACAATTGCTGCAACAACTTCCGCCTCAGGATAATGAGGTATGCTCGATTGGCGCACTTTTTGCGAGGCCCAACATTATGCTCATTTTGCTTGCTCCACAGGTTAGGTACTGTCATTCCCTCACCGACGAGGAACGCAAAGAACTTCGATTGTTTTCCGCACAAAGAAAACGTGAGGCTCTGGGAAGAGGCGCGGTCCGGTTACTTTCCGACGACAGAAAGTGCAAAGGGGTAAGTTGAACATTTATGACGCCTGTGAACCAACTGCGGTTCTTACGTAAATAAGTCATTCACACTGTTTTCATTCAGCGTAACGAAGACTCCGTAAAACCCAATCAAATTTCATGTGGCTAAGTAAAGCACATTTGAAGATTTTATGTTATTTTATTCCTTGATTATCACAATTCGCTGACAATAATTTTTGACTACTTGGGGTTTTATATATATTATTTTATTTAATATGGCCTTTTACTGACAACAAACTGAAAAAAATTATGCAGAGCGCAAAGCGATTGAGATCATAATAAATACAATTTTTGAGATAGAAATCCTTGTTGAAATTCATCTAGAATATTTGAATACTTTCAGATTTTAATAGTGATTAGTTTATGTAGAATAAGAGAAGACAGGAGTAGCACTATTAAGGCGTTTGTATGGCATGCCACGAAACGTAAGCCTCCTCAGTACACAGACTGGTCCAATGTTTGGATTCGTCTGCCTTGGCGGACGAGCCTTAGTAATAGTATATTTTATATTCGGATACCTCCTGATAAAGTATTTTTAATCAGAAAAACCTTATCAGATTCGCATAATTCAAAATTTTCTGCGTTTTTGCCTTATATTAGCCTCAACGTGTAGGCCCGACCTAATCCTGATTAGGTTCAGTAAATTTTTCTAGTCAGGCAGTTAACAATCCACTTAAAGAAACCAAAAAAATGTATATGCTAAAAATAACAATTTTTGAAACAGATTGAAAGTTTCGAGAAATTCATATTTTTATCGTGATATTTTGCATCCCTAAATTTTTCTGTGGATTTTTCTGTTTCTGTTTTAAACACTCTCCGAAATGATCAGAAAATCACATTACCAAAATGGCACCGTTCGAGATTTCAAAATTACTTATTTTGTTAAATATTCCTCACTTTTTAACTCAAATGAATGCTATTTCAAAGTTTCACCAAAATTTGTGAAGCGACCTCAAAATCAATGTATGTCAACATTTATGTTTGCGTATCCAAAAATTAGCAAAATTAGGTACCCGAAAATTTGAAGAATGAGTTTTGGAATATTTTGACTAGCTGACATTTTCTGGTATTGTAAACAGAGTACCTAGGGGTTTCCGATACCGCTTATTTAAAATATGGTGGAAACAATTTTACAATGCAAGCATAGAGGATCGAATGACATTTTAAATGTTGTATAATATCAATTTAAAATATTTCGTCATATTTTATTCTAATTGTCGTTCTATGGAACTAGCTGAAAAAAGTTTGATTATGCATCTAATATTATTACCATTTTAGCATGTTTCGCCACAGTAAATTGGAATATTTTTAAACTATAGCATTCTCAAATATGTACTTAATAAAATGAGTTATTTCAAATTGGCTATTATAGTTGGGTGAATAAAATTCTTAGGAATTTCAGACTTGTAAGAATCTGTTCAAGTATGAATTATTGTAGTGCGTTAATTAAGTATAATTCAAGTTTAAGAATTCTCAAAAGTTATTCTACTATATCCAAATAAAAACTCTATAATGAGTTATTTGCATTATGTATGCAAAAATAAGACATCTAAACAATATTGTTTTTTATTGATTGTCGACGGGGTGTCAAGCCACGCGACTTTCTCAAAAATTTATCATTAATTTTTTATAGAGAGATTTAGTGATTTAGTCTTAGGCAGTCATTAATCACTTTAACCGCGGGAATTCACACATTTAGCATACATACCTATCGTATCTACACATTTTGAGAAAAGAAAAGAAAATGTTAGATATGCTAAAAACCTGTTTATGTAAATGTTGCAACATTTGCGAAATATTCCAACTCTTAGAATAAATTTATTTTGAAAAAAACTAAATACAACCGTACCATATATGTATGTATTAATGGTTTTTTCTTAAATCTTAGAAAAAAATAATATGTATGTATCGAGAGCATTCCTAATAATAATAAAAGGTTCAAAAAATCTAACACTTATGATCCCTTCTTCAATAGTTCTGAAAATCAGAACAAGATATTCTTTAGGTAAGGTAAGATAGGTATAGGCACCTGTCGCGTGGGATTCTTAAATCCGAGGGTCGTTGCTGACAGTTTAAGAATCTTTTCAAAGCAATATCGAAGAAAAACCGAACAAGACGGTAATAAAGTGAACTGAAATTGAAAAACTACTTAAAGCCGCAGACAAAGGCCATTTCTTCTTGAATAGGTCCTACCCTGGTTGCATTTTTTTAGGGAAAATGCAAAAATCGGATGAAATATTTTTATGCTCAAATGGGCGTTGTTCACAAAGTTCCTTATCGCTCCGGTAAAAGCGTCCTGTGAAAATTTTATGAAAAGAAGAACTGTGCCTTATCTGGCGTTAATGATGACGGCGCCTTCACCTCAGTGCACATGAGCGCCCAATTTCAGTTCAATTATAGCCTTTGGTGGGTTTGTCTTGTCTTCTTTACGGCTCCCGAGATAAAGATGTAACGACGACAACTAGGAACGGTGCCAGCCAGAGCAAAGTTTTGTCTCCTGGAAGAAAAATTGCCCTTCCTGGTTGTCGCACTGGGCTATCATAATGTGAAATCTCCGATAAATGGGGCACACAAAGGAGCCCGCCGTGGTTTCCTACCACTTCGGAGCCTTCCTCCCGGCTCCAGGGCACTTAGCCACTCTCTCCACTTTAAGGTTTAAAGACAATTAGACAGGAGGACGGGGCAAGCGGGAGGGCGTCGCCGCCGAAGAAAGGACCCGAGTTTAATAGTCTGGAAATTTACTAAATGAAGCCATTCCGAGAGGTGGTAGGACTCAATTAACTTTGTTTGCGACCCACTCCCCGGCCTCCTCGTTTAGCTTCAATTTTCTAGGCTTTTGTTTTGCAATTCCTGCGAAGCCCCATCCTTGTGCCGCCCCTAATTCGGTACGACACTCAGGTTATTTCGAAAAATACCCCGGGGGCCCGGGGCCCTCATAATTTCATAATTTCCCTTATGACTTTCAAGGCTTATCGCTGAACGTAGGACATAAAATCATTTTTGTATCTCGACTACGTCCCAAGGGAGCTCATCTTTAAAAATGCCTTTTCCGCTTTTTCCAGTGCGATGACCTCCTGGCCTCCGGGGACATCGTCGTGTTTGCCACCCGCCTCGGAGCGAACCTGTGTTGGCATCCCGGCTGCTTCGTCTGCGACATTTGCAAGGAGCTCTTGGTTGACCTAATTTACTTCCACAAAGACGGTCATCTTTACTGCGGACGACACCACGCAGAGACCCAGAAACCGAGGTGCTCTGCTTGCGATGAGGTATGTTAATTTTGCACAACGAGGAGATAAATTGAAGCTATTTTTAAGGTATAGTTAAATAATAAGTGAACAAATAATAGACATACCTCAGTAAGTATTATAAGTACTACAGGTGTGTAAATTAAAACAAAATAGAAAAAAAGGTAAACCTTTGTAAGTAGAATATATAAAAAACATAGGAAATAACGCACACGCAAAATATTCGCACAGAAATTAAATTTTCTAAATTACTTGCTTTACGCGCCTTTCTTAATTATGCGAACTTTCATAAATTTTTGCCTCGTACTTATTTCTTAACAGTTAACAATTGTAAATTGCAAGCGATTATTATGAAAATTGCTATTTGGAGGCTTTTGGCGATCCTGATTACGAATCTCCTTTCACAATTTTTAAATTCAAAATGGCGAACCCAATATGGCAACCAAAAATTTTCAAAATTTAACGAATTTAAGTGAAAATTAGTAGGTACTGCTATTTTGAGCCTACAAATTTCGAATCTGCTATGAAAATTTGGAAATTCTAAATGGCGAATCCAACATGGCGACGACAGTTTTTCTATTTGAATGGATTTGAATGAAAATAATTACGGAGGATATTTTGCGGGAATTATTCATGAATTTATTATCAAAATTTCGAAATTCAAAGAAATTTCATGAAAAAATATATTGGAATATGGTCGTTGTTTGGAGACGTTTTTAGGTAGATGATAAATTCTAGCATGAATAGGCAAATAACATAAGGTTTTCAGAATTAATCTCTCCCATAAAACAATGATACAATTGCAAATAATACAAAAAAAAGTGAATACCTTTTATAATTATTTTACATTAAACAATAAAAATATATAAGTAAAGAAGAAGTAAAAGCCATTCAGATAGCAAAATCAAATTTGATGTTTTGAGAAGCCTTTAACTAAGTAGACTAGACTAGACTAAGTATACCTACTTATGATACACCTGATGAAACCGAGTTATTTAGTTAGTTAGATATATTTGCAATTGAAACCAAAATTCATGAGAATCAAACGAAAACTCAGACCGCAGATAGCAAAGATCTTCTTCATATTTCATTCTCAGAAACTGAGAAAAAATTCAAATCAGTCACAAAACTAAAACTAGAAAAGCATCTGATAGAGAAAACTCTTTCATTTTTAATTCTTATACCTTTGTTAGAATTTTACAATTCTAGTTACTAAGGTGCGCGTTTTACGAAGATTTTACAAAAACTACTAAGAAGTGCATTCACTTCATCTTATTACAAGACTGAAATATCTTCGAAGTACGAAATAATAAAAAAATTAACGCATTTGTTGGTACGAAATAATTTCCCAATAAGTAAATGTAGCCCGTTCTACGCACTGCTGTTTTACCAAATATGACGACTGAATGCAAACAAAAAGTTTTATTTACTTCATATCAATATTGGAAACTTTATAGAGAACTATTTACATTTCATTAATAAATATGACATGCGTAGGATAAATAAATATTTACCATCCTGAAAGTTTCAATCGTTCAAGGAGAACAAGTTATTTATGGGGATTTTATAGTGTAAAAACCGTCCTTCATGTTTAAATTACATATTTCGGCAATTTTTTCGCGAAACATACTATCTTTTACAATTCTACTATTGTTTATTAAATGTTATTTATGATTTTTTAATTAATTTATCGAAATGTAAATATAGTATACTAATTTGATCGCAAATGCAAGATTCGCGGTATTACCTACTTTTATTCATGATGTTCATAGATATGTTGTATCTGAAGTATTAGAAAAAGACGTTTTATATTTGATGTTAATATGTAGATGATGCGTATCATATACCTATATAATTTCAAGAGCAGATTAAAAATCTAAAGCTGAAATTTTATATTTTCAAGCTGTTTAAAAAACTTTGAAGTGTTAGAATTACGCCCATATACCTATGTAAAATAAAATTAGGTAAAAATACTTTCTCTATAAAGAATGTTGGCTTTAGTTAAAAATATTGGTTTAAACAACAAAATAGTAGGTAGACTTTTAACTTTTAGATAGAAGTTTTTAAATAAAATACCAGTAAAAATACTATAAAAATATTTAATCTTGTTTTAATGTTGTATTTTCAGATTATATTTTCCGATGAATGTACAGAGGCTGAAGGTCGAACATGGCACATGAAACACTTTGCCTGCTTCGAGTGTGATAAGCAGCTGGGAGGGCAGCGCTACATCATGAGGGACGGCAAGCCCTTCTGCTTGGCATGCTTCGACGCAATGTTCGCCGAATACTGTGATTTTTGCGGAGACGTCATAGGAGTTGACCAAGGGCAGATGAGCCACGACGGGCAGCATTGGCATGCAACGGATCAGTGCTTCTCTTGTTGCACCTGCCGCTGCTCCCTTTTAGGACGACCCTTCTTACCACGACGAGGGACAATCTACTGTTCTATTGCTTGCAGCAAGGGCGAGCCGCCAACGCCCTCTGATAGCTCAGGCCAAGGTCCGAGGCCTACTAGGAGTAGTACTACCTCGCAGATACCTCGTAGCCCAAAAATGGGACGACGGGCTCTAAATTGCTCTAATGATAGTCAGAACGGGTCTATAAGCAAGGGCCTGGATAGAATTGTTTTAGAACGAAATCACGAAAAGATAGTAGAAGATTGCAAAAATCAGAGCTGTAGAGACCAGCGTCGAGAGCCAATAGATTTAACAGACCTAGGAGTTAGCTTAGATAATCTAAGGACGAGCGAGAAGACAATAAACAATGAAATCGATCAAAATCTGACCTCATCACTGCCTGACATTCCTTTCTCAGACAGAGAGCATGTGACCCTTAAGAAATTGGAAAGTAATGCGCAGAGTTCTACGCAGATTCAGTCACCTACAACGTCGGAAATTACTCAGAGTACCCAAGAAATGTCCAGCGACAGTCAAGAGAAGAAGCAGATGAAGGGCGTGCGATTCAACCCTTTACAAGAAAAAATGTCCCGATCGAAGAGCTACACGGATAATTCAAGCGCAAGAAGGCGGCGCAAGCGCAGAAATCAAATTCGGTTCAACTCTGAGAACCAGATCAACGCGAACACGCCCCCGAAGGCCACGCCCCCAGAGGTGTCCAATCAGAACCACGAGTCGGACGCGGCCAGCGTTTGCTCCACCTGCTCCTCGAGCTCCTCCAGCTCCGACGAATACCTCTACCGACTGCCTGCGCGGCGGCACTACGGGGGCGTGCGCGTCTCCTACGTCCCGAACGACGCAATTGCGTACGAGCGGAAGCGCAGCCAGGGCGCGTCATGCGAGGCGGACGCGAAGGGCTGCGTCATTTCATGACAACTGCCGTCGCTGCCGTCGCCCTGCTGCCTGTGCTGCAAGGGGTGCTTCCGGGTGCTTCTCAGCCTCTTCCGGAAGACCCGAAACTAGGCCCCGCTGAATCGTCGTGACAATGGACAATGCCAAAAATCGAAGAACCTCCGCATATCCCGCGCTTGAGACGTTCTTTTCGTCTGATCTGATCCGATCAAACTAGAAAAGCTTTATTTATTTGCAATAGCCGTTTCCGTTTAATGGTCGCGTAGTGTCTAAGGTCGATCGGTTTTATTGAAGCATATCATTTTGCAGAGACTATAATTAATTTGTATGTATGTATGTATATCGTTTTGTTGTCACATATCCAAACTACTGCCGAAATGTACAAATGTATGAAATATCAATAACTTAATGGCTTCCAACTCGTTAACCTCATTTTCGTCTAGCATCCAGAGAGTTCCTTTCGCTTCAGGAATTAAAGGAATCAACGCGAAAATACATAAACTGATTGACTATTTCTAAAGCTTGAAATAAATGTTTTGTAAGAAAAAACAAATAGATTTTTTATATATTATGTACCCCTACTATCCTTAACCCAATTTTTCACTATCCTATGTAAATCTTACCCCGAATTAAAATAAATGCATCTATGGGGCTAACTAAAGTCAGTTTCAAATATTTAAACGAAACTTATTCATGCAACAAAATTTTAAAAATAATAATAGGTATTAATCCTGCGACTTGACAATGTTGAACAGTTTTTACTTCTTCTTTCGAAAGAAGCATCATAAATCATAATATATTGATTGGCATATGAGTGACATAAATTAGAAGCAACATAATAAAATATATATTTAATTTCGATCTATAGATTTTTAGGAAATGTTATGGAACTCCTACACAGTTTTTTATGAAATAAAGTAAACGATTTTTATTTACTTTCTTCTGACTCTTGCATTTATTTTTTATGAGCTCTAAATACCTAGATGAAAAAATTAAGTTTGTAGTATGAGCTGAGTCTGAGAAGTTGTTATATGTAATCCAAATAAAAATTGCAAAAGAATGGAAAATTAAATTATTTCGAAGAATCTGACGTAATTGAATGCCTTGGTTGTGCATTATTCACAATATTTTAA
The DNA here is from genome assembly GCA_963920795.1 of Eutolmus rufibarbis. NCBI lineage: Eukaryota > Metazoa > Arthropoda > Insecta > Diptera > Asilidae > Eutolmus > Eutolmus rufibarbis. The sequence continues at coordinate 40,475,006 of OY987205.1, forward strand.
TATATTTATAAAAGTAGTAGTTTTTTGCAATTTTTTGAATTTATATGTTTATTGAGAGATACTAGAACTATCAAGACCAGTCAAACTTTGGTGCTCAATTTCTTCCTTTAATTATATTTAAATTTGAAAGAATATTACATTAAAGGATACAGACAATTATTAAAATTACAAGCTTTTGTACGGTGATGGTAGTTCCATTGTGAATGTAAGTCAAATTAGTAAAAGTAAACGTTCTACATAATACAATCTCATAATCAATAATAAAAAAAAAGGTAAGAATAAAAAATAAAAAGTTAATATGTTGTTCACTTTTTTCAACATAAATAAGAGTAAAGAGCTCATATTTATTGAAATAAAAATCAACTAAAACTACTAAGAATATGAGAATTACAAATACAAAAGCGGAACTGAATTCAGAAATCAAAATAAATTTTGTCAATACACAAACACATTTTGTTTGTGTTTCCTTACCTAAATCGATGAGGTTTTTTTCAATAAAATTTCAAAAAAAACACAAATTTCAATGTGCCATAAAATTTTAATCCTTTCCTCCAAAAACCTTCTTTCATGCCCGCTTCCTTTGCGGAGATTGATCATTTAATCCATCACAGCTTGGAATTGTTGCCTTAATCATTTTTACGGTCAGGTAAAAGCCCTAACTTCCTCCTCAGAAGTGCTTTATGCGGCCATAAAACTCTTCCTGACGACAGGACTCCTCGGACTTGTCCCATATTCCTCCTTAAATGTTCATCAGATAGCTGCAAACGGGCCGGCTGGATGAGATTAAGGACGCTCCGGCTGCTTGCGCCTCGTCGGGACGGAGCTCACTCGAACAGACGTTGAGTCTCCTTTGGGTCGAGGAGTCGTAAATAACACCGTCTTGGGCTAGGATCCTCCGGGCGTTCCACCTTTCGTCCCGCATTAGCCGGCTTGGGACGAACGCTCCCTTTTCAGCTGGTAAATATTTTATTAGTCGGGATGTTTCTCCTGATTGCGGATCCCAAAGGAGTACTCTTTGGGAATTGGCAGGACGTGATTTTTCTTACAACACGTGGGTGGTCGGCCATAAAACTCTTCCTGACGACAGGACTCCTCGGACTTGTCCCATATTCCTCCTTAAATGTTCATCAGATAGCTGCAAACGGGCCGGCTGGATGAGATTAAGGACGCTCCGGCTGCTTGCGCCTCGTCGGGACGGAGCTCACTCGAACAGACGTTGAGTCTCCTTTGGGTCGAGGAGTCGTAAATAACACCGTCTTGGGCTAGGATCCTCCGGGCGTTCCACCTTTCGTCCCGCATTAGCCGGCTTGGGACGAACGCTCCCTTTTCAGCTGGTAAATATTTTATTAGTCGGGATGTTTCTCCTGATTGCGGATCCCAAAGGAGTACTCTTTGGGAATTGGCAGGACGTGATTTTTCTTACAACACGTGGGTGGTTATTGGCTTTTCATGACACGCTTTTCACATCCATAGCCAAGTTATGGCCGTTTGGGAAGAATTGATTAAAGCCAAGACATTTACAAAAATTTATTTCGCTAAAAACAGCTAGGAACACTAAAAACAAATTGCTAAAGAAATTATATATTTCACACTTTCTAGCTTTTCTTAAAGTGAGATTTTTTTTATCATTTGCTACACACCTGTTTCTTATGTCACTGAATAAATAGGCCTATTTCAGATATTTACTGATTTTATATTGATCAATAAAAGCCAGTCAAGTACAAATTGAATTCGTAAATCAAGCATTCCGTTCCGCACGTTAATTTCATTAAGAGGGCCTATCTTAGGTAAGAGACTTCTTCACCAACTTTCTTTATTTTACCAAATTTGTATGAGAAATTGTTTTTGAAATCGTGGCAGTGATTTTTGGGATAAGATGTGAATTAAAAATTTTTTGTTGCGAACTTCATAGCCATTCGAATAAACATAAGTAAAACATTTAAAGGCAAGATTCGAACGGAGATGAAAATAGCCGCACTTTTATACGTATTTAATTTATTAATAAGTTTCTATTTAATATCCAACACGATGATCTTGAAGCAGTTGAAATAAAACTAAATACAATTTTTTTTTAGTAAAAGGCGTTGGAAAATGGACTGAAGGTAGTGAACAAGAGATGAAAAAAAGACTGAAAATGAACTGAAATTCGACTGAAAAATGTTGACTGAAATTAAGTTAAAAACAGACTGAAAAATATAGACTGAATATATATTTGCGTTCAAATTCAGTAAATTGTTTTTTTATTCTAATTGCCCTGAAGGAAAGGACAAACTGACATTACATTGGAAAAAGTCTAAATAAAATATCGATGAATAATTTTAACTCATTCATTACTCTCCTGGACTTTAAGTCTATTAGTTGAAAATTTTCCAAAATTTGAAAAATTTCAGGCAGGTTTCAGTTTCCTTTCCGGCTGAAAAAAGATCTTAACTTTCTCGATATAATAATTTATCCAAATAATAATTTCCGCCTTATTTCAGATTAGGTTTCGTCTAAAATTCAATTTTCAATTTCTTTTCAGTCCTTTTTCAATCTTCAATCAAAATAAGGTTCGAACGAAGCACGAGTCTGAGTCGTTACTATAATAATTGGAATATATCACGAATCTGATTCGTTACTCTGCGTGAATAGGTTATTATGGGGTAAATTTTAGAGGCATTCTCGCCAGAGAACCAATGAATTACTTACTTCGAAAGCGATAAACAACTCTCAACAAAACTCTCGTTTTGTGAAATTTTTTCTTTTAAACAGCACTAATCATTGTAACAATTTAAATCTTATGCAATAGCTAATTTATCATAATAATTTTTGACCCCCTAGCTTGTAACAAATACTTTTTAAGAAATAAATAAAAACATATATTTAAATGAGTTTACATTATCTAGTAATTTTTAATTTTTATTTTACTAAAAAGAATAAACCTAAGAAGCTTTGTGGTAATGAAATTAAAGGCTTTGTTGTAACCTCACTGAAAGGTTTTATTTCCTTCATTTGGGTGTCATCAGAAGGACAGTCCACGTCCAAAACGCGATTACCCATCCACTTCGCACAATAGCATCCATTTAACTTGCACTGTCGCAGATAGAGCGTCATAGACTGTGATAGGCATACTGCAAATTGCCAATATCGATTGAATAGCTCCTGGTAGCTTCTACAGGACGCTCCTAGACAGACCCCACCGCCAAGCGTCACCTAATACCCTTCCTGTCGCATCGCATCGCATCTCCAAGTGGGCCGGGTGCTGTTAACTTGCAACGGAGTCTGAAGCGATGCACCGTCCCAAGTGAGTGCCCTTCGACATCGGTTGATTATCTTTCATTAAATCTCAATTGTGGCAAATTGGAGCTGGTCTGCGGGGGCAGTTCGTCCCTTATCCGGGATTTTTGCACGATGCTGCGGAATAGCGTACAACTTGATAGGATGCCAGTTTCAATGGCTGTCGAGTTTTAGTTGGGATTAGTTTCGCACAAAGGAGCTCACGTAGCCACTTTCGAGGATTACCTCTTTGGTGGCAACGTCTTTAGCACTCGCAATATGCTTTTCGATGAACTGCAGGAATTCGGAAGAGATCAATTATGTGTCCAAACTAAATTATAAGCTCCCTATAAGTATGCAATTCGTTTAAATTTATTAATCTTTAATTTAATTCACAATTGTTATTTAAACACAATTGTTAATTTAAATTTTAATTAAAGAAAATGTTTCTAAAAAATTAGATCTATTAGTAAATAAAGTTAGCATTGTAGGAAATTCAAATAATCCACGAAACTTAGTCATTTTATTAACCGACGAAAAAAACGGAGGAGGTTATCAATTCAATGCGTATATTTTTTTTTTTTTGTTTTTTTGACTTTACGCCTATGCACTTATATGTAATAAGGTGCAGGAAATAATATGTCCGAATTTTCAATAATCCAATTTTTTCCCAAAATATCACAGACGTACAAATACTTAGAAAACACTATAATTCAGGTACAAATTCAGAAAAAAAGTTCAATGTTAAAATTCAACTTAGTTCATTAAATAATTCAAAATTCAATAAAATTCAGGACATGTGATACAATTAAAGTAGAATGAACAAATTAATGTAAAATTTTATTATTTTTTCCAGATTATATTTCTGCTTAATTTCTAAGTTTAGATTAAATTTCTAAATTTTTCTTCCAGATTATTATTCTGGTAAAACGTAGATACTAAGACCAGATTAACCTTCTGACTTAGAGTCCAGATTAGTATTCTGGGAAAGAAAAACTGATAGAGTCAGATTAATTTTCTGACTAAATTTCCAGATTAGTATTATTGTAAAAATAAGTCCAGATTAGTCTTCTGGTTAGATTCAGATTAATTTTCAGATCATGGATTATTTCCTATCGAGATCTTACTTTGATCTGAGTGGGTGACTGTTCTGCGTCGGCTTTTATCGCTGCCTGTAGACGTGACTGTAGACACGATCGTGGTATTAAAAGAGCTAACTGGTCTAAATGGTTAGTAGTAAGTAGGTACTGCGCGATGTCAATTCTGTTTAAGTTGTCAAATTGATTTTTTCAGAAGTGTCAACTGTCAGGTGTGGCGCTCAGGTAATTTCTTCATTTTTGTTAGGACATTTCAATCTTTTCCTCTTTAGGCTTAACACGTATATTAAAATTATGTTAACATTTTCGGAATTACAAGAAAAAATAAAGATTTTCTCTCACTTCCAAACTTGGGTTTAGATGCAGTTTTGAATGATTTAATTTTTGGAGGTGACTATTTTCACCTTAAAACGTGAAACCAGAAACCAGAAACCAGAAAAATTAAATTCACAGTAAAAGGAAAATCTTTATTTAGTAGGCATTTTGTAAAAGGAAAATCTTTAGTTAGTAGGCATTTTGTAAAAGGAAAATCTTTAGTTAATAGGCATTTTGTAATTTGAATGAATTTATTTTTTCTGGTTTCTGGTTTCTGGTTTCACGTTTTAAGGTGAAAATAGTCACTCTCTTAATTTTTATGAAAAGTCCTTGTTTTAACATGAATCAATTTCGATATGTGTAGATGAAAACACTTTATTAATATGAAGCATAATTAATTAACTTTAATGTGAAGCACAAAACCCTTTGGCTTTATAATAATGGTATTTTAAATTATTTAATTATTTAACTGGTCATATGCTTGTAGATTTTTGAAAGCTTTGCCTTTAATATCTGAAATACATTTGAATCAAATAAATTTTCAAAGTTCAAGTAACTTTAGAATTTAGAGCCTATTAAAATAAAACGTGAATCAGATTTGATTCAAATATATGTATAATATTATTTTTAAAATTCAAAGTGAAGCAACTTTTGCAAACCAAATTCATTTAGAAATTAAGTCGTATTTAAATCAAAACGTTTAACATGCCGAAATGTATGTTTAATTTGAAAATTTTGATAGTGTAAACGCAATTCGTTTTAGGTTATATTTTTATCGTAATATTGGCTTGCCATAGATTGTTAATGCGTATAGTTTCTTTAATAAGCTTTAAAGGATCTTCCAGAATTTGCTCGAAAACTACCCCAAAAGCTCCAAATATTGTATATCTTTAAGAACTTAGTAAACTTCTCTGAAATTTAATATTGTATGCAGTTTGAAAGATATTGCATTAATTTAAGAATTTCAATAAAAATCTTATAAAAGATTGTTGGTTCGAAGTTGTGTACTACAGTTCAGTTAATTGCTAAGCTATGTCATGATAATATTTCCCGAAAACAAAAAGTTTCCTCTTTTCAGCAGTCAATCGCAACGACAAGACTGCTGTTATTGAAAAGGCCCTCTACCTCCAAATTAAAATAAATTCGAATTTTGTCAGACATTTCACTTTCTCCGACAGGAACCTTTTCAAAATTCAGATGTTGTCGCCTCTCTGCTGGGACACAACCCGTCCCACCCCCGCAAGTCATTTGCAATTCCTTTGACAAAATAGAGACCGGGAAAACAGAAATTCCTCGAAGAATATTCGAAAGTCGTGCAGACTTCTGCTAGCATAACAAGTAAAGGCCAACTGAGGCTGTGTGGGAGGGGTGCGCCCGTTCTATTTTTGGTGATAGCCTTTCGTCTTGTTCCCGAAAGGAATGCTCGCTTCAAGATATTTTCGGGAACTTGAGAAATTCGGCAGCAGCTTAAAGGTGATATGCGCCCCGGGAACAAAGCTCCGGGCGGCTCCACCGCATCAGAATAAAAATGATGTGAGGAAACACACCTCAATGGCAGCTCCAAATTGAACTCCCCTCTAATTTGGGCGCACGAAACATGCCGTCACAGTTGTCACCGCTTGATTACAATATGAAAATTGTGTTGACATAAATCATCACGTTCGTCTGCGTTAATTAAAATTCATTCGAAGGGAGCGCTGGGGCTCCCTAGGCTGCCGCTGGCGCACCCCTTTCGCTCTGAGCCCCACTAACGCAGTTATAAAGCGCTCGTAATTGAGCACAACTAAACCATTTCACTTTCGCCGTAAACGCAAAGTATTCACTTCCTGCTCCGATTCCCAGTGGAAGAAACCACAGCAACACCTGCATTGAAATTCAATATCAAACTGACCTTGGTTCTGATTAATTGGGTCGATGACTATGACAAATGGCTTCCTCAGATTGTGGCTAAGAAAATCGCTTTTCAGCAAAACTGTCTTCATTCAGGCCTGGGGTTCCTTGAAATTATTTATCACTTATTTTCCGCCGAGTGACTAGATATTTATCATTTTCATTAATCTATTACGTTCACAAGGTTTCGGTAGTATATAAAATGTTAATAATGTATATATGTACATATAATGGTATATGGAAAAGAAGAATTAGTTTTTGAAAGCCAAAAAAAAAAAATTTAAACCCTTTATGGTGCAATCTCCACTTAAAAAAAACACCTTTATGAATTTCATATGTTTGCAAGGATTTCGTTTCAATAAGCCAAACATTATTTTCTTCAATGTTATTCAGCTCTAATAAACCTTTTCTTTGTCACATTTATTATTGAAAGCTTCCAAAAAGCTCTGCAAACAGATTTTATTTACACCGAAATCATCACAAATCCTTATATTAGTTTTGTGGTATTTTCACCATTTTTTATTACATGACATAATGATGACTTTTTGGTTGCTTTTTGATGTTTTGTCTACATCAAATCATATATTACCTATCGCAAATAACTTATGTTAATTGTAATTACAAAATCAAAAGAAAATATAGGCCAACTCAGGAGTTTCTCAGGGTACACATTGTGCTCCATTACTATTTGATATTTGTACTGTTCATAAACAATATTCAAAATATTTTTCTGACTTCAAAGTTCCTATCATGACTTAAAACTGTTCTCCACCGTAAGGTGTTATAATGATTGCATGGAAATTTTGAGTGACCTTGATAATCTGAAATCTTGGTGTGAACGAAACAATCTCGCCGTAAATACATATATGTATATCAATTACTTTCATTACAAAAAAGATTTTAATAAATTTCAAAATCTTTGAGTTTAAGGACGTAGGAGTCTTTTTAGAATCAAAATTAAATTGTTTGTTACATATCGAATATATAGGCAAAGGCTTTTAAAAGAAATAAATCTCATTTTAGTAACCGTTTTATAACCATTTTAGTAACCTATATTATATGTACAATATTAAAAAGAATATATCTGTTTTAAAAGTTCTTTTCTCCTTTTTACGAACCTAACTATGTTTTGTGGAAGAAATCTGCTATTAGTTAGTAAAATGAAGACCTTAGTAGCTAAATTAATCAAATAACACAAACTTGTTCTAGATTTCCATTTCTAAGAAATGTAAATTTGTGTATTGTACAATTTCATCATCCATGCATGAAGTACAAAAATCAAGTCGCATATAAGCTGTATATTTTTAATGAATTATTAAAAGTGGTATAAATATGGTCTTCTGAACTCTTCAAACCAACATACCACTTATTTGGTCACTAAGTTGGTGTTGATCTGTGTAATCAAACTTATGGACTTTTGCAACTAATAATACTCATCAATCAGATTGTATCAGAAAATGAGTAAATGCTTCGCAAATTGCACATCTCCTCATATGAATTTTTATCTTCTGTCCTGAAGTGAGCTTCAATTTCAAGTATATCCCAGCGCAAAGCTCATCAGCCCCGGACACATGATAATCCGGTTATTGATGAACGTAATTATTGCGAAATTCCCCTCGATGTGCCAGAGGTATCCAGGAATTTATCATGTGTTTACACTAATCCCACTTCAGAGGCTGTGCGTAACTTTTGCTGGGGTAGCCGCAGTCCTGGGCTGATAAGGCGCCACTGGGATAATAAATTCCAGAGATAAGGAAAATCCCTCGTGCGTAAATTTTTGGCCAGTCAAAGGAGGATTAGTCGAAATTATCTGAGCATGGTTTTCTTCTACCGGCAGAGATGCGGAACCCGAAATCGGTTCAATCAATTCGCTTCAATCAGCCCCTAAAAGGTTTTGGCTTTACAAAAAATCCATTTGTGCGAACGCCTTCAGAACCTGTCTTCTCCGTATTTACGAGGTTGCATATCCTGGAAAGGAGCCAACACAACGCGAATCTTTCAAATCCTCCAGGATGTGATTCCTTTTATTCAGCTTCCTTCAGGTTCAACGTGCTTTCTTCCTTGGCAAAGCCCTGGATCCGACTGGTAACGAGCCAACACGAGATTGTATCGTTTCCAATTCTGTTTCCTTGTTTCAAAGTGGGATAAAAACAGGATTTTGCTGGGAATTTGCATAAATTTCCTACAATTACAATCCAGAGTGGTTTTTAAGCGCTTTATGGCTTCATACTGGATTTTGGTTTAGCTTAAATTACCTTTAGATAGAAGCAAATCCCAGTGGAAGTGAAGATGGGATTAATTTATAGATTTTTCTATAAGGGGTATTCACTGTTCGATCTATTTTTATTCAAATAGAAAATTGGTAGTATTTGCTTACAGTGATGAGTGAGCACACTGTAGCAAAATATTACTATACCCTTGTAAAATTTCGATCAGCTGGTTAAATGATAAAGCAGTCAGTTGATTACTTGATAAATTTTCATTTTGAACGATAAATACGTATGAGTAAATTGATATCAAAAATCGCAGCAGCCGAAGGCAGAAAATTTTAAAAGAGTGTAATATTCAAAAGCTAGGGGCATGCCCTATTGTTAATTTTTACATCTAATATTACAAAATATGTGTCACGTGCATTTTGTTGTTGCACGTTGTACACCTACCCCTCAACTTGCACGGTAGATGGGTCGTTCTACTTTTCTACCGACAATCCGAGTGATAAATTTTGTGACAGAGGTGCCTCATAACAGATGTGTAAAATAACATTGTTCGAGAATTTTAGCATTTACAAAATTACGAATTGTTCATAAAAGTAGGTGAATATGACAGCTTTACTGGGAAATAAAAATATCACATATATAAATGGGAATTACAATAAAATTTCAAAGAAGTAACTTTCGTGACAGAATGGTAGCCGAATAAACACACGCACCTCTGTTCCGCGACCCCCTCGGCTCGCTCCCGAGTGGGGCCTCAAGGCGTGAGGCCAAGGGGGAAGAGGACACCGTACTGTTGCTTAGTGTTGAAGGTCAAACAGGTAAGAAGCGTTTTTCGTTTTGAAAAATGCGTGACAGAGAGTGTAAAGAAAAAACATACAAAACCGGAGACAACGATAAAATATTTTTTTTTTCAATAGTATGAACCTTTACGTTTATTATATTATAATTAATTGAATGATAATATTTCAGAAGTTCAATAAATAATTTTATATTAAAGGGTTCTATATGATTTTTTTAAGCGAGATCATTTTGTAACATTAGGGGGCGCAAAGAGACGCATTTTATTTGTATGTAAAACACCTCTGTCACACATTTCGACTACTCTGTCACAATGATTTTGTAAAAACCAAAAACAATAAAAACGGGATTTTAGTATTATTATAATCTCTGTATGGTCCAAAAAACTCTTGTGAAAATAAAATTTGAGAAACTGCAATTTTGGACGAATACCGATTTTTTTTCAAGAGGAGACACGTCATTGTCGGTAGAAAAGTAGAACGACCCAGATACGTTCCTGCAAAAACCGTGTAAACCGAAACCGTGAAAGCGAGACACATATTTCATACAAAATAGAAGGATATGTTCAACTCAACTTTAAAACGTGTAAATCGATCTAAAGCAGATAAAGCGAAATCGAAGATATGTTCATTATAACCGTGTAAAATGAGATAAGGATTAAATGAAAAAACGAGGATTGATTAAATTTTTGAGACTATTTAGTGCTTATGCTTTTTCAATTTATCTGAAGAATGAAAAACATTGCCATTAATTAACAATATTCAGTACGTTCGACACTTAATCCGCCAAAAAAACCCATTTAAATGTAAATTTTTCAATCGACAGATAAATTTATTCGTCAAATAAAGTCGGTCCAATAATCAACCTGGCTATGATTAAAAAATTTATAATATTAAAAATCGGTCCTAAAAGGCATATGTAAACGACCCGTCAGGTATTACCCGTTTACACTTTTTTATAAATTGAAAGTATTTTTATGTTACTAATCATAAAAATTATCATATTCTTCCTAATATATTTATTAGACAGTATAGTAGCTATCTTAAATCTATGTTAAAAGATATTTTCCTGGGATGGATAGTTTGTTAATTACAAAATTCGAGACATAGGTACACATATATGCATATTTGGACAAATCTTAATTTCCTTGATTGTTATTTTCCTAAAAAAAAGTTTTAATGGTTATATAAAATATGTCGGGCCATCAACGAATCGAGCTTTTTTATTTTTATAAATGGTATAATCTAAAACATTCAAAATAAAATTCAAAAAATTTTTGTTTTGTTTTAATTTAAAAACTGTGTTAAAGCGAAATCGTGTAAATTAACTACCGCGCAAATCGAGGGATAGGTGTACAACGTTCTAGGAATTTGCTATGATGCAAAACTAAATACAACGAAGAGTGAATACCCCTATAATTTATTTAAACATACATATTTTAAAAATTAAGATGATACGCCACGCACAGTGCGGCAGCTTCATCTGAAATGAGATTTTCTCATTTATCTAAAGTACAAGGACACCATTAAAGTTTCCCTGCTCGCACAATCCCGCCGTCGGTCCCGAAGGAAATTATTTTAATAAATCACGCCTGCACCCGGGCGTTGTATGGATCGTCGAAAGTAAGTAAGGATGTGTCACAAAGCTTTGTTGCCGGGAAACATATGATCCTGGAGGATATAATTCCCACCTGCTCTATCCGCTGATGTAGATCCGCGCTGTTGGGATTGTCTCCGGGAAGGGCCTTGACTCACCGGGGCACCCCGGCACGTCCCGGTTATAACTCATTACAATGAAAAGCAAAGGCACATGAATAAAATATAATTGTGTTATTATGTCATAAATTAGGAAATATGGCTTACAGAATTTTACTTTAGAGCGAGTAGCGCTGCGCACTGCTTCAGGTGCCAGGTGAAAACGGGCCAGCGGCACGCTCCGCGCACCTTTCTACATTTTAGTTTAATAGTGGTAATTGGGTGTTGCCAGCGGCTTCGCAGGTAGGTGCTTATGCTTAGGTTCGGTGATGATGTTTAGTCTTGGGCTCATAATTCACAATTTGAGTTGACTTTATGTATATTATTTAGTTAAATTTTATTGAGAGACAACCAATTTTGCCCCTATAATAGATATTTGCCCCAATTTATAGCAATGAACAAGTGGAATTTAATAGTTTTTTGTAGCAGTTTAAAAACTAATGAAATTTACGTAAAACTATAATACTTAAATTAATTCTCTTGACATAGCCTGGAAATATTTTTAGTAATGATCTTTTAGTCTTAATAAATAAAATTTCAATATGTTTTTCCATGTACATGAACCTTTAGGTTATAGATATATATAAATTTTCAGAACCCCTTCAACGTTCTCATTAAACTCAAGGTTTTTCAGGTGACCTCGGCTTAAAATGTTTTACGCCCGAAATAGTTAAAAGATCATGGGCATTAAAACAAAATGTTCATTAAAATTAATCTGTTTTAAATCTTAAAGTATCCGCAGGGAAAAGTTAAGGGAGGAATTGTCTAATATTACAAGCGTTTGAAAAATAATAAAATCAAAAATTTTCTTCGGAACTTAAGGGTTTAGGCCACCATGTTAATTTTTAAAATATGAAGAGAAAAACTATTTTACTTCATTGTATAGCGTAAAGTTATAACTTTAATTAAAGCTACATATCATTCATTCCAAAACTGGCTCAGTTCTAGCAGCAAAATATCTGCTTATAATACGAATCAATAATGCTTAGGTTTTTACTTTTTGCATTATCTCGAATCTACCTTTTCCACATCGGTAGAGTAAATATCTCAAATACCATTCAATAGATTTAGTTTGAATATTCGATGTTGCGTAGGGTACTTTGATACAATAGCTCAATTTTTTAAAAATAAAGTTTTTAAGTTCCACTTTAGCGTAGAAGGTTACTCAGAAAATTTGTTTAATTTTTTTGGCTACGCTACATCATCTACACTAATATTATAAAGAGGAAAACTTTGTTTGTATGTTTGTTTGGTTGTAATGAATAGGCTCAAAAACTACTGGACCGTTTTTAAAAATTCTTTCACCATTCGAAAGCTACATTATCCACGAGTAACATAGGCTAAATTTTATTTTGGAAAAAAATAGGGTTCCGTAAGATATTTGGATTTTTCGGACACAAGGTGTAAAAAATCAACCAGAAAAGTTACTTATTTTGCGTACGCTGCCTAAACTATAAAAGATAGAACCATAAAATGTTCTAATTAATTGTAGATCTTATAAATATCTACAACCCGACTGTTAGAATTTACGAATTCAAGATGGCGGACTGTCAAATTTTGAAATTTATGCGATTTCCACCATATATATAAAAGAAAGTCGTGTTAGTTACACTATTTATAACCCAAGAACGGCTGAACCGATTTGGCTGAAAATTGGTGGGGAGGTAGCTTAGAACCAGGAGACGGACATAGGACACTTTTTTCGAATTCAAAATGACGGACTGTCAAATTTTGAAGTTTATGCGATTTCCACCAAAATTAGTACTTGCGGGTTTTCGGATTCACTGATTTCAACCCGACTGTCAAAATTTACGAATTCAAAATGGGGGACTGTCAATATTTTTATACATTTTACACGTGTAGTGCGCAGGAGCTCCTGCGTGCTATAGGTAATACTTTGTAATTGGAAAGTATACGGGAGATGAGAGGAGGGGGAAATGTTTATTTGTGATGTTTATAGTAAGCCACGCAAAAAGTACTTATCCTATTAAGATGAAATTTTATGGGCATGTCGCGCATAACCTTCTGAGTGCCATAGGCTATGCATCGCAATTGGAAAGTGGAGGGGAAAGGAGAGAGAGGGGGAAATGTTAAGCAGTGATAAGATCATGGTGAGTCGCGTAATAAGATGAAATTTTATGGGCACGTTGCGCATTACCTCTTGAGTGACATAGGCTATGCATCGCATTTGAAAAGTGTGGTAGGGGTAGGAGAGAGAGAAAGAGGGAGAGGAGAAAATGTTGAGCTGGTGCGACACACAGAAAGTACTTATACGATTGAGATGAAATTCTATGGGCATATTGCGCATAACCTCATGAGTAACATAGGCTATCCATTGCAATAGGAAAGTATGAGAAGGAACCGAGGGGGGATTTTGAGCAGTGATATGTTTATGGTGAGTCACACATAAATCACTTATTCGATTGAGATGAAATTCTATGAGCATGCTGCGTTTAACCTCCTGAATGACATTTGACAAATTTGAAATTGGCCAAGTCATGTCTTTATTAAAGTTTAGCTTTATTATAGGGATAGTTGGGGCCAGGCAACGCTGGGTACGGGTCAGCTAGTAGACAATATATCACTTAATGAAAAAATCGAGGGTTTGTTTGTGTTATTATACATTCAAAGTTTTGCAATATTTTGGTATTAGCTCCGTCATTTTCAAATATTTTTCTATTTTATCACACAATCTAATGATTAATGTGCCAATATCTAAAATAAAAAAAAATGTTGTGTTTTAGTTGCATTTAACAAAATTCATTACTTCGCAAGCATTTTCATTAGCCTCAAGCTGAGCTAACTAAATAATAAATAAAATAATCACCAAAACGACAAGAATCTCAGAAAGCTGTTACGTAATAAATCGCTATTGAGCAAAACATTCAGTAATACTCGTTTTTATTTATGAACTTAAAATTTTGAATGAGTAATTTACGTTTATGTATATTAAATTATTCCCATCTTTTTCCTGTTTTATTATTCAAGGCACTATGTATAATATTATAGTAAAATAATTAATTAACTAAAAATTCTTGGTAAGACACGTTATAGGTATACTGGTTCATTTTTACTGAGCAAAAACTTGTCGATTACTCATTACTTCACAATTAATATAATAAATTAATGGCGTTACACGAGGCGACTAGTTTTTCCTTATTAGGGCATCTTTAAGGCGAATGACAACGTAGTAGGGTAAAACTAGTCGGCTCGTGCAACATAATTTCTCATTTATAAATTATATGTGAAACAATCTTCAAGTGTTTGCTCAGTAAAAATACTTGAATTGATTTCGTACTTTGATGTGGTTTTCAACTGTTTTTAATTAATTTAATTGAAGTTTAATTGAATTTACCAATTAATTAAAAGGATATATGTATAATGATATAAAATCAGCGGGAGATCCTTTGTATTCAGAAAGTAACTAAGATTTGAATAAATAAGATGCTATTCAGATCTGTTTGCTTGACAATCTTCATATTGTATAACCCATTTCTATATCTTATGAGGAAAAGTATCCCAGGTCCCAGGTACAGAGGAAACGAATTCCTTGTTTCGCTATTTACGAGATATATGTATTTGTTATAAAATGCAAAATTTGTGTTATTCAACCCCATTCATGTTCTTTTAAAGCTATCAATTTTCCAGTTTCATATAATGCGAAGCTCAGGAAAATTTGAAAAACAAAATCTTCAGCAAAACAATGGTATCAAGAGAAAAGACAATGAAGAAGTGGGGCTCGCAAACTTTTATCCTGTTTCTCCCCCAGAAAAGCATTCCTTTGACCAAACCAGGAACAGCGTCTTTTATGCGCTGCCGGAAAACATCCACAAACTTATGGCTTTGAAAGGAATATTCCACGTTGTCTGCGATATTTTTCCGGAGTTTCTCACAGAATTAAAACCATAAACAATTCGAATGTTTTTGCTGGATGCTCCATTTGTGGGGATGCTGGCGAGCAGCGAGGGAAGTGCACGGATGCAGCAAAACCAGTCAGATGGAAGGATGCACAAATGCGTCGCGACGAACCATTTCCTCTGAAACTTTGTACGTCGTCGTCGGTCTGCGAAAATTTGGCGTCAGACACTTCGGCTCCTGTTCTTATTCACCGAAGAATTTTTCCTTCCGTACCCAGGAGCGCGGTGGAAATTGCGGCTGATAAATTTTGGAGTGGTTGGTTTCCTGTCGCTTCTTGGCGACCTCCTTCCTCCCGAGCCACCGTCTTAAGATCCTTAAAGCTCCGGTCGACCCAGGACTTTCTGCTTACAATTCTCAATGCGTCAAAATACGGCTCAAAGAACGAAAACTTTTTTAATTAGGAATGATTTTATGTCGAAGCCTCAAACAAAGCGCTCTAAGGGAAATGAGGGGAATGTCTCCTCAAATATTGAGTTTAATTAAAAAGTATATTTGCCGTGGCTGATGATGCCGTGTTAAGAGTTGCTCTTCAGTTTACAGAAAGCGAAAAGTTTTTATTTTATTCCCTTTGCCTTCGGCCATACCGCCCTTATCAAAGCAAAAAAAAACGAGACAAAATTTGCGTTTGTTGCCGTGGGGCGGTTTCCCTTTTTCTTAGCAAAATAATTGGCGAATACCTACGAAAAGGGAAACAATTCTTATTGGCAATGGCTCCAAACCCTCGAATTTTATTGAAGAATTCTTAAAGATTATATTGCCCCTGGGATTCAATAAAATCCGATTTTTGTCATTCCTTCGTCAGATGCCTTCGAAGAATGTTTGGGCTTTGCATTGTAAATCTTTGCTTGTTAAAATTTAGAATATTTAGACTATGTAAATTTGAATTATTACTCGAATATTTATTTCTTTATCAAATTTTTATACAACGCAGATCGTATCAGAATGAATGCGAATTTAAATTCTAATAAATTCTAGCGGAGGAATGGCGATGGATGCCATCCTTTAGAAAAGATTCAAATTAGTGCCTCATAGTTTGTAACTAATTATTTTCGCCAGAAGTAAAAAGCATGTGATTGAAGTTTATTTCACTTTATTTCATTGTCTGCTTATAAATTTTGCAATCTTACACTTAAAACTCAAACTCATTCATTAAAAATGTTAATATTTAGGCTTATGTATACTAAAGATAAACTCTTCACTGTGGCATTCTACATTATATTTTTGCAAAATATTGAAGTACTTTTTGTTATTTTATAAACAAAATTAATTAAAAGTTTAGAAAACTGGCACATTTTTTCGGTGTCGTCTTTCTCAGATTCTTAGGCCATTTGAATTATGTATAATTACGAACTGAAAAGAGTTTGAGATCGAATGAAATTTTCATTTAATTTTTTTACTTCAACAAATTTATTGGAGCTTCTTATCGCAACAGAAACAACAATGCCAATACTATTTTCGTTAATTGGATTAAAAGAACATTTTAAACAACATTCTAAACGTATTTTAAGCAAAGGTATACGTATTATTGAATCAAATGTATTTGCATAATGATTTCGTAATAATATTGAACTTCCAGTGTTTTTTTTTCAATAGCATATTTTGTATTTATTTTAATATACTCCTTTTTTCAATTTGTCACATGATATGATTACATTTTCTAGAAACTAAAGTCTGAAAGTCAGCTTTTCTATTATTAGGGATTTTTTAGCATTAGTATTTATTATTACACATACCTACATACATACAGAAGCGATATCACGTAATATGTACATGTGATAAAAATAAATACACTGATATTTTCAAAATCTGATTACGCACAACTTTTACAAATAATTGTATTATTCTCCTGTGGTACATACGAAAATAACTACATTTATATCAAATCGATCGTTTCGCTCAGTGAATAAATAACTATTGCAAAATGCAATTGTAACTATGCATAGACGGATCATGGATAGAAAGTAGTATTGTTTTTAATTTGAATGAATTGTTTGAAATACACCTAATTCTCTTTTTACACGAATTTGATTTAACACGAGTTAAAAAGAAAAAAAAATCTCTTTTTACACGAATTTTTTCGTTTTAACATGATACACGAGCCTAGAGATGATAATACAGAAATAATTTCACAAGATGGTGAAAAAAATAATTCTAATGATAGCAGTGATATTGTAGTCTTGGGCAAACGTATGCGTTTATTGTCAGAAATTGACAATGCATAAAATTTTGTTATGTTTATATTATTTTTACTTTTTTCATATTAATGAATTTCAGATATTATTTTCTTTTTTTCAAAGTATAATTTATTTTTTATAATATATTTAATGAATTAAATTATTAATTCGTGCTTACAAAACAAATTCTTAAGTGAACTCTAACAAGAATTTTTTAATATTGTTTATTGTACTTTTCAGTTGCTTATTTAGGCCTGGAACCAATCTACTATTTTTCCATTTAGCCAATATTTTTTTTTACACGAATTTTTTGGGAACGTATCTATCGTGTAAAAAGAGAATTAGGTGTACCATGATATTGATTTTGCAATAATTTGTAAAATAAAACGCGATTTTTTGTCCTGGTGTAATTAAAACTAGTTGTTACATTTTCATAACTTTTGGCGCTACTGCATTATATTAAAATCCTTAATTTGTTTAAAATTTTCAATTTCATGCTTATAAAAGTCTATCATAAAAATTTGAAAGAGGGCATTTGGGATAGATTATAAAACAAAATAAATGAAATTCATAATAATTAATATTAGTACGTGCACATACTAAATCAAAACCGACGCATATGGTCATTGGCTCGCGATTTATAGCGTCGAAATTTCCTCCGTCCGGACGTTAATGCAAGCCATTAATTTTAATTACTCTCCTTTACAACGTTGAACAATGTTGCGTACAAAGGTTTCAATGTCTCCAGCCGCAACCCTTCGATAACCCTGGACAATTTTGCACCATTGCACGGGATAAATCATAAAGTCCTCGTGAGCTTAATTGCCGGCGTTGCCATCATCTGAACGGCAGCCGCAAATCGCTGGACCCTCTTACTTGGGGCGAAGGCAATTTAATCACGCGGTCCTAATTTAAGGACCCGGCCAGGATGTCTTCCACCACCGCCGCCTTATTCAGAGAGCGGCAGTGATTATCTGGCCAAGTCCAGCTGCTCTCGATGGATTTTGCGATATTAAAACCCTTTGAGGACCGTCCTGCCATGGCCATGGACACCTATTAACCGAAGGGAATGGCATCGTTTTTCC
Source organism: Eutolmus rufibarbis (assembly GCA_963920795.1). Classification (NCBI taxonomy): domain Eukaryota; kingdom Metazoa; phylum Arthropoda; class Insecta; order Diptera; family Asilidae; genus Eutolmus; species Eutolmus rufibarbis. Next base: position 40,493,508 of record OY987205.1, read on the forward strand.
AGACGGCCATTGACTTCGCTCGTTATCGGTTTCCAGCTCTGGGTTTGCATCCAGCCCGGGGCAGCCAGGGGGTTTTATTGTCTGGCTCCCAGTGGCCACTTAATTTGTGTTAACACTTTCGCTTCTATCTGATTTGCGAATTAAACGAACCACGCGTTAAGGTAATTACAGAAAGTCATAATCCGCTCAAATGAGATTTTACCTCGAGTTGGGATTTGGCGAAGTTGTGCAAAACTGTCAGAAACATGCCACGACATCCATTAATAAAACTAACAATCGTTAAGGGAAGTGAGCCACACGTGCAGTTGTGGGTCTGCTAGAAAGTGGGTATAACTCATCATTTCTCAACCTTTGACAACTTCACTCCCCTCGCTGTGGAACGATGTAAGACATCCCAAGAAAAATGTTTTTCTAGATGGGCTGATGAAACAATTTGTCATTGCTCAATGTCAGCGGAGATCTATTTTAGCCGGTAAATGTTTTTCTGAAATTTCGAGGGGGAGTCGAAACCCACCTGGGGTTCGAGGGTTCAAAATTTCCGTAATGCTAATGTAATAAATGGATCGTCGTTCTACAAATACAATTTAAATGTCAGCACTACTTTTCATGAGTGCTTCTGTTTCAAAATTGTAATAATGTTTTTGAACATACTTGAAAATACGTACATTTGCGTTTGCTTTTTAATTTTAAAGCTAAAAATATAAATTTCTGTAACCTTTAGATATGTATGAAATTACTACACAGAAATCCCTTTTAACGAAATCAGAAAATTTTTTAAAATTCTTTATATAACAAATATTTTCTGTTAAACATTTTATGTAGTTGTGAATAAATTAAACATTAACAACAACAACACCAATGTAAACAGAGCTAGAAATCTCTACTTTTACAAATTTTATTAAAGTAGAGAAAAAGTATCAGTCTCGTCAACACATTCTTTAATAACTTCGTAAAAACTTAAATAAATTGTTCAAACATACATATATATGTATCATATATATATATATGAAGATTCAAAAAAATCGATTTTGTAAAATTTGTCTTAAAATTTATGTATATGAAAATTTCGAGGTTGATTTAGATTAGAATTTAATGGCCTTTTAGTTCACAACCTCAAAAACTCATACCTTTAAAATAAAGATACAAAATATTATCCATTTATGAAAATATAGTAGTTTACTTATTTGAATTAGAATTATATTTTTAACCGAATATTTAATTTATAATTTCTGATTTAGACTTTATTTTAATAAGTCGAAATCAGTTCTATATAAGAATAACTATTTTCAAATCTAAAGTACCTCCTTCTCAATTTTTATAAGAAAAAGAAACATATCTTTCATATCTAAGCTTAATTCCCAAGGATCTGAACATCATTTATCTAGATTTTATACATAAGAAAGGTTAAATGACCACACAAATCCTGCACAGTCCCAAGAATGTTATAAAACGTGCTCTGAATCTTGAAGAAGAATTTCATCTTAAATTCAAGACAATATCGATTGCTTTCCTCCACCGAATGTCCAGAATTGATTAAGGACTCTAATATCCTGTTCAATATTTCATGTATACACATGAAATGGTCTGCATAAAATCTGGCAAGAAACAATACTCCTGCAAGGCATACGAACCTGGCTATGAATTGCAGACCGCAATAAAAATATTAAACCCCTTTAATGGCGCCATAACCGAAAATATATTCGAAATAAAGAGTGGACATAAAATCATTTAAAGGAATCATCAGAATGGAAGACCATGTCCCCGGGATTTTCGTCTGCTGTGGTCATTTGATTTGATTATATGCAAACCCGGGGCCGGAAAAAGATAACCATTTAGGAAGTATATAAAAATGATATGTGATTGTGTTGAGCACATTTTGAGACTGCCTTTTTTCATTGGAATGGAGTTTCATTTTTATTTATATTGATAAGGCTGGACATATAACGAACCTTATAAAAATTCTGTGGACAGTCGTTTCGATGTTTTATTACTTCCACATGAATTTTATGCTATTGGGTCGTGCTGTACTCAAAAAAGCCACAGGAATAATTTTCGATAAACATAGAAGCTTATACTATAACTTAATGAAATTCAATTTTGCTTTACTATCGTTAGTTACATGCATCATTAATTAATAACAGTTCATAACTTTGCAATTCATGCAAGCTCGACACGCGTAATTAAGAAGCAGGTAGAGCAATTATTCATTTATATGAGCAGAATTAATAATTCATTTACAACTTGAAATTAATGGTTGAGTTATGCTAATATCGCTTCCATTAACTAATTACCTTTCAATTAAAATAAGATTGTGAGGCAGTTTAATGAGGGCATAATGACCAGCGTGTCTCTGAATATCGCAACGTAATTGAAGTATTTTTTTCTATCATAGGTAACATAGTTACAGACGAAGATGTTCTGGATTAGTCTGACGAGATTTTCACTTATCTACATAGAAACGGTGGCAGTTAAGATGAATAACTTTGAGTGAGAATTTATTGTACGTCAAATTTCTGGGATGATTTTATTATCATACGCAACATCTCGCATTATCAAGTAATTTTATTGCGTTGGTATGAAATGAAAGGGTTATGGAAACCATCCATATTAGATCATATTTCTTTAAAAATAATAAGTAGTATGCAATCAAAAATTCCAAAAATTCGAAAAATTGAATTTACGTGAATGATAATGCAGAAACAATTATAATCATTCATTTATATTTATTTTTCGTCAAAACATATTTGGAAAACCTCAAAAATACTGCAAGTGGAATTCAGAAAATGCAGCGATGATTATCTGCCAAACCTGAAAGCAAGTTTCTTAGATAGTGTATCTGCTATCTAGGTACTCTTTACCTCATGTATTGATGCATTTCAAGGCGATAACTGGATGAGAAAACGTTTCCTATCTCGGCTTAATAACGCTCACTTAATCTTTAATAGCAGATAAGGAATTACCTACCTATCGCAGAAATTGGAGGCAGAAAATGGAGCAACCCTTCTTAGCAGTCCGATGCACGAAAGCTGCAAGATAACTCCGAATTAAATGGTTTCAATGCTCGGTCTGCTGTTATATAGCACTCTGCACTGATTATTATCGCCGAACGAGCCGCCGAAGAAAATTACCTATAAATTAATGGCATATCGTTACTTCGCACATGAAGGATTAGCAAAATTAAACTGAATATAAGGAGGATTCTTATTATCCAGCTAGTCCAAAGTAGAATGTGGATGCATGCTTTTAGAGAAAAAATAATTTAAAAGCAATTTAATACTAGGCTAATAATTTTTAAATTGTTTATTACATTTTTGTTTATAGCCTCATATGTCCTCTGTACATAAAATTATGAAAATAGGTCGGGTGCAGAAATCGTGTTGAGATTCTACTTAAAATTTGTAAATTCCCGTTTTTTTAGTAATATGTACGTATATTATATTTCGAAAAATCAAAACCATTCCCCGAATATATCACGATATGTACTTAATTGTAAACCACTATGAAAGCTTCAAAAATAGCCGAATTTGCAATTTATTTTTGTCATTTAATTAATTATTACAGAATTTGGAAAAGGATTTGTTATTATGGATATCTTTGAACTACGTTTATACAAAGTTTTATTGAATATACATATATGTCGCGCCTTCGCATGATCGATTCGAATGAACTGAATATTTTACTATTAGTACTCGAGTTTTCGTTTGGATTAGTTTTATAAAAGTCGTTTCGAGAAAAACGAAATTGAAAGTTAAATTTCACATGTACGACTGTGTTGATTGCGGTCATAGCTTCGTTGGTTTTAAAAATTGTAAGACTTTCAAATTTGTGCACATAATTGTATTGCACTGCATTTACTGAAAGTAAACTTTTATACTTTTAAAAGTTTACTTTCAGAAAATGCAAACAAGCAAAAATTCGGTTTTTTGGATCCGTGCAGAGGTGTTTCCCGTCCATCGTTTTAATTTTGAGGTAATAAGCAAATAAACTCAAACCTATTTACCAAAATCTGCACACCGCTCCCGAGAGCGCTAGTTTAAGGATAGGATTTAAGTTTACTTATGTCCTATTAGTAATAAATAAATAAATAAATAAATAAACAAAATCTGCATTGCATTAATAATTTATTGGAACCAAACAAAAATTTCATTAATTAGGGTAGATTTGACTGTTTTTCCGATTCAATTCCTCCTCTAGGTGTCACAAGTGTTAACCCATCAAAACAATCATAGTTTTTTTCTGTTAGCTTGTAACGTCTGTCTAAATTCACTGAATTGGAAATAAACGAACTCTTCATATTTTGAAGTTAAGATTAATGAGTTGAATAGCTAATTAAGCCTTCATGCATAGTAAGAAAAACACAATGGGCATGTATAAAATTTTTTATTTTAATGCAGAAGAACTCTGCAGATACTTGGCAAAGGCTTTTATTAGGGAGAGCACTAATGGCCCACTTCCAGATGTCATAGAGAGCCTTATCGAGAACAATTGCGGAATTTCTGGCTGTTTTTATTTTCCTCCGGCAATTTCCTCCTTTTTCTGGAATGAAAAGAGAATATTAATCAAGTGAAATGCCAGCAGCGTGAATTATGGACTTTTTCCCAAATAAATTACGCGCATTGTTTCCTGTAGGGTCTGCTTGGTGAGAGGTGGCTCCACAAATGCCAACCTGACTGAGGGGTGATTTTAACCACACATCGAGGCTGTTTTGTTTTGGTTTCGACCGCCTTTAGTGCCTCGGTTTGACCGACTTTCGATAGTCCCGGGGGACCCAACAAGTGCAGAAATTAAGGAGTGTATTGTGCCGGGGAAAGGAATCGTAAACGGCGACCAGTAACGAGCTACCTATGGTTTAGACTTTAGATGCAGCAATTAGCCACCTACAGCTTCGGTTAGTTTATTATGCACCCCGTCGGGCAAATGCTGCGTTTTTAAGACCCTCGAAAAGCGGGAATTTGCTCCTCGCCCTTATCTAAATTTATGCAGAATATATTGTAGTCCATCCATTATGGAGCAATGGTCATGGGAATCAAACACGCGAAGGCATTCCATTTGCATTTCTCGTTAGCCACGCGGTGCTTTGGAGGAAATAAAAAGAATAGGCACAAGAGACCCGCTCTGGGATCACCTCCGTTTCTATGGGTAAATAGAGGTTCTGAGTAAAAATTCCTTCGTCGTCCTTTATGGAGGCAACTAGGGCTTATCGCTCGAGCGACCACATTCTGTATGCTTCTCGTAGTCACCTTTTAGATAAAAAATTACCGGCTTTTGTCATTTTTATGAGATTTAATTGCTTCAGAGTCCATTTCTCGCTGCTCATTTTCCTCGCCAAGAAAGTCGCGGTCAAACGCTAAGCGATGTGGAAAAAAGGAGTGTGGATCTCAGATAACCGGTTCAAAAGGTCTATTGCTCTTTTCTGTGTAATTATCACTAATATATGCTTTCAGTTTTTGCTCTAGTAACTATTGTAAAGAGATATGATTGATAGTAAATACGTTCTCAGCATGTATGAAACATCAACTAGATTTATAAGACTGGATTAAGGTATAGCTATTTTTCAATATTAAAGCCATTCCAACAAAGCAATTCTTTCTATAAGTATTCATGAGACTCTCACCCTAAAATCAATTTCTTGGGGCATTATAATCGCTGAAGTGGCAGAAATCGATGAATAATTCAAGAGTCGACCTTTTCACTGATCCGACCCCGAATTATTAAGAGTTCTAGAGTTTTTGACTTTTCTATGGTAAAAGAAGCGGACGGTAAAATTTCTGGAAAAGTGGAATTGCTTGTAAGCTTAGTACCAAAGCTTATAAAATAATATACATCGTCGACACGAAATAGCGAGGAAAAAATTGCATGACATCGTGCGAACATTATTTGAAAACTAGAGATAAAGGGATAGCCTGTCTGGGGGTTTCCTCACGCAACAATATTAATTATTACTCCAACTGACCCTGCAGTGGTGGAATGCGCGATTTTTCATTTCCTTTAATTAAGTTTTTATAAATAGGCTGTCACGACGAATTCATAAGCACCTTGTAATTATAAGAGCGTTAAGTCCGAACGATTTATTTAACAACTAAAATTATTTACTTGTTTAAAAGTAAATTTTTATATAAAACAAATAGTCAGATGAATAGAAGGTGGCAGATTTTCTAAATAAAATTAGAAAGCCGAATTTTAAACTTCCTATATCTACATACAAAACCAAGAGATAGCTCGTTCGGCATACATATCAAAAATGAAAATAGATATTTTTAAACATTTTAGTATCACAATTTGCCAACAAAATCGTAAGTTGAATTTGGTTTGATGAAGGAGGTTTACAGATCCATAGTACGACATTATTTCGTAAGCTATACACCGCCATATATCCAAAAATGATGTGTCGACTTTGTGCAAACTTGGTATACACTGATATTGGAATTTGATTTACCGAAACACATTAAAAGAGATAAAATCATCTGTGTTTATTTAGAGATTAACGTTTTTAAATGTCTATTGAAATGACATTCCTTCTATACTTCTTAACTAATAGGTATATCGTTAATCTATGCCTTAATTTTAAAAGAATGAATGCAAGAGAAGAAATTATTGTGGCTCTTCAGATATATTTTAATAAATTTTAAAAAATAAATCAATTTTTATATTCTTGGTAATACTGAAATAAAATCAAAGTAATGTAAATTAATGAACACAATCATACTTTACTTTAGGTACCAGTAAAAGCTGGCGTACCTGATATAATAAAACCATAAAATCTTAACATTAATACTAATATTAATTAGTTTTTATGTACAATTTACTAAAAGTAACTACAATAAGAGTTGTACAATATAATTTATTTTTGACGAAATTGACTGTCTTTCTGGTTATATTTGTTAGATAAAAACTGCTGAATTAAAGTAGCAATGCAGGAAATACTTACAACAGAATTCTAATGATTAGCTTTTCTAATAAACAATGTAACTTTCAATTTAGAATTGGCCTTTGTTACTTACAATACAACATCCAAAGATTTTATTGGTTATTTGAAAGTTTTGTTTTGAAAATTAATGACATGATTTCAAGTGGAATATACTTAATATGTAAACCACAAGAATCATTTTAAGCATGATTAATCTAAGAGGCGATTTGGGAAAATTTAACCCATACAGGATGAGGTTTGAATTTCAAAACTATTCCAAACTGATGACTCTTGCTTTTGTCAAAGTTAGGCAGAAAGTATCAATAAAAATTAGTATGGAATTAGGTTAGTTTAATGCTTTCCTTTTATAATCTTGTAGGTGCTTATTAGACACACGATGCATTCTAAAACATGAGTCTCTCCTTGTGCAAACCACGTCATTACCTTCAATCAGGAGAGTAAACACAAAATGTAATGCATTCTACCAACATATGCAGCTCTGCCTGACGCTGGAAGTTTGCACTTCGCTGCCAGACATCCGCAGCTCTAATCCTAATTAAAGAGGCTTAAAGAAAGATTGCATGCGGCATCCAGGAAATTCCTGGCCTCATGGCACCTAGATAGGTAACACCCACGCTGGTGCATTGCCTTAAATTTTCCAATTTAAATGCTTGAGCACGAACTGCTGATGTTTACGTAGAGTGGCCCCATCGCGTCCCTGTGCACCGTTGTGTTCCTGCAGAACTGGGAAAACATGATTTATCTGTATGGCACTTAAGGCCGATTCTCCAGGTTGCGATAGATCCGAGGCCATTCATCACTAAACGCCGCAAGAGGCTCTTTGCACCGCACAACACCTGATTCGAGTGGGTGGTGGAAAGCTGACAAGTGCAACTCATTAAGCGTAAAGAAAATGCTACTTATAGCGCGGTCTCGTCCGCGACAGGTGCGAATTTTTACCGCGCTATCTGTTTATCAGAAACGCTGGGTGTCGTCGCTTTTGTCCGCGGCGATATCATAATAAGATACGCCGGCGTCTGGCTAAGCTGCACACGTTTTACCAGCGCCACAGTTCGTTTGATTGTGAGTAATTAATTAAGCCGAGACCAGACCAATCTGCGATGTAAATCCTATCTGGGCTCTGTCCATTTGCATATTATTCATGTGATCTTGTCTTCGAATGTGTAAACCGCAATTATGCGCAGGGCTTGGCGCGGCGATTCCTGAAAAAAGGCGATCGCCCTATGATCACGCTAGAGTTGCAAGTGCAACAGGTTCCTGTTGGACTTACCTGGACTCTGGTTGCACGCAGCCAGCGCCCAGAACCTGTATCGGGGTGAAATAGGCACTCCATTAATCATCCAGCCTCCCCGAAGTACTTCCTCCGTGTCCGATTTTGCTCCAGCGCCAGAGTGATACCATGTTTCTTGGTGGTAATTGCCATGCTCATAATTTATTAGGCGTCCACTGCTCACACGGGCAATAGCAGGAAATTGTGATATCTCAGGCACCCATGCGTGCTTTGACAATCTGACTATAGAGCCGCAAAACGATTGCCAGTCATTAATTTATGGGCTACTTCCACTTCCTTGAGCTCCGGCGTTACAAAGATGTATTCAAATTGCGTTTAATATAAAATAATAAAGCAAATTTACATGCAATACATTAGGAAAGGGGATTAATTGAAGAGAAAAGCCCTCCAGCTTCGAATCTGGACCGTACCTACACTCTCGGAAATTTGGATTATTTATATTACTTTATTTTTAAAACTTTATTAAGTTATTAAGTTTTATTAAACAGCATTTTTTAGTTCAGGTATATCCTTTTTTCTTTTAAAGTAAGTAGATAGTTTAGAATTTAATCTTATTTCAAAAGTAATTTAGTCAACATTTTGATTATTACTCGAAGGAAACTATGAACGTTTTCTTTCTAACCTAAGAAATCTTAGAAACAGAAATTAGTTAAACATTAAAAAAGTTTTTGAAAACTAGGATTCTTTAATTTGTGAACTCTGAAATTGGAAAAAATCTCATTCATCCCACCATTGTCACTCATTGTTTTATTAAAAAAATTTAAGTAAGTTTATATATTTAACCTTCTTTAAAACTTACAAGTTTACAGTATTAAACTATGTGCAGTTTCCATTTTAAACTTGGGAAGGTTTGAAATGCCGTTTCTAAACCATTTTAGTTTGATCTTTAAACTTATGGATTTCACTAATTTTAAACATTTTAAAATTTTCCTCGTAAACAATATTCCGTGTGGAATTATATGCAATATTTTTGTTTAAAACTAAGACTAAAATTTCCGACAGTGAGAAACCGGCACTAGGATGTAATGAATCTCATCACAACTTGAGTTGGTTTTCTAAATATGCAGTTCAAAATCTCAGTATTAAACCTGCTCATTTTTTTAAGGCATTTAAAATTGTTTTCACATTTTGATTACAACATATTGAACTTTTAAAGTTTAGCGCCAATAAGACAACAGCGAGCCAAAAACCCTTTCGTACCAATGTTAGAGAGATTTTTATATTTAGTACAAATAAGCCCAATATACTCATTTCGATGAAATTTAGTAATTAAGAGACCGTCGTTTTGGATGCACCATTTCAAATTCTTAGAATTGGGCTTAGGATGTTTTTTTAAAACAATCAATGCTTATTAGTTACATTACTTAAATACTATAATAAAAAAATAAGACAAATTCAGCACAAACCCACTCTTAACTTACTTATGATATCATCATAAAATATTTTGCCAGAAGCTAAGGCACAATCTACTCTAACTTTATCGAAATTCATATGTATTAATTACACTAGTTTAAAATAAAGAACATTTACTCTTAAAATACTCAGAATCATATTAAAATTGTATAAATTCATTCATCAACTATTCATCTTAAATGTGCATAAGAAAATTTTCGAATTTTTATCCAAATTCCTTTAACATGGATCGCTCGTTCCTTCGATTTGTTTTCAAGTTCTTATCTCAGACGGACACATGAAAGAAATTTCCCAGGTCATGGGTTCATCGACACCTCACACAGATGCTGCGAATTCTTTCATCTTGTTTCTTTCCCTAATTTGTTTTTCGTGAGCGAAATCTTCACAACTGGATTCCTTCCTCCTCCGAGGCGGAGCTCTAAATCTTTCTAATTTCACCACCCAGAGCCGTTCGCGATCGGTTCCGGGAGGCCATTGTTCGATGCGTTTGATCTTGCGTCTGAATGCGCGTATCTGACGCATTCGATCTAAAAATGAATTAGTTTCTCATTGAGCCATCGGAAACCTTTAAATCGTGCGACAACTAAATAATAACATTTTGAAAAGTTATCCTGCGTTCGCCAAAACGAGGTCGATCTGCAGCGTGCTAAGTGACATTGGAATTAGCATACAAAACTCTGCCTGCACAGCACTTGCAGCTTCTGCTCCGATTCTGCATCTTAAAAGAAGAGGCGCATCTGTTGGGCCGGGGCTGCATCTTTCCGCCAGGGCTGCTGCATTTAAATAGCTCGCGGCCAGCATTTTTCAATGTCACCGGGACAATTTGAATAAGTCTGACGCTAGTTGATTTCCGGCGACTTTTTCCTCCTGACTCGCGGCTATCGCAGCTCGCCAGGACGGAGAAGTCCACGGTGGATCGATTCGGATTGTATTCAAATTCGGGCTGGAGACAGATTTCACTTCTTTATGGAAATTAGGGCTACTTCTCCCAGGACAGTTCTAATGGCCGCACTAATGGCGCAGGCAGGTACACGATACAAATGGATATGTGTGGGTAAGCATCAATCCATTTATGTCAACTTTATCTGGCATATTGACAATACAGCTTTATTTATACGATACATGTCTCCGCTACGTCCAGATTTAACAACCTTTTTTGAGATTGGCTTTATTTCTTGTCTTTGTTTCAGCATATTTTTCCAAGAAAGGAGTCCATGAAGGTATTTTTGGCTAAATTTAATTTTATTTCAAATTCTAAATGTAAATGCATCTTATAATTCTCCTATTTGTTAATTTGAAAAACAAAATTCAAGTTTACGTCAACTCTAATAAAATCCAATAAATTCCTTTACCCTAACAGGAAATCATCCTATCTACCAAACACAAACCTATCCCTAAACGGTAACACTATCCCATGTCAAATACCTTGGAATCACTCTGGATAAATCACTTACCTATGCTGGGCACATATCGTCAACTCTAAACAAAACTATATGTAGTATTCTGATTAAAATTATGTATGTAGCCTTTCATAAATAGAAGGTCTATAATTAGTCTCGAAAATTAAGCTTATTGTGGTTACATTGCGCCCTAATACGCACTAAAATCTACAAACCGTCCAAAATAAAGTGTTGAAAATGATTTTAAAGTCGCCATGGCACTTCTCCACCATAAAGCCTACACAAGCTGATCTTGATCTGGCAAATACAAAAAAAAAAAAAAACAATGTCCCAACCGACAAATTTGTAGAATAATGTTAATATTCGCAAAATAGCTTAATTCGGCAACTACTGCCTAGCTGCCTACAAAAATATTCCAATCTTCTTCCAGAATATCATGAGAGTTTGAAATGTAATTGAAATGAAATCATGAATCCTAAATTATACTTCTAAATTATCAACACCACTATACTTCTCATTATGTGTTTTGCATGTAATTTTACAAGTTTTAATAAGTAAACTTTAGAATGTAGCTCATTTTCAAAAACTGCTGAATATGTATAATTTTTAACATGACAAAGTGAAAACAAAATCAATGTTTAAACGTTGAAAATGTGTTATTACCACATTACATAGCTTATATTTTAGATTCAAAAAAAGTAAAATATGCAATATTGCTCTAAGTGCAGATGCATACGATGCATTTTCCTGTGTATAATTAACGAAGAATGCCTTAAGTATTCTAAAGGCAGCACCCTCAACAAAGTCGAATAAAAAAGGCGTTCTCACAACATATTCTATTGCTATTTTTGCATTAACTGCTTCCATTGCAATCGATATCATCAGCATCGAATTGAACCGAAGCGCCTCGGGGTGTAAGCAATTGCTAAAAGTACGAGTCACTTCCTCGCCGGCTGTTTATTTAAAATGCCACGGTGAAGTTCACTTGCGGAGCAGATGAGCCGCGAAGAAAAGTCTAATTATAGAACCTCATTCACTTGAGCCATCTTAACGACCTTCTGTTTACTCGAAAGCAGGTCTTTGATCCTGCTTCACCCTTTCGATTTATCGTGTTTGGGCTCCCTTTCCCTTAATGTAAATATTTACAACCTTTTCTTCTGCTTAATTCACTGTAAAACTCATTCGAACTGGCTCCGTGGTCTTGTTGGAATTTATAAAATATACCTAAATTCTTCCGTTTACATTTTGATAATAATCTGAAAATTCATGTATATATTTATTTTCTCCCAATATTTTTGTGTAATTTTGAAATAACTGAGCACACATAATTCATTACAGAAAAAACATGTTATACTTTGTATTTTTCTACAATAAATTAAATTAAAGTACGGAAACTTCGGTGTGTTCGTATAATAAAACCATTTTAATGTTACCTACGGTTTGTTGCTCCTTTCGTAAAAGGAAATATATGTATATACATATATGTATGTTATAGATACTTGAACAACTTTTAAAACATTTTCAATGATAGAGGAATTAAAATGTTTTTTATTTAATTTCTAAGCTCGGTTGAGTACGCTAATTTAATAGTAATCAAAGGGATTATAAATGTCCGCATTTAACGTACCTATGTAAATAAAAGCAAAAAGGTTATTGCAAAACGCATGTGCAGTGCATATCAGTTCGCAATTTTCAAACGCATTAACCTGGTAACTTAGCATTTAATCGATGCAACTAGAAAATAAAAAAGCTGCTAGCTTAGTTGCGTGCCTCTCTTAAAGATTTAGTGATCGTAAAAGACCAGATTACGTCACTTTGAAATTAACCGTTATCAGGTAACCAGAATCTTTTGTAAGTGCTCTATATAAAAGCAAAAAGACGATCCTGCAGACCGCAGTTTACCTTAACGTCTAACCTTTAATAGTCTAGTTCAACCACAATATTTTGCCTCGTCTTATGAGCTGTGTGTTAGTTAAAGTTAATCGAAAGCCATGAGAATATCTAAAATTAGTATCAGTCTGAAATAAATCATCAGCCTTTATCGCCATAATTTCACTCAACATGTTTTAGCAAACCCGTAGCCAGCTCAGTATGCAGTTGCTCGGCACGTCTTTATCGCCTCCATGGCTGATTTTTTAGCAGTAACATTACAGCGTAATGAGTGCTCGGTAAAAGTATGAGGTCTGATCTTTTAAGCGCTCTGTTAAGATTATTTTAGCCAGACAATAAGGAAAATCAGGAAATAACCGAGTGCAGTGTAATTGTGGGATACGCAGAAGTTCAAGCTCGTAATTTGATGGTTTCGTGCGTCCTTGCAATTTCAGAAATTATTCGGTAATAACAGGTTTCTGTTGTAAAATAAAGTATCGAAAATAAAATAAATTTGAGAAATAGAAGGGTGCTTGAAATCCTATTTCAAAAGTCGGTAACTTAGAAATGAAAACTAAAATTCTTCGTTCTTCCAAACATTTTTCTTTCTTTCGATAATAATCTTTATCCACGAAGTCCTTTATTACATTGTAATATTTGAAAAGAAAAAAATATCGCAAAAACACAATTCTGGAAAATATAATGAATTTGTTCGTCAAAGGTGAGCTGTCACTTCCTGAATGAGATGTCAAAGAATTCCATCGCTCAGTATTTTGCTAAAAATTGTATCCAGAGTCAGCATTTAAAAACAAATCGTTTTTTTTGTGAGTACCTCGTACCTCTTGATAGGTTATTTTGATAGAATTTTTTACGTGAATTTTGAATATGCAAATGGAAAAAAAATTAAATCAAAATTCCATTTTTGGCACATTTTTTAAATTCATTTAAAATTAAAGAAACCTTATTATAAATTGAAGTTTGAACTTCAGGAACTATTCCAAAGTAAAGTAATCCATAAAATTTTATTGAACATTTTCTTGGAGCAGATTTTTCATCAGAGGCTCTCTTTTAGGAGCTCAGGATCGAAGAAGTGTAAAGCACTACATACAATTTCAAGCCATTTCGTATTTTATGAAAATAGTCCTCAAGGTTTTTTTTTATCTATCTAATTCTCTTTTTACACGATAGATACGTTCCCAAAAAATTAGTGTAAAAAAAATTCGTATGAAAAAAATTCGTGTAAAAAAAGATATTGGCTAAATGAAAAATTAGTAGATTGGTTCCAGACCTAAAAAAGCAACTGAAAAGTACACTAAACAATATTAAAATATTCTTGTTAGAATTCGCTTAAGAATTTATTTCGTGCTTACACATTTTAATTCATTAAATATACATATTATAAAAAATAAATTATACTTTGAAAAAAAGAAAATAATAACTGAAATTCATTAATATGAAAAAAGTAAAAATATTATAAACACAACAAAATTTTATGCATTGTCACTTTCTGACAATAAACGCATACGTTTGCCTAAGACTACAATATCACTGCTATCACTAGAATTATTTTGTTCATCATCTTGTGAAATTATTTCTGTATTATCATCTCTATTCTCGTGTATTGAAAATCGTGTTAAAACAAACGAATTGAGAAAAAGAAACTGTGTTTTTCTTTTTAACTCGTGTTAAATCAAACTCGTCTAAAAAAAATTCGTGTAATACGAGAGTTAGATGTATACCTTAAAAATATAATCCACGATTTGCTTAGTGAAAAAACGCAGCTAATAAGACTTCAAAACCTCTAATCAGAGTCACTAAATGCTATTCATCTGCAAACTTGTAATAACAACTTATGTATTTTTCTAAGCAAAAACAAAATCAAAAGCCACCCAACATGGAAAACATAAAACAACGAATAGAAAAACTTTTATAAAATGCTACACATTTACATTTAATCATCACAGAGCTGAATAAATTGATTATCGATGCAAAATTGGCAGCGCAAAATGTAAAGTAAAAGAAAATTGCATGAGTAATAACTAGTTCTGTGCGCTAACTTGTTCTATGTCGTTTCATCATCGACTTTTCCAATTAATTTAATTGAAACAAAATTCACGTCCCTCTATGAAATTGCTCTTGAAAATTGTTGAGATTTTTTGAATATGCGAACATTTTATATAATGGCCAGTCGGCAACAGATAATTTTAAGATTTTGCAACAATTGAGTTAACGACTTCGTTTATTTGATTGAAGTGCACTGAGCATTTTGGGAATCAATTAAAGGAAGTGTTCTATTAAATCTATGTTCAGTTTAAATAAATCGAAGTTAAATGAAAATGAGAAAACGTAGCAAAAAGTATCTTTATGATATAATTTCGCGAGGGCAAAGGGCACTTGGTGAGATTTTTTCATCTCAGTCAGTTAAAAGGTAAAACTAATTTATTTTCCAATTTTTATGTTGTATACCCATCCATTTATGTTGTGGCATTTCCACCATATTGTAGCCGAGTTGAAGAATGTTCTTGGTAGCAATTGCGGCATTCTTACAGAGGAAAAAAAAATCCCATAAATTCCTCTGTGACCGCAAATGGAAGAATCTGCCGGTCGGGAATCGCCCAACATTTAGACCGTCACAAGAATTTAAAAACAATGTGTCCTACGCGGAGGAAAAGGCAAAACCACGTCAGAGCGTCTTACCGCTCGCGTCCATTCAACTGTGAAAGTGAAGCTGAACGAGATTCTTTGGTTTGTAAAAGGGCCCTGCCGGTCGACCGGTGGAACGCGGGAGAAAATAACTCGCAATATGAATTTTGTTGACCTTGTCCCCAGCGAGGTATCCGCTTTCATCGTTTTATACGCTTGATTTGGTCCATCGCTCCCAGACCTCCGAGTGGCTGCTTGTACCATTTGCGAGGTTTTCATCTTGAATTTATGTCTAACGTCGCTAAATGGGTTTTGAGTTCGAAGCAAACTCCTTCCTGACGCGGCTGTCCCCCGCATGCAAAAAGGCGCGCTTCATTATGGAGGAAATTATGATTTCCAGCATCGCTGAAACTCTCGAGCATCGCATTATCCCCTAAGTACGTGGAAATGTTATTTCATCCGGAAAACGCACATGAAAAGAAAAGGATATGAGCGAGCTCTCGTTCTTTGGCGCAGTGGGGTGCCCTTTAATTTTTCTCGAGTCCATTAATCTTTTTTGGATTTAAAACTGACTCGCATGACTTCTGGGCTCTTTCCAAGAACCCCCGAGTGGGTTCACTCACGTTCGCGTACCTTTTCGCCAGCAAAGTGCCCGGCACCCGGACGTCATGTTCCATTTCTTCCGCACCCGAGTGTTAGTGCCGGTCATTGTAGCTGCCGGGGGCACCATGTGACTTACCATTTTCCAATTCTTCAGCCCAGCCCGAGGAAAGTGGAATACTTTGATTTATGAACCTTTTAAAATGAAAACTTCGCAGTCAGACTCAGGGGCGTGCAAAATGTCCTGCATTTGACGGGGTAGTAAAGTGCTTTTCACTTGCTAAAATGGAAGGCTGCTGCGCCATTTGGTGGGCACAATGGGAACACTTTTCATAGAAGGAGGAGCCTTTTTTTTTAAAGTCCTACAAAGGGAGCTCTTACCCTTTTCTTTTGGAAGAAAGAGTTTTTTTTCGCTCCAACGAAAAGAACGTTCAAAAGTGGCCACAAAGTTGTCATAGAATATTTTTTGTGTCTGTCAGAAAATAGAAGAGATTGGTTGAAGCTTTTTGCAATTTCAGGATTGGAATTGCTTTTAAAATGTGTAGAATAATTAAGCAAATAAAAATTATTTCATTCCAATAAATCAATTTTCAAAAATACACCACCACACAATGTCAAATTATTTGTAGAAAATTAATATAAAAAATAATAGTATAACAAACTTTTTCAATAAATTTGAAACTCTTTTAAAATGCAGCTCGAGGCTATCTTTTACTTTATAAAAGCGTTCATATGAATGAACATATATAAAAACCTATAGTGTGGTGTATACAATGTTTAGCAGATTAATGGTTTAAAATTCATAAATCATAGCGAAGGCATTTATTTTCTGAGATCTTTTCTTTTTCTGATGCAGTACCAACTATACTTCTTATCGTTCAAACACTCGCATCAAACTTTGTTATCCTGCCTGATTAGTAAAGACGTGAAGTTAAAGAACATGTCATGTACTCGTAGATCATTCCATTTCACATTAATCACATCACTACTAAAAATTAAAAAAGAAATACAACCTGTCTGAGAAAGCATTCACCAGAGAGTAATTTGTTCCCACTAAAAATAAATCCGTCTGGCCTATAATTAAATCTCTGATATATGACATAAGTTGTCTATTTAAATCACTTCATATAGGGATTCAGGCAAAGAGTCCAATAGGAGAGATGCCTTCCTTAATTTTATTTATTTGCAGCGTACTGTTCATTGTTCAACGATTGTATGGTGGTTCAACTCTTTAATTATGCATACACGGTTAGCATAAATTCTACGAACCAAAATCTTCAAATATTTTCTATAGGGTTTAGATATGGAGAACATGCTGACTACATCAAAAATTCAATTATGTATAAGTTTCTTTACTCGTATGAACAACAGGATTGTCTTTCTAGAATACCCAGTTTTTGCCGACATTTTTACTAAGAAAATTGATCAAACTACTCCAAAGGATTTCTGATTCAGTCCCTACTGCTCGCTCGAGTAGAGGAAATTTAAATTTCAAAGCGATTGGTGTTGCAAATCTGTCTAAAGTAATTGCAATAATTTTAGTCCTATTGACAACATAGCATCATTATTTATGTTCCTGGAGTTCATAAATATATATAAATTCAAGGTCGAAAATAATAAGGGAAGAAAATATTGTTTTCTCAAACAATTTGAATATATTTGCTTGAAAACATCCACAAATGCAGGATTAGTCCTAAAAAATCTTTGGATTTAAAAAAAAAAACATAAAATTTTGGTAGTGAGAAGTATTTTAATATTTAATATAAAATATATTATTATTAAACTTTTCGTGAAAAGAGAAATATTTTTTACATTTTATAATTCATATTCCGAAATTTTATAAATTTAATTATCTGTATCTGTAATTCAAAATTCAAAATATACGCCTTCCTCACAAATGTTGAAGCACAATGAGCAGACTTAAACTATTTAAATTTATACAAATCTGTGTAATTTAGAAAACAAAAGAAACCGGAAAAAGTTATATTTGTATTTATTTCAAATTATATTTATTTTTATACGCGGAGATATGATTGGGTTGGAACTCAATGAAACTTGAACGATTTGAATATATTGTTTTAATTGTTTTTCATACGTATGTATATCGAACAATTTTTTTTTCTAAAAAGATTCCAGAAGCATTCGTGAATCCTTACATGAATTTTTCTTTTTCCTCATTTTAACACAAATTTATTTTTAAGAAACTAGAGAACTACAACTAAGAAAATAAAAATGAAAGGATATTAAAGGTGTTTGCAAAAAAATGTTGAATATCGAGATAGAAAATTAAAAAGCCTGCGCCTATATGCCTCGCATCTAATATAAATAATTTCATTTTAAATCTTAACTTTTCAGTTAAAATGTACTGTACATATTATGTATAAAAAAAAGATTATTCTTTATTTCAAATATTAAAAAATACAACGAATAAACATTTTAGACATTGTCAAAAGACCATTTGAAAAGTTATAATAACAATCCGATCTCTAGCGAATTAGTTCGGGGTATAAACCTAACGACTCTCTGCTATAGCAACAATCCTTTAGGATTTTGGCCAAATAACTTGTAGCTTTTCAAATTCAATCAAACTGCACTGCTCGATTAGTATTTTGTCTAAAAAAAAATGTCTTAAAAATTCCTTTCAGAAATAGTTACAACTTCTCTTCTTCGAGTGGATTTATAATTTTGCTACAGAGCGTGGTTTTCATACAATTTCCAATATACCACTTGGAAATATATGTAAGTTCTAACGTCTAATAAATAATTTTCAGAACTAAAGGGATTGCAGCGCAGCATGCTAGCTGAGTGAACATTTTTCATAACCGCGTTTCAACCAGACTATCATCATCATCTTGGCTGAAATTCTTGCAGAAATTCCGACAAAACGGAGCGAGTAACGTGGCACTAATGAGCAAGTGTCAAAAAAGGAGAGTTAACACAAGCCCACTCGATCGTCAGGTAATTGATTTCAATCAAAGCATAAAGGTAGGCTTGCAGGTGTCGTTGGCTCGAGGAGGAGGTTCCGGTCCGAAGTCAAAAGCTGTGTCATTTATCATTCGATAATAACAGGCATTCGATATAATTTCAGGTTTCAAATTGACTTCCCTCGGCCGGACTGCGGCGGGGCACAAATTCCGACTACTGGTTTTTGATCAGGTGAATGAAAAGAAGAGGAGTTGCTGCGACAGGTGCGATTCGGTGCCCTTGTGACTTCCCGTAACGAAGGCACTGAGCCAGGCCAATTCAGGGGGCTGCTGTTCATCTTTTATCGCGTGCTGAAAAATCGATATGCGTTTTATGGGGCATTCGGTCGCATTTGAATGCATTTAATTTTATGTTGCACTTATGCCACCGCCCCATGGAGCGGCTAAGGAGAGAACAAAGAATTGAGTTAATTTAAGGACGCACTAAAAATGTATTTTATCCGAATGCAAACAAAACTTGTTGTGTCTCATAAAAAGGTCATAAAAGCTGTTCAGCGGGGGGAAAAAATGCTGCTCGAATCAACAAGAGATCAACTTTTTCAGCGGCTGCACGGGCCCCAAGAATTCTGTTTGCGCTGCTGCGTCCATAATTCGAGCCCCTTATTACGGCGAGGTCCGAATCAGCGCAGCCCTAGCACGACGGTACCCCAGTACCCCGGGTACACCATAAACCCGGGGAAGGCAGTCATGTTCCCGGCGCAATTTATTTTTTATGTCACTTTAATCTTGTATATCGTAAAATACTCTCGATAAAGCATTTAAATTCAGCATTTCATCCCACTTTGTCAGATGTACTCGCCTGCGTCCATCACGCCGCCGCGACCATGCCGTGCCGGGGCCGGGGCCGGGGCTGGGGCCCCCGCTTAGGGCAATGGAATTTGAAGCGGCCTCCTTGGAAATAAGTCCGCCAAGACAAAAGCAGAGAGACGGCTTCAAATTGACAAAAAGAAGTCGCCGGGCTCCGCCGGACTGGTCCTAGCTACTGCACTAACCCCGATTCCCATTCCGGGATCTCAATCTTGCGTGATTTATAAGACGTGGACCGTGCGAGCGCTGGCGATCGCTTGAAATTTTTATGAGTTCCCTCGATGCGATTTCACGTGATCGCTCCACATTTGTTCACGCAGAATTTCTCGGGAGATTGGCCCCGTCCTCAGGTTCGCCGCTGTGAAGATGAAGACGAAGACGAAACCCCTTCACGATTGGATAAGGCGCTGGAATGCCTCGCAGACCGCAGGTTTCCGACTGCAAATTTAACAACGAAAACGTGAGTCATTTTCAGATAAACTGAAGCATGGTCCAGCCTCTGCTGGTATTTCGCGCCGAACGCTGATAGGAGCCCCGTTCGCCTGGTCAAATTATCTCGCATGCTTTTTTTCCCGCAGTTTTCGTTAATTAAAGATAATCTTTCGCGAAAAGGCCGTACAACCCGCTGGCAAAACTGTTCGGTAGTGAAAAGTCGCATAAAAGCAAACAGCCATCGTGGGACCAGAGGCCATCGGGACTTTTAACACCTCGAAAATTCCACAAGAGCAATACCACGGATTCAATTTGTTCGTATTGTGATTTATGGTCAGTTCTAGCGAAAAAGTTAAACAACTGTCTATAAATTATTATGATTTTACTACATTCACATGTTCATAAAATAACGGGAAGTTATTATAAATGTTTTTATGTTGTCTTTATGCAATATTCTATCACATGAAGTAATAAAGAAAGTATGAATATTTTAAGTACAAGATACAAAGTAAATTTGAACTTTAACACAGTCTCCTTTAACAACATTTTAACATACTACTCGTATTTCAAAACACTCAGCAATATTAAATAAATAAGTCAGTTTGTAAGAATCACGATTTTGAATATATTCCAGTTGGACAGATGTAAAAAGGGATCGGGAACCCTTATATAGGGATCCTTTGTTGTCCGTATGTCTGTCCGTCAAGACCCTTTTTCTCAAAATCCAAAAATGATTAATTTCTAACTCTATGTGGAATTTTACTTTAAGATAATTCAAAATGATAGAATTATTACGGCACAAACTTAATTTATTTTTGTACGATTCAAATTTAATAAATAACTATAAAATAACTACTGATTAAGCTATCAAGTAATATATCGTTACAGTTCTACTTGCAATAATAATAATAATAATTCGATATCAATATCAAAAATGAAAAATTCAAGTGCGATTTGAAGGAAATCAGAAACATTGACTATAAAGTGTAAATTTAATGAAAAGTTATCACGATTGATTGAAATATAAGGTCATCAAAATATGTTTTGATGATTTCTCAGCCGGAAAAAATTTGAAAAAAAACATCCGAAAAGATTCTTAATAAATATAGCTATGCTAATATTATAGTTTTGAGAAAAATGCGCTAAACACTTCCCTTTTATTCAAAATGATATAAACTTATGAACTATTGAGAATTTGGCAATAAAAATTTAATATTACATAATATAATTTTTACTATTTCAGACAAGAATTACCCAAAATTTGCTTATCTCAAACACAGACGGACGTGTGCTACAAAGTAACATTGCATATGCATGTGATACTTAAAATTAACTCGCCATCCGAATTCATCCTAAACTACAAAATAGATTTGAGTTATATTCGTATTGTCAAATATTAGTTACTTTATCCTTTGAAAAGAGTTTGCTCTAATATTAACTTAGAAAAAATATACTATACGGCCTCTAAAAACTATTAGTTATATTAGTAAAAACTACAACAATTTTCAAATTGGGACACTTACAATTAAAGAGTTTAAACATAAAACTAGAGATAAATGCAATAAAGTAAGTCAGCGGTCGGACACAAGAGCGCTGTTAAATAAACCGATGCGCAGTTAATTAATTTAATTAGAAGGTTGCATGTATCTACATAATTATCCAGAGGTGGAAAAGGTTTCTGAAAATGTAATCCTTGCAGAGCCCACCTAATTTAATGGCAGAACAGCCCGTGAACCCGGGGATCGGATGCAGGGAGTCTTTCTCATCGTGTCGGTGTGGCTTTTCTTTTAATTCTAAGTAATTTTCCAAGTACCACGGCCGGTCTCACCTATAACTTCTCAGCACGCAGTTGTTGTTCCCGGGAGTGACAGACAGTAGTGCTGATGGGACAAGCATGAAATCGAACGTAATTGTTAAGTGGAAGTCAAAAGACATGTAAACTCATCCTACGCCCGTCCGCCCGTGGAGCACCGCACTGCGCTGGATGCCGTGGACGTGGACGTGTATCGGGAAGCGTCGAGTCGAGTCCCAGGTTCCAGCTCCCAGGTCCCAGCTCCCAGGTTCCAGGGATCACCGGGAAGGTGGAGGATGAGGCTCACGGAACAAGGAGATTACGCTTACAGCACACACACCTGTCACCCACTAGAGTCTATCTGATAGATTTGTTCGACTAAGTACGTGACAAGATTCCTACACACTCGGTGTTTTAGGGGGTCGACGCCATGTGGGAGCCCTGCTGAAATAAAGACGACCGCCTGGAGAAAGGGAACACGACGGGACCCGAGAACCTTCCCGGAATTTCTTATCCCAGATCCAAAACAGGTTTGTTTCGCCTTGTTTTCTTTTCCTTCGAAAGCATTTATCATGCGAACACTTGGTAGCATGTGCAAAACTTTTCTCCCCCAAATTTCGAGAGACGTGTTCTTATCGGAGGATCGTGCAAAGTAACGAATGTAATTAATCGGATTATGTCAGAGCAAAAGATGAGAGCTGCCTGTATCTTAACTTTTTTAACGAATATTGCATTTATGTTCGTACATACATATGTGAACTGACGAATTCATTCGCATTACCTTACCTTTCTTGTCTCAGCGAATGTCGGCATTATTTTATTTTATACCTTCCTCAAAGGTATTTTCGGACAGTAGAACGGACGTAAAACATAATAATATATGCCTTAGGGAAAGGAAATCGGAGAGAAAATGTGATTTTTTTTTTTGACTTGGTATGCGTCTTATATGTACAAATGAAATCTTTTCAAACACGTTGATTTTTTCTTACATATACCATAATAGAAGTATTATCATATATCCTTTTTTTAGCTTTAGAATAGGTAGTATATTCATTTAAGAAAAATGTCCATTCCTTACAGATTAATTTTGCATAATTGATTATTAAAATAACAATCATAATAATATAAAAAAGTAACATGAAACAATTTTACTGTGTGGCCCTGCTTAATAACAATTGAGATTCTGCACCAGAGCACTGCACTGCAAATGTAAATGGATCAGCTCCAAAAACAAGGACTGCATCTGCAAAAGCATAATTAATGCCAGCATATTTAAGTACTCTGATGATCACATACATTGAGAAAAATTTGTATGGATTTACATAGTCCACTGGGCAATAAAAAGGTTTTGATATCAATGATTTTTGCAACGTCAATGCAAAGCTCTATTGCGGTGCGGTTGTCGTGTATACACGTCGTGGAAAATAAAAAATTACTATTCGATATAAAGACTCAAAATTTCAGTAAGATGTAAAACAGATGTCATTTACTCTTTCCTTTTTATTAATAGTAAATCTGCTATAAATTTAGAAAAAAATACGATAAATTCTTTGTTATTGAGATCAATCTCCATAAAATGGATTGCTGTTTACAAAATTATTTGTTTATTTTCCCCAGTGCTTCGGGTATACCTTGTATTGGTTTGTTTACTTTACTGTGTGCCTGATTCTCCGATAACAATAGCAATAATTTGTTTGCACGATGAAGGCCTTTAATAATTTCTGATTTGTTGCAACAACGTAATACAAATAAGCAATATTTAAATTTTCAATAACAATACCTTTTTCAACAATGAATTGCTAATTTTTTATCTAATAATAATGAAATCTTATAAAGCTTTATTTTGATTCTTTCGCAAAGTTTATTATGGGACCATTTTTATTGCGTTCGACGTGTATACTCGTCATCGCTTAATTTTAATTACGCACGCCGTGAAGGTCTTTTAAAAATAAATTCCATAGTTAATTGGTTAAATATAATAGTTCTCAAGTAGGTATCCCAACTTATATTATAAATGCGAGGTGTAATGCGTTTAAATTATAAACAACCAGTGTATCAATGCACTTACCAGCTTTTATACCCATTTTAATTGCTTTCCTAACCTTTCTGAGGATCTGAAGAGTATTTGTGCAACATTTTTAAAAAATTTACCTAAATCACGCTCGACAAAATACTCTAACTTCTAGTGAAAGTCCTATCGCTAAACCGACAGCCATTGAAAAGTTTTTATATTATGTAAATAACCACGTGAACTTATAAAAAAATATTTGAAGTCATAGACACACACTTCAATTTTATTAATCCAAAAAACGAATACTATAAATGCGAATTCGGGATGAAAGAGTATGCTCATGGTGATGCTTATGCTTTAATTACACTTGGAACACTTTTTGTTTTAAAACCTTAACTGAAATGATAAATTTTATGCGATTTATGTACAACGTGATTATTTTTACAGTCGCTGACCAGAGCGGATTCAAAATTCAAAATGATTTTATGATTCGGTGCTAAATTTCAAAAATTCAAAATGACGGATTTCGAAATTTTTGGGTATAGGTTATAATTTGTTTTAAAATTATTGTTACAAACTTCGAGATGAAAAATAAAGAAGCGGTATGTTTATTGTTCAATATTTTACATATACATATATTACTAAGGCTGAAGATATGGGATAGTTAATATTTATTATCTTTTCTTAATATGTACATATGCAATTAGATCAAACACATACATATGTACATATCAGGTATAATATGTTCGATGGAATTATAAAAAAAAAAGGAGAAGAGTTGATCATTAGTTTGGTTTTCGTTACGATTTAATGTTATAAATTGTAAGATAGATCCAAACGATCTAAATTTAGAATCACAATAAAAGTCTGGTGTGAGAACAATTTGGAGTCGGAAAGAACCTGGTTTATAAACAAACCCGAGTTCATTTGTCG
Organism: Eutolmus rufibarbis; assembly: GCA_963920795.1. Lineage (NCBI taxonomy): Eukaryota > Metazoa > Arthropoda > Insecta > Diptera > Asilidae > Eutolmus > Eutolmus rufibarbis. The sequence continues at coordinate 40,518,611 of OY987205.1, forward strand.
CTCAGATCAAACGTTCATTCCGATCTCGTGTTCTTTACGAGCTCAGAGACGTGGTTAAGTAAAGGTGGCCGTGGTTCGCTTTGAGCCACAGCCTCCAGCTCCAGCACGGAGCACGAGGAATGAACAAGAAAGCGATTCGTTAAGAAAAATCTCTTGAGAGTTGGCCGGCCAACATGAGAAGGGAAGGCGAGCCGCGATTTCGAAGATCAGGAGATGATGCTGCGGCCGATCTAAATTTGGCTTTGGCGTACCTGCTGCCGTGACAGAGTTCTCCTGCTCCGAAATATTTTCACCTCGAAAGCGATTTCCTTTGTCACTCAAGTTGGCGGCTCATTGGATCTTACCTGGCGCGCGATTTCATTTGCCCGGCGACTGAAGAAAAGAAGTTGCACGACCAAAAGGAGAGAGAACTTCAATTGAAACCCGTCTAGGCTGGGCCTGTGGTGGTTGTGGAAGCGTCTCACGTACTAGGCAAAAGTTAAAATGAATTCCGGCTTAGTCTTGCATTCACTTTTCGATTAAACGTGTGCTCTGCTCCTCCGGTACCGCCGCGCGGCTTCTGCTGGGTCTGGGTCTGGACCAGATGTAAATGTCGAGCCTTCGCGGGGCAAATGGGGCACCACGGCTGCCAGCCGTGAAACGAATGTAAAATGAAATGGCCTCTGGAGTGAGTTTTGCGCGCACCGCGGCCGCCACACACTCCGCGCTCAGCAGGTTCTTGTCGTCTTGAAGGTGCTGCGCTGCTGCCATCGTTTCTAATATTTTTATTACTCGCGCCGTTCGCGGGCATCTGCGGCTGAAAACTGCTCCGGCCGCGGCCCGGACGGATTCCGTCGGCAGCGATCGGCTCTAGTGTTGCATGACGCAAGATGCTCTGAGCACGCGCCGCGCGGCCCACCGACAGCTGCTTAATTCAAATAAATTTAATGATTGCGCGAGTGAATTAATAATAAAAAATCTGAGGTGCTGTGCGCTGCTAATTTGCAATATTTATCACCAGAGTTCGGTTGCATCCTGTGGAATGCATTGCCAGTGATTTTCAGTGATCCAGCCCCAGTGGAGATATAATAAAATTTTATATAAGTGTGAGAGAAAGGCTGAGTGCAGTTTTGTGCATAAAATTTATTGTGGCTCGATTGCTACCTGTGCTATAAAAAGTCCCAGGAGGTTTTAAGTTCTGGCGCCACCAGGAGCAGGTCGTCGCGCCGCAGAGGATTAAACGAGTGCGCGGTGAATGCAACGACGACGCCGCGCCGTCATCAGACATTACCTTCCAGAATAACTGTTTTATCGCGAGAGTTTATCATGGAACAGGAACTGAACAGGTACGGCTATCTTTGAACGAGTTTCAGAACAAGATTTGCATACAAGATTTTAGCGCAGCCTCCAAATAGATGTAAATCTCCGGCACGGAACATATGGCAAATGCACATGCACATGCAAATGCACACCGGCGCGACGCGTCGGGTCGCTCGTGTGATGACTAAGTGCTGTCGGTGCGCACTACGAGCGGCCGGTGGGCCTCAGTCCCGACGAGCCGTGGGTTCTCGGGAGTCCGAAAGGTGCTCTTGGGTTTCCCGGCTTGGGTCAAACCGAACCCGGCCTTCATTTGAATACGTGAGGTTCCGTAATAATAGATAAATCGATAATCAGCCATTGTCCGAGACTATTCCTGCTGCGATTTCTGCATTGATTACTTCTCCGGCATTTGAATGAACTGGACGAAATCAATTCGTAGCGAACCTTCTTCTTCTCCTTCGCACAACATAAATAACGATAACGATCGAATTGTTTCGAATTAGAAATTAATCTTCTAAATCCTTTATTTTGTATAATAATGAGTTCTTAAAGCAGAAAACTTTAAAAAATAATTATATAACACAAGGAAACACATTTTGAATTTTCTTCGACAACATGAAAAACATTATCTATTCGTTTCTAAGAATATTAGCCTTACATTACAAAAACAACTCTATGGAATCTACTCTCTTTTGCATTATCATTCATCGCTTTCACTTTTTTGAGTGAAAAGAATTTATTTATGGCCGCTTTTTTTTGAAATAATAATAACAATAGTTTCTTTATTATCAAAGAATTCGATTTTAATAATAAATAACACAATTTTTAATTTAACTATAGTAACTATATATGATATCTTAGATCACTTACTTATGTTTTCTAATTACAATAGACAATGCATTTTAAACCATATGTATATTTTTATCTTCGCCATCAAATCTAATCTTATTATACATTTTGAAGTCTTTATATTATAATGAATTTTATGACTTAGCTTTGGACACAAGGTTCAATATAAATTTATTATTGTTGTTAATTTAAAGGGCTGGACGAGGTCACAGACGTTCATAGTTCAGTATACACTGCAACATCCAATACGTTCAAATCTATTCTCTCTTTCATTAATTAATTAAATTAATAGCACTGTCCTTGATATTTTATGTTTTTTTTCTCCCTGAAGGAATGATAGATGTTTTTGATAGTAAATTTTTTCGTAAATTATGATTCCGAAAATGAAAATATTCCATCACATCGTGTTTTTTGAGAAACATGGGACTGAAAAGTAAAAACAAGCCCGTATTTTGGCAATTTTTGAAAATAGATTTCACATGGATGTCACATTCACAGAATCTCGAAACTTACAACAAAATAAAGATTAAATATTTAACTAATAATAATAATAACTAGCAATATCAGTTATTTGTAAGATCTATCAAGATTTGTTCAGAAAACGAGTTTATTTATTTCACATACCTTAGGTAAAGGAAAAACATATTCCGTAAGCACAACTTAATAAAGTTTATAAATAACTGATATTACATAGATAGTTAAGGATCTAATCTTTTATTTGAGTTATGTTTCAAATTCGTTCGATAATTCGTTATTTTTAACAAGTTTTCAAAATATAAGCTAAAATATTACTTTTTATTTGTTTTCCACCCTATGCTTCTCGAAATATGACGTAATGAAACATTTTCATTTTCGGATTATAATCTGCAAAAAAAAGTCCTTTAAAAATATCCTATTAGATGTTCGAGGCGTAACTTAAGATGATTTTGGCACTTATTCTATAAGACTTTATAATTCTAAAAATTTCTCGTACATCATTTTAGGAAACTCTTTTTTATTCTTAGTAACGAACCTATTTTTAGTCCAACTTGTTAAACACTCTAGTTTAATTATTAAAATATATTTAAAATTCTAACGCAACAGCGGCCATAAAAATTTCTAGAACAAACATTTTTATATTCTTCTAAAGTCATAAAATATAATATAAGTATTCATATCAGCAACATTTATATGTAAAATAATGTAAAGTTGTCAAAATAAGTGCAAAATCGCGCGAAAAACCGCACTTGACCAATTTGCTATCTAATAATATGCATATTTTATTATATGTAAATCTTTCAAACCGTGCCAAGGCACAAATATACTATATAAATCACTATGGCGTCTTTCTATAATCATATAGTAAACAAATGTCTAAAGGTAAAATTACAAATAGTAAACAATAATTTTAATGGCATTAATTAATTCAAATTATAATTTCAAATTCCTAGAATCTTTGTTACACATACAATACATATTACTATATAGTTGTATTTTAGCTTTGCATACACTTTAATGATTATGAGGTTTAGTTTACGATTATTAGCTGGTAAAAAATATTAAATATTTTTAAAATATTTTATAATTCTTAATTATTGCAGTAAAGTGCATATTTCAAACAGGATCCCATATACATAAATGGTTAATCTTATCCAAAATTTGTCACAGTACAATACGTTGAAAAATGTTCTTTAAGAAATTTTAACAAATACTCCACTTTTTGATTAGTTGCTCTGAAAAACCCCCCTTTAATTAACTTAACTCTGTCGAAATGAGTTCAGCAAAAAGTTCGTCTGACGGTGCGTCTTTGTAAGGCATGCTCAAGGCTAAGAAACTTGTTTTCAGACGAAAACTTTGTATCCATTTGCTCGAACAAAAACTGAAAACACAAAGGAAAGTCTATTTAAGCGTAAATTAGAAAACTGGAGAAATAGTGCCAAATCATTCTGTCGATTGATTCTTTCGGCGACTAAAGTAAAAACACGGCGGTAAGACGAAGACCAAATCCCGCTTTGGTCAGTGCGGTAGGGTCTAAAGTATAATTTTTACAATACTTGGAATTGTCGGTTGTCTCAAAGGCAAAATGTTCCATTGTTTCTGAGATCGGCAAAAATTGCGTAATGCCGGCCATTTTCGCCGCTAACGGACAATTCTTCAAGAATACTTCCTGCATCTTCAGATTCCTCGTGCAGCGGTCGAATATTATTGAAATATCCAATAATGGAGTTGGGTACTCGCGAGTTTTCATCTCATCCCGCTGACACGAAACACAACTCAATTTTCCGAACCCTCGGCGGCTGCTGCCCCGACCTGGGAGAGATTTACACTCGCCGGAAAAAATGCCCGAACAATGGCCTGGATGCTCGGCGACACGGCTTCTTGCAATTTGCTCGTGCATAAAGAAGGCACGGTGCAGGGCCCACCGCTGCACCGGGGGAAAATGCCAGGAGTGCACTTTTTGTCACTGCACAATTCGCCGGCCCGGAGGGGCTCCGCGGCAGCTGCTCCACCGCGGCCCGGGGGCCCCAGCTGCCTCGCAGCGGCGCAAATTTGTTCGGTGCACTGCGAACTGCATTCCTGTTTACGACGTGTGCACCTTTGGGCTTCCGCTTTGAGGCCCGAGCCTTGTTCGCAGCTCCTAAAGATGCCTCGCGAGGAAATTTATTCGCCCATTCTTCCTAGAGTCAGATTCCAGCGTGAACTTTCTGATGGCGAACGGTTAATGGTTTTCTGGAAACGGAGGAAATAGTAAGCCATAAAAACGTAAAAACGCTCAACCGGTTCATGTAAACGTTAATTGCCGGCCGAAGCGATACCCGTGATTGCCATGGGGCATTCATCTTGCAATCGGAGCCATTTCTCAGGGTGCAGACGCATAAACAATGCCAAATCAAAACTGCCAGGGAACTCCCTTCGGCCTCCAAACGAACTCACTCTGATCAGAATCAACAGCGATGCACAACTTTTAAATTGATGGATCGAGAGAATAAAATGAGTAGGTGGCTTCATTAGCAGATTTCCTTCCACTCAACGGATAACACTCTTATTAATTTCAAATTTAAGTGCTCTATCTAAACTACCACATAACTTTAAATTATAACGTCTTACTGCATCTAACTTAGATTAGATCTTACCATTTTAATGTTATATTTGTAATTAGTTAGAAGAAATACCTCTCAATATTAACGAGCCATCGTCAAGAAAATCCAAGAAAATCCCAAGCCCTTAGAATGAGTGATTAAATCATTTATGATAAAACCCGCATCAGAGGAAATCATATCGAGATATTTATGTATTATGTATATGTAGGTGATTCTACTCAGGAGAGACGAAAATGAAGTTATTTTCGAGTCAAAAACAAAAAATACAAGAATTTTATGGCCATTTCAAAAAATAATGAGTCCAGAAGACTGAAGCTTTGAACAGGATTATTGAGTATCAAAACAAAAGAATCTCATAAAATGCTATTTATTAAAGCCAAATTATTTTACAAATGAAATATCAAAAACTAGACTTTTTTTTCTAAAAAAAATAAAAAGAGTGTTGTAATTTTACTTAACTATTTAAACTATCCAATAATATATCTATTTTACCCTTGACCCACAAATAATAAAATAACACAAAAATTAGTATCATAAGATTAGAAAATTTGGAAAAACAAGAGGCTGAGACCAAAATACTGAGATTATTATTTTTGCTTTTAACCAATAAATAAGTCAATACAACGTTTAATGTTGAAATTATGCAATTCTGTACTACAATGTAAAGGATTTACGACCTATGAATGCAAGAAAAAATACCTAGAACAAATTGGTTTTTACGTAAATAACCTGACTTTGTAAGCCAACTTCACTTCGATCGTTCACTCCAATAGAACAGCAACGCGCTGGATTCGGTAATTCACAATAATTTTAACGTATTTTGATGTGAAAACCAACACACAAAATTTAATGAAGTATTTTTTAATTAAACTTAACATTTATGGTAAAATTAGACAAATACATTGTTATTAATTTATATTTTAATGCAGATTTAATGTACACATCAAAATAGAGTTATGATTCAGTCTTAAAATTTTTATTTCGGACGAGCGACATGTCGTCAATGTAATACACCTTCAAAAAATATACAAAATAATATAAACCGCGGCAAATTTCCTTGTAAGTAAAATCAGCCATATAAATCTAATGCCCGGAAAAAATATAGTAGTAAAAATGTACACAACTGAGTAGTTGGTTCGCAAAATCATATTGAAAATTGTTTAGTTTATACATGCTTAAGGTTAAAGAAATTCTTTATTTCTTCAATCAATAAATAGTATTTGCAAATCAGTAACTTTAGAAAAGAAAGTATATAAGATTGCTATTCTTGAATTCGACGAAATTCAAATCCATTCGAAACGAAATGGAATTTAAAAATACGGTGGAAATTTTAGATATTTCTAATTAAGTCTCGAACTTTAAAGAAAAATTGCTCATAGCTTTAGTTTCAAAAGTTGTTGGGCAAGGAATATCCGTAGATGAGATCAAGCCCTATCAGCAAATTGCCAAGTAATACAAATACTGTTTCTAAAAATGCTCAATATTTAATGTTTGAGTGTGAGATCTTCTCGCGGATTTTGATGAAATCTTGTATTTGTATGAACCTTCATTTAATCAAATAAAGATGGGTATGAAAAAAAAATTTGTCGAACGCTTGGAATACTTCCTACTGCAAATTATTGAACGTTTTCAATAGTGATAGTTTTCCGCCGCGAATTTCTCCATGTTCCCGCAATGTTTTAGTCTTGGAAAATTCTTAAATTAAGGATAGGTATTTCCATCTGATTTCTGTACAAATAATTCTACACGAGTACTGAAAATAAGGAAAAATTTATTCTACTTCAGTTTACCATTTCACAAGGCAAACGTGTGCTCAACATCGTCGATAAGTTACTTAACTTTAATTCGTTTATTGCAAAGATTCTTGAAAAATTTTTAAGAATAATAAGGTGTAAAGTAATCCGCTATCTCCACTGTCATTCAATTATGATATGCTTGATGTATGTTATTCCCAATATACACTGTCTAAACACTGCAACAATTTTTTTCGAACTTATGGCTGTAAATAAAATTAACATAATAAAAAAAAAGTAAAAAATTACAATTTATCTTCTTCCCTACACAAGAAATGATGGTTAAAATTAGGAATCTTTTCACCAATTCTTCACAACTTCGCAAAAATCTAGGTTAAATATTTTTTAGAAGTTGAAGTCAAATTTTACTGGAATGAAAAGGTTTTCTTTATTTCTAAAACTAATAGTTTTGGTATTCTTAAAATACCTTAAAAATATTTTTCGGCAAACAATTTCCCTAACTATATTGTTTTTTATAAGGTTTTTTAATCATTTGTATCATGTGTATTATAATATAAAAGGAAAATTTTAAAATATTTCACAGTGATATTTTTGCAAGGATTTTTTAAGCGCTTGTTAATCTCCAATAAAAATCGAGTTAATTTTATTTGGAACGAAATGAAGGACTCAGTCTGGCTGGGAATGAGCCGAGAAAATATAATTGGTCAATTGTTCCTGTCGAAATCCTTGAGCCTAAATCGTTTATGTTTGGTTCGAATCGCTTCGAAGAGCGCTGCCAGACGAGTGCATTTACGGGCCCATAATAACAGATATCGCCGGGCATAAATCAGGCAAAGGAGCAATAAAGAACTCTTTTCGGCCCGAAATAAAGCAGAACGTAATTGACTCTAAAGCTGCGGATCGAGAAGTGTATGAGGCGAGATGAGCGAGTAAATCCTAAGTAAATAATAGCCCACTGCGAGTGCATGATAGGAGCATAATTATCCTGGACCAGGGCGAAGCCGCGGAGCCCACGGACGGGACCGCGAGAGGAAACGGTAGAATCCTATAAATTCATAATTCGTGATGCTATGAGGCCGATTATGGCAACGGAGCAGCTCGAGTACCAGATTTAAATGACTAGTGCGTGCAGAATGGGGCCCGCGTCCCCCCGCCGCTGGTATCCGGGAAATGCACTGGGCCGCGCGGCTGAATCACACTGAATCAAGCCTATAAGAAAATTGTCTTAACTTAAAAGTACTTGCACCAGATCGCCTTGTGAGTAAGTAAATTGAGATAAATCACTTTTCTCGGTGCTGCGCGGCTCTGATACCCAGGTTTGCAGCTCCCCGCACCCCCGGCTTAACCGGGTACATGGTTTCAGCGCGCAACGCGACTCTTTATCAAGCGGGGAGCGGGCGGCGGAGCGCTCGCAAGCACTGGGCTATTAAACACATAAAGCATAACTCTTTCCGGTCCTACCAGCCGGAGTGGCATAATGCAGTTAATGGACCATAACGAATATTTTACACTAACTTTCGTGTACTTCGCCGCGAGTAGCAACAACTCCAGGGCGACGCGACGGGCAGCGCGCTTAGCATGCTCTCGCGGGCGGCTCGATGCGATCGGACGGCGGAAAAGGTGCAAGTTGCAAGTTGCAAACCTCATGCACACGACCTTTTTCTCCACTTCGGGGCTCCACTTGAGCAATTATTTTAATTTTATCGACTTTTCGCTGTTGCCATTACTTAAATGGTTCTTCGACCGTTTCTCCGAGTCGCCACATTTCGGCCGATAGTTCGCTTCACACGTTTAATCCGCGATGAGTTATTTCTCTCCCATCGTAAATTACCCGCCGAAAAGAAGCGCGCCGGAGTTCGAGTGTGGCGCGGCGAACAGCGTGCTTCCACGTTTTGATCGTCTTACAAGATCACGCCTCCATCTGGCGGCTGTCTTATAATTGTTAAAGATCATGTTGGGCTCGCTATGCGGCTAATGAATCCGGGTGATGACTGGAATTTATTTCGGGAAACCTCATTTCGTGCCTTATTGAATTTTAAAAGTCCCTCGACATGCCAAACATTTCCTGGGGAATTATTTGCGGCAACTGCGATTAGTTGACTGACTGTCACTAATAAGAAAAGTGGAAGCGTTTTCGTAGCTTTTCGCATTGGGTTTATAAAACTAATTAATGTCAAAGAGCCAAAATAGCCCCTTACTATTTCTAAATAATTAAAATAAGATCATGGTGAAATAATGATTTTAGTTTTTTTTCATCACATAGCAATGTCGTTAATGGTTAGGCGTGTCAACAAAATTAATTTTTTTTACTCGATCGATTTTAATACCTTTTAATAATTTATACATAGAACGTCAAGGTATAGAAACTCTAGTGCCATAAAACCCCATTTAATGCATAGTTACCTTTTCAAGGTAAAAATCTTACGATACCCAAGCACAGATTTTTTGGTGGGAATATACAAAATTATGTTGAGACAATTAATTATGCTAATACAATGCCAATTCGTTATCATAATTAGTAGTCTCTAAATAAAATTGGAAGAATTCCCACACTCTTCTTACACGGCCTCTCGAACAGAGTTGTCTTTTCGGGCATATATTGCTCGTTAGAAAATGAGTTATTAACACAATTCATGAAATATTCATAGAGAAATTTTACGACAATATAATTCATGCGCTAGCTTGAAATTGTCTTGTTGAATGATAGCTAATTTAGATACCTGGCTAACAGTGCAATTTTATGACTGCACCTGGGAGGTATAAACACCTCTTACAAACTGGAACTAATAACAAGACTATTGTTTTGTCCAAAGAAAGAAGAAAAGAGTTACATTGGTTTGTTATCATTAATCATCGCGGAAGATTTATTAATTACGAGATGGCAGCAGAAAGATAGAGCATTGTTTTAATATAGTGAAAGTTATTAATACGGCTAAGTCTCTTAGAAATTTTATTAAGATATATTAAATTCATTTGTGCGCAAATTGTATTTGACAATTGGTATTATATTATACACATTCATAAAATTTCAAATTTATTGACTAGGTAAAACAAGAACCTAATGGCAAATTTTTGGATAGTATAGAAATATTTTATTAAATTTCAAAATTATAATTTTACCTAACGTATACAAATATAAAAATGCAATTCATATAAAATCCATAAAATGCCATATTTCCGTGTTCATAGTGTTGTTCTGCTTTTCAAGAATTTTTGATGAATAAATAATCTTTGATTAGGCCTAGATACATCAATTATTTTTGGATATATATCAAATTGTTAAACGATCCTAAGTTACATCTATCTATCTATTTTGTTGTACTTAACTCTTTCGTATTACTATAAAGATGAATATTTGATATTTGAGTATACTGCGAATAAAGTAATTTTTGAATTGTTCACTAAAATTGTGATTCAACATATTTCCAATTTCAATTATTTACCTATAAAGGAGAACGTAAGGGAAATTTTTACTTCGATAATACCCACAAATTTCAAATGTTGAAACTTCAGTAGTGTAATACGGAAATGTCTGGATCGTTATAGCAGAAGGAAAAGGCTATAAATTACTGGAACTACCCTATACTTTAGTTTTGCAGAGAAATATTCTAAAAATGTAGTTCCATTAAAAATCCATTAGTGATAATTTTCACAATTTTCCCGATTTGCCGCGCACTAATTACTTCTTCACTTGGGTCCTTTGCGAGACGAAAAACTCCTACCATTATTGTGGAACTAGGGCGCATTTATGCGCCATGAGGAAATGAATTTTTATTGCGAAAGGAAACTCGTAATTACACCAATTTCGCTGGCTGAAAGCCTCGCCGGAGCAGAGTGCTTCAAATTTGAATTAACAAATCGGTTGTAATGCACTTCCTCGTTATCACGACGGACTGCGCAGTGCCCCCATCAACCGCTGTCTCAGATGTCCAAACTTTTGTCCAATTAATCATAAGCGGCTGCACCGGGTCCTGGCGACTCATTAACTCAGCGCCGAACTGGACCAGGCCCATACACGCGTAATTATGCCGTCAGAAGTCGCGAGTTGGGCTGGGCTTTAATGGCAACGATTTACCTTCGTTAAAAAGACATAATCGCCCCGCGCTAGTTGTCGAACGCGATAGTTGGACCGTTTTTTCAAGCGATATATGGCCTCGCACGAGTCGAACGACCGCGAGACATCGACTTCACGACGCAACGAGGCACTTCGATTAATCAGACATTACATGCGAGACGAATGGGGCAGCTGATTTTCTCCTCGCTTTTCGTTTCTTAAATGCTTTTTTATGCAAAATCACACGAGCTGTACCTACCAAACTTTTTTTTTCGATTGTCTCAGATTGATTTCGGTCAAAAGTTCATGTGATATCGTTGCTTGGAGCTAAATTAATTCCCGGAAAAGAGCACGTGTTCCACGTGTACTTGTAAATCATCCCACCTTAAAACCGAAGCATACAACTTCTTTAGTCACTTTCCTCCTCAAACGATCCCCTTTAGAGGCAAACTGCAATTTGTTCCTCGGCCTCGAACGTGCCTCAGTAAAACGAATCTTGAAAATTTCTCTCTACAAATAACAGTCCTCGAGAAATAGATAGCCAAGATGAATGCGAAAAGTCGCTGTTAACGAAGAGATCGTGATTGCATGATGGATGGAAATTTTGCTAAAACGGTTTTCTTCTAATCGAATTAAATCGACGGAGATTGATGGCTTGATTGCAGGATCTTAACGGAGTCACTGTAATTTCGATTGGCGGACGCGAGAGCTAAGTTCGTATTGAAACATTCGCCGACTATCGTCCGACCGCTGGCACTGATCAATGGTCAGGCACTCGCCTTGTTTTAATTGCATTTAAATACTGCAGACACCGAACAAATTGTTAATGCATCTTGGTTCTCTTCGATGGACAGTTACATCTAAATTGATAGGTGTAAATTAATCAACCAATGAACAAGATATAATCAGAAATAGCATGAAAAGTAGTTGTGTTGCTTTTTACCTATTTTGATGTAATTTCTAGTAAAAAGAAGACTAACAAATAAAATCTGTTCCAGATTTTTTAACCAAATTTACATAAGTTAAACCTTAAATTGCCTTTAAAGGTTTTCATATCACAATTTTTACCATTTTATCTAAAAACATGGCTATTTGTACGAATCGAAAAATTTATCTCTAAAATCAACCTGAATTTTAAAGTTAAGTGGTCACTTAAATGGTTCTAAGCCCTTTCAAGAGGAGAGAGGGATTCATTTTACCTTAAGATATCCAATATGACAAAAATATATTGAAACGCTTTCGAGTTATAGAGCCTTAAAGTTAAAGTACTTAAATGTTTGAATTTAAGTCAGGCTCTTGAGGAAGTCATGCCTGGTTCAATTTGGTTCAAGGTTGGCTTAAATCACGATCATGCATGACCTAAAACAATCTCAATACTGATGAAAGTCTTACTTAAACTATTAAAATTGAAATTAAAGTTTTATAATTAATATCCTAGAAGATACATACATATATATTTAGAAAACTTTATTAATAAAACGTCCATAAGTGTGAAAATTGTGATTATACATATAGGAAACACAAACTATTAAATAAAAGGTTTTTGAACATAGGAACATATGTATATATCTCTAATTCAGATCTATTCGCAACATGATTAATCTTTATGATAGTTTAAGGCTTTATTTTATTTTCTGATTTTATATTTGTTTATGTTATGCTTTTCAAACTTTTCACAAATAGCTTAATAACTGCCAAAATTTAGAAACTTTCTATTAAATTAAATATAAAGATTTTTGATTTTTCTAGTACTTAGTTAACTTGAAATTTGCGGTAGGTGTGTCAAGATCTCATTAACGTGTTTACTTAAATTTTTATCTAAAGCGCTAATAATTATTATTAAGTTCAAACAAAACTTACAAAAGTAAACTTGTAAAAACTGTGTTAAGGTAAATATTAGTGTATGAATATATAAACGTAACATTTAGCGTTCACTATAGCCTACAGTGAATTATTAATTGTAAGGTTTATAAAGAATGACTAACGTGGATTTAGCTACTTCAACTTATTCTGGCTAACGTCTTTCTGGTTAACTCCAGCAATAGGACTAACTAAGAGCTACTTAAGGTAATTTCTTTAACTTTTACTTCACCTCCTCGTTTGAATATTTCAAAATATAATTTCTTATTTAGTAGAATTTTTACTGACTGGTTGCCTTAATATATAAATATGAATTTTTAAAATTAGCTTTAATTTTAGTGCTGTAGTCATAATAATTCCTACTAAAAAATAATGTCGTGCTCTATTCTAACGATGACTTTAACTATGTTTTAATTTTTACGGTACAATGTTAATCATAATTCATAATTCTTCATTAAAAATTTTATTGTTTTGACCTTTAGCTAAGTAAGCCAACATTGAAATTAGCTGATTCATTTCAACGTAATAAACCCACCAGGAGAGTCCATAAATGCTAAAGAGAAAGTTTTATCGAATTTCCTGTTGGGTACGGCAACCTTTAACATAAATCACAAAAGTAAGATTTAGAATGCGCGCAATAGCAACATAAATTCCTTAATCTTGTGAAGTTGAATAGATTTATGTACAACTCATAAAATGTCCCAGACTTAACTCTCGAATGAAAAGACGTATTTACGCTCTACTTGAAGTTTACAGATTTAAAGAAGGAAACAAGTTGCCGCCAGGTAAAATCCAAACAGTTCCTCTAACTCGTAGTTTGCGTTGAAAATGTAATTATAGCTTTTGTACTAAGTCGCGAGGTGTGTTTGTGGAAAAGCCAAAAACAATTTACTTCAACGGCAGGAGGCGAATGATTTGAAAGACATTAAGTTACTATTAGCAATGTAATTGCTCTTTTAGAGTCAGATTGTATATTCGTCTGGATCTCGTCTCGTTTTATGGCGCCATTTAAGCTAAGCAATCTTGCAAGATCTTGTAACAAGGCTCTAATTTAATCTGTCCAAATGTGGAAATGGTTTGTGTAAAAATAATAGACGCCACCGTAGAATACCTCCGGAATGCACGCGCCCCTTCGAACATCTAAATTAAATCACGAAATTAGTCGGGCGTGAATTAGGAACTTTAAATTGACCCTCCTGTTGCGTCAGAATTGAATCAGGATGTGGGGTCTTTTCTAGCACAAATCCTTCACTCCCGGGATCAGCTGATGCATTGCAAATCGAATGAAATCAAATCAACCGATGAATAAATTTAATAAGTCAGCGGCGGCGCTGCATTGAAATTTAGAGACACCCTGTCCCGCGGGGCGGGTAATGGATAAAACCAAATCAGGAAGTTCGCAAACCCACCGGGCTTTGTACACAAAAACGAGTGGGTAAAGCCCGCTTCTGCGGGGGTGGCCAAATTCAATTCGCCTGAAATGCGACCTGCAGAGGGGCGACAGCTCCTTATCTTTCCCAGATGCAGGAAGCAACGAGATTCACTCGCAGTTGCCTTTGTATCCGAAAATATCAAAAAATCCTTAATCCCACTTAGATATGTAAATAATATCCCGGCCACCACGAGGGCTGTATTTAATCAATATTCAACCCCTCGTAAGTCGCTCGTTATATTTGCAGACATGTTTACAATTATCCGCGTGAGTCCTTCGCAGGACCTGCCCCAGCCCGCCAAGGAGCTGCTTTTGTTATCTCCGAGGGGTGGTGGTGTGCAGGTTGATTTGACACACGCCCGGGGGCATTTTCCAGCTCCATCCCCCGGGAGAAATGGTCCCAAGCGTGAAATTTTAGGCCTCCATTCCGCTCCTCAACTGCCTTTAAGTTAAGTTGCGAGCTAGAGGTAAGGAAACACATCACGCAAAATACGCACAGTCCTCGCCTCACATGGTGCACTCTAGCACCAATGTTCTAGAATCTAGAGGTAGCGGGGGTGTTGGAAGTGAAACCCCCTTTGGACCAAAGACTTCGAAATTGCGTTTCAACCCTTTCGTCGTTTAGCGGTGGACAGAGCAAACCAAGTGTTGGTGGAATGTTTTGAAGGTTTTTAATTCAAAACATCGGGGGTAAGCACCCTTCATTAATACGAGGCCGGCACTGGAGCTGTTAAGTGCTTTCCATTTCATTTTCATTTCTAGCCCAGAGGCGGCGGAGCTCTTCAGTGATTTCGTTTGTTTTTCGTCTTTAAATAAATCGTTTGAAATTTTATTTAAATTATTTTCTGATTACTCTTTCTTCAGAAATGGGTTTTTTTTTTTTATAGTTTCGCCATACTTTATAATTACACTAGCTATTATAGAAAGATAGGTATTAATATTTTGGAAAAACAATTTAAGGCTAGTGGGAATGAAAAAAAAAATGTTGGCTGACCCCATCGAGAGGGGTATCGCTGAAAAGGGAATTTAAAATGTCTTAAACCGTTTTTTAAAATCATGCCCTGGTTTTGAAATATACTACTCCAAAGTAGCCATTTTCGATTTGATTTATGTCGGCCAAGATATTCGTATTTTATCGTTTGTACTCAAACGGAACCCTATTCGTACTGGTCATTTTCATATTATAAACTAGGATAATTAAAATGAATTGAAAACTTGTTGTATTAAAATATGTTCTATCACATCACGTTTTTGAAACGAATTAGTAAAAGTAATGTTTTAGAACTTGTTTTTTGTTTTTTTTTAAATAATGACAAGGCATTGGTGCTTTTAAAATGCTGCTGACTAGCTATAAATATTGATAATAAAAGAATTTATTTCACACAATAAATAAATGAAAATGAGTTTTATAGGATCACGTTCTTGAAGTAGCTGCGTCAAAAAAAAAAATAAATAAATAGGTACTAAAAAAATATGTTGCATATTAATCACATTTTAGAACTATAGCTGAGAGTACAAGTTCTCATTTAAAGTTCATTTTCAGTTCTTAGGGCGTCCCACGAATTTTGAACAAATTTATAAAACTGCTCAAAATATCCATTTTCTCACTTTTTGATGTAATGTTCATCAAAAACATAGTGCTACAGAACATTTTCAATTGGTAGTTATTATATTATACTTACAGTGGTGGAGAAAATAATAAGCTATTCAAAATTTGATCTGGCAATCCCTGCAATGGACGAGTTAAAATAAATAAATCTTTGAATATTTAGTGTAGTAGTTATATCTACTAACAAAAATTAAAATACATATATTATTATTTATATTTTATTGTGAACTTATTATTATTTACTAATTATAAAACTCTGATAATTTTTTTCGAGAGTTATTAATTCCACTAGAGAAAGCATTTCCTGCATTCAGTCAGATCTTCTAGTTTCTTTACTATGACTTCTTTGAAATAGCTTTATTTTCATTTTCAAAGATAGAAATCTGTAATTAGTCTTTTAAGCAGCAACAGATAGTGAGTTGTCACTTAATATTTTTCAGTTTAAATGCATTCACAAATATTTACTTAACGTTTTCAATCTCCTTAGATTTTTTGGAACTTAAATATTTCAACCTTCCTAAGATTTTGAAATGAAATATAAAAACGAAAAATTGTTATTTAAAATTATGCTAATTAAATAACGTTTATAATGACCTTGAAAACTTAAAAAAGAACTCACAAATTCTAAAACCCATTTGCCTCAACTGGATAATTTGCTGTTTGATTGTAATTTATGCTAAAGGGGATCTACGATTCTCGTATATGGAGATTGAAAGCACCTAAAAGCGTCAAAACTTTTAATTTGAATAATTGCTCCCACCTGTCTACGGACTTGAGAAATAACCCAAATCAGGCTTGTGAGGTCTCATCCATTAAAAAGATGTGTCTCAACTTTGCCATAGTCGGCTTGTGCGACAAATTGAGATTGCAGACATGGATTCAAAATGAGGTAGACATCTTTTTTAAATAAGTAAAAACCCCTTTTGTCACAATAATCCGCAACTTTTGCATATTTAATGACTTCAATTACCTGCTTATGGTAAAACGATGCTCTGCATGACCAGTTGTCGCCATTATTGACGACTCGTCGTTCGTTAAAAAACCCGACAACACCGGGAAGCGTTACGGTCGGGAATGGAAAATTGCTATACAACGCCTAATAAAAAGTGTCGCTAACTAGCTGCTGGCAGCACACTTCTGTGACGAAGACCAATGACCCGGTCTTGTCACAGCAATGACTTCATTATAATTTTCTATTCGCTGTATTTGCTTTATTAGTCCGGGAATGTTTCGTGTCATTTTATGGCCGCCAAGTTTTATTGTTTCGACTAGTTGTCGCATGAAAAAGCGCGAAGAAAACTATCAAAAGAGACCGCAGCCTCAATAATTCTCGCGTGCAGAGCGTTTATGGTGTTATTTCGAGGCAGTCCCTAAGGTGTTAATTTTATGACATTGTAGACACTACCATTCATTTTTTTCTTTACTTCGTTTTATGTTATAATTGGTTCTGTACAAACCCTAATACCGGAAAATGTTACGATTTCAGATTAAATCCGATATTCTATTAAAGCAACTTTTATTCTATGAAAACAACCTTTATATCGAAGTTGAAAGAATTGAAAAATCTTAGAATTAACGACTGAGCTACAAGAAATGCCAATATTCCATTATAAAAGTAATTTCAAACTTTGGTGAGAATTACTTTCGTATTTTGTATTTAAGCATTAAGCATACCAAAAAAAACGACAATGTTACACATTTTGAATAAGATATAATAAGTATGTATTTTAGCTCCATCAGAATCAGCCCTATAAAAATGTGCTAAATTAAAAATAGGTTTGAAGGGTCTGAATTAATTTTTTTCTCTCATTAAAGATGTAAGTGAGCGAAACAGAATAACAATTTAAGTCTGACACCTTTTTAAAAAAGAAAACTACATATTTTTAGTTTTATTCGTTTGATTATTACCTCATAAGCCATACTCAATTTGAAGGTATAAACAATTTTTTAAGATTTTTTAAAATCAAATCCTAACTTATATTTTTGTAACCTATTAAAATACGTTGATAAATGAATTTAAATATTAGAGTAATTTTAAAACTTTCGACTTTGGAACGACAATTTTTTCATTTCACAAAAAAGAAACAAATTTAGTATCTATGTATAGTTTCCTCACTGTTCAAAATTTATCCATATTTTTCACTTCGTCAGAGAAATGTTCCTAAAAGTTATCAAAATCTGTGAGGTGACCTCAAAATCACTTTAAACCATCATAAATATGTAAAACCAAACTGGTTTTTATAACTAATGATATTTTTACCTTTTACCTGAAATGCTGGTTGAATTTCAAGATTTATCGGAAAATGTTGAAATTTTTCTGTATTCGATGTCTCTTACTGAAACATATTTAGTTAGGTACTACTTTTTTAAATTAAAATTACTTGGAGTGAGATGAAGTCGTCTTCCGCTCCGTAATTACGTTTACGAGGATTAAGGGCCCTTTGGAGCAATTAAAGCAGTCCTCATAACAATTTCCCGGGAGCACTCAGATACTACCGAGGAAATGAATAAAAATGAGCTTTTCAAAAGTTCCATTCATTGCATTATGCCATTCACGGCCCGACAATTACAAGTTTTAATTTGTCGTTGTCCCGTCAAAAGCAACGCCGCACGCCGCTACTGGCTACACTTAATGACTAAGCCACCCCCCGAAACTCGGAAACTCACCTTATGCACTGACAATAAACCGACCCTTAGGGTGTGCACCTCATCTCGTAAAGTGGCACAAAAATGCTCTAAAATATTGCGCGCCACGGCAAGGGATGTATTAAAAATCCCTAATTTCG
Organism: Eutolmus rufibarbis; assembly: GCA_963920795.1. NCBI lineage: Eukaryota > Metazoa > Arthropoda > Insecta > Diptera > Asilidae > Eutolmus > Eutolmus rufibarbis. The sequence goes on from OY987205.1 coordinate 40,537,334, forward strand.
AGCCACGTGGTCGGACGGGTAGCGCAGTCCTGTTGGAACCCTTCTCGCCGGGAGCCGAGAAACCCCAACCCAAATGAAATCCACCCGAGCCGGCCGAGGGTTAGCGCTTGTTTTGAATTTGTTGAACCCCCGTGTGTTGGTGAGCCCGGCTGCAACCCCATCGCGTTTTTGTCTAATTCCGAGTGTGTGCTACCCTAGCCCTTGAAGACAGAGCTGCAGACTGCGCGATAAACGAGCGGCTCGCTCCCTGCACAGTGCGAGGGGACCACCGGAGCGCCCTAAAGTCCCGCCCGCACACTGTCGCAGCCATGCGTCCCTATCCCTGTAAAATGTAAGGGATGCAAAACGCAAAATCTAACCAACCTCGTTCTGATTAGAATTTTCTCAACTTTCTGCGCGGAAACAGAGTTTTCGAAGTTGCTGCGCAATAAGCTACCGGAAAACGGGTAAAGCGCAAATGCTGACGACATTTTTGTGCGGGTGTGGTGTCTTTTGTGGTCTCGTGAAACTGTGCGACGATGCCGGGCTTCTACAAGTGAGGGTTTTTAAGTGAAGTGACGAAGTATGGATGAATCGGAAGAGGAAGTCGTGGAGTGCATGGAGTTGCTCGAGGGCAACTACCAGCTACTCTCGAAATGGGTCCCACCTGCGCCGCGATTTTGGGACGCACCGCCAAAGGCTATTGTTAAAGTTGCTATTGTCAGGTAATTCTGCGCAGATAACCCTTCTTTCTATTTCTAAAATTGGCTAAAGGCTAGAGATGCAAGAGGAAAAAGTAGCCTAGTATCATATTCTTGTGCTAAATGGTTTTAAAACTCGGCGAAAATCATGGGAGATAAACACAATTCGCTTTACAAATAGTCGGATATGACCCCAGCTGAGATTCAATGGATATGTATAAATGTATAGTTCAAATATCTAGATAGTTTTAACTTTCAGTGTAGATGAATCGAATATCCGTATCCTAAAATAAATACCGATGGAAATCATCTTTGGTAATCGTTCCCCTAAAAACTAATCTCCGAATAAAATTGACGAATAACACATTCGTAAATTAAATAAGGAAGCAGCTCCCAATTCCGGATCACCTAGAATCCAATCCAAAATTAAATTTTGAATTCAATGAGTGACGTGAAAAACTATATTTCGATAGTATGTCAATATAAAATGTATGTCAATATAAAATGTAAAATTATGTATTATATGTATATTATATTGAATGATTTTGTGACTATAATACTATACGCCATTCAACAAAAACGCAGCCTTAATAAGTTTTTACACTACAATAATAATCAATTTATTATTAACAAGCAATGAATAAATAGGTAGTATTTGATTTTCATCTATTTGCATCTATATTGCAGTAGAGAAATACGGACTATTCCAAATAATAAATTCATTTGATTTCATATTAAACGAATAAAATAAACAAAAATCACAGAGAATGCAAATTAAGTACGAAATATTCTCAACCCAATTTGTGTTTGCAAGCCCTATACAGGGTGACTGGAAATTGCTGGCATTCCTCTCGGGAGAACAAACTATGACTAATTTGGAGTGATTTTTCCTATATCACTTAGGGGTCGAAAATGCGCCATTTTCGAGAAAATCGACTTCGTATATTTTTTACAAAAATCCGAATTTTGGGAGTTAAAAATTAAAAAAAAAAAAAAAATTCTCACTTTTTGGCTTGACTTTTCCCATGATCTGAGAGCTTACTAGTTGGCCAACCATCCTAAAGCTAAAAACCACGAAATTTACTGTTAGATTTTTTGTTGTGTGTTCAAACTTACAATAAATAAAAAAAATAAAATTTAAATTCTTCACAAAAGTGTCATTTTCACAAAAAAAATGTCTGGAACTTGTCGTAAAAAGCATTGTCATTACATCTCAGTATCCTCAGCTATCCAAAAAGGTACAATTTTCAACAAAACAAATGGTAGTTTTTTATTTTAATTTGAAAATGTAGGAGTGGAGCAGTGTACAATAAGGTAAAATTTTAATTAATTAATACAACAAAAATTAGGAAAAATGTTCATTTAATCAAAAACTTTGCAACAGTTACAAATCTTGTTCAAATTGTCTACCATGATTCCGAATGCAAGCTTCCGAAGCAAGTTTTTGATTAAATGAACATTTTTCCTAATTTTTGTTGTATTAATTAATTAAAATTTTACCTTATTGTACACTGCTCCACTCCTACATTTTCAAATTAAAATAAAAAACTACCATTTGTTTTGTTGAAAATTGTACCTTTTTGGATAGCTGAGGATACTGAGATGTAATGACAATGCTTTTTACGACAAGTTCCAGACATTTTTTTTGTGAAAATGACACTTTTGTGAAGAATTTAAATTTTATTTTTTTTATTTATTGTAAGTTTGAACACACAACAAAAAATCTAACAGTAAATTTCGTGGTTTTTAGCTTTAGGATGGTTGGCCAACTAGTAAGCTCTCAGATCATGGGAAAAGTCAAGCCAAAAAGTGAGAATTTTTTTTTTTTTTTAATTTTTAACTCCCAAAATTCGGATTTTTGTAAAAAATATACGAAGTCGATTTTCTCGAAAATGGCGCATTTTCGACCCCTAAGTGATATAGGAAAAATCACTCCAAATTAGTCATAGTTTGTTCTCCCGAGAGGAATGCCAGCAATTTCCAGTCACCCTGTATAGTTTTTGTTCCTTCTATCCTTTTAATGTAAAATCAATTACTGTGTTGGTTATATGATGCTCACTTTCGAAGTGATTGAAGACTAATTAGTGAGTTTTTCAGTTTTTCGTTGTAATTCAATACAAAAATTTGAAATTCGCACTTTTTGAATATACATAATAAACAACCTTGTTGAACATTATAAACTAATTAAGTAATAAAGAAATTCAATCAAATCAAAGTAAATTATATTTTCAAATATCATTTGAAATTGTAGCAAACTACAGTCTTCATCGCACCGATAAGATCAAATTTGAATTGCTCACTGATTGATTCTTTTTCGCCATTCCTATAAAGTATCTGAAAGTCTGAAACACAGGATTTTGTACTTGAAGCATAATTAATAATGATAAAGAAAAACCAAACATTTTGTTTTCCATTCTTTGGATGATGCTGTTGAGTTCTTTTATTGTAATAAAAGTGTTTTAGAGTGAACATTTATCCAGAACAAAAATTTCAAATTAGAGTATGTAATAATATATGTTATGTATATGGGTATTCACGTCATGCTCTTGTAGGCTTCGTATGTCTCGTAACTGTCCAAAATCGCGTAACACGCGCCTTCATTAAAGCGAGCTTAAATAGTCGCGCAAATTAACCCTCGTAGATTTTTACCTCGTATTTCTGTCAAAAAACAAATGTTTTGATCAACTGGATCTGAATGATATATTTGAACAATCGTTGAAATTTTTAAATTAAAGATGGATGTGAGTAAATATGGTATGTATATTATTTATATACTTCTTTTTCTTATAAGGAACCTTAAAAAAAAAAAAGACGTAAAGTCGCAACGCATCGATGAAGTAATAGAGAAACAGTCGATTTGCTCAAAGGAATTGTGGATTTAGTTGAAGACAATCCGGAGGTATTTGAAGACAATTTGAGGTATATTGAAATTGACAGTTGAAGTTTACGAGTATTTCAAAAAGTACATTCACGTCATATTGTTCACGAGATGTAGAATATACGAGTCCAAGTGACTTTACAGCATGAAGTGAATACTCCTTACTCGTAGAAAACTTTCTTCAAGCAAATAGATTTTACTAATAGTATAGTTGAATACGTTACAGTTGGTATAAGATTCAGGTTTACACTTCAATAATGTAATGGAAACAAAATAATTTTATATTCATTATTAGTTTCCATAAAAACAAAAAAATGATGCGAGTACATGTAAATGTTATAAGTAGAAATTTATAAACTAGTGAAACACTTTGTTTTCTTATCTACCCTATTTGTTTAGTAAAGCATAGCCGATTTATTACTAAATGGGAATATACCTCCTCCTACATTTTTCTTGTAAAAGAATAATTATCGCGATTGAAGAAGGGAATTCTCGAATCAGGGCATCGGATCAGTGGTTGCAATATTCTAAAATTTTCTGTAAACTATTAATTCTTATATGCACTTACAGTGCACTGTACTTTTCCTTTCATTTAATAAAAAGAGTCTCGGAACAATGCACAGAAGCATCTTCTCGGAAAACATCTCATAACGATGGAAATTCCTAGCAAAGGAGCTATTCAATTGTGATCGCCAAGAAGGCTCATGCAACACCTTTGTTCGAGACTGCAATCGTCTCAGAAATTTTTTATGTTCTTTCTTTCTTTTTTATTCAAGAAATTGCGACAAGTTCTGCCGAGTGAAAATGCTCTGCAATCAGAAAATCATTTGACGACTTAAAATTGTCTCTGACAGGAGAATCACGATAAATCAAGAGGGAAGGACAAAACAGCGCGATTATTATAAAAACAGAAAGCAAAGGCAGCCCCACTTGCAGCGGCCGATACGCACAATGGCCGCCAGACAGATGAATATGACTCCGGTGTCATGAGCATTTTATTTCAATAGCCGCGGGCATTGAAGGCGTTGATTAAACATCCTCCGATGGGACGAGTCTCCTCTGCTCGACGAACATCAAAGCGACGTCGCGGATGTCAACACTTGCGATGGGACTTTTCATCGCAGTCACAGACGGCCGTGTCGCTTCGTTTTATTGTTTGACGAAAATCGACGTAAGAACTGGGAACTGGTTTAGACTTTAGACACAGTCTGGGCTTAATGAGGCCGATAGCGGAATCTTTCTAATCAGTCCTTTTCTCCAAGGAACATGCGAGCCACTGAGCTGCTGCAGGAGATCAAATTAGATTTGGTCGCGGATCCGACCTAGGAACCCGCTTTCTTCTGGGAGCACGTCTAACAAGCTTTGTCTCTTCTTAATGAGCTGGAAAAGAAAGCATGGAACCGAACGTTTCGCGCCAATACCTCTTTATGTCTGCTGAAAGTTCCACTATGCTTTACATCGCCACTAATTAGTTCTGTTCTTGCTGAGCTGGAGTTAAATCCGCTGCGTCGCAACATCAACTTCTTTATATGGTATGGAACCTCGGCTTCTAACTCCAGAACTATTTTTCATAATTGGCTGTAACTTTTTTTAGCTTCGAAACATACTTCATTATCAATTAAACTCTTAATTAACTCACTAGTCGCAAAACACACGTATGAGGGTATAACAAGTTTTTATAGTGCACGAAATTTACACACAATAATTCAAAGTTAACAACTTGAGTTTAAGCGTAAAGTCGTCATCGGAATGAGTGAAATTAAACAGGTAACGAGAGATAAATAATACTGGTAACATTAAACAGATACTTAAATGTTTTCCCGTGACTTCATCAGAGCCTAATTAAACTTTTTTGCATAAGATCGGTCGTATATTTAGTAAAATCACATTCGAGTTGTGACTTCGTTAATTAGCAAATGTTGTAGAGGCAAATTAATAATGACAAATTATAAAATATTTTCAACAAGATGCACCCATTTAACTCATGTTCTTTTAATCCGTAATGTGACATCGTGTAATTTCATCCTTTAGAAGCATTTATCCGCCAAAAATAAAAAAATACAAGTATGCTCTAGATTTTGGTGAAAGTTCACAATTTATAAGAAAAAAAAAAAAAAAAATAGAAGAGCGTACTAGATGCTATCCTTGTTCATTAAAATTCAATTTTAAAGTATTAACAATAAATATCATCATAAATATCACAGATATGTATATGACAGGAAAATGCAAACCATTAGCATTAATTTTACCACATTATCTGAAGTATAAAACACAATAAGGAATATATGTTTTACAAACATGGCGTTGTTTAATTTTACTCTCACTTTATAATTTTACGCAATACCTAAAGCGTACCTACATAAGTACATATATATTTTACAACAAATGTGCTTAATACTTACCTTACTTCATAAAATTACACAATTGTATAAAACTAAACATATAAAAACAGAAAAAAAGGTTACCTACAATAATAGCAGTAGTATTTTATAGAGTGTATCTTCACAAATACCTTTACTTTCTTGGAGTATAATAACTCGCCTGGGTTATTAAAAGGATTTTGTTTTAAGAAACTATTTTCTAAATATGAAATTACATATAATGGGACATATAAAAATATATGACACAATACGTGAATGATTTATTTATATATTGTAGCAAAAGTGTTCTTTTTACAAAATGATTCCGTCAATTGATTTACCTTCATCCAAATAGAAAAACACATATTTTAACAGTCATCTGCAAAAAAATATAAAAATTATTGATTACATATCTTTTGATTCATCTAGCAGTTCAAGCTGTGCTGTGTGAAGCAATTTTTGATTGTTGTTTGTTCATTTATAATAAGATATAATGAATTTCTCAATTTACCAGCCATTCGGCAAATAACGCTTTGGGAATCAGTAGCTACCTATTTTGTGTTAAAAAATAATTGTAACGAAAAGTTTGTATGTAAATAGTTGCATTAAATAAAAATTTTGAAGTATAATTATTAACGTAATTCCATTTTTATTCAATGATTCTAATCACACTTTAATTCCTATTTATGTACTTTAAAGATAGAACAAAATAGCATTTTTTGTTATTATTTGGACTTTTTTCAGTATCATTTTTAAACAAACAGTCCAACAAATACGGTCTAATCGATTTCAATTCAAATGATTAAATTACAAATACTAAGAACATTTAGCCACTAGTTTTTGATCCAGTGGTCACCTTGTGTAATTGAGAGTGACTATTTTCACCTTAAAACGTGAAACCAGAAACCAGAAACCAGAAAAAATAAATTCATTCAAATTACAAAATGCCTATTAACTAAAGATTTTCCTTTTACAAAATGCCTACTAACTAAAGATTTTCCTTTTACAAAATGCCTACTAAATAAAGATTTTCCTTTTACTGTGAATTTATTTTTTCTGGTTTCTGGTTTCACGTTTTAAGGTGAAAATAGTCACCTCCTGTGTAATTAGTTGGAAAACATTTACCTATGATATATTGGTGGTACACCATTAAGAAAAATTCTTGAAAAAATAAAATATATGAATAATGTATGCAATGCAGTACCTCTAATGTAGTGATGCAAGAATCTTTTCTATGCAATCACTATAAATTTTACTTTAAAAAACCTCTTAGCTCTTAAAACTGTTCGGAACATGAAAAATATTTTTCCAATATAAATTTTCCAAACTTTTAATACCTTTGAAAATTATAATTTTTTTATTTTTATTTCAGGTAGGTCGTAGGTAAATCTCTCTAAACTTCGATCCAAGTTTGGTGAGTACAGAAAACTATAATTTTCGTAAAGTTTTTCAAACTTCAATAAACAATTAAGTGGAATTTATTCTTCGGAACTCGAAAGACCGATAAATATGGGAAACTTTAAACTTCGCATAATAGAAGGAATTTATTCAATTACCTACACACAATTAAATTGCTTTCACAATTATCCAGTCGTGGACGCCGACCAAATGGTCCAAGTTCGGAAGACCGGAGCATAAATCGCTGCCATAAATATCCAAACTTTCACATTTCATTTAAAACGCTCAATAGCTTTCTCTGGCAAACTAAAGGCCCGATGGTTTGAATATATAATCGCAAGAAAATTCGCCTGCTAGACGCCTCGCCCGCGCCGCACCGGCCGAGGCTAGAAAATACCACAGCCGGGATCAATACCCACTTTTCTGCGGGTGGGTGGGTTAATGGAAGAGGACTTCTGTTTCAGTGGTATTCAAAAGTCACACGAAATATTTCAACGTCGACATTAAGTTACCCGACCTGCATCGCGGCTCGATTTGCATTTTTATCAAATCAATTCCCTCGAATCCAATTTAACACCCGAAGAAGTTCCTCCAGACGATCCGAGCCGAGTTCGCTTGTTTTGCTTGCAATAAAGTTTAGCTGGCTCGTTCTCAAATATTCACCCCTAGGAATCACCGCGTGAGGACTTTAAAAAAGCAAACAATAAGAAACGAGGATCAGGTGTGAATGGCTTTCGCTAAATTGAATTGCTTCCATTTCTGTTCGAACCCGAGATTTCTCTATTATTCTTGGCGCTCCTTGGGGTGACTAAGGGCAATATAATGGAAATAAACTTTGAATTGCGAACGAACCTGTTATTGCTCCTCTTGAATGGATCCCGGGCTGCAGCTGCTCTGCAGTGGGGTTCTACTCAAGATTTTTATTTTTATTTCTAGTTAGCATATTTCTTGAGAAATTAGACGAGGAGATGCAAACAGAAATGCCCTGCAAATGCTTAAATATGATATATGTACGTAATTATGCAAACCCCAGTTTCAAAGTTATATTTAAAAACTAAGACATATAATAAATACATATTGCATACATATATGAGGAGCTAAAGCTAAAAAAAATTTTTTAGTAAGTTTTATTAAGTCAACATTTAACCACATGAATTTAGAACATCAACAACAAAACAAATCAGATAATTTAATTAATTTTGATTTATTTAGTTTTAAGGTATTCTTTCAAAATTATCATTAACCCATTAACATCAGGGTTGCGCTACTCTGCACAAGGGTAGGAACAGGAATTAATTCAAATCCTGAAGGAGCATACGTGAAAATACCCAAATGAACAAATCCTTCCCCTACACTCTAAAAACTTTTTTTTGAAAATGAGTAAAATAATTGTGGGCTATAGGTGCACTTAGAAATGTGTGCGTAAAATTACCCAAAATATTGCACAATTTGTATGCATTGTATGTATGTAACAAATTGTTTTCTTTTACACATAAAGGGTGCACTTATTACGCACATTGTGTATAGTTAGCAAAATACACAAAATTTGTTTAAAATCATATATATTTTGACTCATATGATTCAATGAAAATATCGTAATTGCATCTTGATTTACCTTGAGAAAAGCGATGATTTGATATGATGCTACATAAAATAATTTTTATACATTAAATTTTGTATAGCAGCAAACAAAAATAATCACATTTTCTCAAAATACATTTACCATACATTCCCTTCAGCGGTTCATATTTCACAACACATTTACATTACTAAACTTTTTAAGGAGAATGGAGAATTTGAATGATTCAAAAAACACATAAAGTATATATCAGAAAAAACATCAATACTATCAGTCAATGTAGCACTAAACTACACTGTAAATAGCATATTCAACACGAATTTACTTTAATATGTATTTTTATTAACCTTGTTGCAATAAGCCGATCCAATATGGAGAATGAAAACTCTTGCCATAGTTGAAATTTTAAAAATATAATTAGAATTTAATATCGAAATTAGAAAATTAAAAATGGTGAAACTGAAAGAGGAAATTTTCGGTTCTAGAACTTCAAAAATAATTTATGAAGAAAACTGTTTAAGCCTAATTTACCTATGAAAAAATACTCATTTTGTGCATTATAGTTTTCTTTTGACTACTTCTATGAAAATTGTCGTTTTAATTCCTAGAAAAATTGATACGTAGCGTCGAAGTGTTTTATTTTATTTTATTTATTATTTATTTTTGTACACTATGGTAAAAAAGAACTTGTATTTTATTAATTTGTCACAAAGCTCGTTGAAGCCAGGATAATCTTACTAATAGTATGATATGTAAGACTTATAATGAACGCCTATATGTCTAGAGAACTTTCTTGTATCAAAATTTTTTGCATATCTGAAATTGGTAATTTTCTACTCTATCTTGGCGAATCTAATGGCTGTGTATGACGTCACGCGCTGACTCTTAATGTCGTCTGACATTATTTCATCTTTGCTCTTTTTACGCTGAATAAATGTATTATATATAGATAATATATTTTTAATATGTGACATAATTTTAAAGAGTTTTAGTCATAAGATTTAATTTTTCTTAATTTCTCCCCAACGTCGGTCCTAACCCGTTAAGACGTTTTCTATCACCCGCAGAGAGTAGCTCATTTCACGCGAAATTGTAAATTCTGCAGTAATTGCTCATGGAACAAACAATGTGGGTAATAAATTAATGAAAATATTTTACTAATAAATCTTATTTATCAGGTTTTATAAGAAAGCTAAGTAGATGATTTTAAAATAACAGTCCTTAAAATATTGCTTCTTTCTTAATCGCAATAATGAAAGTGAATTGTATAATAAAGATCAGAAAATCAATACAAACTCAAATCGAGTAGTAAATTTACATTGTTGCATTGCAAACATTAGAAACATGTCGCTGGTGTTTCTATCTCAAAAGTGCCTTGAGACTTTTATTGGTATCGAAGGTATGTATCCAGGTCAAGAATTGTTAAACCAAAACATTCCACAGTCATCTTTGGCGCAGTGCCCCTGGTAAGAGAAGTCGAGTTAATTTAATCTCGATTCTCGCGCACTTCGCAGGCCAGTTACCCGTAACCATTTGAGTGAAAAAACTGAAAATGATTTGATCACGGGGGAAACATGATAGGCTCGGAATAAGTCGCCCGGTCTAGTTTTTGATGGAAGCGATTTCATTTTTAATCTCATCCGATATGGTCTTCATCGTGCCAGCCGAGGTGGAGGAGGTGTTCCGCCGGGGCCCCAGCGGCGGCGCGGGACTATCTGCGATCTACCTGGTGGCGGTTGTTTGTCCAAATCGCTGAGCCCGGGATTAAGGCGATTCGACGTGCCACTGCGACGCTCGGGACGGGCCAATTCGATTGGAAAAATCCCACCGATGCGACGCCGCCGTCCGATTGACGGGTGTCCGGGCGACGCGACCCGCGGCCTGTGGTGCGGTGGGTAATAACAAAAAGTGGTTAACCGACGTCAGAAACTCCGTCACAAGCTCAGCTGCGGGGCTAAGCCGTCTTAAGCCGCTCCGAGGCGACTTCCTCCAGCGGGGCTCCGCTGCCGAAGTGCACAGCGCCCCCCGAGTAGATGAGACAGTTGTTCGTGCCCTGGGCAATTAATCATTGGAAAATTTATGTTGGGCCATAGACCGAATGCAGCGGCATCAAAGTGCAATGACACGAACATGCAAACGGCGATCGCGGCCGCATGCAAAACCCCTTTGTTGCGACGGTTCTGCGCTTTTATTTTGCGTAAAACATCCATTTGACAAATTCAGGACACTTGTGTAGTTTTGTTTTGACAACGCTGCGGACCGCGTGGAATTGCAAACAGACCCGCGGGGAATTAATTTTAAGTTCAAACCGCTGTTGTTTGGCGACCCCCGTAATGCGGCCCGTAACTTCATCCGGCTGAAAAATGTATGCGGAAATGCCACGAAGAATTTATTCAACTTTTTTATATAATGCCCAAATTATTTTAAATCAAATTTAAAGACTATCTAAATAAAATACCGGCAGTTACCGCAGGTTTCAAGAAAAATGCGTGACTGAGTCTAATTCGTATTTAGATGGTTTGTCGAACAAATAAATTCAAGTTCTTTTATGTTATTTTTTTAAAGCGAAAAATTTTAATTTCGGATTATATACCGTCATCTAGATCTAAAATATTACGTTGATTTATAGGCGATTGAAACTGATCTCATTATTTCGATTTACTTCAATCCAACATACAATTTTTTCCAAAAGGGCATCTTGTTCAATTGTATGAATCCTGCTGTTTCGACCTCCTACACTAGTAGCCGACTTTTCAATATAAACCACCTAATTTCCACTTAATAATGCCCCACAGGTACAGTATTGGGTTTAAATCTGGTCACTATGCGGCCCAGTTTATATCATGAAGTCCTTTTTTTTCTAACCAATCATTCACCTACCTCAAAGTATGTTTCGGGTCGTTATCTTGTTGATTCTGCATATCGTAACATAGTCCGTTAGGTTGGGAACTATCCAATCCATAATGCCTAACACTTCGTAAAAAGGACCGACCTGATTGGCCGAAAAATATTCAAAACGCATTACATCTAACAAATAATAAAAATAGATCGTTTCGATTATAGGGATATATTGCATATTAATATATGCAGGGGATGTCATGCAACTTATTTGGGTGTTTCAAAAAATAACGCTCCGAAACAAATTCGAGGGTGGTGAAAGATTGAGTTCAAGAAAAAATACTTCATGCCATTAAAACCTCTTTCACTCGAACTGTCCCTATCGACACTATTATTAAATTAGTAGATTCATGGATGTGCTGAGGTGATTCGAAGCCAGGGACACTATTGTTTTGCATAAGTATTTTACAGACTTCTAAATCAATTTTGTTTATAACTACTAACTAACTAGTAAACGAGAATAAAGTGTTTTGACTTTTGTTAATTAGATATACAGATTAATAAAACCGCATATTACTTATGATTGCACCACATGTAATTTGGAATTAGCAAGTAGTTACATATATCGAAATGTCGCCACCCCCAACGAACGAAGGAGGTGCACTCCAGAAAAAAAGAATCTTGAAAGAAAATCAATTCCTTATTATATCTTTACATTTCAATAAGTCCCCTAATCGTTCAAAACCATGCAAAACAGCAATCATTCGAATTTCAGCGTCCTTTCACGGCGCTAAATCTCGACGCAATGGGCATAGTTTATATCTCTTAATTAACCAAAAATCTCCAAACATTATGCCTAATCCCATCGTCAAATAAATGTCAGGCCCAAATGAGCCCCATAATGAATTTTTTCACCACCGAGCGACTTCCAAGGAATTCAGGTGCAGCACACTGCCCGCCTCCTCCGACATATTTCATCTTATTTGACTGGGTTCCATTCCCCGGGGCCCGGCGGGCTTCTACTGATTGGTTTCGGAAGGAATCGGTGCCCGGCGTGTTCGACGGGAGCAGGGTCTAAATGCAGTTTGGCACGATACCACGGGATCATATTTCACATTTCCAAGAGGTTCCATCGAGATGATTAACGTCCTGGGAACATGGAAGACGAATGTAGGGCAAAAACTCCAAAAAGTGGCACCTGCCTCTGGGAGCATACCTGCGCCCGAAGAGTTATTCCGCGGAGTCACACACATATGCCGCGGCTCTTGCGTTGAGCAAATATCGCGAAACAGGAAACAGGAGGAACAATTTAAATATTGGGGATTTATGGCTTTTGGGGTTCCTTTGTCGTCCCATTACTGGGGATTAACCACTCCGAAAAAATGCGAAAGAACGCCGCCGCCGGACGGGGGCGCTGCTGCCCTGGGCGGACTGGACACAGCTTGATTGCGTAAGTGGTCATTAGGGAGTAATTCTAGATACTGAGCCCGGATAGCGTCAAATGGCGGTTTTGCTCAGAATTTTGTTCACTTCAAATCAAATTGTCACGATTTCTGTTATTGCTCGTTATCATGTGCACCCTGTGGGCAATTCGACACAAATAAAAGGTTAAATGCAATTTTTACAAGCAGGTAGTCAAATCTGATACTAAAAAATTTAAATTCAGAAGCCTTTTTAGAAAACAGTATACTATAACAAATTTAAGATAAAATCCATAGGACATAATTAGTATAATCTGCCCACTGTCAGAGCTAATCGTCAATTGCTTGTTTATCAGCATAAATCGGTGATTTCACGTAGTCCCATAGGAAATACTCATGAAGTGCCAGATAACATGACCTAAGAGGACAATTTACAGAGCCATTTCTTGAAATCATATCGCCAAATTATGATTAAAGCGATGGATTAAATCACTGTGTGGCATCCACCACAATCCTGTTAAAACTGTAGATAGCTTTACCAGGACCAGTGTCATACATATTTTCGAATAAATATTAATTATTACATACATATGTATATATGCCAACCTATACTGAACATAACAATAAAAAAAGCAGTCGGAATAAAAATGTTTATTTCTCTTCGAAAATCAAACATCTTCTTGAAATTTTCATGGTATTTTCAGATTTATTGAACGTAAATTTTATGTAAAAAATTCAGCCAAAAATATTCACCGGAAGATAGTGTTTTCCCAATTTTTAAATTTTTGGAATTTTTCATTACATTGAATGGGAGATGAGGATACTACCCTATTAGCATTTATGGTTGGCCAACAGTATTCAACAGTTGGGAATTGGTTGGGAAATTAAGTATACTTAATATAAATTCAGAACAAGATTTTTAACTTAAACCGTTTTCGCGATATTTAAAAAAGAAACATGAAAAATCAACAAAACTTCATTTTTTAATACATTATGGATTTTGTTTCATGAAAATTAAAAATAGTCGAGTCCAATTATTTTTTGATTTGGGGTGAATATCACCCAGATTATTGGCATAATTTTGAAGTTATTTTAGTTTCTTTTACTTAACTTAAAAATCGTTAATGGTATAATTTTAAATGTTTTAAGTAAATTAATAAATAAGAAATAGGAAATTTGTGCCCAAGCAAACTGCGGCCTAAATTATTTGTAATTTTGAACGTTTGGAGTTTATGAAAAATGACACCGGAAATAAATGACTCTGTTTTTGGTATGAAGGTGCTAGGTGCGTAGTAATGCTAATTTTATTAAACTTGCAGAGGAATTTGTATCAAAATCATGAATGAATCTGGTTAGCTAAAAACTTCAAAAGAAAAATGTTCTAAAATTGCTAAAGCCTAAATCATTTCGTTTAAATAAAACCGACTTATTACTTTATATTCCTTTTCCTTTGTCTCTCTGTTTTAGTTTAAACTAGGGAAAATTGAGACAATAATGAAAATACTTTATTTTGTCTTTATAAACATTTTACTTTGTATAACTTCTTTAAAATCCTATTTTAATTGTTTTAAACACCCTATTTCGGAGCTTAGTAAACTTGCATGCGTTTTATTAGAGTTATTTATTAGAGAAAAAATAATTTACCAAAGAACAGCAATAATTACTTACGAAAACAAATTATCCTTAACAAATCTTTCAATAATCGTAACTTAGTCTCTAAGGGCATCAGTCAACTTCCCATAACGATCCAAACTACACGGACGCTTTTAGCATCATTTATTTATTTCTTCGCTTAATACAAGCTACAGGAAGTAAAACTAAGACTTATGACTAGGTTAACCTAAAAATTAAGACTAAGATTGAGGGGTGGAGGGGACGGTAGGTAGGTAAAGGTTACGCTTAAGGGAGGTTTTATCAAGGTGGAAATCGAAGACGGCAGAGTTGTTAGCCTTCCGTATCATGCTGAATAGTCTAGAAAGAAGATAGTCTTACTAACTAATGATAGACGTCACCATAAAATAAGATTTGTATAATTTAAACTGAAGTTAAGAAAAAGTGGGGTTCCTCGAATAATTCAAATCAAAGAAAGGAATATGCAATTCAGAATAATTTTATAAAAGCATTAATTAAGTATTACAGTTTTCTCGGTTCTATTGAAACAATATCCAGAATAAAGGTAAGCATAACAAGATAAAATAAATAAGAAATCGTTAGTAAAACTTCCATCTTTGGCTACTGCAAAAGGCATTTCATAATTTTTTATTGTGTCTTTCTGGCATATATAAATTCTTTATTGTGACTCTTACGCTAAGACACAAACCATCTGCAAGTCAAAAAATTCCCAAAAATAATTTCCCTGAGTACTAGGAAATCTCGCATCATGAGGGCATTTTCTCAAGTCGTGACGCCTGCGTGTTATGCAATTCGGATTCGGTCGTTCGCTGCGGCCTCCGACGTTGAGGAATTTCCGCACCTTCAGTTCTCGCGCTGCAATCCGGCCGCGAGGGTACCGTTTTTTATGAGCCTGTTGAACTGCAACGCACCCCGAGTTTGACATTTCTTACGATTCCAAGTCCAGTGAAAGTGTTGTGACCAATCAAGTTGTTGATTGACAAATTGCATATTTATAGGCGAAGTTTTCGCGCGCGTTTTAGTTTACGAAGTTTTTAGTAACGTGGGCGTTAAAAGTTAGATTTGAACAGTGCTCGGCGATATTTCTAGCTCGAAAAATGTGATTCGTTGGAAAACGATTACTGACGTAAGCATTCGATAATTAATTTTGATATTAATTTCACATTATGCTCACAACTCATTTAAAATGTATCCCAAAGGCACCCCAAGCACCCGGTGCATCCCACCCACGCCCATAACTCAATTCCGGGCTGAGGTGGGAGCACGAAGGGCGGCAACGTGGTGCAGATAGAACTAGATTAAATGCAGAGCGACTTCAAAGCGAAATGCCTCTGCAATCAGAGCAACAGCTTCGCGAGGCGTGGGGCCAAGTGCCCACCTCAGCTGCAAGCCGGCTATGAAAGGAGACGGATCTCATCTCCGGGTGGCGTATGTGAAATTGTGAATAGTAAAAAACACATGAAAAGCGCACCAGTGGCGGATCTAGAACCAATTTTTGGGGGGGGCTACTTAATTTCAAATATCCCAACAATTTTTTTTTCTGACTTTATAAATAAATGAGAAAACTCTTTCAATTTAAACTGTAAAATGAACAATTATTTATTTATAGTGTTAAATAAAAGAATTTTTTTAAAACATTTTTTTTTATATTTTTTTTATTAAATGATAAAATTGAGTCGCCTCGCCTTTTGTTTGGCGAATCTTTCGATTATATGGTCGATTTCAACAGGTACGTCACGATGTACATTCAAAAGTGCTAAGCCAGTGAGTCGGTCTTCAGTCATCTTAGTTCTCAACCATGTTTTTAATCTTCGAAGAGTCGAAAAAGAACGTTCCGATGTGGCGTTGCTCACTGGTAAAGTTGAAAGAAGCTGGAGCATTTTCCAAATCAGCGGAAATTGATCCTGATTGCACATGTTCAATGTTTCGATTGCTGTTGCTGGAAGTGAGTTTCCTCGAATTTTTTCCTTGTTCCATTTTTGTACCCAGGCTTCATATTCATGGCGCATCCTTAATGTTTCGGTCCCTTCCGGAACGTTGAGGAAAGACTTGTAAGTTTGACTCAACGAAGTAGCTGTAACGACATCCTGGGTGTAATCATTCATATTCTTAGGAACAAAAACAGAAAGACCGAAACATTCTAATGTTTCTTCAGGTAAACGGTCTTTCAAATCTGCGATGACGTGGTCCAATGCTGGAATATATATTGACCGCAAATAGTACTGCTCCGGGTCTTGAGATGCAATGTTATTGCGATGTTGTTGACGTTTTGTTGTGCGTGGAAACGATATCTCCACGTCCAAGTCCTGGGCCAATGTTTGCACTTCTTCAAAAAGGCACTTGAAATGATCTTCTGCATTTTGCCGGCGATTCTCCAAAATTGCTAGCACGTCTTGGAGAGCATCGCTTGCTCCTTGAAGGTCCAGGTTTTCGGCTTGAAGAATGACGCTAAGTTGTCGAGTGATTCCCAGAATGTCAGAAAGGACGATGACAGAAACTAAAAATTGGCTGTTGTGCAAAGCACTTTTCAGACAAAAAGCCTTGGATGCTGCTTTTCTATCGCTCCATTTTTCAATGTCCTCAAAAGCATCTGTGATTTTTAGCAGCGTTGTTCGAAACTGCAGAACGCCATCATGCCTTTCACACCATCTTGTTTCGCATAAGCCTTTGAAAGAAGAGCCTAATTTTGCCTGGAAAACTTTAGTTCGTTTAGCGGACGAGTTGGCGAACTGGATCACTTCTTTCATAGTTCCGACGGCATTCCGACAAGCAACCACAGCGGAGGTTTTTCCCAAAGAGTTGTTCAATGAATGATTGAAACAAGGGCATCTTTTTGCATATGGTGCTTTTTGTTTAAGAGTTGCTATCGCTCCCACGTCGTCACTAGCCATCACGCTGCAGTTGTCTGTCCCTACGCCTACACATTGTGACATATCCAGTGAAGTCGACTCCATAATATCCTGCACGATGTGTCCTAGAGCTACGCCGGTAAGTCGTTGTTCCCCAGAATGTCCATCAACATCTTCGTCTCGAATAGCGCCGTACGCGTCGACGAAGCAAAAGAAATCCTCCCTTATTAACTTTTCATAAACATAGCGGTATGAAAGGCTCACTTGTGATGTATGAGACGCATCGGTAGTTTCATCAAAAATGACACTGTACATCCCTGCCTTCTTGACCCTCTCAATTATGCTGTGTTGTATTTCGTCTTTGCAGCAGTTGATAATCTCATTTTGCACAGTTTTACTGGTATAAAGTGCGTTAGATGCGGTTTCCTTTAAATGTTTTGACAAAACATTGTCTCCAGCATCCATCCTTAGCCTCAAAAGAGCCCGAAAGTTTCCCTCGTTTCGCTCTTCGATGGTCCGTTCGTCGATCCTACCATCATCTCTGTGGCCTCGGAGGGCGATGTTTTGACGTCCACAAAATATCAGAGTATCCGCAATGGAACGCAGTTTAGCCCTGTTCTCTTTAGCCTGTTGCGAGCGGTGAGCAGAGATCATGTTCAGGATGTTTGTATTTTGGGAATAATTACACAGAAAATCTTGTCCGTCGTCTACAGCATCCTTGTGATAACGATTTTTTGAGTGGCATTCCAGGTGACCGTCCTTTCCTGTTAATTTGGCAAACGTTGTGAGCGGCTTTTTGACGAAATAGTTCAGCGGTGTGCTGG
Organism: Eutolmus rufibarbis; assembly: GCA_963920795.1. Lineage (NCBI taxonomy): Eukaryota > Metazoa > Arthropoda > Insecta > Diptera > Asilidae > Eutolmus > Eutolmus rufibarbis. Next base: position 40,555,793 of record OY987205.1, read on the forward strand.
CTTGATTTCCGCCGAATTCACCAGAAGAAAAGAGGACACAATAAACGCAGTAGAGGCCCTTCTCCTTTTGTGATAACACAAGCCAAGGGTAATTGTCCAGATGTTGATTACCCACGTATCTTTTCACTTGTTTTCCACATTTTGTATGTAGCGAGTAAGGAAACGTATCCGTCTTCGATGGTTTCCAGTGGTTTGTGAGTAGCATCTTTTTCGTCAAATCGTCAGTTGGCTTTCCAATGTAATCAGCAATGTCATACGAATGACCAGCAGAACAATTGGAATCTTCAACCGGGCCTTCTAATATTGATGGCAGAGGATTTGCTGGCTGTGGATCTGTGGTTACATCCAGGTTCGATGAAATTTGTGATGGTTTTGGTCGCTTCACAAAAAATGTGTCGATTTTTGACAGCCCCGATTTATCAGCCGTTCGTTTCATTCAATTGAGATCGTCCTCTCTATTAAGATAAAAAGATTAGAAATTCGAACATTCATATATTCAAAATTCAGGTTGTTCAGCATTGAAAGATGATGAAACTTTTTACCAAAAAAGTAAACAATAATTGGAAACTTACTTGATTTGAAAACAATTTTTTCCGTTAACGGAGCTTGTTGTTTGTCAAATGTGTGATAAAATCCTCAGTTAATAATAATCACTCTTTAAATTAAATAAAACTTGTAAAACAGCGCGAATGAAAATTCGAATCCTTAACTCAAACGGTGACACTCGATATGAGCAGACTTGTTCACTCGATCGCAGAGGCGGCTCTACCTTAGGGGTCTTAAAACGTTATTGTAGTTTTGTTGTCAAAGGTATTAAGAGAACATCGTATATTCTACAATAAGAAAGGGCTAAGGAGAACGAGCCCCAAGCCAACAATAATAAGCGAGAACAAAGCTGCTAAGTCTTGTTCTCTTGATGACCTTAGTTTTATTTCTCTTCCTTTCCGTTGCGTTTCTATGCGTGGAGGGCTCAAACAAATTAGCCCTGCGAAAATCTTCTACATTTACAAGCCGTCAACTGGCTCGGCGCACACACAGTTGCTTCTCTCTTACATAAATTTTAGATATTTCTCTTCTGGCTGAGTGTCTTTCAAAGCGCAGGGGGCTCAAATTTTCTAGCCCCGCGGATGAGAGAGGTTTAAATGTGTGTGCTAGCTATCCTCTAACACTCGTAACCGATTTGGCGTGCACAGATAGCTGTGAAAGAGGCTGTTAGGGGCTAACGTGAGATAGCCCCGAAGGATTTGAGTCGATGAACTCTTATGCATACAGTCTACGTCGCGTTGAGTTGATACCATGTAGGTAGGGGTTAAAACAAATTCTTAATAGTAGGGGTAAAAAAATTCGCCCTGTTACGTAGGGTTTGGGGGGGGCCATGGCCCCAATGGCCCCCCCCTGGATCCGCCACTGAAGCGCACTGCATAGAAATTACCCGACTTACCGGGTCCACGGGCAGACGGCGGAGGCTTCGGCTTCTTTTGGGCGGGAACCGGTAACCCGGCGCAAATTTATTCCGTTTGTGTGCACTCCCGGCACGGTGCAACTCCATCCCTCAGGAACTTCAGGAGGGCCCTCCTCACGGCATCTCTGCAGCGGAAAAAGGATAATTTCTGAAAATGCGGACAACATAAAAGCGCCGAGGCGAGGTGGCCTTTTATCTCGGTTTTCTTTTCCATTTAGGCGTTCGAGTTGGTGACGGGGCCTTAGACGGCGTCTCACGTTAAGCGGGCCCATTCCGTCCTTGTTTTGGGGCGCTGGAGTGCGAAATTAAGTAAAAGTAACAAATTTCTAATGAATACCTCTTTTGGGGCAGGCATGGAACACTTCAGTAACCAGAGAAAGACTCACGGAGGTGTACGGGCTGGAAACTTCGCAACTCCCCTATTATTTGTTTCGTTTTGTTCTTGAGTGTCATTTCTTGCTAATTTTCACGCATTACACTCAAAGGGCTCGATCCCGCTTTGAAGCTTTACGCGGTATCTCTTTAAACCCATTTGGGGTTTCTCAGCTCTAAAGGACCTGCAAAGAGCAGGGCGGGGGTACTCAATATATTAATTTACTGCTTCTACCCTAATAAGGCTTCTAAATTGTGACAAAATTACGGATAAAAACAATTCCTTTAACTTACACAAACACTGAAAGAAATTTTTAACAATATTCTGGGAGAACCATAAATATAGTTCGATGCCAGAACTATAAAACTATATTATTTCATCTACCTAAGCCAGAACTATAACTATAGAGTCTTTCACTATATTGCAATTTATTGATATCAAGACTATTTTATTACCCTCAAATCCATAAAATATTTTCTCAGTGTACCCATTACAAGAACTATAATATTTAACAAATCGAGCGAAAGGAAAATGTGTCTATAGTTTTATTGTACAAACAAGGCTCTAAATTTATATTCGATAAAGACGGTACCCACATCCTTTTGATCTTATGCGCAAAATGCACTTAAGCGAGTAAATTTCTGTGAAATGAATATGCGGTAGTTAAGTGATTTTATGAAGAAACATATCCGAAAAGCACTTAAACGAGCATTTTTGTTTGCAATTTAGAGAAAAAGTATTGATGCGAATTGAGCCTTTATCCATGGTGCACTTTTGCGATTTTAATAACTTTTATATATATACATATTTGTGCATATCCCGCATACGAAATTTAATCTACGCAATTGTTTATGGAAGTTTTAAGATCATAAACGCTTCAGAAATGCTTGGTGAAATTGGAAATGTGTTATGAATTAATAAGTAACGTTTGTAAACTCATTTTTTCTGGATTATATAATACGAAATTTCATTAATTCTATTTCGTATTGCCATGACCCTTTATTTAAGGGTCTTGGGAGAAACAGAGAATATTTTAATCTCATTTATATTCATAAGCCGTAACTGAAGACTTATTCCTCAGGGAATGAAATAATCCACAACGAATCATTGTCTTCTTAGAAATTGTAGAAAATGTGTAATTCGCGAAAACCTTTAAATCAAACAATTGACAGTTTCTGGATTCTTTAAGGAAATCGTCCTCTAAAAACTCCTCTTGGGATTGTTTTTCTAACAAAAAATAAGTGTTCAAAACTCACGTTCCTATGATGAATGATACAATGTTATACAAATCGGAGTCTCCGGATCAAAATTTTTCCAATAAGTATTTATTACAATTTAAAATATATGTATGTACGCAAGATAGGGAGAATAAGAATGAGATGTTTATAACGCGTATATAATCATGTTTTATACTTATGTTTGTAACCCGAATAAAAATATCTAAATTCATTTTCGCAGAAAGCCTAAAATGCGCTTGCAACAGGATCAAATCGCTCCTACAACAGGCCCGAAACGCGCCTGCAACAGGCCTAAACTTTAATAAAACTACGCCTGCAACTGGCCCGAATTGTTACAAAATACACCCGCAACAGGCTCACACACGCAATTCAATAAATTATGTTTTATTATAAAAATAAGTGAAAATATTTATATCGTAGAACCAGATGACGATATAGAATAATGTGAATAAAACTTGAAAATAAATAAATAAATTAGTTTACAAAAATAGAATTTCAGTATTAATTCTTCATAATAATCCTTCTCTAATTATATTCGCCAAAGAAAAGCAGATTGAAAGAGTCTACGTTTGTTGCTATAACATCGGAACTTTAAATTTTTATTTTAAACAGGGGCCGATTCGGCCGTATAATGGGCGCTTCTTCAATTCGTTTTGGACCTATATATTTTTATTCAGGAATTTTTATTGATGTAAACAAATGTGTGACAGCAGATCTTAACAAGCTACAAGCCTTTAATTTGAAATGGATTATTGAAGATGTTTTAGCCGCCCATGCTTCCTGGTTTAGGCCATATAATAGTTAAAATTACTCCGTGCCCAATTTACATGACCAATTCTAACGATAAAATCCAGGAAACATCGAACAATATAACACAGCAGCGATGGACAAGCCTAGTGCATGTCTAATTAAATCGCTGATGCTTGAGCAACATAATTTTCCCTTTTATTTAAGTCCTAATTGGAGACGGCCTCGTAGTTTCCCTTTAATAGGGCAATTGCCCTTAAAGCGACTATCCAAGGAGCGCTGTGCGATAATTTACTGCAAGGCAATCACTTTTCCTGTAAAATCGTAAAATCTCAGCTTTATTTGCAGCATTAGGGGCCGCCCGGCCCGAACTTTCGTATCGATTTTCAGGGTTATTTTTAGACAGTTGCCCTCCCACGTTTATCAGCAACAAAAGTCGCAAAGAAGCTCTTGTCAATCCATTTGACGAGGGACTTAGGTTTGCCTCGGGCGCCCCGAGCTGCCCTAATCCGGAGAAAGTAGTTGTGTCACTTAAGATGATTATCTCCGTTCCGTCGGTCGGCTGAGACTGAAGAAAGTAGTCCCTATACCCGGTCTCGGTTCGTCTAATCCTTTTTATTTGTCGATTTAATTAATCAGCTACGCCCGAAGACCTTAAAGTCTTGGGTGCGTTCCGATACCGCGACCATAAGTGCAGACTGTAGACTAATCCGACTTTCCGTCTTGTACAACGTCTAACTCGTTATTTTTCTCTTTCCAGGTAATAAATAAATTGCACCAGACGAGATGGTTTTGCTTTAAGGTGTGAACATTTTGTCTTATGCTGCTTTATCAGGCGATTGATTAAATTTCTCACGCCAGATGAATTATGGTAAGCTGTCGTTTTTTATGATATCTTTTTATATGTTGTTTTGGGGGAATAGCCGTAGACAGCACGGATAAAATATCCAAAATATTGCTTCAAGAAGGAAAAGATTTACAAGATCAATGAAAATTTGTGACTCTGTATTTTATCATATTTACTATCCGACTTTTTAAAGCCTGATGTACATTCTTTGAGTATTTACAAGATGTTTTTATTTTTAATACAGTTTTGCTATAGTAAAATTATCTAAGATTTAAGAATTGCCTCATCTTTGTACGACCAATATAGATCAAGGTACGAGCTTTGAATAATACGTAACTAAATATGATATATGTATATAGGCTGTTCGAATTGAACTGCTCTAAATTTTTTTCGATCACAAAATTTATGAATTTTTAAGTCTACTTTAGAGAACACTTCAAGTTTGATAGATAAAATAATTATTTAAATAAAAAGAAAATTTTTTATATATAATACTACCTTTTTAAAACTAACCAAAAAGTATAAAATGCGAGTTGATATTGCATTATCATCCAGTTCTTCCTAAGTTTAAAGTTTCAAGTCTCTAGCTCATCTGGAAGTTAGTTTAAAATCGATTGCATTTGTACCGAACAGACAGACAAGAAAGCGAGTTAATAAAAACGTGGTAAAAGTACTAGTGCAAAGCAGTCTACGTGTATTTTCAAACGCCCTACGCACTATTCGGAGTTTTTCGGGGAACATTTAGTGGAAAAAATAGATTTAAATGCAGTGCATGTGAATTCGAAAACGACCTTAGTTAGATTTAAATTCCATTTGGGATCACTTATTTTGATATTTGAAATTGAGCACTGAATTTGAATTCCTTGACGATCCTTCTCGAGGTTGGTTTAAATTTAAAACATAAATGCTGATGATGATGATGAGCCTGAATTATATGTACCTAATTCAAGCCTGGATCACTGGAGACACCGAAACGAGTAAAAAATTGTCAATCTTTAGAAATTTGTTTCTCAGATATAACTAATTATTTAAAGATCCGGTAGAGGAAATTTTATTAAGTATATGTATATTCAATTTGTTTAAAAGTTATGAGCCGATATACATATAAAAATAAAATCCCCTTCATTTTCCCATTGAAATTTTGGTAAGAGAAATCGGAAAATAAAAATTTATCAATATCTATATTTGAATGCAGCTATGATTATACGTAGCCATCCAACGTACAAGTTCGAAAAAGTTCGTTTCCAGGAAAACGAGTTTAAAGTTTCGGTTGCATATTTCTTTATATCAAAAGCAAGGTACTGAGGCTCGCTAAATTCACTGTAACTCAGTCTATTTTCGGAAATTTAATATAAATGTTACATATTTCTCAAACTGTATACTACTTTAAAGAAATGCAAAACTAAAAAATCCAATTTATTTTTCTTTCGCAGTGGCGTTCTCTCTTGAGTTGGGTTAAAACTGGTTGCAACTTGCCTGTTATCATTCTCAGTACAAGTTTTTAATTTTTTAATAGTAGCACTAAATATCCGAACTTTTATCAGCTCTTAACTCTGTGAAAAGAATTTATTTTGAAATGAATTGTAGCCAGATCAGCATCTCATTCCAAAAAACTGTTTCTGTTTAAATTTCTCCAAAAAAACGAGAAAAGCTTTAGATACATATATGTATGTAAATAAATCACGGATTTTTAATAGTTTAGTTAATAAACATATATATTAGAAAAGTTTAAAAAAGACATAAATAGTTCTTTAGATATACAAGAAAAACTTGTTTCCAAGCTTGCAAACTCGTAAAAAATCACCTGTAGCATGGAAGTCAAAGCAGAATTAAAAATTACATAAACGTCCTCTAACTTTGTTGACCTTATGCAATTATACCTTTTCAAATTTAATACGTATATACTTAAAAACGACGGAGGTATTGCTCCAATTTGCATGCCATTCTCGCGGACCTGAGCGATTCTAATAATGCGGAAGTGGTCCAGCAGTCCATTCACACCAACAATGCCTGCGTCGGGCAGTGCGCTCTAAGAAAGATCCTCTAAACACTGAAAATCTTTTAGCCAGTCGCCAGTCCTTCGTGCAAAGCGGACAATTGTCGTGCTGGCCCCAACAGCCTTGACTGGTCGCGAAAGATGTTGGAACACATTTCTTCACTTTGTAGGTCTCCCAAAGACACGGGTTTCTAATTAATGATCGGTGCCGCGATTAAACTGGTTTTGGTTGAACTAATTTCATCACCATCACTCGTTTGCCGTGTATCTAAAGGCCTATCTGCCGCTAAACCCCGCAATCGAAGTAATTTTTCTGGATAATCCTGTCCTTAATAAGATCTTGTAATTGATCGGCAGTTGTCCGCGAAGCATCCGTTATTGGTTTGGACAAATTTTCTTAAGTGTGCGATCATTAAATGTGAAAAATGTCTTGAATATCGGTGATGAAAGCATCACCAGGGGGCCGTGGGAAGCGAACAACAAATTTGAGATCATCGAATAATAGATTAATCCAGACATGCAAATTTGTTTACTCATTCCCAAAGTTGGAGCTTCTAACAGAAGCAATTAGTAAAACTGTGGATATTTATCACTTTCAAGAAAAGTAAATTTGTTCGTGGGTGGATAAAAATGACATCTACTGGTTAGCTTAGTGGTAGTTGTCTTTATACATATTAGCGGAATAGAAACTTTGATATTATTAAATTCTTTTATTTAACTTACACTACGTGTCGTCAAATCTTGCAATGCAAAATTTTTATACTTAGACTTTATCAATCTTAATGAAAATTGGAACACATGTTCAGCTCCGGTGACAATACAAGTTAGTGGTGTCGCCCGAGCGAATCCACCCCCGCATAAAGAATTTTTTTAAAAAATTTTTTTTTATATTTTATCTTGTTTTTATTTAATTTTTGACCCATTAAAGAATAAATATTAATATGTTAGTCATTTCTATCTATCTTTATCTTTAAAGTAATAAAATCTTTCCGAAGAATTTTGAATTTTCAGAATCATCACCTCAATTTTCTTAAATAACCTTACCTATCCCAAAATTAAATTGTTCGTTTTCTACAAAATTAAATTTAAACTATGCATATTTTCGTCTACCGTATTTCTATAATAGAAATCGAGGTAGTGAAGTCTATACAAATTTATGTTAATTTTCTATGAATAAAGAGAAACGAAATTGTAGGCGCTGATGGAAACGCTAGAATGTTTAGACCCTATAAATATTTTACTCAATAAAATACAATTCTTAAAATCTTTATGTAAAAATGATTTAATTATGCTAACTAAGCTTTTACTGAATGATAATTTTAATTTCTTATTAGAACAGGTAAAAGTAATGAATAATTTCAAAAAGTTAATCAATTCAAGTAAAAATTAACGTTTTCCTTAAAAATAATTAAATATGTACATAAAGTCTGTTGACTCTGTAAAATTCCATTTATTATTCCAGGAATATTTATGAAAACAAAGATTATTTGCAATTTTTAATTATAAGAGTATTTTACATCGAAAACGAAAAAGTTTATCTAGTACGGTTCACTTTTCTGCAAGAATTCAGTGATAAACTTGATGATATAAAATATGTATGAAACTTTTAATTGAGTTTAAAGTTTACAGAATTTTAAGTAAAAAGGTAGATAGTGCTCGCAATATATTTGAAGGAAGTTCTATAACTAATTAAAAAGTGTTAAGGGAATTTCTGAACATTTTCCATCCTTAAGAACACTACACCTACAGTATATTTATCAAATGTGTCAAATAACTTTATAATATTCAGATTAGAGTAAGTTAGGTATTTATAATAGTTCTCGAAATCTAGATCAGACCTCTTTGACTAGATAAAAATTCTGCCTGCATCAGCACAGCACCAGTTCGTAAGATAGCAGCAGAAAAGAAATAATTTTCCGATGAGTACGTGAGATAGTTTTTCGCAAGCAAGTACGCATTTTTGCGCCGCATTGCGTATGATTAAAAATGAGTAATGATCGTTATCGATCACAGAGTCTAATCAACGAACGTAATCGATTTCGACGCTCGACCTCAGCGCCAGCCGGCCTTGAGTAAGATATGCACCTGAAAGAAATCTGCGAACTCTACGTCCTCTCGTCGTCCCATAACATCACATCTTTATTCGGTGGACTCCTCCCTGCTCTTATAACTCAGGTGTTTCGTTCGCAAATATTAATTAATTTATTTTAAGGGCGGATGCGGCTATTGAATATTACTTTTCCATAGAAAATTCTTGCGCTATGAATTATTGAAGTTCTTGTCTATTGCAATAAGTTTCCTTTTATTTGTAGGTGTAGGTTTCAGATTTTAATCAAAAGTGTAAAACGGAGGATAAAAGTGATTTAAAAGAGCAGCAGTCTTTAGAATTGCTCCTAGTAATTAAATAATTCTGAGATTGTATACAATTACACTTATTTACAAATATTAAATCTTAAACTTACTGCGGGGATGTTATTATGTTCTATACATGTCAAACTTAACTTGAGAATTTTGGATATTTGTGCATAAATTGCATTTTCACTTATTATCACTACACTGAGACAAATCCATAAAGTCCATAAAGGACTTGAAGGCAATACAATTATAATGATATCAATAATTTTTGCAATATAGTTAAAAACTCTATAATTATAGTTCTGGCATTCGTAATATAGTGCGAAAATAAAGTCCATCGAACTACATGTAAGGTTCTCCCAGAATATATAGTTAAAAATTTCTTTCAGTGTATGTACGACGATTATATAGACGGTGATCGTGTTTCGTGGAAAAATATTGATTTTACCCATATTTGATACTGAACTCGTTATTGACTTCCTAATATCTTCGATAAATTACGACTAGTATAATCATAGCAATGCAAATTTGTCATACTTAAACATATTTATTGTAAGTCGTAATTCCAAATTACGATTGGAAATGGTAAGAAACTTAAAATATTTAAAGAAATATCTTAGAAGTGTTCTCTACTTCATCCTAAATGGAATGAAATAAATTATAACGTTTAAACAACTAATTCAGCTTGTTATGTAAAGTTTTAGATTACCTAGGAATATAAACGATGTTTTAAATTTGTTGTAAATATTTAAAATTGTTATTAAATGCGCATTTGTTGCTCCATAGTAACAATATATTTTTTTCGAGCATTGTATAATAGGTATGTCAAAAAATTTTTTAATTTTTTAAAATATTTTAAAGAATTTATTGCTGTGAAAACATTCGAGCGAATTTATTATTGATTTAATAATTCTTTCATGGGAAAATTACGTAAAATTTAATTTTCCTCATAATGAATTTATTCATTTCACTCCCATTTCGATATATTTGGACGTTTTTATATTATGCCTTATTTGGATAATACATATACACAATATGTATACCTATGTACTTATTTCTCGAGTCCTGCAACAACAATTTTTCCAATATCGCTTTAATTTTCAATCAATATTTATGTAACTTTTTCAATATACGAGAAGAATACATGGGCAAATATATGAATTTTAAAAACTCTTGTACCTATGAATGGTTTAGAGAACGCACACTTTCTAAATGTTCATCTTGAAAATGATGGTCCATTTATTTTACGATTTTAATTTTACCAATAATTTATTTTTACGATGTTTAGGTATGGTGTTTTTACTAGCTTTTATATATTTATTTCTTATGTGCTGAAGTTTTCAATTTAAAAGATACAATTTCAAAAAAGGGGTTCAGTTTTTCCAACGTATATTTTAATATAATTTGTTCCACTAGACAATTTTTTTTCATCGGCATTCATATGAACTGGCATAAACAATATAAAAGACGTACTACTTATGTACATATGTGTAATATTTTTAGCGTTCAATATCAAAAATCAGAAAAAATTTAATTTTTATATGAGACACTGATCCATTGAACAGTCGTGCAAATTTCGTAGACATAGTAATAGATAAAAAGGTCATCATTCCATTTTAAGTTCCAACTTTCAAATATTTTTGGGCGTCATTAAATCCTATAACATATTCTGTATTAGCGAAAGTATTCCTACATAAATAAAAACTAGATAATTTTAAGTCTTAATTAAAGATTAGTACGCTATTTTCATAATATTAAGTACTATTTTTATCTGAAAAGAAGAGAGTGAATACTACAGTAGATTATTTTAAGGATATTTAAATAATTGAATAAAAAAGACACGCATTTAACCATCATTACTTATTGTTAACATTTCTTTGGGTATTAACTAGTACTGTAGTAGTAGTTTAATCCCTTTTCTTTGAAGAAATTTATACGTAACGAGAGAAAATATTAACTTTTCTTTTAAATTACTATCTTTAACTATACTTTAAATTAAAAAACGAAGTGAATATTGCGAGATTATTTTTTACTAGTCAGGTGCCATCTTCCATGGGATGACCCTGAACTCTACTCCAGTTGACCGGTTTTCTCTTCCTGAAAATTAGTTAGACTATTTAAGACTGCTGCAATTTTCTTCGAGCGCTAATAAAAGTCCCGATGTATGGCGGGCTCTGCCGCGAAAAGCGCTATGAACAGTCGGCTCCAAAACCGGCTTCCTCTACCCTCGAGTCGGCTCTCGGAGTTACCCAACACTTAAGGTGTCAGTGACAAAGGAAACGTGATCGCGTTCGGTTGCACCTGTTGGCCAGGTATGATCGGAATCGTCTTCGCGGATATCTGTGAGTGAGCCCCGCTTTTGGCGGTTACCTGCCCGCCAGCTTTTAGCGCTTCGCCGTGCGCGCATCCCGGTGTTTTTGCGGATGAGGCCGCAATTGAGTTTGTTTTGTGGAATTTTCCCTCTGCACGTTGAGCAGAGCTCGACCGCGACTCGATCGCTGGGTGGAATCGAAAGATCATGTAATTTCAGTGATCGTGCACGCCTTCTTCCTACACAGGTAAAAAGTGCGCGATTCGAGCCCTGTCCGCGAATCTGAGGCTCGTTGAATAGTGAAATTGTTGTCGCGCAATTGCGGAATATATCGAAAAATTGATCAGCGGTGCCGCAGAGGTGAGCCTCTGGAGCAGCTCGAATTTGGATGCCTGGCTGGATGCTGTGGCATTGTTATCACGCCGCCGCCAGGCCTCACCTCCTGTTCCCGGATAAGCCCCCCAGATAGTGATTAAGATCGCTCCCTGAATGGATAAGGAGCCCGAGAAGGTGGGATCTGCGCGCCGTTTGGTGGATCCGTTTTTAAAATGCATGAATCGTCGCCATGTGGCCGAGGTTCTCAAGAATTCCCTTGATTACGACTACACGCGTTTTATGCTAATCACGACATTGTCTTTGGAAAATTATTGTACTGGTAAAGGTCCAAGTTTACGAGTGGATCTTTTCTTATGTTAATCGATGTTCTTTGTCAATTTATAATTCCTAGTGGCCCGGCCAATGGGAGGCTCCATAAAGCATAACTAGCCCGCGAGGCATTCCGGAGCGGAGGTGAATTAACTGTTAGAATCTTTTCAGGTAGATTTGTATCGACGGTTATAAATAGCTGTTACAAGTAGGCTCGGATTGGTTCAGGTCCGGACCTTCGTGAGATCCCTCTCCTCCGGCCGAGCGGGCGATTCTTGATGGATCTTCGCGGCAACATCCCCGGACAGGCTGTTAAAACGTATTATGCATTTTTATTGCGCGCAAATTTGAATGTCCATCTCGCGGTGCGCAGCTGTCCGTCGACGTCGCGAGCACAGATAATAAGCCATTTAAAGAGATCTTCCGCAGATCTAAGATAAATTCGAGCGATGCACTTGTGGATGTCAATGTGCAAGCGCTGCCGTGACATTGAATGATGATCCCTCGCAACAGCCGGAGGATGGATTGATTATGTGGAGCAGAGATGATTAAAGGCATCAACTTGTTCGCTGTTGCGGCGATCTCGCGATTTCGCGATACCGCAGAACCTGATTCGCTTCATTTGCAATTATTTACACCCACCCATCGGTGTGGACGTGACTTAATTGCGATTATCCGACTCCGACAGCCGGGCCCTGGGCTCTTGTGGGACAGTTCTGAAGTGGGTTATGCTCTCTGATTGTGGGACAAGAGTCATAAATAAAGGCGATAAATAAAAACTTTAGTCTGCGCCTTACAAAGTACCTCATAATTCATAGGAATGCCTTTTGTAATGGATGCAGACGGACAGCGTTATAAATTTATAGGCCTAATCTTCATTTGTTTAAACAGGTAGAAAAACCGTCTTACAATTAAAGACCGTCTTAAAATTAAAGAACTATTTATGTTGACATAAAACAGATAAGAATTCGAACGATTTGGATTAATATCGTTTTAATGCTGGGAATTCAAAGTTGACAAAATAGTCACATTAAAGTTATTTAGTCATTAAAAATATTATGGGCAGTAAAATCCTTGTGGATAAACAATAAATGAAGTAAAAAAATTAAAATAACTCGATTGACTGCGTACACTAGGAATGATTTGTATATACTTTCAGAACTTTAAAGCCAATTTTCTTTTAGTGTCGTGTCGTATAAACTGGTAGGCAGTCCTAGTCTATGGGCGCTCAACCAGTCAAAATAAAATGTTGGTGATACTTTAGCAACATATTAAGCTATCTGCAGGATCAACAAGTCAGAATATCATAAGTAATTTTTGAGGTTAAGTTCTTTAAAGTGAAAATTTTAGTTTTTGGCACGAAAAGTTTGTTTTGAATGAACCTATCCTCAAAAATACTTATGATATTCTGAATATTGATCTGACTGAAGTCGTTTGGTTCTTAACCCGCTATTTGATTGCACACAGAGATCTATTTGGTTTATATTATTTTTAATTTTACCTTTCAAACAATTTCTCTAAAACTAAAAGCTTTTTGTTTAAATTGGGAATATCTTGTTCAAACTAAACTCAAATTAAGAGCATTTTTATAAAACTTATATGCTAAATTTGTAACTAAACATATTTTGAAAATAAGCTCTTAAGTTTTATGCTTCCTGATATTCCCTTTCCTCCACCAAAATATCACACACCGCGGATAAAATTTCTCGAATAATTTCTAAATTAACTCAACAAAATCTTAAAGATTTAATGGAATACACATACGAACGGAAAAAATAAAATTTTTAATAACCTGAAAGGTCATAGAATATGATCAGTGTTTAGCTGGTGAGGAAGTGCGAATACATTCAAATTAATTTCTTATATTTCATGTAAAATCTTGGCCTATTTTGCTTTAGATAAGTAGGTAGCTAGAACTAAATTTTTAAAGGTTTCTAATTTATTAAGGAAACTTCCATGACTTGAAATCCGTTAAACATGAGATAGAAAACAGCGAAATTTGGCTTCCCGCCCTATGATGCATGCATTTACAACAAATAATGTTTTGGAAATAACCCTCTCCAAAATGCAATTTGAAAGCCACAAAATTTCTTAAAACGATACGATAATTTTTTTCTGTTGGTAATTGTATTTCAATGCAGCAGTCAATTTTATTGCTAAGATTTAGAATGATATTAATTAAATAGTTGCTGATAATCTCTGGGAAATATTTGTTGTGCTATCCTATCTAAGGACTGATGAATTCGTGATTATGAAGACATCCAGACAGTTGCCGGGAACCCCATAAGGTAAAATTCACGATGCCATAACAAAAGCGTCCCAAACCTAACCAATTTTCACTGCTAACAGAAAATCGCATACCTCGCTAGTTACTCCTTCTTGAAAACGATTTTTCGCTGTTCCTCATAAAATCATATTTGTTATCCACTTACTAAAAATTTACAATAGGAGAATAAAACAAGTCGCAAATAAATTGCCCGCAAACCACAAGGGCATTATCCTGAGGTCAAAATTAACACTCAGCGCCGCCAGAGACAATTAGTTTCGCTAAGTCCTGCTGCCATAAAGACTTATAACGAAGGGCTTATTTAACCTTGCTCACCTAAGTTGTTACCAATTTATTGTCTTACTTATATTGCTAGGTCAAAGTGGGGCTATAAAGCGCTCTTTTACCAAGATTTACGATTGAGGTGCGAAGTTCGTTCTGAGTTTCAAAAGTGTTGTACTGAATCTTTATGGGGTTTAAGGTATAAATCAAGAAAGAGCAAAATTGGCGCTAAAATTTGGGTAGCATTGCTGCCCCAGTTTCTGCTAATTTTTTTCCCTGCAATTCCTCGACATTACGCAACTTCGCTTTAGAGGCAATGCCGGGTTTGGAAAGACTGCAAGAAGCATACGTTCGCTGGAATTCCGAGGAGGCGATTTCACCATGTACCGGCATCTAATTACATGCCATAAGTGAGCAGTTGACAGTCCGTACATCACGTACCCGCCGGGTGTCCCATAAAAAGAATTCTCTTCACATATCACCTGCTGTCGCGTCTTGGCACTTTCTTGTCACCTCTCCCATCGTTGAGGCGGCGTCTTTTCCGTGAAACACTTTCATTGTATGAATTTTGATTGGGCAGTCAAGCAGTCCCCGATTGATCAAAGTATAAAATCATTTGGAACAGTTTCTGTCAATCGTCCTCTTGAAGGAGCTTAATTGGACCTGACGAGGTCGCGACTCACACGCCTTTTTTACGGTCGTTTCAGAGGCATGCAAATGAAGCTGTCTTAGGAATTTGAGCTCATTTAGGACCGTTTCCGATTGATTTAGACGCGGCATTTAGACCTGGCAGAACTGCAACGGTCGGGACACGCCTCTGCGAGGCAATAAAAATACTCTAAAAAGTCCAAATGTGTCCTTAATTTATGTTAATTTATTTTTAATGGCAAAATCTATCAATAAAACCACGCTAGACGATTCGCTGCTCGGAAGGCAGTTCTCATCCAACTCTACTGAAGTCACTGTAAGGAGGCTGTTTTGCTCCGGAGCAGCGGCAGGTTAAACGATGGACTCAAAACAGATCCACGTCTAGTGGTCCATAAATTCTCAGTAGCCTGCTGTTTTACTGCGCCGGTTATTTATTTTTTCCCTTAATAAATTGGTCAACCTCGAAACTGCGTACGAGTGCGGCAGTTGTTCGAATCGAATAATTTTGTGATAAATTGTCCGAAGGTCGCAGAAGCATTTGTTCTGAACACCTTTGGTCGAATTGATTGGATCAGTTTTGATTAAAAAATCTTTACGTCATACCGGAGATTGAGCAGTTTAATTAGTACGTTTTTTTTTTGAAGAATTAATTGAGGTTTAGAAGAAATAACTAAAATATTGTAAACTCAAGACAAACATTGTCATCTATCTATAATATGAGTGAGC